>OZ008367.1:269745964-270445714 GCA_963931995.1 Phaonia tiefii
CCCCATACAAAATGAGTCGGTTTAATGTACATGTAGCATTGTTTCCATGAATTTAAGAGCTGCCGCTTTTGGAACGAAGTTCCTTATCGCACGTTGCGGGATGGGAGCTAAGTGAAAAAAATTACACAACTTTTTTTTTAACACTATTGTGCTACAACCCAGTATTATCAACTATATTGGGTACTTTTGCTTTGGTTTGTGTCTAGACTAACATATGTTGGAACATTACTTGTTTAATGGGAAGTTTTGTAGGTGGAGCCTGTAACCAATATTTAGTATATATTGTAGTTTTGAACCCAATAAAAAGTAAATTCAGAAAAGCCAAAGTGAAAGAAGTTTAAAAAATAAAATTTCTTTATTTAAATAAATAAATAAAATACATTTTTTCAAAAAACTATACCTACTCATATTCTTAAACAAAGTACCTTTTCGTAAAAAAGACCTTAGAAGTACATTTGCCTAAAACAAGTCAATTTTCTTACAAAAAGTACTTTTTTTTTTAAAAGTAATATTTTTTAAAATAAGTATCTATTCTTAAAAAAGTACATTTTCTTACAACAAATTCTTTAAAGAGTACCTTGTTTGTGAAACAAAATTACTTTTCTTGAGTTAAGTGTTAAAAATGAACCTATTCTTGAAAAAGGGACCAATTCTTAAAAAAAACTTACCATTTCTTAAAAAAACCCTTTCATCCAGAAATAAGCTCTCTTAAAAATCTCTAAATTTTCTTACAAAAACTTATTTTCTTAAAAGTACCGTTTCTTAAAAATAAAATAGTACCTTGTTTCTTTTCTTGAGATAAGTAGCCTTTCTGAAAATAAGAAGATTTTCTTAAAAAAATACCCTTTTCCTAAAAAGAGTAAAACTTCTTTAAAAAGTACCTGTTCTTAAAAAAAGTACTTCTTTGTAAAACAAACGCAAACTCCCTATGGCGGTATCTTCCAGAAAGTACTTTTCCTAAAAATAGTACCTTCTCTTAAAAAAAATTAGCTTTTAATAAAAGAAGTACCTCTCTAGAGAACCTTGGAAAATTAATACATATTCTTAAAAAAAATTCATTCCATATAAAAAAGGTTTTCTTAAAAAAAGTTTATCATTTTACAAATATTATATTTTCTTAAAGATCCATTTAAATTATCGTAGTTTTCAACTGGCGCCTTAGGCGTGTTGGAACTAATCAGTATAAAATCATAATATATACCGAAATGAACTTCGTTCCAGCCGGCTGTCCCCTGAAACCTCATGCAATTTTTTGTTTCCTAGCAGAATGTCACGTTTTTGTTTTCAGCAGTTTTCAACAAACAGAGCCACATTTGGGCCACAAACACATCGATTATAACCTATTAATCATTCTGTCTCCAACATGTAATATTGAGTAGCAAACGCAATGTGTTTGGACACATGTATATTATATTTACGACGAGCTACAAACACGTTATTTTTGCATCCAAGCAACAAAACAAAACAGAATTGATATTCTGCATGTAGTTTGTGCGAAGGGTAACCGTGATACACACCATTGACATTCTCTGGACTTTTGCCAGCAGACTTAGGCAAGTGGAAGCAATAGTCTGCTGCCAATTACAATAGGTGTATATATCCAGTAGTTAACGATTGTGGCAACATCTAAATTTGTATTCAGTTAAATACTTAGTCTCAAATGCATTTTAGTTACAAAAAATTGCATATAATTTTGTTAAAAGATGTAAGAAAGTTCTGTTGACACAACCACATTAAAAAAGTCATCCGTTTCGGGAATCTGAAAGTTTCGGTTGGCAGAACTTAATTTGGTTGGCAGAACTTAACTCAATTCTACCTTCAGCTAACGCAACAAAAATTACGGTTGTGGAAACGTCTAAATTCAGTTACGGACAATTCAGTTATCGCAAATGTCTTTTAACTGGAAAAACTTGTTTTAAAGAATTTCGCAAAAGAATTAGTAAAATGTGTTAAGGCAACCTGATTTGCAGAATAGTATGTTGGAGGCAACTGGAGTTTTCGGTGGCTAGCAATTAATAAAATTCTTGATATGGTTGAGGCAAACAAATTTACGGCAAATTGTAAATTCGAATGCATTTTAGCTATAACATAGAAATTCATTAAACGATTTGACAAAATTCTGTTGCGACAAACATATTTACAAAATTAGTCCGTTGGGGCTAACGAAATTACGGTTGTTGTTACGGACAATTCACATTTCAAAAATTAAATTTTACCTTTAAGCATTTTTTATAGAATTTCGATATAAAAATTAACCAAATTCTGTTAAGACAAACACAGTTGAAAAGTAATTCGTTAGCCGCCACTGACGTTTTCAGTTGCCATAACCTAATGAAATACTTTATGTGGTTGAAGCAAACGAAATTTCGGTTATTGCAACCTCTAAACTGCTTTAAGGGCGATTGAATTGTGTCAACCCAATTTTTGACAATTTTTTAATTATGTAGAAATTTTTAACAGGAATTTACCCCGAGAGCATCAATGCTGTTTGTGTCATGTTTCTATCAAATTCGTGCCTCAGGTTGGCTGGCCCGCAGCTACAAACAATTGCCCATCCATTTATTTAAAGTGTATTGCAAAGATATACAGTCGTTGCCTTAAATTCACACTGCTTCTGCTGCACTGCAGCAATAAGCGGTTGCTGGTGCCGCTGACTGACTGCCTGCCTGCCTGCTTGCTTGCCTCAAGCCTGCTGTGCTTTAAGCATTAATGTGCCTGTGAGGCAATTACGCCTTAGCCTGTTTAACATTTCAGATGGCCTAATGCATATGGTGCAAATGCAACAAGCATCGGACAGCCTATATTGTGTATGTGTGTGTGGATGTTGCCTTATGTTCATTTGTTTGCTGTTGCATGTGTGTGTGTGCGGTACATGCAACACAGCAGTTAACGTTTGATTGTGTGTCAGCTTCCCCATTAAAAATAGATGTAAAGTTTATGATTCCATTGAAATCGGAGTGCAACGGCGTGTAATATCTTTTTCACAAAATCTCTTCTTTCGTTTGCTCTCTTGGTGGTGGTCATGTGTTTGTTGTTGGATGAGGCGCAAAAGTGTTGAAAGCTCAAAATTATGACCACAAAACGAGGCAACAACATCAGCAACAACAATAACAACAACGAACTGTAGTAATGCCAAAATGTGCTCGAGATTAAAATAATAATAATAATAATCATCGTAGTAGTAGTAATAATAACAGTAACTGTTATACGAGTACTGACTCGTACTCGTATCTATGCCATAACATACAATACCCACAGCCCCACACAAACATGGGCTGGTTGGATGTTTGTGACTTGTTCGTCCTCGTCCTCGTCTACAAATCAGTATTCACAGTTTTCATTTCAGTCATTTGATGCTGATTTTGAATGAAAGATACAGATGTTAACCAGCCAACCTCCAACAGCATCCACAAATAAACACCCGTTTTTAGCCAGCACCTCGTGCAACTGAATCTCGTACATCCTCGCTGTTATTCCATATTCATATGCATGTGCGATGTTAGATGATGATAGTACTGCTGTTGCCAATAGTGTTGGCCATGTTGCCACAACTGCCACATACTAATATTGCAATTGATCGTGGAAAAATTCGCATGCTGTGCTGAAATTAGCCACTTTTGGCATGAAAATCGATCACCACTTGCCACAATGTCCACCAGGTGAGAGATAGAGACAGGAGACAGATAGAGCCACCGAGACAGAGAGGGGCTACAAAAACCTCACTGCAGAACACAAAAAAACAAAATCGCTTAACATGAAGAGTTATAATATTGCAATTTTTATTGCTGCCACTTTTTTGCGGCCGCTACGTGCATCATGTCTGCAATTTGCAATGTGTGAATTAATGATCTCAATGGACGTTTGATTGATTTCCTAGGGGGAAACTCCAGTAAACACCACATCACACAGTCGAGCATATAATTTTGCCAACATATTATTTTTTATTTTTATCAATTTCTTTGCATCGTTTCCTTTATATTTCATATAATTCTGGTGTAGAGTGACAATTGGCTGGAGATATATTTCCTTGTTTTGCAGTCGATTCGATAAGATCTCGAAAAGAAAAGAAAAACTGACATTAATATTTGTAGTCAAATGTTAAAAATTGCCACAAATTATCACTCTCGCAAAATAAATTGTTTGCCATTTGTTTTAGGTTAAACATTTTTGCATTTTTGTTTATCTTGGCCAAATGTGACTCATGGAGGTTAACCGGAGTGGACGGACAGGGTACCAAGAAAGGAGAACATTATTTATTTTTGGTTTGCAAAAATGTCAAAGTTTGGCAAAATTTTGAATTAATAATAAACAAAGAGTTTCGTTAGAAATCAAGGAATTGAACAAAATTTCGAGCATGAGTTAAACAATTGTTTGACAAAAATCACGTTTTTTGAAGGGTTTTTTGATTTTGATAACAATTTGAGTGTTGGTGAATTGGTTTGGGCGTCACATATTTGTTTCAACAAACTATTCATAGCTTTGAAATGTGGATATTTAACATAATATTGTTTAAAATACCTAATTTATAACATTAATATCTTCTACTGAATGAAAAAGATATTGGAGTGATTTTCTTTTGCACTTAGCTTATAAAGTCCTAGGGTTTTTAAGGCTCGATGAAAATTACCTTTTCAAATATACCAAAATCGAAATTCTCAAAATGTTCAAACTGCACCCTTCTAATTTTTACCTGTCTTCGAAGAGATATTTCAGGCTTTAGTTTTTTATTTTTTAATCTTTTAAATTTATTAAAGCTCAAGATCTTTTTAATATCTTTTTACTATTTGTTAGCTTCATCATATTTCCAAAACTGTTGAGCACAAAAATTGTTCCCATACCAGGGTTATTGTCTGTATAGCTATTTCGAATCTTGCCAATATCTTCATTTCAGGCCTGAAAAATAATGTGACGTTTTCCAGTTATAAAACGGTTTAGGATCATATTTTGTATTAAGAATAATTTTAATTAAATGGGAAGTAGTTATCTCAAGAGGAAGTGAAATTGATTATTTCGGTGGATGGTTGGTAATATAGCTATTTCGTTGCCCACCAAGGCGCCTCATCAGCTTCTTTCTCCACAACTATTTACGTATGTCATCACTCATTATAGGATAAACAATTCTCAAATTAACGAGAATTATTGTTATATGCGAAACCATTCAACGCAACACTTTAACGAAAACACCAATAACAAACATCACTTCCTGAGAAGTGGAGTTGGTGATAATGGGATACGAACCGATATTTATATTAAAACAATCAGCAACTTTACTTACACAAATTAAACAATAAAAACAAAAAACTTTAAAATACTCGTGGCTAGCAAATTTTAACTTGCTGACAAATTTAAGCCAAATATATTCAATTTAGGAAATTGGACCTTTGGTAAATTCAAAAACGCACCACCCACGGAGTAACATGAACATTCACTTGTAATGGAAATCAATGGAACGGTAATGACTTGTATTCACTTGACTTGTAGTCAATATTCAATTCAATTAAGAGTATCAGTTTATTGCCCAATTGGTGTTTCACATTGGAGACCATGGAAAATCTAAACTCAAAATATACTGCAGGCGTGGACACTCACTTGGTACCTTTAACATTTTTGGAGTGAGAGAAAATGCAAACAAATATAATTTATACCACTCTGAACATCTTTCCAATACTGGTTGTCATTGTCAATTCAGGTTTTAGTATTGATTCGGTAGTTACTTACAGTCTTCTTGCCCTCACAAGAACGAAGTAAGCGTATATAAAAATGTAACATCTGATCAAAATATTTTAAAATTGCAAAACCGTAAAAAATTATATAAAGTAAATACACTTGTGACAACCTCTAAGCTTGGTTGTGTCAACCTCTGAATTTGGCTCTGAAAAGCTCTGCAGGCGGTTGTGATAACCACTGCAGTATATTGTGACAACCTCTACAGTCAGTTGTGACAAACTCTGAAGTCGGATGTGGCTATCTCTGAAGTGGGGTTGTGACAACCTCTGCAGTCAGTTGTGATAACGCCTGCAGTCGGTTGTGACAACCTCAGCAGTCAGTTGTGACAACTTCTGCAATCGGTTGTGACAACCTCTGCAATCGGTTGTAACAACCTCTGCAGTCGTTTGTGAAAACCTCAGCAGTCTGCAGTCAGTTGTAACAACTTCTGCAATCGGTTGTCACAACCTCTACAGTCGGTTGTGACAACCTCTGCAATCGGTTCTGACAACCTCTGCAATCAGTTGTAACAACCTTAGCAGTCGTTTATAGCAACCTCTGCAGTCGTTAATGACAACCTCTGCAGTCGTTTACGTCAACCTCTAACGTTAGTTGTGGCAGCCTCAAAAGATCCTTGATACAACCTCTAAATTTGGTTCTGAAATCCTTTAAAGTCGGTTGTGCAAACCTTTAAAGTTGGTTGCGACAACCATTAAATTAAGATCTGATAACCTTCAACATCAGATGTGGCAACCTCCCAAGACCTTTTATACAACTTTTAAAAACAGTTGTGACAACTTTTAATGTCGGTTGCGACAATCTGTAATGATCATTTTAACATCATCTACAGTTGGTTGTGACATCCTTTAAAGTCGGTTGTGGCAACCTCTACAGTCCGTTGAGACAACCTTTAAATTTAGTTGTAGCAAACTCTGAATTCGGTTACAGCCAAATCCGTTCTGTTAGTTGAATTTTTCTGTGGGTGTTACCAGCAAACAATGCACTATTGTGGCGATATTGAACTGCCATTCTCGTATTACGGAAGTTTGCCTCATCAGAAGAAACTGTTACCCGAAAGCGTTTCTCAAAGTGGTTGAGGGGTTGCAAAAAAGTACGATAAAGTACATAAAATTTAGCAACCCGTACATAGCACGGACCAAAAAGTCCATAATCTACCAATGAGCACATAATATGACGAAGAAGTAGATGAGGTGTACTTGAAAATAGGTATAGCAAAAAGTACATAAAGTTCACAAAAAGTACATAATGTGTACAGAAGAGTACATTGTGAACAAAAAAGTACATAGTGTACCAACAAAAGTAAATAAAGTGTACCAAAATTGTACATAACAAGCACTAAAAAAATTCCAATATGTACGTAGTTCATAACTAGTTCCAGATAAAAACAAATGGTTTCTCACTACATTCCATGCAGGTTTAATACTCACTGATTGGGACCTATAGATTTACACCAGTTCCGGGCGGTATTTTGAGCAGCTTTTTAATGACCAAGTTGCCAACAGTGTCGCGCTTCACTAAGTGAGGTGACCGCCGTCGAAAGAAATTTAAGGTAGTCAGAGCAGGGATCGAAGCCACAGTTTCATGTACAAGAGCAGCGCGCACTACCGTTGCACCACCGACGAAAACAAGTACCAAAAATGGTACATAACAAGCACCAACAAATATATAAATTGTACCAAAAAGTAACAAAGTAGCTTTTAGATACCCGTTTAGTACACTATTTACTTGTTGGTACCTTTTCTTAATTAATTTTTAATTATAAGTAGTTAATTTTTTTACATTATTTACCGTTTATACATTTTATGTACCTTTTTGCTACACAATATACTTTTTGTAGACCTGTTGGTACTCTATCTGCACATTTTTGGTACACATGAAGTACTTTTTTTAGTACTTTTTTTAAAAAAATAATTTTAGTACAATTTTTGGTATATTGACTGTACTTTTTTTGTCACACTTTCTGTAAGCCTTACAGAGTTCCGTTTTCATTTTGGTAGACTTAGACTTCAAGTGAACCAAAAAAAAAATAGCACATTTTTGGACTTTTTTTATAAATTGCTCAAAAAAAGTTCTTTAGGTAAGAAACCACTATTGTCATGATTGTTTTTGTATCTCAAGATGTCTAGCTTCCATTTCCATTTTAAAATTCTGCAATCGGTTACAAATTGCAAACGATACAGGCTGCTGAATATGGAATTTTTAGTGCCTTTAAATAAGTGAATTGGAGTGTATTACGAGTATGTAAATAAACATAAATCTTAGTGCTAGTTTTACTAAGAACATTTCTAGATTTGATGACTAAGATTTGTGTTTTAAGATTAAGATTAAAGGCTCGCTCACAATGATAGCAACAAATTCAACAGGCGTTCACAATGCAAGCAACAAATTTGTTCGAATAAGTTCGAAAAAACATCTGACTGGCAACATTGTTTACATTATACAGCAGTCTACACATTTGGGGATTGAAAACAATGGAGAATTGCAATACAAACGAAAAAGCAAACAGTAAAAAATAGAAAAATTAAATGTGAGACACGGACCTCAGATTTGTACCACTACCCGGAGCAAAAAGTATTAACTGTTTTTCTTTAGAAAACTTTTCAAAATTTTCTATAGAAATGTTTTAAAATTTTTCTTTAGAAAAGTTTTAAAATTTTTCTATAGAAATGTTTTAAAATTTTTCTATAGAAAAATTGTAAAATTTTATAGAAGTATATTAAAATTTTTCTATAGAATTGTTGTAAAATTATTCTATAGAAATTTTTTGAAATTTTTCTATAGAAATGTTCTCAAATTTTTCTGTAGAAAAGTTTAAAAATTTTTCTATAGAAATTTTTTGAAATTTTTCTATAGAAATGTTCTCAAATTTTTCTATAGAAAAGTTTTAAAATTTTTCAATAGAAATGTTTTACAATTTTTCTTTAGAAAAGTTTTAAAATTGTTCTATAGAAATGTTTTAAAATTTTTCTATAGAAATCTTCTCAAATTTTTCTATAGAAATATTTTCAAATTTTTCTTTAGAAATGCTTTCAGATTTTTCTATAGAAATGTTTAGAAACTTATGTTCCATAATATGTCATGGCCTTGGACGGTTTCGATAAACCTGGTAATGTCAGCTTTTTTTAAACTTTTTTCTTTTGTTTATTAATAAAATTGGCGCGAACTACACTTACCAAAAACAACTACACATTTCACATTTTCATCAGCTGATTTGTTCGAAAGCCAGCGACAGTGTTGTATTCTTGGTAATACAAAATTATAATTATATGTGAAATTATTATTATTGGCAGATTCTACAGATAATATTATTTATTAAAATGTTTGTTTTTGGACAAAATGTTTACATTTTCATTCATACTTTCAAGTTTTAAAACAAAATTCGAAGTAGAGCGCCCCTAGCGGTCAGTAGAATAAACTGATTCGAACAAATTCCAATTTGAAGTAGAAGTAGAACCTACTTCTATGACAAATTTGAATTCCAATTTCACGAAAAACATGAGAGGGCATTATATGCAATACTGTGAGTGGGAACGAGAAGGCTTGAATTACAAATTCTTGCTGCCATTGTGAACGCTACTTAAGACTAAGATTTTGACTAAGATTTGCGAAAAGAATATTTGAAACTCAGCTCTTTAAGAAAATCATACTATTCGAAAAAGTTTCACTTTTAATTTCGTGTTTAAGAAACCAAACTCTTAGAATCCTGCCCTTCCAAATTTTTGCTTTATTGCTAATTTCTTGTTTAGGCTACCAAACCACATAAAACTATAATGGCAGCTCTGGATGACAAATCGTGCTGCCGACTGTACTCATTGTCGTTATTTGCTTATTCGTCCACCTCCCGGTGTTATTTTCAGCACTACTAACCTCAATTTACCCGAAGATGACGAGTATACGAACGATATCTGGATGTGCTTCTACACAAACAGCCAGTGATTCATTTTGAAAATATTTCCACAAGTATTTCTAACGTAAAAGTGAAATAGTATATACGTATGAGTGTAAATATTTTTATCTTAACTTGCTCATAAATGGAATGGAAATGTGTTAAAAATATTCTACCCTGCTAAGTTTACATCTGGCCCATATTGGGCCCCAGCAACAACAGCAGCAACAAATGAACAATAAAAATAAATTTGCAAAACAAAGAACAACAGCAATGTGCGCTATTTTGTAAACAAATTCATGAGAAGGTACAAAATCCAAAAATAAAAAATAAAATATATCTGGTTACACCTCAAAAAACAGAAAACAGCACAGAAAAACAGAAACAAAATCGCGTCTGATGACCTGATTTGCGATTTGCTATGGACGTTACTGTTAGTGCTGGTGTTGTTGGCTGGGTACCTGTCTCCTACTGCCGTTTAGTAGGGGGTCATGCTGGGGGCAATACAATCAATGGATTTGAAAGTTTTTGTTTGCATTTTTTTTTTTTGAAATTCGTAACGGATTTGTGCGTAAAAAAATAACAACCTCAGTTGGTTCCGCATTATAGTACGATTCGAAATTAAATTTTGAAGGTGTTTTCTGGTTTGAAAGTTGCAAACAACTACAACAACAGCGGAAAACAAGCGATAACGCTAAAAGGTAAACAAATAGCTCAAAAACACTATCCATGTTGTTGTTATGGTTTTGTGCTTCTTGGCCAGCCAGTGTTATCAAAAGCACAACAAAACGCTAATTTTGACCTAAATGATTTAAAGCGTTTTCATTTCATGTTCTGTGCTGTTGTTTAAAAATAAACATAAATCAATAGCAAGCAAGAGCAAAACATCCAATAGCCAGTAAAAGAGCAAAAGAGACAAGAAATAAATACACGAATACACGATCTCTATGACATTTCCATAGAAGAAGTGCGTCATTTTTCCCAGCACGTCTGATAATTCTCGTGTATATGACATTTTATGTTTTTGCTTTGGAGTGTTTTGTTTTGCTTTCAATATTCGCTTTATGTTTTTCGATAAAAACAAAAAACAAAAACATTCTATTGCGAGTAGTTTTAGCCAAAAATGTTGTTGTTGTTGCCGTTGTTGCTTATAAGCACATTCTCTTCATAAAGAAGATAATGAAGCGAATTCCTACGCAATTTGTTATTAATGTTATCAATTTACGATATGACGATACGATATGTGAAGTGTTGCCCATGAGCATCACTGTTTCTGATATCGCTGAGCACGTGTTGCATGACGCATAATGCACTAAGCGCAAAAACACGTAGGTACGTAGTACCAGTCGAACGAGGCTTAAACAATGGCTAATTACGGGGGAAATAAGAAGAAGAGAGTTAAGACGCATATACATATGTATCTGGGAAAAAAAATTTAAAATATGGGACTCAATATTTGTCCTTTTGAAGAAAAGTATTTAAATAAATTGCCGCAAAACAAAAAATCAACGGGTGGGTTTCTAAAAGAATCACTTTTTCGTAATTCTACAGACACAATGAATAAAATGAATAGAGACGTTTCTAAAAGAACTCGCTTTTCAGCAACCCCAAAGACGCCTATCATGCATATAAACCGCTTTCATAGAAGCAGTTCTATAACACTATCAAATCCGAGCAAAGACTGCCAGTTCTAAAGTTTCTAATTGGTCTACATTTTTAATCGAATTTCTATAGGTTCAGCTGAAATAAATTATTAATTAGGTTCAATACATTTCTAACTTTCATTATCAAAAGTTAAGCATCTTTACTTCTTCATTGGCATCAATAAACAAGTCATTCGCCCTGTATGAAAATATGTTGAGTTACCACCACAGGACCCTGATTATTTTCTATGCCAACCCATATTAATTTCACCAGCGATTACACAATTTTTTTCGCTGCTTCTATCTGTGATATCTTGGTGATATTTTTTGCTGCCATGGACTCATTTCTTTAAAGTTCAATAGCATCATTCCATAAAACCGCTGATGAAGATCTGTGGCTAGAACTGAAATTACTTTAGGGTTTGAGGATGGATCATGAGGATGCATTTGGAAACCTTTTTTTAAAAAAAAGTATGTATCTATTAATAGAAATCTACAATGGTCTTGAGCTTGAATAAGTAAAATGACGCTGAAAAAAATCAGTCCAGTAATATATTGCCGGAACCATGTATATGTTTGCAAGCATTGTTTTCATGAATTGAAGATGTGCTGCTTTTTCCCGTTTGTTCCGTTTTTGATTTCAGCAGTTGTCCCGATGTCCCGGTTTTGATTTCAGCAGTTGTCCCGATATCCCGTTTTTGATTTCAGCAGTTTTCATCAAACAAAACCACATTTAGCCACCATAGATATGTATGTATGTATAATCATTTGTGATCCATGTTCGCTGCCACGCCTCTTTGTCCAATCAAGACAACATTCTCTGAGAAGTAACAATGTACAGTAAAATTCAGTCCAATAAAAAAAATCTTTCAATTGCATCCCATGAAGGCATTGGGGAGAGCTTCTCACAATCAGTGAGCTGTGCGTTTTCTAGTTTTGTACTCACTGATTGGGACCTACTGTTTTACACCGATTCGGAATGGTATTTTGAGAAGCTTTTTCATGGATAATAACTCGATTGTGTTGCCTCCACTAAGCGAGGTGACCGTAGTCGAATGAAATGTAAGATGGTCAGAGCAGGGATCGAACCCTCGTTCTCATGTATAAGCGTTGGGTTCACTAAACATTGAACCACATGCGATCAGTCAAATAAATTTTCCAATATACCGTTTTAATTTTTCATCATTCATCCGTCCATCGACCTTCACATCTCTGGTGTAATTTGTATATCCTATACCAAGGTACTATGAGTTAGTGCTGATACTTGTAATATATACAAACTGTAGACTAACACGCTTCGAGATATACACCGATCGACTTAACTATAAGCGTTTTCGGAATTTATTTAGCCATACCCGGAATTTGGCATATATTCTTTGATTTCGTCGAACCTATTGAAAATGACCGCCAGACAAGTGAACTTCCCAAGCTGAGCCCTAAGGTTCTTGGAAGCACGTTTTTTCTGGAAAATTGAATTCCATTTGAACTACGACATTTGAATGAAGTTTTATAGGTTAAGGTGGAATGACATTTAACTTCTCTTATCATGTTTACTTCCATGACACGGTCTTCGATTTTCATAAAGATGAATTTTCCTTTGCCGCAAATAAATCACAAACGAGAAATTTAATTTAACGAGAGAAATTTAATTTAAAAAGAAAATCAAAATAAATTCAACTTTTTTTTACTGTAAAAAGGCATGAAAATAAGATACTTTGCAGGCCCCGTTTTCTAGACGGATCTACTATTTCTATGGCACGTTTGTACATGCTCTTAAGTGCAAATGATCGTTTGCCGCAAATAAATTCCTGGAACTAAAAATCATTAGAAAAAGAAATTAAATATAAAAAAAAATACTCTAGTGGGATTGCAACCTGCACCACTTGGCATCTGTCGTTTTCGAATCGGATTTGCTATCGCCATAATACGTTTTTGTTACTCATAAACGTAAATGTACTTTTGTCGCTAATGAGGAAATTTATTAAAAAAGAATAGAAAAAATATTTGACTCAACGGGCATTTGGGTCTGGACCACTCGGAAGCTCTCGTATGATAGTGAGCTTTGCTGTCACCATAACACGTTTGTCGTTGCTCATCAACCCCAATGTACGTTTGTCGCTAATGATTTGCTCACACGAGAAAATTTATTAAAAAAGAATAAAAAAAATATTTGACTCTACGGACATTTGGGTCTGGACCACTCGGCAGCTCTCGTATTCTAGTAGGATTTTTTCCACCATAAAAAGTTTTTCGTTGCTCAGAAACGTAAATGTACGTTTGGCGCTAATGAGAAATTTTATTAAAAATTAATAAACTAAAATGTTTGACTCTACGGGCATTTGAAGTTGGGTCACTCGGCAGCACCCGATTTCAAGTCGGATTTGCTACTGCCATGCTACTTTTTCGTTGCTCATAAAGGTAAATGTACGTTTGTCGTAAATGATTTTCTGAATCCATAAATCTTATTAAAAAATATTAAAAGAAAATTTAAAAAAAATAGTTGACTACGGAAATTGTAACCAAGGTCCACTCGTCAGCTCCCGTTTTCTAGTCGGATTTGCTACCGCCATGACAAGTTTTTCGTTTCTCATAAACAAAATTGTTCATTTCCGGCAAACAAATCTCTCAAACAAGGAATTCATTTTAAAGACAAAAATAAAAAATATAAACAAACAATTTCTTTTGAGCAGTTGGTGATTTCAACGGCTCCTATTATTCCGTTCTCGAAATATTGGGGTTTCTGTAATGTTTTTATATTTTGAAACAAAAGTTAAGGTGTAAAGTCCGGTTACATAACCATTCCACAAAGATTGCAACATTGGACACCTCAATGAATTTTGAGTGAGTTAGAGAAAGCATGACCTGAAAATGGCAGAGAACAGCACAATTGAAATACAAAATACATACTGTTGGAACAAGAGAACTACTGCAACAAAAGACCGGAACAGTGTGAACTAAGTTAATTTAGTTCATAATAGTGAATCGTTCAATTGAACCAGTTCGTTGGTTAACTATGAAACTCTTCTGTGGTGGTCAGTTTCATATAGAGTTGGGAATATTAGTTCTTTCAAGTGAGCGCTCTCTTTTTAGTTCAGCTCAACAGAATGAACTAGTTCTTTCATTTAGTTCACTATTTCATTGTATCATTTCAGCTTAACAGCAGTGAACTATAGAGTTCATTTATGTTCAACTTGTAGTTCTAGTTCAATCTAAAATGGTCTGATATTTGCATATTTCTAAAGTGTTTTGGATACTGTGATATTTGTTTCTACTAAATCGTGATATTGAAGATGGGCTTAACGATTGGGTTATTCCGTTTCTGAGATATTGGTGTTTGTGCAAATTCAGTGAGACAAAGAGAGTATGAACTAGAAAATGGCGGAGGGAATTGCACAACTGGAATACAAAAAACAGCTAAAACAAGTGGACTACTAAAACAAGACAGCGGAACAGTGTGAACTAGTTCATTTAGTTCACAAGAGTGAATCGTTTAATTGAACTAGTTCGTTCGTGAACTACACAACTCTAGCTCCTATTTTATAGCCAGATGTGTTACTGCGATGTTACGTGTTCCACTTCTCACAAACATAAATAAATTCTTCAGAATGCTGAAATTCTTCAATTTAATTTCAAACAATTTATTTTAAAAAAAAATTTTCGAATCTACGCTGATTTGAATTGGGACAATTGGCACCTCCTGTTTTCTTAACGGATGTATTACCGCCATCAAACGTTTTCATTTTCCATAAATATAATTGCTCGCTTGCTGCAAATAAATTCCTCAAACGAGGAACTAAATTAAGAAATAAATAAAAAGAAAATATTTTTTCTAGTTGGATGTGCTTCGGATGTTGGATGTGTTGGACCATGACACGGTTTTCGTTTCTCTCAAACATAAACATATCTTTGCCTCAACTAAAATTCGTCAACGAGGAATTAAATTAAAAAATGAATTAAATATTCATTTAAAAAAATTACTATGTTTCATTTTATGAGGATTTTAATCCATCCCACTCAACAGCTCGCGTTTCCTAGTTAGATGTGCTACCGCCATGATACGGTTTTCGTTTCTCCCAAACATAAAAATGTCTGCCTCAACTAAAATTCTGAAGCTAGGAATTTAATTTAAAAAAAGAAAATAAAATATTCAAATAAAAAAAAAATACTATGTTTGATTTTATGAGGATTTGAATCCGTCCCACTTGCAACTCCCGTTGCCTAGTTAGATGTGCTACGGGTTTCGTTTCTCTCAAACATAAACATATTTTTGCCTCAACCAAAATTCTGAAACGAGAATTTTAATTAAAAAATAAATAAAATATTCATATAAAAAAATACTGTGTTTGATTTTATGAGGGTTTGAATACCGCCCACCTGCAACTCCCGTTGCCTAGTTAGATGTCAAACAAAAACATATTTTTGCCTCAACTAAAATTCTGAAACGAGGATTTTAATTAAAAAATAAATAAAATATTCATTGAAAAATATACCATATTTGATTTTATGAGGATTTGAATCCCTCACACTTGCAGGTCCCGTTTTCTAGTTGTATGTACTACCGATGATATGGCTTTCGTTTCTCATAAACTCAAATGTCCGTTCGCCGCAAATAAATTCCTAAATCCTTGTCTAAAATTTCGTTTGAGGGTAACGAAATTGTTCTTTGCTGCTGTCTGTGTCATGGGAACCCTAATATTGTAGAGATTTTAGCATGTTAATATACACTGTAGAAAAAGGCATGTAGTGCTCCGCAAACGTTCTACTCAAACATGGAATGGAATTTGTTTCATTACAAAGACAATATTCCTCAGCTCTCTGGCTGTTGGTGGCCAGCAAAGTTCATGATTAAATACTTCTGAATTAAAGTAGTAGACAGAAGAAAAACCAAAAACACATTAGCTCTTAATAAATTATTTATGTTACATTAAATTGATTCTTGTAACTTATTTGTCAATTGTTGTATTTTGCCTCATATCACTGCGATAGCTGTGACTGAGATCACTGCCGGGTGGAAAAGTCAACCCACCCACTCTCATGCAGTCTTGCATAAATTTGTTTTCTTCAGCGTAATAAAAGGCCCAACTAAATCGACTTTTCACCAGCGCAATCATTACCAGGATGAGGGGTTACCGAACAGCGCAAACAACAGAACCAAAGTGTTTTCCAGTGGCAACTACAAGCACCTTTCAACCAACAGTTGGTAGGAAAATGTACGTGTAACACAGACGCCACTACACCACTCAGTCAGCCAGCCAGTCAGTCAGTCAGTCAGCGAGCCAGCCAAAAAGCCAAAGCTGTAAAGGTGACATTTCGTAAAGGTGATGGTGTATACTTATAGGGAACCATCGCAAAAGGTGCTGCTGTTATCGTCGCATACATTTTATGTAAGGCGATTGCTTTTTTTGGTTGACTTTTTTGATTGTTGTTGTTGATTTTTGTTGCCACATTCACCGCCTCCCGGCTAACATTAACGTGTTTCAGTGCTAAAAGCGACAAACAAACTTTGTTTTCTTTTTTTTCTAGTTTCGCTTATTGGCGAGCTGACCAACTGCCAACTTGAACTTGAGGAACCTCTCGCGTTTTTTGTCCTTCTTTTTCTTTATATGTCTCCTCGACTAGATGGGTGTTTATGGTTATGGCCTTTTAGTATGACGACGACGTAGACGTAAACGACAACGAAGCTTATTAGAAATGCATGGACATGAGCCAATACTACACACATGCTGGTTTCGTTTAAGTTTTCAAATCAGAAAATAAAATACAAAAAAATTGTCGTCTTTCTTGCCGCTGTGCCTGCTACTTGCAACGAAATGTTGCAAGTTGTATAATGATGGTTGCTGGTTGGTATGGTGGATTACTGGGTGTTTTTTGTTTTGTGTGTTTGCCCACTTGGTCGAATTGGAAAGGCTTTTGGAAAGGAAAATTAAGGTGGTGTAGCTGAGGTTTTGTTGGGCCACTTTTAATAGGTTTTGCACTTGCCGCAAATCAACATGTGCCACTGCTGTCGCTGTGCCTGCCTGCTCGCTGGTAATACCCGGATGGTCCCACTTTCAATGGTGTAGGGAGTTGTGGGTTGTTGATTGGTTTGAATGTTAAGGAATCATGACCTTTTTCAATTCATGGTAATTGTTGTGGTTGCAGTGGCTGTCGATGTTTTTTAGGAAGACATTTACTATTTCTAATGATGGCTTAGAAAAAATTATAAATGTTGGTTTGCAAGCGAACAAGCGAAAAGAAAAACAACAAACCAATATAACAATCAGGAATCGATAAAGTAAAACAATTGTAAATGTCATTACAAAACCAAATAGAAGTGACAGTAGTGAAAACGATTAGATTTAGTTTAACTATGATAGGATTTGAAGAGCATTAAAAAGTGATAACACTCCTTAGTTCCATTAGCGAGTTCCGATGTAGAATATATATATATATGGACTTAACCCAATCTATCTTTGAATGAATTATTACCGTGTCGCTGCTTAATTTTATGAGTCAAAAAAAAGTTTGTTGATACTGAAAATAAATATGTGCAAATAGGAGTTGACATTCAAACCCATTTTTGAGTTGATGGTGTTTAAACTATTAGCAGAGAAAGGTAAATCATTCAAGCTTGATTCGACATTTCTGTAGTTTTGTGCAACAATTAATTATGTTGAAAGGCCACTCGTTCAAGAGACACAAGAAAAAGCAATTTGTTTTATGCGTCGTTATGTTCCATTACTTCGACTTGGGCCTACTGTGCGAAAACAGTACTGCTAATAACCACAAGGACAATGTCCTTCGGTAATTCCAAGCATGCCCTTTGCAAGTTATAAGTTTTGTTTCCATATATAGACCCGATCGGCTAAGAATAAAATCTCCTTAAAACCCCCAATATTGCAATATGTTAACACAGGTATGTTAAGGCTGTAACAGAGCTCTGTTAATTCTGGTGGTTTGTGTCTTAGCTAGTTAGATATTTGTAGTCGCGCACATAAAGGAAGAAACCCTACATTTCCCACTAATATTATTATTAAAATCCGGCCGACTAACATTATTATTAATTCGGCCAAAATTCAGCATTGGGCCAGTATTCAATTATCGGCCAAAATTTGGACAAGTATTGACCGAAAACAGAACCCCACAACAAATTCTAAACAAGGATCTGCAGACAGATTGAGAACAATTGCAAAATTATATAAAAACTAAATTAAATAAAATTGAGTTTATGAGGATTTCTCGGCCGCTAACGTTTTCTAGTCGGATGTGCCGCCGCTATAACACAGTTTTACTTTCTCACAAACAAACACATCCTTTTGCTGCAAATATATTTCGTTAACGAGGGATTTAATTATGGGTGGTCTCAAAACATGTGTGTTGAACATATATGTGTTTTTTTTTTATTTTGCATTGGATTTCAATCTGCATTACTTTCCCTAATGCAAATGCAAACGAATTACTAATATTCGCAATGGCAATTACAAAATTTTGAATTTACATATGCTCAGGCAATTCAATTGCGGGTTGTGGAATCGGATGCCAATTGTAACGAAATATGGTAATACTTTTAATTATTTCGAAATTGTTTGACTGCTGGCAATTCTGTTTTTGAAGTATTTTATATGTAGAGGTTTGTGGCAAAAATAAGTATTGCCTCGTAGTACTTTCAAATTCATAAACCAGTACTGTATAAAGTATTTGAAAAGCAAAACTGCCAGATATGAAGGGAATTCTTTGAAAATAATTACAATTGCCAATTGTACTTACATTATGTTTTGAATTTTCATTTGTAGAGGTAACTCAAATTAAAGCACAAGTTATAATTATCAATTAATTAATTTTCCCCATGTATGGTATTGAAGAGCTGATTACGAGAAACCATTTTTTTACCAGTGTACTTAAAGTCCCCTACCAGCCGTTGAAGTCTCGATTCCTAGTGTATTTGTATACAAAAAAACAAAATTATACCTTTTTGGTCAAAATGGAGCTCAAACGATGTATTTGACAATGACAGCGCATTTTTTCGCGGCAGCATTTTAAAATCTTGATCAAGCATATTTTCCCCGATTTTTCGTGTATTTCTCAGTGTAATTCGCGAATTAGTTTTTAGGTGCATGTTTTGAAACATTTGATGGTATTTTCATGTAAAATTAAAAAAAGAAAATTGAAAATTTATTTAAAAAGTTGGGAAGAAAAAGTGCTTTGATTACGATTTCAAATGCTGCCGTGACACAAAACACGCTATCAAAAGTTTGAAAATATTTATATATATATTTTTTTATATAAATATATATGTTTCTGTTTATGCTCGTCGTCTGAGCCCCATATTTACCAAAGAAATAAAACACACTAGGAATCGAAACTTCAACGGCCGGTAGGGGACTATAAAAACCCTCGCAAAAAAAGATTGACGGTTCCGCAATCAACTCTTCAACACGCATCTTGTGAGACCTCCCTCTAAAAATTTTTGTTCAGTAAAGTTGTTGGTTTTAACAAGACTTTCGAAACTCATAGAAATTTTGTGGGAAAAATACCACTATGTATTGTCCTTTCTAAGGCTCTGTTTCATACTTGGCCATTCTCCACTTAAAGTATCTTTAAATACCCGATATTTGCCATTTATATGACATTAATGCTCATGTTCACAATGGAAAATTCTCCATTTAAATGCCCGATGCTTGCCATTTAAATTTAATATGAAAATTTTCTGTGAGCTTTCAAATAGAGCTTTTAAATGACGAGTGTGCAATTCGCCCCTCGCACTCTATCAATTAAAGAAATTCGAAAATTTTTGAACGCGGACATGTAACAAAATAAATAAATGGTTTTCCCATTACATCCCGTGATGGAATGGGGGAGGCCTTCTCACAACCAGTGAGCTGTGGGCTTTCTAGTTTTATGCTCACTGATTGGACCTACAGTTTTTACACCGATTCCGAAAGGTATTTTTGAGAAACTTTTTCACCGCTAAGTACTCGATAGTGTCGCCTTCACTATGCTGAAAGAAATATAAGGTGATCAGAGCAGGGATCGAACCCAGGATCACACTAACCATTGCACCATCGACGGCCACGAATACGGACATGTAAACTTCGAAAAGTTTTAATCTATATCAAATGGACAAAAGTTCCCAAATTTCTATCTGTTATCAAGGCAAAAAGGATTAATGGTACTGGGATACTAATCACAAACGATGTAAATATAGAGTAAAAGTTGTCGTCAATTCAATGTAAAGCTTCGTGACTTTGACTATCGACCTAATCTCACAAACCACATTCACTTCACTTTTGCATTTCTGACGTCACATCATAAACAAACTAAGTACTTGCTGTAAGATTTTAGTACATTTTTATGTATAAATGAGCACAAGGAATACATATATTAACAAAAGTCCTACGTCAGAATCTTAACTTAGTCAAAGGATGGTGTCGAAAAATGAGGTGAAAGTGATTTACATGATCAGGCCGTATGTTTTGTTCTTCCTTGTTCGCAATTATAATACAATGAGGCCCATTTTCTCAATGCCCGGTTAAAGTGTCTGCGTAATAAAAACCGTACTAGGTTATTAGTGCAAATGGAATGATTTGCAGAGAGCGAAATGGAATGAAATTCTGTTCCATTCGACATAAATCGTTTTATCATTCTGCTTGCGATTTACACTATCAGTTTCAGAGAATGCAAAAGCATCTGTCTGCAAAGGCACACACCAAATACATCAGTTATAAAATGAAAATAAAATAAAAAAATAATAATACATCAGTTATAAAATGAAAAAAAAAAATTGCTAACGAAGACTAAACATTTCGTCGCTGCGCCAACGAAAAGGGTTATGTGTATTTTTTAAAAAAAAAATTTATTGCACAATTGAAAACCATTTGTATTTATAAATACGCTCACGCAGCTTTTTCCTTATATTTGCATCGCTTTCGAAATTTATGGTACTGACAAAGATAGAATTGTAGAACAAATGTTCTAAAAAAATTTTGGTTTTTTTGCGTTCCTGAAAAGTTACCAAAAAACACATAGCCGTTTTCGTTGGCGCAGCGACGATTTGTTAATAATTATGAAATACAAATTTTTGTGGCCGATTTCTTTGGTTTTGTTCGTTTCATTCAAAATACAACCCTGATCGCATAATTTTTAAAGCAAATTCAACAAATTAGAGAAAACTGACAGATCTGTGAAAATTTTATCTGGAAATCGTTCTCCTCAAGTTTACACTATTCCATTCGCTTTCACCAAATGAAAATGTTGACACATCCAACGATTTCTCTAATAGTCTACATGACTCTAATCGGGTTTTCATTCTCTCATAAATTAACAGGATGTTAGATGTTTTACTCTGGCAACTCTGATTAAATTTATGGATATAGTTGTCGGCACTGTAAGATATCAGCTGTTTACTTTATTATTGATATTTTGAAAAGTATAATTAACTCAACTTATTGCGGAAAACAATCAAACGGGCACCGTGGGAAAAAATTCTCAGTTACCGAGGAACATTTACTTGTTGACCTGGTAGAAGGACGCAAGTCCATTTTGTGTTTATTTATTTTTTCCGTCTCAAAACACAAATACTTCATAAATCATAACAGGAAAACAAAACAGCTGTTGTCAACAGTTGTCAGATGTTTGCATTTATCGTTCTGATAAACTACTAACTGGGGTTAGACCTACTGTTAACGTTATCGGGCGGGTAATTTTTTAGTATTCATTGAGAGAGTGGAAGTCTGCTAACCAACATTTTATCGTAACGGTAAAAGATAACCGAACATTGAGAAAGTTGCCCTTATGTCCATAAACGTAGGATGATCGTTCCTGAGCGCAATGAAAAATTTTATGACGCCCTAGCGAAATCTCAGGCTAATGAACTTCGTTTGGGGAACGAAATTGCGACAAACGAACATTTGACGAATCATATATATTGCTTCCTTTGTGACAAGTGGACGAAATAGTTTGTCAGAATCGATAAAAGTTTATAACGCAGGATATCTTGAAACTCTACGTCAACAAGATATTTACTAAGTACGAAAAACGTTTCCATTAACTGTTACTTCGTTTAACGCAAATAAGAAACTCCAAACTAAAAATGGTTTTACAATGAACGAACTATGTTTGCAACAAGCTCCAATGCGTTGCAAACAACCAAGTTGAATTTAACTGAATGGAATTTATTTTGAATGAAAGTGTTACCTCATTAATAGAATTATTTTATAGAATTTTAAATTCAAAATTATTTTAGTACTTATGCTTTCTCTGAAATGTAGTTGCACCCAATCACCATCACTGCAAGTCGGCGTATTTGTCTATTGAGTCACCGCAAACGTTGCGAGTGGATGAACAAAACCATTAGGATTTGTTTGTTTATTTTAGTAATGTCTGTGTGTATTTATGGAAAGGCGATTCTCTCAAAGAAGAGAGAAGCAACCCGTGAAATTGTGTAAACACTCTTTCGTTTATAACAAAAAATTAACACCTTGTTGTTACACGGTACCTGTTCGATTTCTATGAACACATTAGTAAATGTTTGGAAAATAAAATTGGAAAATAAAATAGTTTTTGTGCTGAAGGCTCTTTTGCTATTGCACTTTATGTTTCCTTACATCAGCTTTATCAGCAGATGCAATATTGTTAAAATATATAAAGCAATATTTAGCTCACTGAAGTATTTGTTTTTGTTTTGTCATAAAGAGAGCGACGACAAAAAGTATTGAATAGTATAGAGAACTTATTGCACTCTTTTTCCGATCTCATATAGAGAGTCTGAGTAAAAGGGCATAATCGAGTCTTATTCTCTTCATTGAATATTTCAATATAAATGCAACATTTCGACAACGTTATTACATAAAACAATACAAAACGCATAAATGTTTCAAAAGGCATCAATGTTTCACATCAAAATTATGAATGGACTAAGTTATGACAAAAAAGAGAGTAATACGGTTTGAATCATTCGCCAGATGTCGCCAGTGCTTTTGAGTCATACAATTCCTTCCGTGAGTTGTCTATACTATTCAATACTCTTAGGCGACAACTGCCGCTACATCAATATACTTATTTTCAGGCAGAGGCTATTGTTGTACAACAAACTGGTATGTGATGCTAACGCTGTGTGTTGTTTGCATGTGTTCACTTTGATAGATTGCCCTACCCGTGCCTATAGATGTTAACACTGCAAAATATTCCCATTACTGGGCAGAGCTTCAGTTTTACACACTCTGATTGAGACCTACAGTTTTATACCCATTCCGAACGGTGGTTTGAGAAGAGTGTTCGTAATTGTTTACTCGATAGCATCGTTGCTACTAAGCGAGGAGACCGTCGTATAACAAAATTTAAGGTGGTGAGAGCAGGGATAGAACCCAACTTCCTATGTATAAGAGCCGAGCGCACTAACTATTATACCACAGTTTAAAGTAAACGAACTTCTTTATTTTCCACAAAATTAGCTCTTGAAAACTTTTGAAGTAAGTGAAAGTTTGCTTACAACAAACGCAGCGACTTTTGTAATAAAAGCTTTTTGTTTGCAGAAAAATTATTAACTTCCGTTTAACATTAAACTAAATAGCAAACGAAATATTTTTGGGGGAAAGAAATGCTTTTTCAGTAAACCAGATCTATACGCATTTTCTTTGGGCGTGTCTTTTTTAAATTTTCATATTTACATGAACAGTTAAAACGAGTATTAACACGGTAATCAATACTGCATAAATACTTGCCCTGGGTTCGGTTTCGGCCGAGAATTACTTTTTTGGCGACTACTCGTGTTCGGGATCCGTCCGCCCCAATGGAGCAGATTCGAGCGACCGCTAATTACATGTTACTTAAACCTCACTCCATGTAAAACCGTTAACAGTCCTTATTAACATTTCTGTTATGCTGTATCTCATGTTAATGTCGTGCATTATGCAATGCAATACAATACAAATAACAAATCTTATTTAATAACAACAACGAAATGACAAGAAATGTGTAGTCATATCACTTTTGACAGCTGCATGCGGACGTTGTTATAAAGTGACGGGGGCAAAGACTGGGGCCTTCATATTGGATTGATGCAATTTAATGGTGGTTGGATATGGTGGGGCCTATTGTTTTTCGAATTACACAAAACAAATATTTATAAATGTAAAAATATTCCTAGATGTGAATACAATTTCCTATTTCCCACGTTTGTCGCCGCTGCCGTTGCCGTTGCCGCTGCAGTTGCCATCGTTGAATGTTTGCTTGCTTTGTGTTCTACAAAACACTCACGCACTTGAATTTGAAATGTGTAATGCCACAACAACAACATCCAGTGCAACGCAATCATACATATGTATCTGGCTATTGTAACAACAACCGTAGGAGCTTTCTCTCCGCCACTCATTGATGATGATATGAACTCCGCCGCCACTCTTTGTGCTGCTCAACAAATTGTACCTTGTACATTGGACATTTGTCATTGTTCTGCGTCTTCTTTTTCTATTCAACATTTCCTTTTGCATTCATTAAGGTGTGTGGGTATGTGTCAGTGCGAGTGTGTCTGTTTCAGTGAATGTACATACGAATATGCCACATGCAACAAATAAGGGCGTTTACATTGTTGCCGCTGATAGATGACAGCGGATTGTTGTCGCTGTCATGGCATATTTCATAGAGAGGAGCCCACAACGGGGTCGTCACAGCTAACAGGTAGACGGACAAACGGATAGGCTTTAGCGAGCGAATATATTGCGGGCACCTGTCGCTTTAATATTGGTCATTCTATTCGGGGTGTATTGAACAAAGCCCAAACTTACTTAAGTAGTACGTACTTATTTGCCCATCCCTGCCTTTGTCATATTATTTACCTCACCGCACAGATGGCTAACCGAAAAAAGTTCTCATGCCATCCAAAGCTCTCAGTGGAAGCGGTGGAAGTGGTCGTTGGTTTGGTTGGATATACTAGTAATATGGGTTGTTTGGTCTGGTGTCGTTGCTGTTGTTTGTAGGCCCATTTAAAATGCAACATGCATACAAACGGGCTGCCAACTTTACTTACACACAGACCTACAAATTAGCGGTTGTTTATTTTCCCAGCTAACATACATAACTAAATGGGTACTAAGTATATGAATAGCACCATGTAAGTATGACGTGCATCCATCCATCCAACCATCCGTCCATATTCACCTGTCTACGCATTAGTTCTCTCCTGATGACACTGACTAAAATCTCGACAATGGCAGTGGGAAATCTGCTTGATGGTCGCAGTTGTGGTGGTGACTGGTTTCATCAGCAGCTCTAGGTAATTTAGGTTAGTGTTTGTGAAAAATAATACTAATTGTAACGGCATATGTTGGTATTTTGAAAGATGCAAGGTTTTGAATGATGCAGGGTTTTGGAAACAAAGAACAGTTATTTTGTAAAATTGGTAGCAAAAGTGGGGAGTTTGCCATGAAGCGGCAGAAAGAACTGCTTGCTAAATATGACATTATACATTTGAAAATAACAACTGAGAGAAAGGACTGCTTGCTAAACATGACATTATAAATTGGAAAATAACAACTGATGTTTGAAAAGAGAAAAACGCCGGACTACAGTTCAATCAGCAGACATGCAAACTTAAAAAAAAATCACGAAGCAGTTGCCCAGTCTTGAGTGGGTGAAGTTTTGCCCAGTCGAAATTCGTGGTCTGATAAACAGCTATACAAAATTAGAACTAGCAACCAAAATAATTCTCTCACAACTAACACTAAACCATTTTCACGTAGTTGGGCCAACTAAACTCAAAAACCAACATCAACAATTTTTGCATAGTAGTGTTGTTAATGATTTTTGTTTAAAATTTATTTTCACAATGCACAGTTAGTTTCTTTAATATTTTTCGGAAACTGAGTTATAGATTATCGTATAATCATTTTAGAAAATTTCTAATAACATCATCTATTAGACGTGTGCGTGTTTTTGACAATCAGTTGACGGGTTTAGAACATATTAACGTTTACTTTCCGAAAAGTATTATTTTTTTTTGGTCAAAAATATTTTTCACGTCAGAAATATCGCCAGAAATAGAACCAAATTTTTAAAAAATTGCCTTGACTTTCTAATACATGCTGCTGATAGTGCTAAGGAAATCGATCTCATGCTTTCACAAATCCATCGACAAACAATAAAGGTATTGACTTTTAAGTAAAATCAGTTTTTGAAGTTTTTTCTCTTTAAATGTTTGTGTTGCTCATAATAACTCAACAATTTTATTAAGTTTGTGAAAGTTTTCGAAATATACTATAATACTATACAATTGGGTCCATCTGATAACATAGTAAGATGATTAAAAGAAAATTATTTCTCTTTTTCGTAAATTTTTAAATATGAAAAAAATAAATATGAAAAAATGTACGGTAGCGAAGTTGTGGCAACCAAATAGTTTAGTGGAAAATATACAATGGGACATTATATTTTATATAATATCTCATCGAGATATTACAGGATGTCGCTGAAGATGACACGTATGCACATTGGTCCTTGGAGAACCAATTAGTACTTGCTGAAAAGTCCTAGGATCATTCAGTTTAGCTTAATGAATGTCTGTTATATCCAACATAGAGTAAGAACCTAGATATTTCCTCCAACTTACACAAGACGCCGGGTAGTAGTATATGAGGCGTTGAATGCTCTCTTCTTCCTCTGTATCCCCACAGACTCTGCAGTAATCACGAGCCGAGATTCCCAGTCTAGACGCGTGTCTGCCTATTAAACAGTGTCACAGCTACTAGCAGAGATCTCTTGTGTAGGAATGGATATCAGGCTCAGCGATCGATTTAGGTAATATCTTAGCCATACTTGCCTGGAGATCCTGCAATTTTTGTCACGAGACATATCTATCATTCGCGTGTCTGAAATCTTCGGTTTTATGCAAGAGCTTGTATGCAGAAAGGGGCATAGCCACATGCTCCATATCCCGTGGAATAGTTTAGGTTTCCCCTTATCTTACCAGGTCATCTGGTCTACGGTTCCCTGGACTATTTCTGTACCCCGATACACATATCAGGTGAATATCGAAGTGCTTGGCATTCTCATTTAGAGATGCGCGGCAGTTGGGGGCAATTATTTAAGTTAGAAATACAGGTTTCAAAGATTTTATAGCAGCGTGACTGTCATTGTACGTATTGACATCCCAGGCATTGATGACGTTTCGTTACAGTAAAAGAGCATCCAACGCGATTACTATGACTTCTGCTTAAAATACACTACAATGGTCTGGTAACCTTTTTACAAGGCCTAGTTCCAGCTCTTTGGAATATACTTCAAACCCTACGTTGCCATCTAGTTTAGAGGCATCAGTGTTGAAGCCTAAATTCCCTCTATAATCTGGTATGCATCCCATCCGGTGCTGCCTGTCCGGGATATGAGTGGAGGAGATTGTCCCAAACTTTGAAATGGGTGTCATATAGTCATTGTTTTTGTGGTTTTACCCCGGATCAGTTAAAATCGACCCATGATCGTAGAGGCTGGTGAATTATTGCTAGGAATGGACTAGGGGCATTGCCGACGTTGCAGCCATTTGCCTTCAGAGCAAATCTAGTGGTAACAGGTGAAGAATAACCCCTAAACCCTCGGTAGGGGTTGTGCGAAGGGCACCCGTGGTACACACTAATGCCAATTCCGTGAACTGTTGTCAACAGAAGGCACTTACATATAATAAAAAAAAAAAACAAACAATTACTGGATGGTAGTAAGATCCCATAGTATGTATGATCCCGGCGACTATCGTCGGACACGAATAAAGAAGATGTTTCGTGGATACCTCCACTTCGTTATCGTTTCATCGTGTACATAAATCATTTTGGCTGGCCTTTAGTCATGTCGCATGACTGCCAATCAGGCGATGTTCCGTCAAAACTAAAACAAGTATTAAAATCTTGTAGCTGGTTAGAGGCTGAGGTTCCATGGCTCTCCTCCGATATACTATCGACCAGATTTTTTTCCGCGTGCACTGTATATTCTCCTTGTCAACCCCTCCTGTAATATCATAATATATAGGAGCGGTTTTCAGGATATTCTTAGATGTCGCCAGGGGCATGCCAACACGCCGCAATTCCTGTGGAACCTTTGAGGTAGTTCCTAATCGCACCTCTTTATACTCTGCAGTTTCCGAAATGGCAAGTAGCATCGATATAAGTTAAATATCGCACTACTGGGCCATCTCGTTAAGAGATCTGCGGCAGTCATGGATAGATGTTGAGTTCAGTAATACTGATTCCAGGGTTTTGACTATCGCCTGAATCCAGAGACTTGATTATCGCCGGACTGTCTGGGCATACAGCGATCACGTTGATTGTTGGACTATACCCCTCAGCCAGTGGGTCACCCGCCTAATCGCCAAAATGTATAGCAGATACACGTTATAATTACCAGGTCATCTACGTGAAACAGATTCCCCTAGTTCCTCTACCAGATCATTAACTGGGCAGAAATGCATGTAGCCTTCTAAATCGGGAAATCCTCTGTTTCCGGTATATCTTTTCAGTATGAGAGTATTGTATCTCCGATCGAATAGTGGATTCGCTTTCTAGTAGCCGCCTAACGCAGGAATGTTGAAGGCAAAATGCACCACTCTTCCATGAGCGGCTACGATCATGTCCCATAGTGAGACATGCCTATAATGTCGGCTAGTAGCAAATATTCCATTCATTGCGTCAGTGGAAATGGCGCGCAGAGTACCGGTGATGCCCACAGTGGCCATTCTTCGAACCCTAGTCGATAGTGCACAATATTTTGGACTCGCCAGCACCTGGCACCACAAGATCACTCCACAGAGCTTTAGCGGTCTCAGCATCGTTGCATAGATCAAGAGAACATTTTTCGGAGAATGTCCCAATTTGCAACCTATAACCATCCTACAGAGAAAGCGTAAGTTCTTAACTAAATTTGTAGTTAAAATCCAATGAAATAGTTTTATTTATGAGATTACACGTTTGTCCAAAAATAAATCCTATTATATGAAATTTAACTCCCTTCCATTAAAAAAAAAAATCAATGAGTGTTGACACATTTTTGTTACATGTTTTTCTATGAATGTAAATGTTACATTGGAAAATAAAAAAAGAATTGTGTTTGTGCTGAAGGCTCTTTTGCTATTGCACTTTCTTTTTTCTTACATCTGCTTTAACATTAGATGTAATATTGTTAAAATATATAAAGCAATATTTGGCTCACTGAAATAATGGTGTTTGTTTTGTCATAAACAGAGCGACGAGAAGAAGTATTGAATAGTATAAAGAACTTATTGCACTCTTTTTCCGCTCATAAACGAGTCTTATTGTCTTTATAGAATATTTCAATATAAATGCACCATTTCGACAATGTTATTAAATAAAACAATACAAAAAGCATTAGTGTTTCAAAAAGCATCAATGTTTCACATCAAAATTATGAATGGACCAAGTTGTGACACGTTTGATACGTTTTGAATCATTCGCCAGATGTTGCCAGTGCTTTTGAGTCATAGAATTCGTTCCATGCGTTCTCTATCCTATTCAATACTCTTTGGCGACGACAACCGGCTTGTTTGTTCGCTGCCGCTACATCAATACCATCACACTTATTTTCAGGCAGAGACTATTGTTGTACAACAACCACGTATGTGATGCTAACGCTGTGTGTTGTTTGCATGTGCTCACTTTGATAGATTGCCCTACCTGTGCTAACACATCAAAAAATCAGTTTGGCGCAAACATTTTTTGTTTGACGTAATTTTTTTTTACATTGCATTTACTACAGCTCGTTTTGAGGTAAATCAAAGAACAGTTAGTGGAAACGTTTAAAGTTTCCCGCAAAAGTTTTTGATTGTGTTCAAACTGAGTATTTAGATACTATAAACGAAATGCTATGTTTGATTCAACAAATGTTAATTTGCTGCAAATACATACATTCAACGAAGTTAGGTTTTCTGCGATTTTGTCGTAGCGTAATGTAACTTTTTAATGCGTGTACTATGGTTAACTTTTAAATGATAACATTTATTAACAGCCGTCGACCTAAAGTTCAGTTCGTAGTATCACCAAAATTGGGTATATTTTCTCACATAAAATACATCCATCATTTGTTTTCCTCGATGAATGTGATTTGAAAATTATTGTGAATGTTAGGCAATCAAAATACGAATACATGTGGAAAATTTATGAAAAAGGAAATACATATTTCCTTCCAAGAGATTATCTGTCTGTTACACAACGGAAATTGATGTAGAGATATAAAAAATATTAATATATTTTTTTGTGTTTTTTCCTCGTTAATTGGATATTTTGCGTTTAGTTTTTGTGGATTTTTGTGCAATTACACTGTGCTTATGAAAATCACTGCGGCCAGTGAAAGTTTGTAAAAATATAAATAAAGTTTTCCAATTTTGTTTTTGTGTTCACTTCTATTTTCTGTAATTTTAGTTTTGTTATTGTTATATAAAATAATGCTATGGTTTGGTTTTTTTTGTGTAGAAATGATATTGGTTTTTAAAGATAAAACAACAACAACAACAACAGCAGCAGCAGCAGCAGCAACATGTAATTGTTGCACGTGCATTACAAATGTATACAAAATCGAAAATCAAGTTGGTTTTTTTTTTGGTTGCAACTTTCTATTTTTCTTGATGTTGTTTGTGTTGTTGTTGTCAGTAATTGAGGTTTCTGAAATCATACACAGGGACCTTAAGTACGAGAGGTCAAACTTTTGCTGTTGTTTTCTTAAGAGATACGAACATTAGATTGATTTCAAAAGTCTTAGTCAAAACAACCAAGTTTGTATCGGCAACATGCAACATACTACGTATGGCCGAGTGAGCGAGCGAGCGAGCGGTCGGGCTAGCAAGACAACAAGCGACCATTGCATGTTGGCCAAATTGTGCATTTCAGTCGATTTGTGTTGGGCCAATACTAGTATCGAAATTACGGCCTTAGGTCATCGCAAAACATATTTAGTTTTATTATTTCGAGAAACCCAAAATCACAAACAACGAAACCCCATCTCTGCCTAGTGCCGTTGCGGACTCCAAATGATTAACTTACGCATGCAGCATGAGGCATGCATCAAATGATGCTTTAGAATGCAAAAATCTCGCAACGTCTATGTGATATCGACAAAACATTGAGCATAATTGAGATATATCCATAGCGATACTTAAGTTTTGCCAAGGCACAAAATGAAAGCAATGAATATCTAACAATTCGTCCGTCTGCCTTTGGGGTTGCAACACAAAACGTATGCGATGCGGGGGGAAACAACTATAGTTATTCATTTGTGATTGAGTTGTTTGCCACATTGGTTCATGCTGCACAAAGCCGTGCAACAGCTCCACCACATACAAACCGATACAAAATCGTATATTCATAGTAGACAGCAACTCTATGCGGTTGGTGGCAGGCAGGCAGACAGGCTGGTCGGCTGGTTGGCTGGCTGACTCGTCTGTTGTGTTATGTTGCATGGCAGTATCTCTGCTCTCTGTTGCGGCGGAACATGATTAGTTTAAAATTGATTGTAGCAATACAATGGCAAAGGGGAAGATAGACACAAAAGGCGGACAGACAACGAGACGGACATAGTCAAAAGTGCCACCAGCTAATATCATTTCATGTTTGCAACAAATCATAGGCAAATGAAGGTGTACAGAGGACCCCAAAGAGTTATCATTCGCATTCGCATTATGTTTAAAATATCATTTTTCTTTGAATTTCCCCAGTCGTTGTTGCGTTGTTACAACAGTTAATTGTACAGTGGAGTCGACGAGATGGGATTAGTAGTTACAAAACTATAATCGCATACAACCTACAATATCATCCCAGAAACCTATACTTATTGAATAACTCTACGGTTATTTAACTACTAAACTATCTAATAGACTAACGATTTATATTATCTAACAAATACTAAAAGTAAAATGTTAAAATGTCTACACGCTGAAAAAAGGCTGCAGCAACATTTTGCAAGAATCATGTATTTGTTTGCAATCATTGGTTTTATGAATTGAAGACCTGGTGTTTTTTCCCTTGCTTTCGTTTGTATGTTTTTGCCTTCAGCAGCCACATTTCGGTGACAAAAACATGTATTATAGCATATTAATGATTTTGACTAACACATGTAATATTGATGGTTAGGACACAAGTATACTATATTTGTGACAAGCTGCAAATACTTTATATTTGCATCCAAACAATCAAAAAGACCGATTTTCAGCGTGTAATTTACACTTTTGCTGAGTTGCAGTTTTCACCTGAAAATATAACGAATTATGTTCAATTCATTAAAAAAAACTATATTCATTAATAAGCGTGGTTGGGTCACACCGCTTGATTATATAATCGCTTATTTTGTATGAAGCACTTAGCGAAGACTTAGCGACACGATTCATTTTCGCTAAGTTTATAATTTGTTTTACATCTCTAACACACGCCGAAAAATAACGACCCCAGCAACATTTTGTAGAAACTATGTACATGTTTGCAAGCATTGTTTTCGTGAATTGGACATCTGCTGCTTTTTGTTTCTTTATTTGCTGTCAACTTTTTTTTTCAGCACTTTTCAACAAACAAATTCACAAATGCATACATTATAACCTAGTAATCATTGTGTCCCAAACATGTTAGGTTGAATAACAAACACAATGCGTTTGGGCACAAGTATACTATATTTGGGACAAGCTACAAGCACGTTATATTTGCATCCAAACAAGATAGAAACACAAACAAGATAGAAACACAAATCAACGTGCATATTCAACCCAATTCCATATCTTTGAATAATATCACCTATCGCTAATTATTCAGTTTCTTTCCTACTTAGCAAGCGATAATCACTTGCTTGTATCCCAAAACACGCCTAATAATATGAAGTCCTGCATAAATTTTATGAATTGTTTCATTAAGTTTTCAGGGGAGACTCAATTTGAACGAAGTTCCTTTCGCTATATAACGGGTTTTTCAATAAGAGCGCTACAAAAGTTTTTTTAAATAAAACAAAACCGGTTTTAGATACCAATGAAATTCTTTATTCCTGTGAAAGTACGTATTATGTATGGAACTCGATTTCTTTTGCATGGCCACCACGGGCACGCTTGCAGAAGTCCAGACGCTCAACCCAATTTTCGACGGTTTTCAAGCATAAATAGGCCGATACTGCTGCAATTTCACGCTCGATATTCGTGCGAAGTTCATCAATCGTCGCTGGCTTGTTGGCATAGCCCATAGACTTGACGTAGCCCCACAGGAAATAATCTAACGGCGTCAAATCGCACGACCGAGGCTGCCAATCGATTGGGCCATTTCGTGAGATAACACGTTCACCAAACTTGGTTTCAAATAAATCGATTGTTGCATTCGCTGTGTGGCTTATGGCGCCGTCTTGTTGGAATCACATGTCCTCCAAGTCCATATTATCCAATTGGGGCCAAAAATATTCGGTTATCATTGAACGGTAGCGATTCGCATTCACAGTAATGTGCCGGTCTTGATCATCACGGAAGAAGTACGGCCCAATGACTCCGCCGACCCATAAACCGCACCAAACCGTAATTTTTCCGGGATGCAATGATGACTCATGGATTATGTGTGGATTGCTGTCTGACCAATAACGCATATTTTGCTTATTGACGAAGCCATTCAGCCAGAAATGAGCCTCATCGCTGAAGATGATTTTCCGATGAAAATCCGTATCATTTTCAAGTTGGTGCTCAGCCCAATACACGAACATACGACGCTTATGGTGGTCAAGCGGCTTCAGTTCTTGCGTCAGTTTGATCTTGTAAGGATGTAGGCCAAGATCTTTTCGCAAAATTCGCCACATCGACGTCACAGAGATGCCCAACGCTTGAGAACGTCGTGTGAGAGACACATTTGGGCTTTATTGAACTGAAGCCTCAGCGGCAGCAATATTCTCGACACTACGGGCACTTCTTTATCTCACTGGCACGGGAACATTTTGTACTGTGCCTGTGGATTCAAATTTTTCCACTATACGCTCAATTGTTGATCTGGTAGGACGATTATGACGACCATAAATTGGACGTAGCGCTCTTAAAATTGAGGCCACTGACTCCAAATTTCGGTAGTAAATTTTAATAATTTCGACTCGTTGTTGGCTCGTATATCTTTCCTTGATGAAATGGAAGAGAAATGTGAAAAGAGCGGGAAAAAATATGGCGTCGTTTGCTGTCCCTATCGATTTACTTTTGTAGCGTCTCTGTTGAAAAACCCTTTATTATGTACTAGGAGTTCCAACACGCCTAAGGCGCCCGTTGAAAAATACGATAATTTAAATGGATCTTTAAGAAAAGATACTGTTTGTAAAATCATAAACTTTTTTTAAGAATTTTTTTTTTATAGAATGTATTTTTTTTTAAATATATTTTTAGGTCCTTTTTGTAAGAGTCCTTTTGAGAGAACAAGAACTTAGAACAAGAACTTTTTAAAGAAGTGGTATTCTTTTCAGGAAATGGTTATATTTTTAAGAAAATTTCCTTATTTTCAGAAAGGCTACTTATCTCAGAAAAAGTATTATTTAACGTTAAGGAAAGGAATTTTTGTAAGAAAAGGTATTTTGTTTACGAGAAGGTATTTTTTTTGAAGAAAAGGTTTGTTTTCTGAAATTGGAGTTTTTGTTAGAATTGCTCCTTGTTTCAAGAATAGGTACATTTTTAAGAGTAGGTGCTTGCTTCAAGAAAAGTTAGGGTGGTATTCTACAAGTCGTGAATCAGTCACTTCGCGTTACTTTTGTCTTTTTGGTAGTTTATAAAACGTTACAGCTGTTCGGTGACTACTTGCGTTGAGTTACGTTATTTAATGGGTAGTTTATAAAACGCAGCGCAACGTTTTTGATCACTTCAGATGTCAAATTGAACACGCCACAGTTCTACGCGTTAGTTGGAGAAATTACAAAATTTAAAGAAAAATTTCGATCGACGATATGCAGATGGAAGTACTTTGCAGTTCATTGCTTATAAGTAATTGTCAATTTTGGCTGAAATGCATTCGACGGATTTTTTTAAATAATTCAAAATTATACTCTTTACGTACTGAATTCTTATTTACAATAATAAAATTAGAAATGGAACGTTCAAGTAAATAATGCGTTGCAAAACTATTATAATTATATTTAAAAATTATAGACATCAATTAGTTGATGTTGACAATAATAAACAAAAGAACCAATACATTACAATCAATACATACCGCCAAATGGCACGTGTTTTTGAAAAGACAACTAGTTAAATATAGATGGGGAAATTTATTGGACATTGAACCCCAAAATAACATTAGTTTTTTACACATTTTATGTGAATATTGTTGGTATTTGAAGGGTTATAAATAATAGCAATCTTAAAATCTGTTGATCTACTGAAATAGAGATAAATTTGTTACCCTTTTTCATTCTGAGCATTTCACTCAAGATAACTTTTTCTGATCCATAACACAGTGAGACACTCAAAATTTGATACGCTTGAGACCAACAAAATCTGAAAGCTACTGATGAGAGAAGAAAAACCATAGCTGGGTTTGGTCTGATTGGCTAAGGTTTTTTTTAATTGGCGTTTGAAGTTTTAGGCTTAGAAATGAATTTTTGATAAGAGATCACTTTTGGTAATGCCTACATCTCGAAAACTGTTCAAGATTTTTCTTGGGTGTCTTCGGCAAAGTTGTAGCTCGTGAACTGTCCAACAAAAAACGTTTATTCAAAAAATTCCACCTTCATGATCAAAAACTTTAAAATGTAAAAAATATAATTTTCGCCGTTTTTTACGAGTTTTGTTTTTATTTATTTTTGAAGGTTTTCAACATGAGATGGACGTATTACAAAAAGTGTTCTCTTTATCAAAAGTTCATTTCTAAGCCTAAAACTTCAAACGCCAATTAAAACAAAACCTTAGTCAATCAGACCAAACCCAACTAGGGGTTTTCTGCACACACCAGTAACTATCAGTTGTTTGAGTCTCAAGCGTATCAAAATGTTTAGGTTGCAAAATGATGCATATTGTAATTGTTTATTTTAGTTTGGCCACTCAATACACCGCATATGTCAGTGACAGCTTTCGTAAACAAACACAAGCGCGAAGTGATATAAGTATAAACTACCATTTTTTGACTTTGACGTTCGCGTCAGCTTCTGCGTTTACGTTCACTTTTAGAATACTACCCTTATTTTGTTTCACAATAAAGGTACTCTTGACGGAAAAGGTAATTTAAAACAAAAATCAATTTGTTGTAAGAAAATTTCCTTTTTTAAGAAAAGGTAATTATTTAAAACAAAATACTGTTTTTAAGAAAATGACTAGCTCCCCCTAATCCCCTCGTGGGATGTAACGGGAAACCATTTATTTATTTATTTTTTTTTTGAGAAAATTTATCTTTTTTTAAGAAAAGACACTTATTAAGAAAATTTTCTTTTTTTTAAACTTCTTCCACTTTGCTTTTCTAAATTTACTTTTTATTATGTTCAAAACTATAATATATGCTAAATATTGGTTACAGGCTCCACATAGAAAACTTCCCATTAAACACGAAATATCCCAACATATGTTAGTCTAGACAGAAACCAAAGCAAAACCCCAATATAGTTGATAATACTGGGTTGTAGCATAATAGTGTTGTAGCATAAAGTTGTTTAATTATTTTCATTTACACCCGTCCCACAACTTGCGATAAGGAACTTCGTTCCACAAATAAAAATAGTTCAACTATTAGATTAATTTAAATAATGAATTATGTTTTTAATCATAGCACTTCAGTTGTTCATATAAGTTTCTGTGTTTATGTTAACCGGCTTTGACCTTAATCGTACGCCTTGCAAACCACTGTGTGTCATCATCCATTACACAAACTTTTTTTTGTGTGATTGTCGTTGTTAACACGATTTGTGATTGAGTTGCACAAAAATATGTTCATAAGCTGCTCTTAGACAGATTTCGATATGGCATCGAATGAATGAACCCATTGTCAAACTCTTAGTTAGAACTTCAGCTACATTGTTGTGTACGGAGGAGAGGGGTTGAAGTGCTTTTGTGCTTTGTTTTCTAAAAACCCATTAACATAACCCTAAAGGTTTATTTTGTTTGCCTGGTTGGTTAGTTTTTGCTCTCTCGTTTGCGGAGCGGATTTCACATTTGCAATGACACTGTAATAGAACTTTTTGCTGGTTGTCAGATTTCCTGTGCATATGGATTTGCAGTGGAAAAGTTAAAGCCGGGGTACAAAACAACAAATAGTTTAAGCTGAGTTCATGTGTATGGAACGACTGGATGCCTATCTGTATCGGAATCCGAATGGTGGGCCAATTGCTGTGTATTCTGCGGTTTGCTATCATTTGCTTATGGTGGCAATTCTCCCGCATGGCAATGCCGATTTGGAAGCAATGCTAAAAAGTTTTTGTTCGCAGGGGATGAGACGAGGTCTGGGAAGGATTGTAACGTAAATTGTTGTGTCACGTTTAATTTGGTAATTTTCATGCAAATTCTATTTCGGTTTGTTGCGGATTTCCATACTCTATAAACCGTAATAACTGTAACTGTGTATGGCATGTTTCACTTTTGGTCGTTTTGTATTTAGTTGGTTGTTTCGCCTGGTTTTTGTTTCAGTTTTTACCTTGGTATCATGTCATTTACGAAGTTTCACATTCGACAGCTTGGAGTTGGTGATTTTGTTGTTGTTGCTGTTTCGGTTTGTCTAACTTAAGTGACTTAAGAAACCCCCTGCAACGTAACGAATGGTAACAGAATAAGACTGTTATAGGCAAAACGAAAACAAAAACACAACCAAGAGCCCAAAAACAAAAAAAACTAATGTTCAAGCCAACTTTAGCCTGAAGGTATTAGTGGCAGAAGTAGTGTGCGATTGTAGTTAAGATGTGATGTTAGATTTCATTTGCATTTCCATCAAATATAAGCCAGCCGACAGACAGACGTTAGTAATGCCACGAATGCCGCTGTCAATGTACCAGCGGTGCCACATTATGTGGCACTAGGAGGTATCGTCGTCGTATCTGCTTCATTAGGTTCGTGAAGTTTTCGGGTGATTTCTAAAGCTTAATGAAGGGATATTAAATTTAATTTCAATGATTTGAATTGGTTTTGAAAGTTTGTGCTCAAAGATTTGTCAATTCGTAGAAATGCCACTACAGCCCGATGGAAGATTCAAATTGCATTTGCAATTTCAACACTTTAATGGAATTCAATGCGAAGTCATTTCGTTTCGCAATGAAGCATAAGATTTGCTAAGAAATCGCATAGGATTTGAAATAGTTTTAAACATTAGACACGCACGTACTACGTACTCGATGCAGCACGTAATCTAACATAATATGCGGCATATAATTTATTTATAATAAAAACGTTTGTTAAAGAATTAAACAGTACCAGCTGAATTGTTAATAGATCTCTGTGCTGTGCTTGCCTGCCATCTATTTGTTCCCCTTCAACAATGACAACCAGCAAACAAACATCAAGAAAGGCCTCTTTCGGCCAAAGTCCAATATCAAATCGACTGTCAAACAGCCAGACATACAGCCAAAGTGATAGACAAATGGACGTTGGTATGTGTGTATGTGTTAGACTAACATATGTACATACCGAGTACCCATTAAGACTTAAAATCAAGACCCCTGGAAAACAAACACAAGTTATTATTCATCGTATGTATGGGAACCTTTGGAGCAGCCCAGCTCAAACTCGTATCGTAACAGTAAATTAAGTGTAATGGAGACGAGACGAGAGACATAAGACAAGAGAGGAACAACACCGATAAGTGGAGGAACAAACAAATGTACGGACGGACGCATATACACCCCGAGCGGGTAATTTAAAAATTCAAATCAGAAAAAGTACCGTTATTAGCCAAGAAATTATAGTATCATCAAGGCAGCTCAATAAATAACATGTCTTGGCCAATTACGATGAAGGAATTAAACAAAAATGGCTGGCAAAATATCTGTCTGCGAAACTGAGATCGAAAAATAAACATGGGTTGATGATTGCGATGTCACCGCTATCAGAACTCAAATTAAAAATCTTTGTATTAAAATCAAAAACTTGAGCTCAAAAATTAACAATTAACCAGCTTAAGTTTGAGAGAACAATAAAAATTTATTATTTTTTAAATTATTCACAAATTTAAACATCACTTGAAACTTTATAGAAATGTATCTGTAAATGTTTTTTTTGACATATAAAAATTATATACCTGAGTTTCATACACTGAACGTACCCACTGAAAAGAGAAAAAGAACATTAACAGTATTAAAAAGTTGTGTTAGTTTTTTACGAATTCAAAAAAAAAAATATTAATAAAAATAAATTTAAATATAAATCTAACGGTGTACAAAATTTATATTTTTTATGCGGGGAATACACGATACATCAGATTGATACGAAAAAATCCAGCTATAAATACTCTATATAACGGGTCCGCCAAATAACTTCTTTTTTTTGAAAATGCTATTGAAAAAAAAACAACTGAATATTTTCTCAAATTTCTATTTTTATTTTAAAGTGCAATCCTTCCGGTTAATATTGGAAAACAATTTCATTCAAATGGCTGCCTCGGCTGGCCATGCAGTAGCCTACACGATCGGTCCAATTTTTAAGCACATTATCGATTGTGTGCAGCTGTATTTCACCAATGGCTTCACGAATATTGTCCTTTGAGGCGTCAATTGTCTCTGGCCCCGATAACGATCGCCATTAACTGTAACGGCCATTCCTTGCTCATTTTCGAAGAAAAATGGCCCAATTATGCCTCTGGATCAAAATTTCACACTTTCTGCCACAGCAGCAATATTCTCGGGTGTACGCGCTATTTTTGGCTTTTCACGCTTTGGTTTATTGATGAGGATGCCAGTTTCTTTCACTTTTTTCACAAGATAACGAACATACCGAGCTGACGGTGCTTCTGTTCGTCCAAAATCCATACGCAATTTTCGCACACATTCTGCAACATTACCATTTCAAAGTAATGTTGCAATATTTCCCAGCGTTGTTCAAGCGTATACACAACCATATTCGTTCAGCGGAAGGATAAAACTAATTGAATGTGTCAGTTGCCAAATCGATTAACTCCATCAAAAAATACCTGAAGAAACTTAAATTTTCGCTGGGTTTTCAAATTCCTCGTTCTTTATAAATGCAAACTGACATTATATATTACTTCACTACAGCTGTATCTATTATATAGTTAAATTCAAAATGAACTGGGTACATTAGTTTAACCCACAGACACTAACATACCAACATTTTGGGAAAGTGGAGTTAATTGATTTGGCAACTGACACATTCAATTACCTGTCAAATCAGAGATGAGCTAAGTGTTACCATTCACAAAATAATCACTAGTTGAAAGAAAAATGTTAGATGGCTGACCCTTTATATGACACCGCCCCTTTGTCCAAGACCGATCTTGGGCTATGTACACCTAACCAACATACCCACTTTTGTTCCAATAGCGTTAACAGGAGCAGAAATAATGGATTTTTAATTGGTGATTTGTATGCGAGGTACCACTCCCCTTTGTCCAATCCCGCCCATATTTTGATATGGTGTGATTTGTCGTCGCCATTAGTTTGCATGCGAAGTTTCAGCTCGACTGGATCACGGGAAAAGGGTTAGAAATCTATCAAAAGTTTTCTCGGTATGCATGCATGCACACATGCATACAGACAGATGAAGTTAATATAAAGAATTTAAAAAGATATAAATTTGAACATATTTGCACACAATTATAATATCCTCACAAATTATTATATGTTCACGCTGAAAAATCTGTATTTTTTCGTTGCAAATATAACGTGTTGGTAGCTTGCCGCAAACACAGTATACTTGTGTCCAAACAAATTGTGTTTGCTATTCAATATTACATGTAGGAGACACAATGATAAATTGATTATAATACATGTTTTTGTGGCCCAAATGTGGTCTGTTGAAACCAGTTTAAAAACATAACGTGCCAGACAACAAGGAAACAAAAACAGCAGATATTCAATTCATGAAATCTATGCTCGCAAACATATACATGCTTCCTGCAATATGTCGCTGGGGGCGTCTTTTCTGCAGCGTGTAATTGTTATCGATTTTTCTATTTGGGAGTATCGAATGATACTGTATCCCATACACCAGTTTGACACCCCACAATTAGTACTAATATTAATTTTTCTAAATAGCAGAAGGAGTTTTTTACAGAAACCCTTGATGTATTAAAATGTTCTATTAACATTGATCGAAAACTCAGTGACAGTTTGTACAGCGGAGTGTAGAGTAGAAAGGCATGTGTTCTTTGACAGCTCAATAATTTGATACCATGTTCATTAATGAATTCGGTTTTGGTTTTACCTCAACAAGTCGGTGCTTACACCAGCGATAAGTTGATTCGAAGTTTAAGTTATTGCAATTTTTCCACAGGTTCAAAGCCCGTTTAAAGAAGCAACGTGTTATAGATTTGAAGTTTTGAAAGTATCGATACAATAGTTCGGAAATAAATCACATGAGGTGTCATGGGACACCCGGTTGGAACGAAGTTTCTTTCGCTATATATTATGTAGTTACTAGTTCCAACACGTATAAAGCGCCCGTTGAAAAGTACGATAATTTAAATGGATCTTTAAGAAAAGATACTTTTTGTAAAATAAAAAACTTTTTTTAAGAAAATTTTTTTCTCCAATGTATTTTTAAAAAAAAATATATATTTTTTGATCCATTTTGTAAGAATATATATTATATTTTCCGGAAAATGTATTAACGGGTTTTTCAATAAGAGGGCTACAAAAGTTTTTTTAAATAAAACAAAACGGGTTTTAGATACCAATGAAATTCTTTATTCCTGTGAAAGTACGTTCTATGCCATTATGTAAGGAACTCGATTTCTTTTGCATGGCCACCGCGGGCACGCTTGCAGAAGTCCAGACGCTGAACCCAATTTTCGACGGTTTTCAAGCATAAATCGGCCGATACTGCTGCAATTTCACGTTCGACATTCGTACGAAGTTCATCAATCGTCGCTGGCTTGTTGGCATAGACCATAGACTTGACGTAGCCCGACAGGAAATAATCTAACGGCGTCAAATCGCATGACCGAGGCGGCCAATCGACTGGGTCTATTCGTGAGATAATACGTTCACCAAACTTGGTTTCCAATAAATTGATTGTGGTATTCGCTGTGTGGCTTGTGGCGCCGTCCTGTTGGAACCATATGTCCTCCAAGTCCATATTATCCAATTGGGGCCAAAAATATTCGTTTATCATTGAACGGTAGCGATTCGCATTCCCAGTAATGTGCCGGTCTTGATCATCACGGAAGAAGTACGGCCCAATGACGCCCCCGGCCCATAAACCGCATCAAACCGTAATTTTTTCGGGATGCAATGATGACTCGTAGATTACGTGTGGATCGCATATTTCGCTTATTGACAAAGTCATTCAGCCAGAAATGAGCCTCATCGCTGAAGATGTTTTCCGATGATTTTCCGCTCTTAGAGTCAGTGCCAAATTTCGGTCGTAGATTTTAATAATTTCGACTTGTTGTTGGCTCGTATATCTTTCCATGATGAAATGGCAAACCTTACTGAAGATAAATGTCAAAAGAGCGGGAAAAAAGATGGCGTCGTTTGCTGTCCCTATTGATTTACTTTTGTAGCGTCTCTGTTGAAAAACCCTTTATATAGGTCTTTTTTAAAGAAAGGTACTTCTTTTGTTAAAAGATATGTTTTTTTTAAGAAAAAGTCCTATTTTTAAGAAGAAGTACTTTCTGTAAGGAAAAGCCATAAGAGTATGACTTTGTTTTACAAAGAAGTACTTTTGTAAGAACAGGTACTTTTTAAAGAAGTGGTAGTCTTTTTAGGAAAAGGTTATTTTTTAACAAAATTTACTTATTTTCAGAAAACCTACTTATCTCAAGAAAAAAAGGTAATATTTTATTTTTAAGAAAATGTACGCCTAAGAAATGGAATTTTTGTAAGAAAAGGTACTTTTTGTAACAAAATATTTTTTTGGAGAAATGGCATTTTTGAAGAAAAGGTTTTTTTTAAGAAATGGTATTTTTTTTTAGAATTGGTATTTTTTTCAAGGTAGATAGATAGTAGATATTGTAGATATTGACAAAATTAAACCATACACACAATGTAATATTTAAAAATTATAAAATCATAAGCAAATATCGAATTGATGCAACAAGGGGTGGGGGGACTGCTATATTATTCAAGAATAACATACAACACTACAGTCACGATAACAAAAGTAGATATTCGCTAGATGCTTTAGAGACATGCGCCATAAAGATACCCGTTGACTGCAACAACATTTTAGTTATTAGATGTGCGTACTATCCGGCCGGCAATATAAAATCTATACGAGCAGACTTGCAAAAACTATTCGATTTTATGAATCTTCTAAATTCAAATAACTACTATTTACTAGCGGGAGACTTGAACTACAAGCACACAGAATGGGGTAATACTGTTAATACCGCAAAAGACAATCACCTAAAAAAAGTCAACATCGAATTCCTTACACTTCCAACATGTTCAGCGAAGCACTCGCTTTCCTTAGCCGTAATTATGTCATAATGCCTTCCACGTGCGATAAGGAACTTCGTTCCAATAATATTTGAAAATATTCCAAGAAATTTCATAGAAATGCTCTTATATATTAGAAATTCCTATTTCGAAAAACCTGTGTCACTTCGCACAGCTGATTCTATTGTAAACAGGCATGTGTCTGCTCAAAGTTTGACGCAATTTGTTGACACTGAAATGAAAACTATAAAAACAAATGACAACTTCCACGAACCACGATTAGATTAACTCGATCAACAACAATAATAACAATAAATATTTGTTGAGAATTTTTTCCCGAACTTGTGTTGTTGTTATTGTTACTAGTTTTCCTTCAAACGAAATTATAGTAAAATTACGTTTTGCGGTTTTTACGTCACTGGTTTTATTACTTATTTTTCCATTACTACGTGCTGGCCAATGTGCTGACTAGTATTTTATTGTTAATATTATTATTGTTAGTTTTGTATTTTATTTTTTTTATTATTGTTGTTTATTTACGATTTACTGTTGTTTTTGATGTTTTTCTTTTTCAATCTTTAATTACAAAGCTCAGCTTGTTTTCTTGAGCGATACAAACATGTATTCGTGCTTGTTACAACAACATTCGACAGAGAGCACAGAAAAAAAGCGGGAAACGCCAGAAGAAGAAGAAAAAAACAAAGTGACACTACAGCAAAAAAAAAAAAAAGAAAAAGTTCACTATGATACCGGCACTTTTTATTTTGCGTTTATAGAAAGCATCACAGTTGCTGGCAGTCAATGCAGTGTTGTATTTGAAATGTTATTGGGACTGAGTTACAACTGCAACAGCGACAAGTACTAGTAGTTGGTGCTGTAGTTGTTGTATTAATGAATGTTATAACAATTACTACAAACAGCATGATGTGTCATTTTTTTTGTCTCCTATTTTTTCTCTAGTTGTTGCAACATTTCTCTCTACATATGTACGTATGTACGTGCCCCAAGCTGTTGCGGATGACTGAAGGCAGCTGTTGCTTCATATGCAGCCACTGGCTGCCTAGCAGTTAACTACGTAGTAATGTCATACTAATGACAGTCATACGATTGTGCGATTATTATATTTATGCATGATCATAGACGCTTTGTCATTGCTATTATTACAAATTAACACTGGCACAATGACAATCTGTGAGAATAAAAGTTAAATATATACATATATAAATTTATAAAATATAAAATAATGAATAAAAAATATATGATTAAAATAACAAAATATATTGCATTTTGAAAATCGAACGAGGTACTGTGTCATGCTACATAAATTTGAGTTGTTCCGCGGGAAACGAAAACATTTGTCGCAGTCACTTGGTATTCGAAATCAAATGAATAACATTCATATTGTTCGAATCTAAAGAAACGATAATGTACAGACGTCAAATCTAAAGGATCGATAACACTGATATGGAATACTGCATCACAAAAAGTAAGATATTGCTTGATGTTATAAAATGAACAAAAATTAAATTATCTAAATTATTTATAAAACTATGTCCGTTTTTTGCACTTCAATTTTGGTACGCTGATATCACAAACCATTCACTTTTTGCGAGTGAGTTCGAAGTAATCGACGCTCGACGTCTGGGGGAAAATGGTATAGGAGCCTTAGATAACTTATGGCATAAACCCCCCTCATCCCCTACACCTGACAAGTCAGCAAAATGTAATATTATCCACCATAATCATAGAAATTGTGGAAATTTTGGAAAGAATCTTCGACCAAAATGTTCCTCATTAAATTCAACTATAAGCATTACTATAAAAATTTGTATTGAAAACTTGGGGCTTAGCTGTTTTTAATAGTTTAATTCGCGTTCGTTTTCGAAACGCAAAATGTTTTAAATTTGCTAAACAACGTTTCATGTAAAGTATGGTATTGTGTGCGAATGATTAATATTTATTATTTAATATCACTCATACCTCCCATTGAAATCCTATTGACTTTTATAATTAATCAATCATATTATCAGAAATAGTTTGCAGTTGCGAATCAATCAAGAGTTATTGCATTTTAATCAGGTTTCATGATTTTATTTCTTCTTCTGTTACCACTTTTCATAAGATCAGAAGTTAAAAAGTTTCCAAGGAAAAGACTAGAACGATTAGCTTTTAGTTTCAAGACGAAAAAGGTATAATTTTCAAAAATTAACGCAAACTACTTCACATACTGAACAAACTAAACACTCACCATTCGTTTTTGGTCGAAAATTATTATAAATCAGACCCGAAAAATCGATGAATTAGCGTATGAGTGATTTTTCTCTAACTTAAACATTTATCACTCATACAACCCATTGTCGCCGTTTGCAATATTATACAATTGTTGAGTTTCATATACACTTTGACTAGTATAATGTAAATACATATGTTACGTTTAAGTAGTTGTCATCATTGATGTACTTAGTCCAATGAAAAGCGATGGGATACCAGGGGACGCCATGACCCTTCCCAGTTGTTGAACAATTTTCAAGTTCAACGATGGGACTGTAACATATTGTGGATAGGAGGCGGTTTAGCCATATATGGTACCCACCCCAGTGTTCAAAGACGGGATTAAAAGCGAGAGCTGTACTAGTGTGTGACGAACCAATTTGTGCTTAGGAATTTAGAGTGTATATATATTATAGCAGCCTGACTGTGGGAATAGATGTTGATACCCTTGGTGACGCTGGCATATCGTCTTAGCCAGAAAGAAAATTCCCCGATAGCCATGACTTCTATAAATGCATACAGATTATAGAGATTCTATAGCAGCCTGATTTTATAGCAGCCATTATGCCAGATTTATAGAAGATGTTGATACCCCTGGCTGAGATAGCGATTCATTCCACCAAGTGTTGCATGCCCAGCAAGAGTTGTATTACCATGACTTTTGCCTGATAACACTAAAATGGTCTGAAAATCTATGTGAAGGTCTAGACCCACCATTTTATAATAAACTACAAATCCTACTTTGCCATCTGGTTTTGAGTTATCACCGCAGAGGTATTAATTCCTTCTATTTGCTGGCATAAGTTCAGTCCAGTACTGTCTCCCGCAATATAAGCGTAGAAGTTTTGGAGCAATTGTGGACGAGGGTGCCATGTAATCCACTTGTAACGTGGATTGTCGCAGATGCCTTAAAATCCTTCCGCGACTATATGGACTGTCGAACCATTACGTATATTGTCCTAGGCAGATTGTTGAGGTTGTCGCGATTTGGGTTACAGGTAACCTAATAATATAAGGTGAAGGATAGGAGTTGTGCATAGATCAGCCATGATATGCACCATTGTAGTGATGTGGACCTTTGTTAACAGACTTAAGTATGAGGATTTTTACAGTACTGGACACCGCACGATAAAACTTGTTCGGGGATAGGCCCCTTTGACCTAAGGTAGCCCTCTGGCACGAATATAGGATCGCTGTTTCTTCAATAATCCATAGCGTCCATAGAACTAGGTGTCGATAATGCCACATAAATATTTTGTATTGTTCTGCAGGCAAATTTCCATACCAATTGGTGAAAATAAATGCATATGTAAAATAGTAAGAAATACATATGCAAATTTAAAGTCAATGGTACGTATTAGTGATATTTATTAAATCAACTTTATATTATCGAAGTTGATTTAATAAATATCACTAATACGTACCATTGACTTTAAATTTGAACTGTATTTCTTCAATTCATTTAAACCGTATTGAAATCATTTTTACAATTGTATCGCCATATAAGCAGATATTGATTTAAATTTTTATACAAATTAAAGGATTTGATTTGCGTCAGAAATGGCAAAAATAGTTTCAGTAAAAGGATGACAAAGCTTTGTTTCATTTTCTAAATTTAAATATTTTAAAAAAAGTGGTCGGAAACGGTGTAAAAACATCAATGAATTTAAAAAAATTTTAAGTGCACAGCTCAGTGATTGCTGTCCCCTATCCGTTCAAGGGGAAATATATATGGGTAATGTATATAAATTACGTTTTTAAGGACACAAAAATGGAAATGTGTAAGAAAAATATATTTAAATTGGGGTTAAATGTACGTATGAGTAATATTTATTAAAATGTTTTATTTATTGCAAATACAATCCGCTGCACTATCAAGAAATGAGATTCAATATAAGATTTCTTTTTTAAGCTCAAAAGTATTTCGGCAGAGGTTGATTATATAATTAATAAAATTAAGGATAATTTAAAATTTATACTGTTACACAGGTAATGGATTAAAAATTATATAAATTCTAAAACAAAAAACATTGCTTTCATTTGCTGGGACCTCAAACCAGCCTATTTGAAAATTGTATATAATTTTTAAGGTGTGCGTGTTTTTAAAGCAGTGATGGCCGCACACACATTGTAACATAGTGCGCTTGTATGTGAAGCAGAATAAAACGAAGTTCAATTTGATGTATTTTTAAACAATTACGCAGGGTGACCTTTCTCTAATAAATGCTGACCAGCAACTGATTTGATTTGAATTGAAAAAATCTTCATAAAGCAAGAGTCGACCTCCCACGATTGAAATCACACGAAGAAACTATACGTGTGTCGGCAGCGCAGGAACAGCATTTTGCTGTCCACCACGCGTGTTATGGAAATTCAAAAATTTAAGCATCACTGCTTTAAAGTCACTAATTGGGTATTATAGTTTCACCCCGGATACAAGCGGGATTTGCCAGGCGCCCGCTCACTGCTTGGGACTGCCGGTTTCGGAAGGTTATTGAGAAGCGCGTAGACAACTGCTTGTGAGCAGCTCTCCCCTGTCGTTTCAAGTAATGTGATGAAAAAATATTTATTTATTTATAGCAGTGCGTATGAGTAATTTTGTTACTCATGCAACCCGAAAACCCCCTCTTTCATTTTATAAAATTTTTAAATTTTGATTTAAATTATTGTTGATACGTAATCAAATTCGTTGATCTAAAACATATTAAATGTTTTATTATATTTCGTTTACAATACTGAGAATCTCTACATCATATGGCACCTTTAATTGAACATCACATTAGATGCATTGAATTTATTATAAATTAATTATAATTAAATAATTATTATGAACAAAGTAAACAATTGTTTACAATTTTGTTAAAATCCACACATTTATTTTTGAGTGTAATAGATGGATTGCAGTTGTCTAGCATGAACTTTGTACTCTCTCGACTGTCTAGTCTAGCGTTGTCGTAATTCTATTATTTATTGATTGTAATTGATTTGACACAGCAATTACACATACACACAATTTGTTGTTGTTTTTATTTTTTTCCTTGCCTGCTGCCAAAGTAAAGTGACATTTAAACTCTAGTTGTCATTTGAATTGCATTAGAGCCAAAACTTGCCGTCATACGAGCAGAGGAATGTTAACAGAAATACATTACAATACTGTATGTTATGAATACAGCAATGTGCCAGTTGTATGTAAAGGAAAAGGTGTTGCTGTAAATGGCGGACAACAACAAAAACAAAAAAAGCAAACATTTTTTAAGTTGTTATATTTCCTGTTACAGAATTGAAAATGCAATCCGTTGACGGACATTTGCAGCTTGTAAACATAAGTATGTAATACCGGATTGTTTTGCTTTTGGATTAAAATTCAAAAATCTTGTTTATTCAATACAAACTAGAATAGTGTGTAGTTTAGTGATAATGTATTCTAACTTTCGCCACTTGTAAATCTATATATATTTCGACATACTTTTGCTCTTGAGTGTTTACACAAGCGGATAGTAGTGAAGTGTCGAGCATGGCGGGACGCTGTTTAGTGTTGCTGTTGTTATGGGATTCAATGAATAAGTATCAAAGTTGTTATGAGGTCAACTTGTTTAAGAGAGTTCCATAGTGCGTAGTAGTATTTCTGGGTAGCGGCATTACAGACAACCGTTCACGGGGTGGGAGGAGGGGATATCCCAGATAATGTAACTTATCATTGTAACGTCGAAGAAGTAGAAGTTGATCGCATTATGCAATATAAAGTTTAACATTACATCATTAACGAATGCCATACTGCCAGTGAGGAAGATGCGATATCATTGTAAACACTCCCTAATTATGGCTTTCGAAAAGATTCATTCATCTTCGTTGCCAAGAACGTCGGATGACGTAAATGATTCGTATAACAGTACAGGCATGTGTAGTGTTAACATATGTTTGCTAATATGTTAATAAATTATTGTCAAGTCTTAGGTAACATGAGACCACTTGAGTTCTACAAAAAACGATACTGACTGTTCGTTTACACATTTCTGTTTACACAAACATTGACTTTGCCCGTCGGTTAGGGGAAGTGTATTTATTTTAATTTAGAATTCTATGAAAAGTAAATATTTTTATAAAAGATTTTCATCGTTTCGCTTTAATTGCTTCACATTGAATAAAATTAAAAATTTTACAAACAAAAGATAACGTATTTTGAAAATATCATGTTTGTTATAGCGATAGCCAACAAATTTCGTCGAATCAGGTAAAGCAACAGCAGAATTTCCCTTGCCCAGACAACTAGATGGCCATTAAAGTGGGTGCCATCTCTGTGTTGTTTTCTGGCCATCTGTTAAATAAGAAACGGCTGTAATAATAACAGCAGACTCTTCGCTTTCTAGACGCGCATAACATTTCGTAAAACGCAAAACATATTTGGAAGATGAAATCTCATCGAACCACAGCAACAATGTGGGTACGAACATCTACAACAACTACAACAACACCTATAAATTTATAATAAAATAAAATACAATTACGTATCTTCAATCTGAGCAGCAGCAAAAACAACATTACAGCGAAACAATTCATACCCACTTCCGCATTGCATAAATGCAATGAAAACTTTACAGCAACAACAACAACAACAACAGCGCCAGAAATACATACTGCGATATTAAGATGCACTAGAATAACAAAAATAATGCATTGCAATGCATACACACGCACAGTGTCGCACAAAAGTTGACTAACATTTACTTGTTGTGCACTACATCAGAATATTGAGAACATTTGTGAAGAAATATTTGTCCCTTTTGCATTTGATTGATAAGAATTTAATACTCTTGGACTGCTTGGACAAGTAATAGATTTTAAAAATCATTTAGGCAGTGTTTATATCTTGAACAGAGTTCTAAAGCTTACTAAACTTAAGCCAGGAAAATATGGCTTCCGCTAACATCTCGTGAATGATTGGGGGTGAGCTCTCATAACCAGTGAACTGTGATTGGAACCTACAGTTTTCCCTCGCTCCTGAAAGTTATTTTGAGAAGCTTTTTCGTGGCTAGGTACTCGATAGTGTCGCTATTAATAAGCGAGGTGACCATCGTCGAAAGGAATGTAAGGCGGTCAGAGCAGGAATCAAACGCAGGGTCTTATGTCAAGAGCCGCACACACTAAATATTGCACCACCAACGGCCACAAAAACGACAAGGAGGAACGGCGTTAACTTATGCACCCTTTACAATGGATCCAACTAAAAATTTTCTAAATAATATAAGTGTAAAAATTTTAAAAATATTTAATAACCGGGCTAGTGTCAGTTACGTTTATTTGAACTAACAAAAAAAATCGGACATCTAAATTCAAATAAACGTAACTGACCCTAGCCCGGTCATCAAAAATGATATACCACGGAAAAATACAACTCTGTGATATAGATTGAAACTCACCTCAAACCACTGCAACAATGCGAGAACGCATGAGGAAAAGAAGAACATGGTGGAAAAAAGCTATTGGAATTATAGGCATTTCAGTATATGGTTCTTATGGTTCTTCAATCGATACTAATTCGCACACGTGAATTGTAGAATTGAGTTTGTATAGTATATTCGATTGATGATCAACCGATGGTATCAATTCAGGCACAGTAGTTAGGAATCTGATGATGAACTTGTCACGGACTTCGAAATTGTCTATTATTTCTAACAGCAACCAACCATTTTTCAATTAGAAAAATGTTCATGACTTGTAAGTTTGTAGTATGGATTTCTCATACATTACGCAGAAATATTTAATAACTTTGATGCGGTTTGGTCTCTTGAAATTTGTTTTCTGTATTTAAAACTTATTTTATTTTTGTTACTGGCTCCACCTACATGCTAAAACAAACGCCTCTATAATATATTCTCTCAAACACATTCTGCAGGAACCATGTATATGTTTGAAACAAACACCAACTTTTCATATATTTGCAAGTCCTAAACTCAATTATGTTAAATGCAAACATTACAACGTTTACTTGCAAATATGTAAAATTTTAGGTGCAGCCATATGCGTATTTCATCCCAAACATACAAATACTTACATCAAAGCATTCATGTGTTTCCTCTCAAACCAACGATTGACAACTGAGTGTATAAAAGTAAAGCGCAACAAATCACTCAACATAAAAAACACTCAATTCATTTACAAACACAGTCAGGAATATTTTTATAAACCACTGACTGAAACAATAATGAAAAAATACAGTTATACACTTGCAGTAACATAAGCTTAGACTGACAACAATCTCTCTTTGTCGCTCAGTTATTATTTTGCTCGCGACAGACCATTAAGGCAAAAACATTAAGTAAATAGTGCGCCAAACATAGCTGTGTTTGTATCACAAATACATACATTATAACATCTTATTCCTTGTGTCTCAAACATGTAATATTGAATAGCAAACACAAAGTGTTTGGACACAAGTATACTACAAACAAGAAAAAAAAAGACCTATGTTTTCATCTGCAGAAAAAAATCATCACTACGATTGCGGGTCAACAGAAATGGGCATTAGCTACTCAAATGTTGCACACGAAAGTTATGGATTAATTCGAACACAATGTATATCTCAGAAGTTTTCGTTTAAACGTATACACGCTGAACAAAACTGGCCTAGCAATATATTGCAGGGACCATATATATGTTTGCGCGCATTGTTTTAATGAATTTTACCCTTTGTTGTCGGTCAAGTTTTTCTATTCAGCAGTTTTTAATAAACAAATCCACGTTTGAATGACAATTATATATATTATGACTTACTAAACATTGTGTCTCAAATATGTACATGAAATATTGAATATCAAACACTATAAGGTTGGACACAAGTATAATACTTTTGCGACAAGCTACAAACACATTATATTTCCATACAAACAAGGAAAAGTATTGGTTTTTCAGCGTGTATGGTTCCCACTCCCTTAACCCTATCACTATTGTGGTTAATCCTAAAGGATAAATTGCGGAATCATGATAGTGGTACGCACTACAAATATTCCACTTCCTGAAAGTAAAACCTAGATTCAAAAATTCAAACCCAAAAACACGTCGTGCCTCAATGAGCTTAATGTTTGTCGAGAGCCGAAGAACGGCTCCAAATTTCATCCCTCTACTTCGAACATGAAATTCAGGAGTTTAACATTTTCTTCTGGTTTATCAAATTGTAGGTTATGGTATTTTCGAATTAATTTCGATATTTCGTAAAATGAATTTGGCAAAAATGTAATGATCTTTCCGGAAATTAACCTAGTTCAGTACAATTTAATGTTTGTAAAAAGGGGTCTTGTATTGTCCATTCCGCGAATGAACCACTTTTAGTCCTCGTTCAATTGTACAATGAAAAAATTCGTTTTCTGGCAAACGAACATTTCGTCAATAAGCCAAATTCTTTAATTTATGAAAAATACTACTGGATTTTGTGTATGCCCAGAATGGGCTATGAATCGAGGCACAAGTACTTGTAATCCACTTCCTCATGCTAACCTAACCTACATCAAATCTTTTATAGTAACTTCAAACTAAAAAAGAAAACTTTTGGAAGTTGTTAGGTTAGGTGAGTTCCTCCCAAGGAAGCAGTGGTGCCATTTTGAAACAAACGAATGTGTCAGTAATAGATTGAGGTTATCCACTTAGACCCAATTGGTACTTGTAATGTATTTTGGAAGTAGACTAAGTTTAATACTCCCCAGTTCCTATATTCAGTCAAAGAAGTGGTTTCCAAAAATGAACCGCATTATAATTGACAACACTGGACACAATAGGAGATAGTGTTCAGGAGTTTGCACCATAAACTCGTCGTAATGTAGGATAGAAATGCCTGTGTCAGATACCAATGTTAGCAGCAAGTGTACCAATCATCCAGTGACTGGTTATGCCAACTGTCATTCTGGCTATTGTATTCTTGTTCAGAATCACCAGAAAGTCGGTCCTCTTACCTTCTTATCTAAGCCACATACCTCGTGATATGCGGCAGGTGTTGATTTCTCTCCAGTTTCTCTCTGCCTCCTGATGGTAGTGGTGATCAATCACGTTATCCACCACTTTTAGAGGGCTTCCAATAACGTTTCATCCGCCCGTATTTCTACTTGAACCTTTCGTAGCTAATTCATCCACGGCTTCGTTTTCGGTTATAAGACCCGGAACCAACACTGGGAAAAGTTTAGTCCAGTATACTGCTCTGAGAATAGAGCCCTTATCGCCGCTTGACTATTTGAGAAGATTTTCACACTTTCCCCCATTCTGACGTGATTTTACAACTGACGACATGTCTCCAATATACTACTTCCCCTTGGAAGTTACTGCTAAAAGCAGGGAGACCTGTTGGTAGTGTTATACCCAGTGATGTTGAGTTAACCACACCACCACTCTAGTTCCCGGTGAAGATCAGTCCGTTAAAATGTCTGTGCCAAAATCCTGCAATGGTGAGTAGTTCTTCCACTCTTATCTATGCGGACATTTTAAAATTAATTAATTAATATCTTTTTGTTGCAGTTAAAAAATTACATTAAAATTTAATAAAAAACTGGAACCAAAAATTCTAAAATCTTTATTTTCTTCAAAATCGGTAAATGTGAAAAATTCTCAGCTCTCGCTTTATTTCAAAAATATACCCTAGTATGCAAAATTTCATGATATTATTTCAAAATAATCCTGAATCCTTACCTACAAGCGGGTTTTTATACACCTTTTTCAATTGTAATTCGGAAAACATCAATTGAAATTAGGAATTTCCAATTGAAATTAAGAAACGATATGAAACTAAGAATTTCCAATTGAAATTTGGAAAGTACCGAATAAAATTCGGAATTTCTATTTGAAAATCAAAAATATCACTTGATATTGGAAAAAATCAATTGAAATTCAGTAAACTCATATTGAAATTAAGAAAATATCTATAGAAATTCAGAAAACTTCTTATGAAAAACGATAGTATCAATTGAAATTGCATATTGTAATATACATGACTGAATTTCAGATGATATTTTCCGAATACCATTTGATATTTTCTGAGTTTCAAATGATATTTTCTGAATTTTAGTTGATGTTTCTGAAGTAAAATTCTCAATTTCTGAATTTCAATTGATGTTTTCTGAATTTCAATTGATATTTTCAGGACGTCAATTGGTGTTTTCTGAAGTTCAATTGATGTTTTGTGAATTTTAATTGATATTTTGAGGACTTCAGTTGATGTTTTCTGAAGTTCAATTGATGTTTTCTGAATTTCAATTGATATTTTGAGGACTTCAGTTGATGTTTTCTGAAGTTCAATTGATGTCTTCTGATTTTCAATTTATATTTTCCGATATTCAACTGTAAATTCTGAATTTTGTTTGGTACTTTCTAAATTTCAATTGGTTATTTTTAAATTGATGTGATATTTTCTAGATATAAATTGATATTTTCTGAATTACACTTGCAAAAAGTGCAGATCAAAAGTTATTGAATTTTGTGCCGATGTAAAGCGATTCTAAACCAGTGTGTTTACAATACCCAATCTTATTTCCTAACTCTTCCAGATTTTGGAGTGCTTATTCTACATTTCGGGTAATATGTCTTTATCTTGGAATATAAAGATATCTGAATTTCGAAAACCTCGAAATTCAAAAAAAAAGGAACAGCAAAAATTACAATTACAAAAATTACAGCTATTGATTAGTCAAATAGGAATTGTATGTACTCTGGATTTATATCCCAAGAGTAGTAGGTCTTCTTCCCTTTTATCATAATTCTGAACTCGAAACCCTTGGACGAATATTAAAAAAATATGATCAAATTCTTCTCTGTTTCAGGTCATTTTTATTTAAATTTTTAAACTTGTAAGGGCCATAAATTTCACAAGTGGAAACTTGCGTTTTCAATGTAAGGACGATCGGATTCAATTGGGTACAGTCTTTTTACCAAGTAACTAGATAAATTTTATGTAACGGATATGGATTTCAGACCCTCTTCATGTCAACCCCTTAATATTTGTGATATCGAAAAAAGTATATAACAGTTCGAATCCCACCGCATTTACATTTTATGTTTTCTCCGGTTAGTGATAAAATGTAAATGCGGTGGGACTCGAACTGTTATATACAGCCTCAAAAGAAATTATAACTTTAAAAATAATTCGGATCTAAGACAACTAAACTATATTAAATTCATTTTGCTATCTTTTTTTAAATTCTCAAAAGATAAAATTTTCCTCTTGCACTGTTTTGTCCACGACTGTAGTCACCAGCTCATAGTGCTGGCAAATGATCATAACAACATTTGCATATTGAATTTGAATTTTGTTTTTATTAGTGCTGCAATATTGTTTTTGTCAATTGCATCTTGATGCAATGAAAACTAAGTAAATAAAGTTTTCTCGATGTTTTGGAAAAATTGTTTTCAAAACGATTGAATTTACAAAGAAGACAGAGAAACAATTTGAAAATTGTTTATTAATCTTAAAGAATGAAACGTTTTAATTTCCAATAAAGAAAGAAGAATTTTTAAATTAAAAATCAATTCATTAGCAATGAGCAATGAAGTTAATGGGGGTCAGCCGTTTGGTCGGGTGTCAAACAATTGGGTGTTGAATTAGCAAGTTAGGGACAGTATATACTGGCACACACACATGTAGTTCAACAAAAGCCGGAAAGATTTTACGCAATTTTTATAACCCCTTCGTGGTTTATACGCATAAAGTGTCAGGGCCCAGAGTGTGTGTGTGCAATGATCAGTGGTTGGCCGGGGTAACTATTATATTGTCCGACATTCGTTTCAATTTCAACACTACGACGCAATTGTTTACCCAGTCGTGTGTCAACTGATACACACATACCCACACTTCTCTATCTAGATGGAGCTGCTGCATATTTATATGCGTTTGAATGACTCGACCGACGACTGTAAGCAATTATCACCAGTTAAGCGTGTTTCGATGTCATAATAAGGGCCACACCCGGCACACAGCGGCATCGTCGTAGTTTTGCTATTTGCTCTTCCCTCCGTCTATTCGTCCCCATTTTGTGCAGTTTATTCTCCATATTATTATTATTATTAATTTTTTATTATTGACTTGTAATTTATTATTACTTTTTTTTTATTTAGTTTTGTGTTGTTGTTGTTGTTTTAGCTTTGCTTGATTTGATTATCAATTGAGAACGTGGCCGGTATTAGACGCTACTGCCCCTATTCGTTGTTGGGTAAAAAGTGGACTCTGTCATGCGGTCTGGGTTATTTTTTTTTTTCTTATTTCCATTTCGAAATTGTAGTCATTCGTTTAGTTTGTGGTCGTTCTTCAATTTCCAGGGAACTGCTGGCTATTGGAAATCTTATCAAAAAGCAAAAATAAAATTGAATAGCAAAACTTAATTTTGCTTAGCATTTAATGATGGCGCATTTAATGTCGTCGCGACGTCTATGAAATTATTTAATTTATATTTATTTATTTATTTTACACTATCAGTAGCATTAGAGCTGAATGCAATGACACAGGAACACACTTATACGCGTGCAACCAGCGAAACTTGCGGGAGAGTGAAATGTAATGACACAAAATATATTGAAAATAAAGAAATCTATGGTCACACACATCCTTGGAAAATATATGGACCCCAGTAAAACAATCGCCAGTGGTGTAGCAACAACCAGTATTTCTACAACAACTACTGCGTAAGAGATGGTGCGACATCAATGTTATTTCACATTGTGATGGCACTAGGGAGAAGTACTTCCAATTTCCCATAACCACGAGTTTCGAGTGCAGTATCAGCTGCTCGAAGACAGTGTAGAAAATGGTGAAGCTTTGGGATTAATGGCCGATTTTCACAAACTGAAATTGAATGATCAAATGAGTAGATCAAAACAAAAATTTAAATAATACGAATAATATTCCTCAAATGAGTTATCTATTAAGAGTACTTATTCTTCACACGCTCCTTTAATAAATTTCTTAATGAATTACCCCATTTGGGCCATGAAATCCCATCCTTCGCGTTTTAGTAATGGCTGATTTGATAGCCCTTTCAAATTCGACTTATGAAACCTGACTGCAAGTCCCATCAGAGTTTAAATTTTAAAAAAGCATTTGTATATTTTCGATGTTTTTTTGCCTTATTTTGTTTGTGGCCGTCGGTGGTGCAATGGTTGTTTGTGAGGGTCTTGTGCATGAGAACGTGGGTGCGATCCCTGCTCTGACCACTTTAAAATACTTTTGACGGCCGTCACTTCGCTTAGTGATGGCGTCACTTTCGAGTATTTAGCCATGAAAAAGCTTCTCAAAATACCTTTCGGAACCGGTCTAATGTAAAGTACATGTTTGAAAGTATTATTGTTGTGAATTGAAGATATTCTGCTGTTTGTTTCTTTATTGTCTGTCACGTTTTTCTTTTCACCAGTTTTCAACAAACAAAGCCACATTTGGGTCACAAATACATATATTATAACTAATTAATGATTGGCTCCCAAACATGTTATATTCAGTAGCCAACACAATGTGGTTGGACACAAGGATATTATATTTGCGATAAGTTGCAAACACGTTATATTTGCAGCCAAACAACAAAAAAGACAAATTTTCCAGCGTGTAGATGTCATGTTAGTTTGCATCTTTGTATGCAGTAAATCGGCACATAGCGGTTCAGTTGTCACACAAAAACAGCCACACCAAAATTAAAGGTGAACGTCGGTCATAGGTATGTGATCGTCTGTATTCAAACAGAAACTTTTTTAATGGAGGAGGTGAAAAATACTTTAAAAATCTATGAACCGATTTGCATTAGGGAAATTGTTCAAAATACCGCATAAATTCCATTGATTTTTCTATTTTAAAGGGGAAAATCTATACGCCTACCAACGATGTAAACGCAAATCCGCCGGAATCTGTATGAGCAATAGGTAAACGCATCATGTTAACTCAATTTTAAACAACTAATTTCTAGGTGGAAGCGAAGATCCGGTGCAAAAGCCATAATTCGTATTGTCCACTCATAGGAATCTCACGGCGGCATGAAATACCGCCCAAAAGAAAAATGACACAACAATTATATGAAAAATCGCCCAATTTTGGAAATTGGTCAAAATATGAAAAATAGCCCAAAATTACATATGAAATTTACCCCAAAAATAAATGCAAAATCACCCAAAAGAAATATGAAAAATCGCCCAAAAATATATGAAATAAGAAATACATGTAGAAGTCCAAAAATTCAATTTGTATTTGAAAAAGATTAAATCTCAGCCATTTCATATTGTATTTAAGTAAGCGCTGCAGTCAAAAAATCTCGCAATTTTGGAGAAATTATTGCTTCATAAAGTATTGGAGCAAGCGCCGCTGGCGAAAAAATATTTCTCGAAAATCGCCCGATTTTTTTCGTATCTACAATTATGAAATATCATATGGCCCACAATGGGTCTGTTTTCATATGTAATTTTATGAAAAAACCTCCAAATGGGCAAGTTTTCATAAACGTATTTTGGGTGAAGGATGAAAATGAAATATTTCCCACAATTTATGAAATAAGACCCACTTTTTCTGGGCGATAATTCATATGAAATTTCGCCCACATTTTTATGGTTTTTTTTGGGCAATTTTTAATAAATTTTTTTGGGCGGATTTTCTGTGGGCAATTTGTAGCTGCCCCGAATCTCACACCAATGCTTAGAATTGCATTTCTCCCCATACGTCTTATTTCCCACAACATTCAGTTGTTACTCACACCGCCGAGAGAAATGAGCTGTAAGATATGAGTAAAATTATACGATTTTTCTTAAGAATATAAGAAACGAGTTGTGTTGCACAACGAATGTGTTGTCAGATGTATGACAATCACAGCCGGGGTTCACATTACCTACCCGTGAGAAACTCATACTCAACCCAGGCAACTCATTTCTCCCCACATAACTCAGTTCTCAAGACAGTCAGTGGTTACTCACAATGGCGAGAGAAGTGAGTCTTGAGAGTTGGGAGACATTTGACTTCTGTGGGTTATACAAATGTTCTCAAGGTTTTGAGAAATGAGTCGAAATGAATAACAATTGTGTTGTAATTTTCTTTTCATTTCACGCAATATTGAGATTAGTGACAGAATTAGTCATCGGGTAAGCGTGAGTATTGTGCTCTAAGATAAAACTGTCTGCCATCTACGTTCCTCTCCTCACCCATGAGTATATTCTGTTACTCATGAGAACAAGATGAGATATACGAAAATGTAATTTTTAAAATTCTTGACCCAAGAGGCCGTACGTGGGGTTTGATGTTGAAGAAAAATATCAGATTTGCGTTACAGACTTTACGAACTGTTTTATACATGATGTATTTTCACCAGAAAATCTGAAATTACCAATACGGTTTGTCAGGTATCATGAGGGTGAATTTAGCAAAATTTATTTTGCAAAGCCATATCTCTATTACTAGAGATATAGAATGTTGTTGAGGTTACATAAATAAAAACTAAATAGTATCAGTTGTAAACAAGAAACTGAATAAACAAATATTTAAAATTTGCAACAACTTAGGTCAATACCTAAACATGAAGGGAAAGCGAGAAAACATTCACAATAAGATTTGTTTGCGTGTATTCTTATGAGAAACCCCGAAATGGCGCTGACGCGAACTTTGAAAATTGCAAGTAAAGCTATTTATTAGGTTAAAGGTTAGTTAAAAAGTTTAAAACAAAATAGCAACCTTTAATATATATTTTATGCTATTTCATTTTGAAAAGAGTTAATTATATTTTTGAGCGTATTTCAGGATAGCGAGCGTAATAAGAAACTGCATTGTCCATAGAGTAATGATGTATAAAGTAGCCAACTCTCTCAGTAAATTGATAAGACGTGGCGCGTTGCAGTTGCGCGGTTGGATGTTGGAAAGTATTGCTTTAATAATACCATATAGAGGCAATGGCTCAAACCATCCAACAATACATCCGCAACGGCATTTCGATTTGTTCGTCAAAATTTATATGTTAATACACCACAAATATGTACTAACAAAATAAAATAACAAAAAAGTCCAAAATACATTTAAATTTCACAGTTTTTTATCAAAACGATTTCAAAAAATTTAGTCAACAACTTTTGTAATTCCACCAAGTGTAAGACAATTTACGTTAAATAACTCTTTATCGCTCCAGCCGCAGCACGAAGATTGTGAAAGGAAATGTCAGATGAGAATAATGGCAGGTCTATACGTATTATTTAGGTACTGACCTTAGTGCGAGTTTCACAGTCGGCACTCAATTTGAAAACTCACCGAAAGTTTTAGAATTAAATGGCATTTAAATGACAAAAATCGGGATGTTAAAGTCCATTCAAATGCAGAATTTTTAACTGTGAAACTTAGCATCAGTCCGGTAAAATACGAGTTACATTTTGCCAACCAAAGTGTTTGCTGGGTTTTGCGCGCATTCGTTTTTATAGACCATAAACAATTATAACACAAGTAAATGGTTTAATGTTAATTGAATACATCATTTACATTTGACCACTAATGCCCACGAACGAAAGTATTTCCGTTACAAAATGGAGCAAATACTTAATGGAATTTAATTGATTTCAATCTATTTTCTTAAGTTAAGAAAAAGAATGGGCATTACAAACCTTTCCAAAACATTTCTCCAAACCTGTGACATTCAAATCGTATAATCTTGTAGGATTGTAGCAAGTCCATTCGATTAGATAATACAAAAAACCTTTGAGTAACGAAAACTGGAGGGATTAAAACTGGTTATATTGACCTCGATAGTGGAATGGTAGTGTGTGCGGTTCTTGTACATGAGTTCGTGATTGCGATCCCTACCCAGGCCACCTAACATTTAACCACAATATACAACCTTTACATAGTGGGAACATTTATTCAAAAATCCCCACAATTGTGACATTAATTTTAGCGGTTTTTTTTTTATAAAAATTGGTATCACATTGAAAACAGCACATAGTTAATTAAGCCTCCTTTGAAGCAACAAATTAGGTAATTTTTGCGATTATGCGCTCTGTTTCCGAGTTGTAAACATATTTGTATTTTTGCGTTTTTTTTTTATTTTAGCGATTTTTATTTGCCACTACTAAATATGTATCAGCATGAATGCAAAAAAAGCTACCTGTGAAACACCCACAAGAAGTAATGACATATATTCACTCACTTCACTCTAAGTGAGAAGCAATCAATGACTTGAATTGCTTAAACTATGAATGTATCGATCTCGTTTCACTTGTAGCATTCACACAAACCACGATTGACACTCGCCACCACTCGGTGTGAATGAATGTTGTACGTGCCCGAAGTTGAGCAGAGTTTTGTGTAGTTCGTTATGTACAATGAGTGTTAAGGGCGCATTCGAATCATACAATAGTATTCATGTTATTCGAGTTACACAAGTTAATTAAAGAAATTGTATAAGAGGAAAACAAAATTTTTAATTATTCGAGTGTCGATTTTTCAAAATAATGCCGTGAAAAAGATGTTCTGTCAAAATTTTGAAAATATACGTTTTCTAATTATGCTCATAATGACACCAGTTCGAAACTACAACGGTCGGTAGGTGACTCGGGGTACCCTCGTATAAATGAAACGTTTGAAGTTCCCGTAATCAGCTCTTCAATATGCATCTTTTAAGACCCACCCACGATTGAAATTCCAAAAACCCTGTTTTCAGTAAATCCTAATATCCGTGTATTCATTCGTACAATGAATGGACAGCTGAATTCATGAATATTTCTTGTATTCATGAACGCAGCCACGTTATGTTGCACTTCGTTGTGCTGTCGCACTCACTTATTGGTCTCATTGCTAGTAGCTCTTCCTTTTTTGTTCTCTCTGTTATTGAATACTGTGAGTTCGAGTTTGATCGTTTCATAAGCCGAATAAATACAATAGTCGGCAGACCAAGCACAACGAAGTACAACACCACTTCAGTGGCTGCATTCATTCAGACAACGAAGTACAACACCACTTCAGTGGCTGCATTCATTCATAATTGTTAGTGCACACTGAGGAATATGAAATATTCATGAATGCGGGTGTCCATTCATTGTACGAATGAATTCATGCAGACGTTTAGCTACTACTTTATCCAAAAAAAATTAAAGAAATATATGTTTGCTGGACAAATACACACAGACTTCTCCTATTTTCTTAAATAACGAATATATCGTTTGACAGGCCTAAGCTTCTTCGTTTTAAATCCGGCGAGAAAATGAAAATCGGTTGATAACACGGTGTGTAATTTTTTAAGTCAAATATAACCATATACGGACACCACGACGTGATAAAACACCAAACATAAAGACTCGTGTCTTTCAGTTTTCCCATAGTTATGGTCTTTTTTTGTGGGCCCCAAAGATTTGGGGCATCGGTGTCATTTTTGCAAAAAAGTTATCATTTTGTCAGGCTCATATCTTGCAATTCGTTCCGAATTTAGATTTAGTCTCTGAGGGAAAGTTGTAGATCTTGTCATAAAGAATAAAAATTGTGAACATAGACTTCTTCAAGGTCAAACTCGCAACCTTCAAGGTCAAAATCGCAAAAAACTTAAAAAAATGCGATTTTTTTCCCTTTTTTCCCTGTTCAGGTCAATAGGCAGCAAACCGTTCAAAATTCTAGACAACAATCAACTACAAAAATGTACCTAAAATCTCAGTAAACAACTTTCTAGAACACATGAACTTCCTAGGAATGATTCTTAACACTGTTTACTTCAACATTGAGATAATATGTAATCTCACCGATCGCAGCAGCACAGGCAAAGCAATAAGCTCAGCACACGCAACAAGGGACACAGCACACAATATAAGAATCATTCCTAGGAAGTTCATATGTTCCAATTTATGACAAGAGCTTCAACTTTCCCTCAGAGAGTAAATCAAAATTCTAAATGGTTTGCAAGATATGAGCCTGACAAAATGAGCACTTTTTTGCAAAATGACATCGAGGCCCCAAAACTTTGGGGGGCCATAAAAAAAGTGCATGACTTTTGGGCAAAACTGGGAGACGCGGGTCTTTTTTTGGACTTTTATCACGTAGTGGTGTCCATATATGGTTATATTCTCTCGTGTTGCACTGTGTAATCAACTAAGTTACAGGCTTATAAGTGCGCAAAGGTACGCAAAACCGGGTTTTTACCTGTTTTGAAGATTTTGGGGGTGTTTGGGAAATTTCACAAGCAGATTCTTGTTTCACTTGATAGCACCTACAGGAAATATACTATCCCTTCCCTGGTATTTTGGACTGTCGCACCGCACCGTGTTACCTACTAAAAAAAACCTTAAAAATAAAAGTTGAGAAAAAGTCAAAAAATTAAATCTGGGCGCCTCGAAAATTATATTTTGGGATATTTCGTGGTGGAACTTTTTTTCCCCCATAGCAAAAGCTTTCGAAAAATCGATGGCACAATATCGACATATTTTTGTCCTTACAAATCGGCCCACCCTAATATATATATATTGGTGATTTATTTATTCTGATGACTTTTTTTTCATTTGTTGCTATGATATGATGTTCCCGCTTTATCCAAAATCCTTAGAAGTAGGTACAAATTAGGTCACTCGTTCGACTAAATGCTCTATTTCCAAAACATGGTCTATTTTTCGTATTGTTAAGTAAAAATGCCTACATGCTGCTTACCCATGGGTAACAATTAATGTCAAAAGAAGAACACATTGCCTGTCCGTCATAAGTGAAGTTATTGTTAGTGTTCGCGGAATAGGTGATAACTCGGCGGATAGTCACGAGGACTTTCAGACATGGTACCTTTTTTCCAATTCATTTCAGGGTAAGTGCAAATGTTAGAATATATTTTCTTTTAAAATTCAAAAATCCACTTCTGTTATAGGGATACTTTACCTTCCAAAATTAATGTCCATTACCATTAACAAACAAATTTTTGATTCTACGAGGATTTGAACCTAGACTACTCGGCTGTTCCCTTTGAGTAGGATGTAGAGTCGCTGCGACAAGTTGCTCTTTTCTCATAACCATAAACCTTCGTTTGCCGCGACTAAATTCCTCAGTTGTCTGAAATTTCGATGGTGGGAAACGATATTTTTGGGAGTGCGTTTCTTTTTGGAATATTTATTCAAGGCGGTCAGTTTAAACACAAACTTTATTACTGTGTATTATGGATTTTGTTCTTTGTTCTATGCCTGTCCACCTGCGAGACGTCTTTATTATGTAAGCACCCATATCACTTTGCATTCAGTTCCACAATTACCAAAGATAAGATAACAATGTGCGACGTAATTATTAAACTGTATACAGTTGCACCATCTAACTAGCAGTTGTTGTTATTATTTTTTAGTTGTTTTTACTTCATTATTTTGTAGTTGTTTATAACAAATATGTAAAATTAGCTGTCTGCTGTCTGGTTAACAACAAATGTAGTTGCGGACTAGACGTAACATATGATTGTGGACTTTTGTGTGTTTTTGTTTCTCCACCTATTTAAATAGTAATCTAAATGTGCATTACGTTCGCTTGGCAATTTTACATTTAATTTCATTTGAAATTTATTTATTTATAAAATTTGCATAAAAAATATATATTTTTTCAGTCTTTAGTTGAGCTGTACTTACTTGTGCTGCGGCGTCGCTGATAATGGCACCTCAATACTGTGTGATGGCTTTCGTCTGTCTCCACCCATGTCGGCTAAACGTGCAAAATCTGTATCCCGATCCTGATCAGCTAAACGTGCAGAGCGTCGCGATTCCAGCAGACGCACTTCCTCTAAACGTTTCTTAAGTTCAATGGGTTCCTGGAACAAAAAGAAAATGCTAGTTTAAATTTTAAAGCGCAGAAAAATTATTAAAAATAAAAACAAATAATTGCTAATATCTTAAGAATTTTAGAAATTGCATATTCCATTCGCTTAACTTGCTATAAGGAACAAATGACAGTTAAAAACCAAAAACCAAGTAATTTCCACCTTTCCCTTTAATACTCACTACAGCCTTTTGGAACAAAAGCGGTGGTAAGATATTTGCAGGGGGTTCGATTTTCTTTAAAACCTTCTATGAAAAGAAACCTGTGGTCATTGCTGTAGAGTGACTGTTTTTTGTACTGCCTATTTTATATTTGTATTCAGATTCAATATCACAGCTGATATGCTATTTGTCAAAGGATAATCAAAGGATAAGCCACTAATGATCATTACTTAAATCAATATTTCACTTGAAGTTTTTCGTACAAATAACAACGAAACAAAACCTAAATATCGAGGAAATATCAGCAACAAATATCGTGCAATGTTTTAAGGTCCAATTAGTCGTGACGATTAATGGTAGACGGTTGACGTTCTACTTAAAATTGCGCGGTTAGACAAAACAAAAAAAAACTGATCGAAGAGCATTTGTGCAAAATATAATTTGCATTCACGAGTTTTTTGTTAAAAAGTGATTGTGTCATATAAAAAAATTAAAAATAAAAAGAAAATTGTGGTTGCCGTGCAATTGTGTATTGCCGCGCAAAAAATGTCGAAGTAAAAGCAATAACAATAACAGCTGATCGGTCTTGACGGCTGACGGTTGATTCTGCAACCTGCAGAAGTCTATCGTCGTAAACCGTAAATTTTAGTTGTGTCTCTCTAACACATGCAAAATGCAACCCTAACTCAAACAGCTGATCGCTTACCGTCAACCGTCAAGACTAATTGGACCTTTAATGTTTGTAAGCAAAATGAATTATAGAAAGAAATGGTAAATGGTGAAAAAATGCCTGCGAAATAGATCAGTACGTATAATACTTATGCCGATTTCGTTTCTGAGAAAAATACAAAATTTTTTCTCTCCTTTGCACTCAAACAGCGTTTTTGTGTTCGATTGTGAAAAAAGTGCAACCCTACTTCAAAGTTTTGTCTTCGTTTCTGAGAATGTTGTACTCAAAAAGGACAAAAAGGTTGAATTTTCTAACCTATCAGAGAGCCACAGGGGAGAATGTTGCCCGATAAAATGGGCAATTTTATGTCACTTGATGTGTGTTCTTTATCCTCGCTAAGCTAATATCCCTACCATGTATGTGGAAATTTCATGACGATAATTTTTGTAGAACATTGTGACCACGGCCCCCGTCATTTTAGAACAGTTTTTTTGCGAGTTTCAAAAAAAAAAGGTAAAAATTGTGGTTATACGTGAGAGATAGAGGGCTAATTTGTTCCACAAAAATGTTTATCTGAATCTTTTCTATAAAACTACTGAACATATTTTGTACCTCAGAAGTAAGGGATACGCAATTTTGCATGCCGACATGTTGCAGGAAAGTTCCGAGGGGCGGAAACTTTGACCCGCCCTAAAACAAAAATTCTGATCAGATCTGGTAAAACGCCGATACACGTATATTTTTTTAGACCTTTCTACCAGAATCCGTTGACAGAACCCCATCATTTTGAATATATCTAATTTTGTCTCACAGTGTAATTAGTTTAGCGGGGTAAATAAAAGACTTTTTAAATTTGGTGTAATTTTTTTGTGCAAGAGGTAACTCTGGAATTTGGCAGCTGTCACATATGTTTGGGAAGAAATACACAAATGCTTCGACGTAAGTATATAAATGTTTGCGGAATTTTTGCAGGTAAACATGCTACCTATACCCTGACTGTAATGGCAAATCATGATGGTTAATTCCCCGTCGTCGTGGGTAACTGCCCATTATTTTCCCCATGCCCTGTGGGTAGTGAGTAATCATGATGGGTAATTCCCCCTTGTATAATTTCATTTCGTAGGTAAAGGGGAGTCACCAAAATGTGTGTCAATGACAAGGCCTGCTGGTCTCAAAACCCTTCTCGTTTTGTTACAACACAAACGAAAAAACAATAAACTCTGTAGATCAAACATCAAGAAGATCGGTTATCTTTCAATTGATTACAAAAGTTGCCTGGCAATTGACAGATAAGTAAAAATCGGTTTATTTATTTTCGCTTCCAAAATCCCTGAAACAAAAACATTTCCTCTTACTTCACTTTTGGAAATGACCCAGTTTTCATTTGTTGCTTCACTTTTACACGACCTTGTCACTGATAGAGGCGAACATTGAAATGGAATATCTTGTCAACATCGATAACAACTGATAAAGGTAAATGCGGCTTTCTTCTTCTTCATATTTGTAAATAGTTATCACAGTAATACCTATATTTTGTTTTAATTCGTGAAATTATAACGAACATAAATTCAAGTTACAAATTGACCTACTGAACAAATGTAATGGGGTCACTTGCATGACCTTGTCACATTGAAATGTTTGACAGGCCAACATAAATAGAGTACAACAATGACATGTGAAAATCCTTTGAATATTTCATAAGTTATGCCATTTACCACATAACATGTGACAGGAAGTGAACATTTCACTTTAGTTCTCACATATCGATACGACAACAAAATTGAAAGTCATTGTGATTGTGATCCAATGCTTAGCCACCCACTGAGGGTGCTACAAATTTCTAGACGGATTCGTAGAAGTAAAGGATTTGTTTTTCTTAATTTTAATGTATTAATCGTTTATTCCGTAACATCACAATAAATTAAAAACTTAATAAATCAAAAAGGCTAATTTCGAATTTATACAAAATTTAATAAATTAAAAATGGTTTCCCATGACATCCCATGATGAGATTGGGGAGGAGCTTCTCGCAACCAGTGATTTGATAAATTGCCTTAACTTTAATTGCAGCAGAGTTTTGTACGATTCACTTTTGGATTTAGGATTTTTGAGCGAAAAAATTGTTTGTGAAATTAACAGTTATATTATTTACGATTTATTGATTGTATAATTTATAAAACATCTTCTTATCCAAAACACAAACGTATTGAATTAATGTCACTTTGAGCCCGTTTTATTTGAAACTGAAAAAAATAAGCTAATATTGGCTAAAAATAAAACGATGTATGTTCCCGTGACTATACAGTTCGTGTTTCACATGCAGAAAAGTTCCAGTTTTAATTGTGTATTATAATAATTACACACGGAAAATATTATTTATTTATTTACTATATATTAAACATCTAGACTCCTCCTTAACCTTTAGGGGAAAAATACAGTTCATAGGAAAGATTGTGATAGACCTGATAATTACACTAGTTTACAGCCAAAAACACGCCACATGGCTAAATACGTTAACTGGGACGAAAAACTCTGTAATTTTGGTTTTCTAAGTGCCGTGTTTTAGATAACGGTGCTTTTGTGTTTTACGGTGTATGGTCCTGGCATAACGTTGGAAAGGTAATTGAATGCCCTTTCCGTCTAAATGCTGTAAATTTCTATCTGATAAGAAGTGGCTGAGTTATGACACCTCAAACTTAAAAATTTGCCCTTTTTGACGTAGAATACGTCTTACCTTACGGTATAAGGAGTCATGCCAGGTTTTTATTGTTGTAATCTTTATTTCATTGAATTTGAGGAAACGGCTAGATGCATTTTTTTAAAATTTTTTTTGTAGGTAAATAAATGAAGATGTTATCTTTCGTTTGATATACATTTCATATTGGTTGATATATTTCTAGTATTTTAATTTCTCAAATGAAAATTGTTTAAACACATACACTCAAACATATGTGTGGTGTTTGGTTGAGTGTTTTTGGTTGCTCAACATTGCTTAGGAACATGTATCTAGTAAAAAGTGAAACGAACAGCAAGCTAATCTTGCTTGGCAACATGTATCTGGTAAAAAGTGAAACAAACAGTAAGCTAACGTAATAAAGCTTTTTTACGAAAGCTTCAATAAAGCTGTTGTAACATTAATTTTGAATTGTAAAGCGTAAAGCTTTCACACAACGCTCGAATGCTAATGCGAAGACTCGATAAGGTAAACCTTTTTTAATATTATGGCGGCCCTCTCAACATTCGCAGAACTTTTTTCAATAAAAATGTTAATTAAAATACATAAATTAAATTAAGTTTAAAAAAATTGAACATAATATTTTTTTTTTAAACGGACTTGAATCAAATGCCGTTGGTAAATATAAAAATTACAGCAGACAGTTGTCCGAGGCCTTCGGCCACGGTCTGTCCCTGCAGGCTGTGTCAGAGACACGGCCATTAAGTTTAACGTAGAATACGCCATCCGATAAGACAGAAAACATATATAACAATAAATGATAAATAATATAAGCAAATGAATTCGGCCACGGACTACTGTCTGCTGTAATTTTTTAGATTTTTTTTTAAATTTTTCATTTTTATTTGGTTTTTTCTACGTTATAGTGAAGATCTGGAATATTTTATTTTTTTAACATATAGTTTATTTAATTACCATCATTTTAAGCGTAATTTGATTATTAAGGATTTTGTGGAACGACAATATTTTCATTTTCATTGCTCACACACTATATTCGGCGTTAATTCAAAAAATTTCAATTAAAATGACGAGCGACTTGAACGTAAAAAAGGCAAATTTGAGGTGGCATAAATCAGCCATTTCTTATCAGATAGAAATTTACAGCATACCGACGGAAAGAGCATTCAATCACCCTTCCAACGTTATGCCACGTATCTCGATCGGACTTTTCGGTTGGGCTCCACAAGAAATTGAGTGAGACCATATAACGAAAACCACAAAAGTACCGTTATCTAAAAAACGGTACTCAGGCGAAAAAAAAAATATAGCGTTTTTCGTGTTCAGAAGGTCCTAATTAACTTATCTAGGCATGTGGCATTCTTGGTATTTTTCCAAAGTTAAAATTTGTAAAGCAGTGTTATATATATATTATTATTATATTTTTAAATATTTTTTGTTTAAGCCCAATAACATTTTATACCTCTACAGGTATACGGCCTTATTAATAAAAAATGATGATAGGTTTATTAAAATCTTACTAAGGCAACGGCCAAATACTGTTTTCATAATCGCAAAATTCCTTTGCTAAAAAGTACCCTAAGGTTGTCGTTTTTGATGAACGTTAAACCTACTCTTAAGACAATTTTAATAGCAAATTTACACAATAATTAGCTTTTATAAAGTCACACCGCAATGCCAACTTACTAAACACAATATGCCCATCATCGTTCAAATTTTTAAATTTTGACAACTAAAATAATCTTTTGTTTATATATGAACTAGTCTACGGAAAAGTATCTATGGTCTGAATACAGCTTTCAAGAAAACACCTGTTAAAGATTACGAGTCGCGTTCGCCCGTTTTGTTTGTATTTCCGGTTCCACCACTTTCTTTTTCTTGTTGCCCTTGGCTTCCTACTTCTCAGCAAACTTCCCCTATGTACAGTTCTGCTATAACAAGAAATATTTTCGTAGATTATTCGAGTGAAATTCCCCTACAAAGGCAATTTTTGAGTGCCAAAATTTGTCTCAAAATTCAAGTGTCGTTTGAAGCAAAGTAAATGAATTTATCAATCTGCGATTTGTTTCATTGAAAAGACTTTTAAATTTTCTATAAAATTAGTTCAAAAAACAAGAAGAATGTCTCCCAGTTTTGCCCTAAGTCATGCACTTTTTTTTATGGACCACCAAAGATTTGGGGCCTCGGTTTAATTTTTTTTGCAAAAAAGTGATCATTTTGTCAGGCTCATATCTTGCAAACCGTTCCTCTCTGAGGGAAGTTGTAGCCCTGGTCATAGAGAGTAAAAATTGTCAACATATAAAATCAAAAAAACTTCATCTTCAAGGTCAAAAGCGCAAAAAACTTTAAAAAATTGGATTTTTTTTACCTTTTTTCCCTTGTTCAGGTCCAATTTTGAACGGTTTACTACCTATGGCCCTGAACAGGGGAAAAAGGTAAAAAACATAGAATTTTTAAAAGTTTTTTTTTTCAATTTTGACCTTGAAGATGAAGTTTTTTTGATTTTATATGTTGAGAGGGTAAATCAAAATTCCCTCAGAGAATAAATCAAAATTCCGAACGAATTGCAAGATATGAGCCTGACAAAATGAATTTTTTTTGCAAAAATGACACCGAAGCCTCAAATCTTTGGGGGCCCATAAAAAAAAGTCCATGACTTTGGCAAAATTGGGAGACACGGGTCTTTGTTTTTGGTCTTTTATCACGTAGTGGTGTCCGTATATGGTTATATTTACATGAGTTAAAAAATTACACACAGGGAAATTAAAACATTTTCGGGAAATTTTTCACTTTTGCGGCTACACCGTTTAGTTGAGAATCATTCCTAGGAAGTTCATATGTTCTAGAGAGTTGTTTACTGAGATCGTAGATACATCCTTGCAGTTGATTGTTTCTTGAATTTTGAACGGTTTACTACATATGGACCTGAACAGGGGGAGAAAGATAAAAAAAATTGAATTTTTAAAAGTTTTTTGCGATTTTGCCCATGAAGATGAAGTTTTTTTGATTTCATATGTTCACAATGTTTGTTCTTTATGATATGAGCTACAGCTTTCCCTCAGATCCCTCAATCAAAATTCCGAACGAATTGTAAGATATGAGCCTGACAAAATGATCACTTTTTTGCAACTATTACACAGAGGCCCCAAATCTTTGGTCTTTTTTCACGTAGTGGTGTCCGTATATGGTTATATTTCCACGACTTAAAAAATTACACACAGTGAAATCAAAAACAAAAAAAATTCTACCCTCTTACAAATTTAATACAAAAGAAAGTATTAATTGTGACATTTATTGAATATTTCTCGTCAGTAATATTTACAATTATTCAAAAATTCATTGACAAATTAAATAACAATTCTTTTAATTTGGTTTAGTTTACAGCACAAAAACTATGTAAATACTAGAGTGTCCAAAAAACCGTCATTTTGTAAAAACCGGATTTCAGTTTGTTCGAAAAATTAGCTTTTCAGGAAACCGGTTTTCGGGTTTAAATTTTGACAAAAGCCGGTGGAACCGGGTTTTTCGGTTTGTTTGTTTTAAATTTGTTTAGTGAACATTTCATTTACTTATTCGTGTGAATAGCTGAAAATTTTACAACTCTATTTGAATTGCAAATTTTTCATGTAAGTAAGTAAGTATTATTAATTCCAAAACATTTATTATAAAATAATTTACATTATGAAATTTGAAAAAAAAATCAAATCATAAAACCATTTTGAAACTGCTATGAAAAAATTATTTGGAAATTATTGAAGCATACAATCATATTTGAAACTAGAAGTCATGTTTCCTTATCCAATATTTCATTAAAAATCCCAAAATCATATAACTTATTAAGGATGTAACACAAATTGAGTAAGAACAGGTTAACCGACGACAAATAACCGGTTTTTGGTTTGTTCGAAAATTACTTTTTTAAAAAACCGGCACATGGTTTATAGCAAAAAACCCTGTTAACCGGTTTCACCGGTTTTTCGGTTCGGTTTTGGACACTGGTAAATATGTACATAATACACGGTTGCCAGTCATTCATCTGTTCACCACACGCTGAAACATTTGTTTTTGGATGCAAATATAACGTGTTTGTAGCTTGTTGGAAATATAGTATACTTCAATCCAAACACATTGTGTTTGCCGTCTAACATTGTACGTTGGAGACGCAATGACTAGTATGTGATAGAATATGATACTGTGAAACAAATATGGATTTGTTTGTTGAAACTGCTGAAAACAAAAAACGTGACAGACAACAAACAAAAAAGGGCATGTCCTCAAGGCAGAAAAATCTGCCTATTTTGTTGTTTGGATGCAAATATAATGTACTTCTAGCTTGTTGCAAATATAGTATACTTGTACCCAAACACATTGTGGTTGCCATCTAACATTGCATGTTGGAGGCAGAATGATTAATATGTGATAACACTGTTGTAGCTTTTGGCATGAAATTTTTGTATCAACGTTCTAGTAAATTGTATCGATTAGAGGCAAGTCGACTGAATTGATCGGTATCCATGAAATGTCTGTGTCAAATCAAATGTTTGAAAAAATTAATTTTTTACCAATTCTCAGATTTTATGCACTATTTTTTTTTGAAAAAAATATGTTTTTCACCTTTTTCACCATAACTTCAAGGGACTCCAAATTTTTCTTTCACAATATTTGGCAAAATTGTAGCCTTGGTAAAGCTGAACAACTATTATGAACATATTAATACAATCTGAACGTGACAAGTCACCCTAAATAGCACATAAAAACCATTTTGTATCTTAAAAATTTTAATTTTTATGCATATGTCATCATTACTCGAGAACGACGTGTCCGATTTTGTCCGAATATATTTCGAATTATAATATCTTTCCATACCTATGCCAATACTATTTCTCAATGTAATCAACAGTATCGCAGTAAAAATATTAACATTTTTTATTTTTTAAAAAACAAGAATCATAAGAAACGGCAAAAATTGTAAAGTTTTATGGGCTCTAACCGATACAGTTTACTAGAACGTTGATACATTTTTCATCTACAACAGCGTAATATATATTTATTTGTGTGACCCAAATGTGTCTTTGTTTGTTGAAATCTTTTAAAAACAAAAACGTGACGAACAACGTACAAACAAAAATGCAGCGGATCTTAAATTCATGATAACAATGCTTGCACACATATACATGGATCCTGCAATATGTAACAACCCAGTAAACAATTGTTGCCGACGTGTTGGACGTCTGTAAGTTTTCTTAAATTATATCCGACAATTAGCAGAATTATCTGAAATCCCTTCAGTGATTTAAACGAGTTTTCTGTGCATTCTCTGTCAGCCGGTTCTGCACATTGGCGGAAATTCCATACGAATATCATGCGGAGTTTCTGCAGATTCTCTGAAGGGAATTTTTTATTCTATTTGATTTTTTTTTCATTCCGTAACCATGCCCCAGTAAGGGAATTCCCCGAAAATGTTTATAGTGTATAGTTTCGGTGAAATGTTGTTTTTATTTTGTCTGCAACGTTTTGTTTGTTGTCTTTCGCTACAAACGAGCAAGCAAGTGCTTAAGCCGTCTCGGTCGTCAAATAAAAATAATAATTAATTTGTACGTGCATATGTAAATGCATATGTATGTGAATAATCTGAAAAGTCGGAACATTCTCGCATGTTTGTTCAGACGTCTCTCCAAAATTGCCATTATAAATTGTACAATGTGTCAGAAAACGATCGGAAAAGTCGGACCTATATCAGATGATTTTCAGATTTCTCTCCGAAATTGGTACGACAAATCGGAGAAAGGGTCAGAAAATGTTCGGATAAGTCGGACCATTATCGGATGTTTAATTAGACTTTGTGCCGGATTCGTTCAGCTACGTCTAAAAATCCTTAAGAATTTCCCTCAGAATTCTCACAGATATCTGTCCGATAACTTTGCACAATCTTCCGAATTTCCTCCGACAAAACTTTCCGAATTCTTGTCAACCGCCCATACGATTTTCTGTACGTTCTCTGACCGATATCGGTATCATACTCGGAAACTTGTGCAGAGTGTCCGATAGATTCCTGACCGAATTCTGAACAAATTGTTTACTGGGAATATTTATGTAATACAATACAAATATTTGTGCATATGATCACATGTAAACGCTGGGAAAGCTTCATGCAGGGTGCCAGAAAAAAACAAAAATCAACCGAGTGACGGTACGTTTTTTTTTTTTTTATCGAGCGAACCCGTCGCCGCCACTCTTACCCGCCCCTACCGACCGAGAGGGCCCCGTCCCCATAACGTGAGGACAGCGTTCACATTATAGACCGGTCTATAACGGGAGAGCAAGGATCATAAGTTCACACGTTGCAACCAACTACAGAAATGCTTCACCAGTTGGTATTCCACTAACATAAATAAGTATAAAAGCACATCACGAGATATTAACATAAGATACTTCAATATAATATAATAATTACGAGCAAAACGAAAACCAAATTATAAATCAGACAGACAGACAGATAGTAAGGATAAAGTAAATTTACATATGTAAAGGAATTTATAGCACTAATGCAATCTGTTCAAATGACAAATTATCCTAGACTTTGTAGTTTCCCAACTACCAGTGAAATCAATAAATTGATATAGCTCATTAAAGTCACGACACATTCTCCTAACTGGATCAAAGGACGCATAATTCGAACGCTGAAACTCGATGTGAATGAGTTTATAGTACCTCGTGGATCTCAATGGGACATTTATGAAAATCTTAGATAACAGAAATTCAGAACATATACATCCATCAATTATCTTCAAAACTGTAATAGAGTTTATCATGGTACGTCTACTACTAAGAGTCGGCAATCTGATCAATGCTAGTCTACTGCTATACGAAGGAAGATTATGGTTCGGGTTCCATTGAAGGTTTCTCAGACAAAAAATGAGAAACTGTTTCTGGACCGATTCAATCATATTAACATACAAATTGTACTGGGAGTCCCAAACAACTGATCCATATTCGAGAATAGGGCGGACTAGTGCAACGTTTAATAAAGTTCAGAACGCCATAAGCCTTGTTCACCATCGTAATTATGTGGGAGTTGAAATTCAATTTTCTGTCCAAGAGAGCACCAAGAACAACAAATGAATCCACCGATTCAAGAACATTGCCACCTAAAATGTATTTTGCCGAAAAGAATGATGACCTAGAGAACAGCATATGCTTATAATTCGCAAAATTACGCTCCATCAAATTGGTTTCGCACCACGTCTGGAATGTAGACAAATCCCTCTGGAGTAAAGTATATTGACAAGGATCCTTGTAAGAAAAATAGATCTTCACGTCATCAGCGTACATTAACAATTTAGAGTGCATTATGGAGGCGGGTAAGTCGTTAATGAATAACAAAAATAGAACCGGGCCAAGATGACTGCCCTGAGGCACCCCAGATGACACAAAAATAGATCTTGAGAATGATCGACCAAATGATACCATCCGTTCTCGGTTCATTAAGTAAGAACTAATCCAATTCAGCATGTTACAATTAAAACCCATTGACCCGAGTTTATATAATGACAAATTGTGGTTAACTTTATCAAAAGCCTTACGAAAATCGGTAAAAATCACATCAGTTTGATCTCCATTAATAAAGCCGTCAATAATCGAAGAGGAAAACTGAAGCAAATTAGTCACGGTGGAACGACCCTTCCGAAAGCCATGTTGACATGGATCTAAAATAGAGGAAACATGATGAGAAATTACCTCTGTGACTAACTTCTCAAAAAGTTTAGGAATGGCACTCAATTTTGCAATTCCCCTATAATTTGCAACATTTACTAAACTACCAGATTTGTGGAGAAGGATTATATAAGAGCTCTTCCAGTGTGCAGGAAAATGACCGAACTTCAACGAAGCATTAAATAAGAGAGTCAACGCTAAGCTGAGAGAATTCGAGCAGTATTTCAATATAGAGTCCGGGATACCATCAGGACCAGCTTTATTCGAGGCTTTCAATCTGATCAAGTTATCTAGCAACCACGAAGAATTTACGACAGGTGCATCAAACGGAATGGTAGAGCGGACAGTGTACGCGTATGATTTGGAAATATCATAGGCTCGGGTGGAATAAATAGATGCGAAAAAATCGGCGAAACAATTAGCAATAGACTCTTCATCTGAACATTCAATAACGTTAATTTTGATCCTACCAGGTGTGGAAGACGAATTACGCTTCAAGTTAACAAATCATAAGTAATCGAACCGAATCGAATTTTTTCAGAATAATCCAAACCTCTACCATAAATCAGTTTTTGTGGCGTAGTCAACAGCGCCTATTACCTACACTAGGCCGGGTTTCAACTTTATTTTAACCGTAGCATGGAATAATATAGCGGAAATCTTCAGAAAGGTGGCGAGAATAATCCTTCGATAATAATTACCTTGTTCATCTTGATGACGATTGTATTGTAGTGCGACTTCTATTTCACTTTGACCAGGTTTGAATACAAGAATATCACTTTCATATTTGAGAGAAGAATTTCGTTTTAATTTTAAGATAATTAACATTTATATTTAAAGAATTGAATGAACTTGTTCTCCAAACAATAGTAAACACATTTGGACGATTATTCAAAATAATACTAGCTAGGAAGTGGTATTTCCGTACCACAGAACTAGTTGTTTTCCATGCAACCAACGATAGACTCTACGGACCGATTGATTTGGGGGAAGTTGTGACCTTCATGATACGTTAAACTTAAATGTGGACCAATATTAGAAGCTTTAACTTTCTCACCAACTACAGGCGCTGGAACTAGTTCATATTTTGCAGGCTCCTGAACTTGTATAACAGTTGTCTACTGGGTACAAATTAACAAGAAATCATTAAGAGCTCTTTCGGCGCGAACATATGTATTTTGCCCAAACTTTGTCTCTTCTTGTTCTCAAAACACAAAACTCTTTTATCGCAAAATTAGTTCCTTTTGTTGTAAATTAAATGCCATTTACTCTTGAATTCTCCTAATTTGTGCCAAATAAAGAAAGCCGTATATTTAAAACGAAAATGTGCCTACATTCAATTAAAAGGGAGGCAGCAGTCTCAAGTATTGCTGATCTCTTCTTTGAGCGTAAACAAGTTTACAAAAATACACTTATACACTTCACTGTATCTTGAATTGATTCTGTTTTCTTTCAACAAAAACTTGTGCTGGGGATTATGAGTTTGCGTTATTTGACTGGAGTCGGAGTTGTATAAAGTCGAACGACTCCGACACCTAATCTAAGATTTTTCTTAAAATCTAGTTTTCGACGACAATTATTTAGTGTTATGATTTTCCGCCTACACTTTTCACAGTATTAGATAAAAGTAGTTTGTTTTAGCTCAAAATTCTATAAGAACTTTTGTCAGTCGTGCGTAAAATTTACAGCTTTTGTGCTTCTTCCGCGATGTTCCAAGTCCACAGCTCTGACAAAAACAAACAACCCCAGCTAAACGTTGAGGTTTTGTATCACAACGTGTGCGGTGGAAGCACTCGCGGACTGACAGCAATGGTGTTTGGGTTCAACTCCATTTCAGGTAAAACGTAGGCACTGAAATGAATTTGTCGGTGGTGCAATGGTTAGTGTGCGCGGCTCTTGTACATGAGATCCTGGGTTCGAACCCTGCTCTGACCACCTTCAAATTATCGAGTATATAGCCATGAAAAAGCTTCTCAAAAATACCGTTCGGAATCGGTGTAAAACTGTAGGTCTGAATCAGTGAGTGAAAACTGGAAAGCGCACAGCTCAGTGATTGTGAGAAGTTCTCCCCGGTCCCTTCATGGGATGTAATGGGAAACCATTTATTTACTTTTTTATTTATTTACAATTCAGTAAAATACTTTATTACTATGGTTAAATTGCCATCCAAAATATAACATATTTTCCCAAATAACCAGGTTTGTTTTAATTTTGGAATTACTTTAACTGATTTTGCGGTGATCGAAGGAACATCAGACGGTCACTGGCCTAGAATGCAAAGGAGCTGATGAGAAGAGTCACAAACTTCAAAACGATCATTAGCTAAAGTGAGTTCAAAACCTGGTGTCGACTGTTTACATGTTTTCAAATTGCAAAAAAAAACCCAGACCTGTATAGATCATCAGAAATAGAAAAATATTCTTCTAAGAAAAACTTCAGATCGAAAAAGTTAATGGCATTGTTTTTCGTAGTTTCACTTGCGGAAATTTAATATTAGGTTTTTTTATTTAAGCTTAGATTTTGACTTCCAAATTTATTCAAGTTCAATGCCATTGATTTATTCAAGCTTAAACAGTTGAGCACAAAAGATTTTCAATTATACCAGGGCCATCTGTGTACATTGAAAGACTAAGTTTAATCAAATTTATAAATTCCTTCATCAATTTGATGAAACATTTCCTCATTTCCCAAGCTACGACACATTTCATTGAATTGATGAAGAACACTTCATCAATCTTTCATCCATATTTCATCAATAGTTTATGCTGATTCAACAATGACGTTTTATTTGTTGATGTACATTTTGATGTAAGCTTGTCATCAAGTTAAGTAAATTTTTCACCATTTTGATGTAAATTGTTCATCAATTTTCTGTACATATTGTGGCAATTAGATGTAAGTTTGTCATCAAGTCGCTGTATGTGTGTTATCAATTCGATGTAAATTGTTGCCAAACTCTTTGGATAATTTTTCTATTGTCAGAAATTCACAGGAACAGGGTATAAGACCACATAGAAGATGATCATAGCGTGGATATTATTTCCTGTCTATTGCACTATTATCCATTATGTATTTATTTTAAATTATTGTACTAGTTTTTTTCTTTTACTCTTTATCTTTCAATACTACGTCCATATTATGAATCGATCCAAGATGATAAGCCAAAACTTTTGTCATTCTAAACTATAGCCAACTTAGAATGCGTTACAAAACTTAGAGTAATTCAAATCCTGATTTCAAATCACTCCTAACCAAAATTGCCATGAACTGTGTTCATATAGGTCGGATCGAAAATGCTCAATAATTATTACTAGAAACATTTGTCTTGCAACATATATATGATAAGCCAAAACTGTTATCATACTAAACGTTAACTAAAAGGTACAAAAAATTTGCAAATATTTTTCTCCATAAAAATGGGATTTTATTGCTCATTAAGTACCAATGACAGGCATTCATTGACGTTATTGACTTGAAAATAAATAATGACGTACAATAATGCACTGGCAGCAGCACCGGCGGCGGCAAATGATAACAGGTTCTGATATTAAGAATTCATTTCAATACAAGTTTAACATTAAATTAATAAAAATAATTTCAAAATCATGTTTTAAATAAAGATGTATATATTTCCTTAATTAAGATAAATGTATATTTTTTCCTAATAACCGGAAAATTATTAAATAAAATTTTTCCTTAATATTTGAAGGGCTTGAAACTCGGTAAATTATATTTAGGGAAATTCCAAATGTAATGTTTCGTAATTACAACAGTCGTTTTTAATAAAACGATATGGAGTTCTCGAGTGCTCATATTTGTATATGCACTCGTTTAAAGATTTCTTAACTAACCATCATATCGAGGTGACAAAAGAAAAAAACCCTCAAGTTACGAGTATTTATTGACAAATATCTGGCAATGGGAGAAGTATTTCAACAATCCAATTTATGGTGCGGGGTCGAAAGCATTGAATGTGTGGGCAGCGTCTGATGCCTATGATTTCTGTGATTTTTGAATTAGAAATTTTGTCAAGGAACTCAATTCGGTGTATGGTAATGGGCTTGGTTTTATATGTATAAGGAGGAAGTCTTATAACTTCAGTTGTTCCTGCAGATCTGCATATGCTCCATTTTGCCGGGGTATTCAACTTGGTGCATTTTTAAAGCCACTGGGAATGTAATAAACTTAATATGGAACACAAATAAATAAATATAATAATAATGCCGAGTTTCACACTCAAGTTCAATTTAAAAGCTTACTGAAAATTGTCAAATTAAATGACATTTACATGACAAACGTCGAGCATTTAAAGCCCATTTAAATGGAGAATTTTCAACTGTCAAACTGAGCATAAGTATTAAAAATTAAAAAAAAATCAGTTCTGACTTACACATTTTTTGTTTAAACAGATAACAATTTCTAGTTACACCAGTAGAAAGATAAATGTAATTCCCACTTATAGACATTAATATTCGAAACAAAACTTATACTTCAGTAGATTTTATGTCCTGCCTAAAGGCCCGTACTAAGATCAACACTCAACGTAAAACTTTACAAAACTCCATGCAAAAAAATTACTGCGGAATATCGACGAAATATTTTCGCACGTGTAGTACTAAGTTAAAAAAAAATTGTGTACGAGGTAGTTCCCGCGAAATATCAGCAACATGTATAGAGCAACATTTTAATGTTGCTAAGGAAAATGCAACGACCAATCAAATTGAAGGAAGATATGATCAATGTTGTGTGCAGTCGCTCGATTTCTGATCAAAAATAGATTTATAGTGTAAAAGAAACTTGAAAACAGAGAAATATCGTCGTCATCACTGATATATTGCGGGCTCATTTCGCAGCGAAACAAATTGATGTTGCTCAACATTTGTATCTTAGTACTCGGCTGAAATCGGTGGTGCAATGGTTAGTGTGCGCGCCTCTTGTACAGGAGATCCTGGGTTCGATTCCTGCTCCGACCACCTTAAAATTTCTTTCGACGACGGTCACCTCGCTTAGTGACAGCGACACTATCGACTACTTAGCCTTGAAAAAGCTTCTCAAAATTCCGTTCGGAACCGGTGTAAAACTGTAGGTCCCAATCAGTGAGTATAAAACTATAAAGCGCACAGCTCACTGGTTGTGAGAAGCTCTCCCCAATTCCTTCATGGGATGTAATGGGAAACCATTTTTTTTTTTAATCGGCTGAAAGGCTGGTACTAAGTTCGCATGTTTCGTTCCGAAATTGGCAACAAAAAGGTGAATACGACACAAATTTTATAGCTTTTTAAGTTTTTGACACAAAAAATCTCTTTTTATTTTTGTGAGATGGAATGGGAGTTGACCACATTGATATTTTCTCTCTACAATTTGATTGACTGCTAAATTTCCTTAGACACATACAAATTTTGCTTGGTACATGTTGCTGAGATTTCATGCGAACAACTTAATTCTACACAGGCGGAAATATTTCGTCGATATTTCGCAGACCTGTTTTGTATCGAGATTTGAAAGATTATACTTGAAAAGTCATTACAAGTCAACAATAAGCAACAATCAGAACTTATCCGGAACAATTTACACAATAGGTTTCTTCAATATGAACATTTTTTTGGTTTTACTGTTTTTAAAATGTTTCCAATTTTGGAAAAGATTTGTATCACTTTGCGATAGAAAAAATAAAAAATATTTTATTCAAAAATGGAAAAAATAATATAATTAAACATAAATTTTGAACTTAGTGAGAGCCTTAATCAGGTTCCTCTACGAATAAAGGTAAAGACAGATCCCGGAAAGCTTTCAAATTGTGGCACTTGATATTCGAAACAAATTTTTGGATATGACAAGAAAGTCCAATTCTTAAGTAATTATTGAAGAATTATCTACCCAAAGAAAACAGAGATCTGCTGGTGAAAACAACATTCAAAAGTTGGGAAAATACTACTCGATTCATATCGGTAGACTTATACAAAAAAGAGATCAGGTGAATCTTAGCCACTTTATGTTCCCGATATATTTCAACATAAAAGATTCAAAATCAGCTGGCCATAACAGAAGACATTTTCAAAATGATTCAAACTTAAACTGAAAGTTTTTCTCACTATAGTGAACTGTGATTTTGGTCTATATCAAAATATGTTTGGCTTAATATGTTTATCGTTTAATTTTGTTAATTGTACACACAGAAAAAAACCTGCCAGGCAACATATTGCAGGAACTATGAACATGCTTGCAAGCATTGTTTTCAAGAATTGAAAGTATATTACCTTTTTGTTTATTTGCTGTCTGTCATGTTTTTGTTTTCAGCCGTTGTCAATAAACAAAACAAAAACATTTATTATAAGGTATTAATCATTGTGTCTCCAACATGTAATATTGAATAGCAACCACAATGTGTTTGGACACAAGTATACCATATTTGCTACAAAGCTACTAACACGTTATATTTGCATCAAAACAACAAACAAAGACAGATTTTTTCAACCTACACACTCTTTGTTTGTTGAAAATTTGAAAAATTTTCCACTATACAAGTGTTCGAAAAATATTGCAAACAAAAAGCACAAGAAACCAGAATAAAATAAAAAAGTACCAATAAAAAGGACGAATAAATAAAAACCATCCCTGTGGAACGTCAGCATTGCCTGTAAGAATTGTGTTGTCTTTTAGGCAACAATAAAAATCATATCTAATGGGGACCGATGGTTGGTACTCTGGGGATGGAAAGAAGTTTTTTTGCAAATGCTTTCTTATGTGTTTTTAAGTTTTTGATTGCATTTAGTTTGATGAATTTTTCAAAAGCAGCATTCCGTTGATGAAGATCTGTGGCTAGATCTGAAATAACTATACGGTTTGCCAGGAATCATGAGGATGCATTTTGCAAAACCTTTTTCTAAAAAAAACTATATCTCTATTTAAAGAGATATAGAATGGTCTTGAGCTTGAATAATAAAATCAAAATATATAATATTTTATGAAAATATTTGTCGTTTACATACAGAACTGTGTATTAAACGAAATTAATCAATCAATAAAAGAAATTAATATTATTCTTACACAATTAATTTAAATATAATTTTTAAAATTTGCAATTAACTAGTTTAGTTGGATATCTCAACTATTACTAACAACACTACAGCACTGACAATACTATGTTCAGGAAGTTACAGTGCTACGTTCGCTTCTTTCGAGTCCATTTTTCTACACCCAATCAATTCCGTGATTGATAATAAACAAAATTTCATCTACAAACGTCGTATGTGTAATTCCCCACACTATTGCGTAGTTGATATACATTAGTTAATGATAACTACGTGTATGAATAAAATAAACGTTTCTCCAAGTAAACAAAGTTTGTGCTAACAAAATAGCTTGGAAGTTACATGATTCGAATTCAACTACGTTTTATTGTTGAAGTAAACTAAAAGGTTTGGATATTAAATAATGAAACTGATAACTAGTAATACAAAAAATTCATTGGATGCAATTTTTAAAGGGATTTACTAAAATTATTCGAATTTAATATAATTTTTTTACACTACTCATTTAATTCAATCCTGGATTTGAGCAAATAGACTCATATTTCCTAGCTATTGAAATATGTAAAGCAAAACAACACGCAATAAATTCAACAATAACGAAATGTGTCAACATGGCTAGTCTTTCAACATTGACAGAAGCTCTGACCTGTCACATTATGGGATGTCATGGAAAAATATTTATTTATTTATTTAACATTCAACATAACAACATATAAAACAATTCGTGTATCTTGTAATGATCAAGAATTTTTCAAATGTCAAACATTTTATATAAATTTTCAAGTTTATTTTTGAATTCACGTGGTTACACATGCATGGTATTTAGAGTTTGAATGACACCACCTAATGCCATTCGTACCCGTATCTGGCCGGGAAGTATTACGATTTATGGCAGAGAAGAAACCAATTTTTCTTGGTAAACGTTCTAAATATCAGGAAAAGCTTTAAACTTTATTTCATTTACAGCTTGTGGCAGTCGTCTATTTTTTTATATTCAATTTTAACTACCACAGAGTTAATGACAACTAAAGCTATATACTGTAATAAATTTGAAAAATTGTTTCTTTGCTTATCTTTGCCAAAGGGAAACTGTCGAAGTAATTCAAAAAATACTAAAGTAAAGTAGTTCCTACATCCATTCCTGACCTAGATCCATTTTAAAAGTAGTCCACAACTTGTTCAAATGTGTCAGAAATATCCAAATTTCTCCAGAACCAATGGATTCGCAATGTTATGTTCTATATTTATTTTTACGCAAAATAACTACTTCTGTGGTACTGAGATACTACTTATAATTAGTAACTAGTATTATTTTGAGTAGACGTCTATATTTGCTTGGAAAACAAGTTCAAACAAACAAGTTAAAATTGCTTGGAAAACAAGTTCAATGGAAATTAAATTTGTTATATTCGAAGAAAAAAGGTCTTTCCACCAATCCTGATCAAATTGAAATGAAAATCGCAATAAAATATTAACATCAACAAAATGCGATCGATTTGTAATTATTTTCTCTATTTTTGTGAAGTTTACCCCTACATCACATAACCGCTAAAGAGCCTAAAATCGGTTGAGAAACAACTGAGTTACGAACTTTTAAGTGACCAAAGTTATGCAAAAATATGTACAGTCTAGTTGTAATTTCAATTTTCCATGCAACAATCTCCACAGAGTTCCATTTTGCTAACAAACCAAAATATGTTTCTGAAATGGCAGATATTCCTCTGTACAAAACTGTTATAAAGCCGAAAATAGGTCGAGAAATAACTGACAATTTGCAGTAACTTTGTCAAAAAGTGATTTTTGAAGGAAAATCGAGAGTTTGAGGGTGTGCCACGAATTTGAAATACTGTTATATCATGTACCCGATTGGTCACTTAAAAAGGTGTTTTTGCATTTTTGTATAGCAGTGTGTAGTTTGTGCCCTGCTGGTATTAGGTTTCACAGCAGGCAGAAGTTACAATGCGTTAGTAAAAATTGTCATAGTCAGGAAAACTTTAAATTTAATTTCATTTACAGTTTGCTCCCATTGTTTTTTTGTTTAAAGATCTGAACTAGGTTTTTAATTTCACTAAGGATATTTTTGGGTGGTTGATGGAATTTCTAATCTTCAATATAACATTCCTTGAATATACATACCCAAACAACTAAGGAAAGCAGGTCCTAACTTTAACAGAAAACAAAAACTAAATCCTAACAGGGGGATTTAATTATATTCGAAACTAGAAATTATAATCGATCCATGGCACAGCTTTAATTTACAGCTTATGCCTATTGTTGATATTTTTTTGACTAAAGCAATGGCTACAATCGTGGCTCTTGCGCGTTTACATGAATACTACTACTAGCTTTATGTAAGCGTGTTTGTAGCTTGTCGCAAATATAGTATGCTTGTGTCCAAACACATTGTGTTCGGTATTCAGTATAACATGTTTGGGACACAATGATCAATTGGTTATAATGTATGTATTTCTGACCCAAATTTGGCTTTGTTTTAGGAAAACTGCTGAAAATCAAAAACGTGAGAAGACAATAAAGAAACAAAAAGCAGCTGATTTTCAAATCACGAAGCTTTCAAACATGTACATGGTTCCCATACTATTTATGTTGTTTGCATGCAAATATAACGTGTTTGTAGCTTGTCACAAATATAGTATACTTGTGTCGTTGCTATTTAATATAACATGTTTGGGGCATAACGATTAATAGGTTATAATATATGTATTTGTGAACCAAATATTGTTTTGTTTGTTGAAAGATGGCCAAAACACTGCTGTCTGTCACCACAAAGAAACAAAAAGCAGCATATCTAAAATTCACGAAAGCAGTGCTTGCAAACATGTACATGTTTCCTGCAATATGTTCAGCGTGCATACTAATTTATTGCTGGGGCCGTTATTTTTCAGTGTGTAGATGGCCATTCATAGCTTTCATTTTGTATGGAACTTTGAATACTATATTGGTTAGGCCTTCCATACATGGCGAGTTTGGGAAACGTATGATGATTCATAATAGCTGTGATCTCGTAGCTACTATTTTGTTCACTGTTGTTACTAGTTTTTCAATTTGGACGAAATAGTTGTCATTTTGCCATAGAGAATATAAAGAAACATTAAAACGAACAAACAAATAGATATCGTCAAAAGTAGTCGTAATTTTATGTTTGGGAACAGAGCTAATGTCCACTGTGTGTTTCATTGAAATCATTACTTTTTGAGATATCATGCATGCAACTAGCAATTTTATTAATTTTTAAATCATCTTTATATGATGTCTCAACATGTGTTTTTTTGACTTAGGATAAGCAAAGTGGTGTCCAATTTTTAATTCTGCGCTGTTCATTTTGGGAGTCAAACTTTTAAGAAATATATACATTTTTAGGGTCATTATCACAATGTCTGATTAGGGCTAACTAAAAGATATAATTTTTAAATTCTACACAAACTGACAGGTATAACTTCTAGTAGGCCGTAAGCTCCCTATTCAGATCTTACGAAATTTTCGTTAGAAATTTATCTCTAAAAGGAAAAATGTGTAGCGCAGAGTTGCCACCTACGTTTGATTTACCTTATAAATATTTTATTAATTACTTGGTTTCGCACTCAATTTTATTTTTAACGCATGTGGTGTTACTTTTTTGAATGTTCAAAATATTATCAAAATCCCGGTCCCAAACAATTACTCTGTGGAAGTCGACAAACGAGACAGGATAGGAGAGGACGGTCATTAGTTTTTTTTAGTTACAATTACGATTTCATACAGAATATATGTAGCCTTACCAGACTTATTATTTTCAACAGTACGCGCACTTTTTTGTTCGATGTATTGCCTTCTGCATAACCCATAAAAGAGTAGGCGAAATTACTTTTTGTTAAACCATTGTACTTTGTTTTGTAGTTCTTTATGTTTTTCTTTGGTTCAAAATCCAATAAAACAAAGTGTTTTTATCGAAGAAATCTTTACAGTGTAGGAAAAGTAAAATTAAGTGAAAATTATAATAAGTGGAATTCAAAAATTGTAAATGATCATGAGAAAATAAATATGCAAGATGTAGAGTGAAAGGTTTTCTCTTATTTGGCGAAAGAATCCAATTTGTGAACAGAAAACTCAAAGAAAGTCTGAAAATTACTTTTCTGCCGATGTTCTGAATCAATGAGCCCCTAAAACCTGGTTTTAGAGGTAAGCTGTGTTCCCTAAAGTTGAAGCCCAAAACGTTTGGAACAACTTTGTTGAAGAAACTTTATCGGTACACCCAACCAAATATAAGTTAGTGGCTGTCAAAAGTGAGTTAAAACCGAAAGATCAAAAAAATCCACTTGATATTAACAATAAAAAAACATGTTTATGAAACCGTGATTGTAAGTCAAATAACTAATGATGCAGTTCAATTTCTCATACTCGTAAAACAATCCTCTTCGGCCTTGTCATAAAAATTGTTTGCCAAAAACTATCACACTGTTATCAACCAATTGTTTTCGTACGAAATAACTTTAGCGTAACAACTCTGTAATTGATTTTGCCCACGAAATTTTCGCAAAGAACAGCGAGAGAAAGAGAGCTAAATTTTTGGTTCATAAAAGTTTCGTTATTTTTAATACACGTACTTCTTATGGCAACGAAAATTTCGTAAAAACTGAATACCGCCTAAGAAATTGAAGAGTGAGCATAATTTCGTGATCATGAAATTTTCGTAATTTTTTGTACACGTACTTCTCTCCCCAATTAATTCTTGGGATGTAATCGGAAACCATTATGGCAACGAAAATTTCATAAAGCTGAATGCCGGGCTTTACCTGTAGGATAACTTGATAATGGGGGTAAATTTGTTATTTATATTTAATCGAATTTTGGAATTTTAATATCCCAATGAGACAATTTCATTTCGAATTTGTAATTTGTTCCATATTTTCAACTCGTATAATATTTTCGTATTTGTAATTCGTGGCATAAAACTATTTAAGCAGCAAAATCAGATCTGCACCAATATTTCACCAACGGTAAAGGCTTTTGCGCTGATTTGAAAAATAAGTTTTGTTTTTTGCGCTAGGTCCAACTTCTTGAGTTGAGCCCGACTGGACGACCGGGCGTCTATTTGGAATATAAATTTAACGATTTATGAAATTTATTTCATCAGGATCGGATAATAAATGGCAGAGTTATGTGCGATTATACATTCAAGCTTTGGAGACCTATATTTCGGAAAATATGGACTTCCGCAAACTTTTTTTTTTTAATCCGCATTTAATGCTCCACCAGGCAAAAAAACGAAAATAATCCAATTTGGCTGCTAACAAAAATTTGCTCCTTTTGATTATTTTTTTCCTGGAGGAAATTGAAAAATATATCTCTCAAAATTGTTTAAATAATAACCGTAACACTAGTACGTACAGAAACAAAGCAATTTTCTCGATTATAGTTACAACTTAGATGTTGATTTGTTGAGAAATTAAACAAATTCGGGATGGAACACAGAAACTCACTAACGGCCTTCTCACACAAGTCACAATCACTTCACTTGCCATTTTTATTTCTTTATTTTACCTTCACACTATAATCAAACTTGGTACTTGTCGTAAAATGTAAAACTGAACACCAACACTGGATATTTTAACAAAAATATTTCGTTAGCTTCTTAGTTTGGTCAACAGATGATGTCGAATCTTGGCGTGACTGCGAAAGTGACTTACATGATCAGGCCCTAGATCTCAGCACTGTGTTGTCAATATTTTCTAATGTTTCATGTATTTTTATTCCATACTTTTTTGTAGCATAAAAAGGTTTAAAAAATTGTTTAACTCAAAGTTCAAAATGTGTTATTGAAAATTATTTATAAGACAAATATTATATTAACAAATATTCAATCACCTTGAGTGTTTTTTTTTCAGGAAAGTTTAGCGATTTTCAAAATTCGCTAACTTTGTGCTTTAATTTGTTATTTCAGTTATAATTCATAATATTTCCGCAATATTCGTGGAATGACAGAAATATTTAAGCGGCAATTTTATTTACATTCCTCTGGTTGGTTATTTCTTTAAAGATTTCTTTGCTTGATTTTTAATAAAATTGTACACAATTGTAACTTGTGTTTTTCGTATTATGAATCAATTGATTACTGATTAAAACACTTAGATATATGAAATATATATTTTATTGCAAACCACTTGATAATTTCTCAATGATTATAAGTGATCATTAATGGTTATTTTATTATTATTATTATTTTATTTTCAACAGTAAATTGTAGTTTCTTGTTTAATTTTTTGTTGATGATTTGAAGCCACTTCTTGGGGGTTTTTATTACTTGTTAGTATATATTTTTTTTTGCTGTTGATTATTTCTCAGTTGCTCTTCCTCATTGATTTTTTAATTATTTAAACAACTTGTTTTGTTTCTTTTCCAAATTTGATTGATTTTCTTTCGCTTCAAGTCTTTTCTTATTTTAACACCAAATTGTTTTATTTTTTATTTATTTTATTTTTTGTTATTGTTTAAATTTATAGGCAATTTATTGCTGTTTGCTGGGGCATTTATTTTGTGTGTTTCAATCCCAGCGAATTTTCTTTATAATTTGTGCTACTTTTGTTGTCGCTGCTGCTTCTTCTTCTTCATTGAATTTTGTTAATAATATTGGGTGTTATTGTTGCTGTTTGTTCACATCTATCTCTTCATTTGTAGGCCATAAAAGTGGCTCACTCACACACTGTTGTGCTCGCATTCGCACTCACACTCACTGACACTTTTCTTCTTCTTCTGCTTTCTGTATTGAGGTGGAGGAGATTCACGCACATTTACTCCACTTCTTTACATTTTCACACACAATGAATGACACTACTACTGAATCGCTGAATTCTTTTCTTCTTATTTTTGCTTCTTCTTCTTGCACTCTCTTATTATTATTATGTTTTATATTTTTTTTTGTTTTATAAATTTCTTTGCAATTGTGGCGAGATTGTTGTTTCTTTTTTTTAATTTAAAATATTTATTTTTAATTCATTAAATTATTTCGTTGCTGGCGCTACATTGGCCGCTTTTCAAATTGATACCCTTTCAAGGTTCAAGGCATGCGAGGGGCCGAATTGCAATTCAGCAAGTGGCCAACAAGAGCTGGGTGTGGGAGGGGCCCGTTGAAAGATTTTGTTGCTGCCGTTGGTCCGCATTTGTTGAATGTGCGTTAATTGGTCACAAAAGACCGGCCGGTAATGGCAATTAATGCACGACACCGAATGACAAAACAATAGTTGGTAACAAGCACACGGACTAACTACCTGCTGTTGTTGTCGTCACCAGATTTAAGTTAAATTTGCAATTCACCACAAATTCAGATTTCGTATTGTGGTTTAGCACAGATGTCACTTTAACTTCCGCTCTGTTTTAGTGACAGTTGATAACTGTAACTTTTTCAATATTTCTTATTATTCACATGAAAGTAACGCCATATACACTACAATCTGTTAGATTCGATTTTATTCCAAAACAATTCCGGTCCAAGACCGTGATGATGACGTTACTCAAACAAAACAATCGCACACACACACACACACTTTAGTCGTTAAACGTAGCTTGCATAAGCCTTTAATCCATTGGTTGGTTGGTTCTTAACCATTTGTATCCGAAAATCGTACAAACTTCACAACAAAAACACTCGATTACTTTCTTCTGTAAGCGTTTCGTTGCGTTGCGTTGTCGCCCGTCGTGTTGTTTGTGTTTTATTGGACTACGACGATGTTACACTAGTATTATTTCCTTCGCTCGCTGTGACGATGTCTACGGTTCGCGCGCGCATTCAAGAATGATTCTTACGTTTCACACAACAAACAAACAGAGTCGAAGAAACACTCACCGTAGCGGCAATTGATGACGATGGTGAGCGTCGCGACTCGACGCGACGTCGCTAGAAGTATAACGAAAAACAAAAACTACTCGGTAGCACTAGCAGCGCCAAATGTTAATATTTTTCTCTCCAATAGATACTTGGTTAGATGGATACACTTGTACCCAGAGCTACTCTGGTTGCTCTAATGCATAACAAGAGAACCGACCGAATCAAATGCTAGCTAGCACCTCCTCAGACTGCACACACTCGCGTTGGCGACGGCTGTTTTCCGAACATTTCACAGCTAACAAACTTAGCCAGGCGGTTGTCGTCGTTGTGTTTGTTTTCTTGTTGGCTGATTTTTTTTTTGTTGTGGTATGTTTTTTTTCGCAGGCTGTGTTGTTGAAGCGTTAACGTTTGCCTGATATCTGGCTGCGTTTTGCTTTGTTGTTGTAGTTTATGGTGTTTTTTGGGGAAAATTTTGTTGTAGTATCTTTGAGATTTTCTCGCTCTGGCAGAAGAGCATATTTACTACTCACTCTCTGGCTCTCATTGAGTGATTCCCCCTTTGTTTTTGTCAAATGTGCAGTTTGCTGTGAAATGTTGTTGTTGAGCGGAGATGGTGTTTTGTTTCCTGCAATCAAGTGGTTTTTCCAAGTGTTGGAGTTGCCAATATAAAACTAAAATTTGGAAAATTCTAAAATAAACGTAAGCAAATGTTTCTTTTAGCACTTTTTTTAATTTAGGGTGGTATTCTATAAGTCGTGAATCAGTCACTTCGCGTTACTTTTGTCGTTTTGGTAGTTTATAAAACGTTACAGCTGTTCGGTGACTACCTGCGTTGAGTTACGTTATTTAGCTGTCACTTCAGCTGTCAACTTGAACACGCCACAGTTCTTCGCGTTAGTTGGAGAAATTACAAATTTAAAGAAAAATGTCGATCGAGGATCGGCAGATGGTAGTATTTTGCATTTCGTTGCATATAAGTAGTTGCCAATTCTGGCTGAAATGCATGCGACGGACAGAGCTCAAACTTTTTTTTTTAAATAATTCAAAATTATTCTGTTTACTCACTGAAATTCTTATTTATAATAATAAAATTAGAAATGGAACGTTCAAATAAATAATGCGTTGCAAAACTATTATAATTATAGTTAAAAATTATAGACATCAATCAGTTGATGTTGACAATAATAAACAAAAGAACCAATACATTACAATCAATACATACCGCCAAATGGCACGTGTTTTTGAAAAGACAACTAATTTAATATAGATGGGGAAATTTATTGGACATTGAACCCCAAAATAACATAGGTTTTTTACACATTTTATGTGAATATTGGTGGTATTTGCAGTATTATAAATAATAGAAATCTTAAAATCTGTCGAACTACTGAAATAGAGCTAAATTTTGTAATCTTTTTCATTCTGAGCATTTCACTCAAAATAACTGTTTCTGATCTATAATTGTTTATTTTAGTTTGGCAACTCTATAAACCGCATAAGTCAGTGACAGCTTTCGTAAACAAACGCTAGCGCGAAGTGCTATATATAAACTAGTTTTTTTGACTTTTGCGTTCGCGTTAGCTTCTGCGTTTACGTTCACTTTCGGGACTTTTAGAATACTACCCTTAGTTTACAGAGTTTAGCACAATTTGTTATTTAAAACTCTATGAACTTTAGTGCAACTGACGTCACAGAAATTCTAAAGAGAAATCAGGGACCGTAATCATTATGAGTTTTATTATAAAAATTATATATTAATGATCATATTATGAGTTTTAAGGATGTTCTGCAATGGCAATGATTAATTTTGAGTAATATTATAAAAATCAGCCCATAATCATTATTTGTGAACAAAAAAAAAGAAAAATTGGTCAAAAATGATTATGGATTAAATAAAACTCACTTTCAATTTATGACTTTTTTGTGCTTTTTTTTGCCAATATCGTTGTATATCCTCTTAAAACTAATCCAGAGGACCCAAACAAGGCGAAAAAAAATATTGGAAATTATTTCACAAGTTTGTTGTTTATTAATTTTATTTACATATATCTTTTTCACCTTGTTTGGTTCCTCTGGATTTTGTTTTATCAGGATATGCAACGAAATTTGAAAAAAATCACAAAAAAAGTCGTAAATTGAAAGTGAGTGTTATTTTGAGCGAAAAAAAATCATAAATAACACTAAGGAACATTTTCGGGGTCATTGTCAAGGGGGTGAGAAATTCCAAGTCAGGGTGAAAGTATTAGGTCAGTATAGTAAAACCCCCAAAGGGTTTTGGCATTCTCAGGCCAAACTTTTTAACGTAGAATACGTTATACGGTAAGGTAGGGGTGTTGATCTGGAGCACAAAATTTTGAGAAAATGTTTGTCACTTTCATTATAAGTTTTTAATACTTTATGCATGCATTGAAGAAAATTCAAGTATGGTCGTAACATATCTAATATGTCTTCTTTTGATTTGTATTTAAATAATCATATTGCTACATATAATTTTTTTGATTCTATAAGTAAATCAAAATTTAACTCCTTCAAATTTTGTATTAATTTTCATATGCTTTGTATTTTATGTATTATAACATCATGTGTAAGAGCAGTACGATTATCTGTGTGTTCATCACAGAACCAGTGTGAGAAAGAGAAGAAGTATAATGACAATGCATGTTTTATGTGAACATTACAGAACCAGTGTTGCCACATGCAGTATTTACACTTGTTTTCTAAAGTGCATCGAATTGATATAAAGTGTACCCAAATTTTGTTAAAAACTATCCTAAATTTTTAACATAAAAATTAAAGATAAATTTGATAGATTTAAATCATTTATCAAAAATTATATTTAATTCATATATTTTAATTGCAAAACGACTAACGTATTCTACGTCTGACCTATGCGCCCGTGTTATCTAACACAGGCTTCATATTTTATTTTTTTTAATGACCTTTTATATTTTTTCAATATCTTGATGTTTGTTCGCTTAGTTTTACATTTTTGGCAAACAATTTGTTTGACATAACTCAAGATCGACTCGTTCGATTTTGCTGAAACAAAATGGAGAAAAATTAGGAATTACATTTCCATTAATCTCTTCATATACCTTTTCTCTATTCAATCAACAGTTTTGCAGTTATACATAAATATATGAAGAAAAAAAATTGTTGTTTTTAAATCATAAAAAATCAAACACGGAAAAGAGGGTCAAGTCTTATTACTTTCACGTAAAGTCACATAACCTATGATCAAAATGAGGCATAGGTCATGAAAATCGATGGACGCGTTTTCCCTTTTATAACAATTTAGCGAGGGTATCTCATTTTGACAAGAATATTGAATATGGATAAATGTACTGAATGAATTTCGAAACTTCGATAGAGGATATGTACAAAATTCTTTGGAAAAAAGGTTGATGAGTTTTTCATGGTTCTCATATTTAAAAAAAAATTAATAAACAAAAGCTTATTTGCTTTTAACGAGTGCGGTAGCAAAGTAATAAGCGTTCATAAATGTGCGTGGACGCTGAATTGCTGATCTTGTTCATTTATGATGATTCCTAATCCGTTCACAGTCAATTAAAGGGAAAGGGAATTTGAAAAAATTTAGCAAGTATTGCACTCGGCGACTTTGTGCACTGTTTTATTGATGTGTTTTACCGTTGGCTAATTGCGTTTTTCTCAAAAACTTGTTTTGACTGATTTTTCGAAGACGGTAAATTCGGCAACTAATATGTATGTATATATATGTATATTCTCGTCATGTCTCGTGTAAATGCAGAATGTATGAATTATGGGTGTATGAATTATGGATTGGGGCTTTGTGATGTTATTTTTTATTTTACATTTTGTTTTAGCAATTTTTTAAATGTCCACTGCCTGGCAACTCTGTAGTGCACACAGGCCTCCGGGCTTGTTTACATCTCTCATTAAATCTGCTCGTGTGGGATTTTCACTCTCTTGCTACTTTTTAAATTGAAACGAGGCTAAATTTGCACTCTTCTGGCCTTGTACTTAATTTTTTAACGTTTGAAAACAAACTCATTTCTGCAAATACCTGAACAAAAGCCACTCAAGAGCGGTTATTTAGCACAAATAAAAATCACAAAACATTAGAAGTACATATGTATGTATGTATGTAGATTGTGGAAAATACTAAAAATATTGGATAATAAAAACAAATGAGTGACTTGAAATAAAAAAAATCTCAAATTTGTACTCTTACATTTTTTGCAATTACGATAAAATCCTTTAAATGTTTACAGTTTTTTGTATATTTGACCTGATTCCTCAATTTTGAGCAGACAAATCTTTTACGACTCTCTTTATATGGAAAAAGCTTTCTTGATGCTCTTGACACGACATGTATTTTAGTTATAAATCTATGTAGTATGTACATATATATGTATGTAGGTAACTTAAAAACTGAAGCTCTTGGAAAGTGAAATTTATTATTATACAACATTAAAGTAATCTCACGAGCTCTTTTTGTATTTCTCTCTCTCTCTCTGCCACTCTATGCTTGTTTTCCTCTCTCTTTGATTATCACTCACATGCCTGCAGCTTTGTTGTTGGCGAAACTCATACTCCCGCGTCATCACTATCGCTCTGACATCTCAATGCTTCTCTGTTGTCATTTGCAATCCTCTCTGTTATTATTACTCATATGTATCTTGTATCTGTGGGTTCCGTTGTTTGTGTGGCGTTCGTGGTGTATCTTTTGTTGTTGTTTCCTTGTATTTTTTGTCAGATACGTTTGCGGAAAAGTTTTTCATGTGTGCGCGTATCTCTGCTCTTTACGTTTTCTTCTTCTTCTCTATTCACTTGAGATAGCGTATCGTTGTTGTTGATTTGGTTTCGGCTACTGTTTCATTGTTGTTGTAGTTGTTGCTGCTGCTGCTGCTGCTGCTGTTGGGGTTGATTTTGTGTTATCATGTCGCACCATAGAGTAATACATATATATAGAGTTAACATTCCGCTGAACAAATTTATGACATTTCGCCTGGTGTGATATGAACATTGGATGTTGGAAATACTTAGTTGCTTTAATAATATAACGGGTTTTGCAATAAGAGCGCTACAAAAGTTTTTTTAAATAAAACAAAACCGGTTTTAGATACAAATGAAATTCTTTATTCCTGTGAAAGTACGTTCGATTCCATTATGTATGGAACTCGATTTCTTTTGCATGGCCACCACGGGCACGCTTGCAGAAGTCCAGACGCTGAACCCAATTTTCGACGGTTTTCAAGCATAAATCGGCCGATACTGCTGCAATTTCACGTTCGATATTCGTACGAAGTTCACCAATCGTCGCTGGCTTTTTGGCATAGACCATAGACTTGACGTAGCCCCACAGGAAATAATCTAACGGCGTCAAATCGCACGACCGAGCCGGCCAATCGACTGGGCCAATTCGTGAGATAACACGTTCACCAAACTTGGATTCCAGTAAATTGATTGTGGCATTCGCTGTGTGTGACTTGTGGCATCGTCCTGTTGGATCCACATGTCCCCCAAGTCCATATTATCCAATTGGGGCCAAAAATATTCGGTTATCATTGAACGGTAGCGATTCGCATTCACAGTAATGTGCCGGTCTTGATCATCACGGAAGAAGTACGGCCCATTGACGCCGCCGGCCCATAATCCGCACCAAACCGTAATTTTTTCGGGATGCAATGATGACTCATGGATTACGTGTGGATTGCTGTCTGACCAATAACGCATATTTTGCTTATTGACGAAGCCATTCAGGCAGAAATGAGCCTCATCGCTGATTGTTGAGGTCTCTTAAAGTTGACGCCACTGACACCAAATTTCGGTAGTAAATTTTAATAATTTCGACTCGTTGTTGGCTCGTATATCTGTCCACGATGAAATGGCAAACCTTACTGAAGAGAAATGTCAAAAGAGCGGCGAAAAATATGGCGTCGTTTGCTGTCCCTATCGATTTACTTTTGTAGTGTCTCTGTTGAAAAAGATATAGGCAATGGTTCAAACCAACCAACAAGAAACCAACCACGGCATTTCGTTTTGGGTGTTAAAATTATTGTCTTACATTCAACAAAAATTAATTTGTCTTACAAATTATAACAAAAACGTGCAAAATACGTTTAAATTTCACCGACCACACCACGAAGAGTTTGAAGGGGAATAACAGATGAGCGAAATATGTTCTCTATATATATGTATTACTCTTTGTGTCGCACTGTTGTTGCTGTGTTGCTGTATTGAAATACCGGCATGTTACGGTAATTAATATTTATGCATTGCAATTTGCTGCCGTTGTAGTTGTTTTTGTTGTTGCTGCTGCTGCCGATGTTTTCACTGGTATTCACTTTTCACACAACTAACAACAGCAACAACAACAATAACTTCCCACGTTTACCCAGAAAGTGATTTTGTTGTGTTGGTTGCTGTCGCTACTGGCAGTGTTAATGTTGTTTATAATCAGTTTTAGTTTAATTTTTGAGGTTCTCTGTGTCGCCTTAAAAATAGATTACACTGTGATAGTTTTTGACCCGAAAAAAAATGAACTTTGATGAATCCTTTTCGAACTATTAGGGGGGAGTCCCCTGAGTGCGAAAGTACATTTGGAAGTGTCAGATTGGCTCCAGTTTTTGAGAAATCGGTATATATGGATATAGCTAAGTCTGCGCTATTTAAACAAATTTTTCCGGCAATAGGTCAATTTTTTTTGGCCTAAAAGGGCTTAAAAAGCTTATTAAAATAGAAAAAAACAAATGTTTGCGCTAGGTCCAACTTCTTGAGATATGGGCCTTTAAAGCTTGAGTATATAATTGGCCATATCTCACATATTTACGGTCCGATCTGGTTCCGGTGAATATCATTACAAAGACCATTAAAAACTCTTTAAATCTGCATATAAATATATTACATTTTATTAACCCATTGGGGACAAATTTAAAAAATACGATTTTTTAACCTCACTTTTTTGTTAAAATCTGATTTTCTCAAAAAACAGCCCTAGTAAACCTATTTTCTACCTACCTTGTTTTAAGGTATAATACTTCGCATTAACCCTTCTTAGACCGGAGATATTTATGTTCAAAGTTTGAAATACAAGAAAAAATTAAAGTTTTTTTTAATTTTTTCCAAAATTTTATTTATTTTCCTAGCATAGGCCTCAAGTTAAGCTTCAAAATCAAAATATTGGACTTTTATATATTTTTTGAAAAAATTTTGGAAAAATTTGGAAAAATTTAATTTTTTCTTGTATTTCAAACTTTGAACATAAATATCTCCGGTCTTAGAAGGGTCAATGCGAAGTATTATACCTTAAAACAAAGCCTGAAGTGTTGCCTACAACCTGAGTCTAGGTAGAAAATAGGTTTACTAGGGCTGTTTTTTGAGAAAATCAGATTTTTAGCAAAAAAGTGAGGTTAAAAAATCGTATTTTTTAAATTTGTCCCCAATGGGTTAATAAAATGTAATATATTTATATGCAGATTTAAAGAGTTTTTAAAGGTCTTTGTAATGATATTCACCGGAAAAAATTGGCCTATTGCCGGTAAAATTTGTTTAAATAGCGCAGACTTAGCTATATCCATATATACCGATTTCTCAAAAACTGGAGCCAATCTGACACTTCCAAATGTACTTTCGCACTCAGGGGACTCCCTCCTAATAGTTCGAAAAGGATTCATCGAAGTTCATTTTTTCGACTATCACAGTGTTATCAAAGGGAAAATAACTCGAAATAGAAATAGATATTCGACTAAATTAAGACGTCGATTAACAGCAGACGAGATTTTCCCCATTAAACAAATCGTGGCGTATCCATAATAATAACACCAGTTCAAAACTTTTGACCCTACCGCTTCATATCTATTGACTGACACGGAAGTTTATTGATTTCCAAGCAGGTATATTTCTGTGGCCTAGTGGACTCTTTTGGAATTTTCGAATTTAAATTTTTTACCTTGTGGGAGTTTATTTATTAGCTCTGTTTTATTTTAACTTAAATTTTGACGAAATGATGCGAAAATGTTCAGGGTCAGACTGCAGTTGGACCAAGAAATTCTACGAGCTTTGAGCAGAAAAAGCGAACCAATTTGTTTTTCTTTAGAATAAAATTAATATTGGCGAAATGAGAAAAAAATCATCCAGAATTGTTACTGGTTTTCTTTGAAGTGGTTTTGACTCCTTAAAACGAAAATTAACATCACAAAATTTTTAAGATTTTCAATTTTTATTCCAAAATTAAATTGTTCGAGCGTTTGGTCGTATTTTTAATTAATTTTATTCTTCGATATGTTCTTTTGTTAATTCACCTTCTTATGAGTTGTGTAGGTACATTACGAATATACTGAAAAGGATTACAGAAGAGTCCAAATACAATATAAAAGACTCCTTGCAGTTTAAGGATAAAATAAAGAAACTAAGAATACAAAATTGTGAAAAATTAGTTTAATTTGATGTAGTTTCTTTATTTCCGAGTATACCAGTAGACTTAGCCCTTCGTATTATCGAGGAACAATGGGACAGAACAGCACACAAATATTAATAAATCATTATTCCTCTATATTTTAAAGATTTGCATAGAAGACAACAGGTATTTCCGATATGATGACAAGGTACATATATTTTCAACATGAAGAACTTCCAATGGGATCTCCAGCTTCCCCGAATGTGGCTGATATTGCTATGGAGAATCTACTTGATTCCTGCATAGAAGAGATGGCCATAAAACCGAAAATCATTACTAAATATGTAGACGATTTATTCTGTATCGTTACAAATAGTGCTATAGATAATATTTTGACAACATTTAATAATTCTCATCCTAATATTGGGTTTACAATTGAAGAAGAGCGTGGATCAAGACTCCCTTACTTGGATACCATGGTAATAAGAAATTTGGAGAATTTATTAGTGAATTGGTACCAAAAGCCAACTGCTTCTGGAAGGGTTATCAATTACCACTCCAAACACCCGAAATTAATGGTTGTCAATACGGAAAGAGACCTAATGGAGAGAGTTTTGAAGATAAGCGACGGGAATGTTCACAAAAAGAATAAGGAGAAGATTACAACTATAGTAATGGACAAAAATTTCCCAATAGGGTTAGTCAATAGATTGATAAGGCAAGATGAAAATAAGGGGCAAGGTAACCAAACCCCAACGGTGGAACCGAAAACGTTCAAATCATTATCTTACGTGCCAGGATTTTCTGAGAGATTAGAAAAATCAAAAATATTTGATACTAATAATTACAAAATGGCCCATAAAACAACACACACACTATGTAGATTGTTTAGTGAAACCAAAGATAGAATACATAAATTTGATAGTTTTAATATAGTAGACAAAATACCTTGTGGATGAAATAATAGTGAAAGTTGCAATATGGTAAATGTAGGTACAACTAAAAATAAACTTAAGAGTAGAATTGCAGGACACAAATCAGATCAATAATATAGAAACATCTCAACACAAACAACAGCATTATTATTGTTAGCTTTTTAGACCTGCTACCGGGTTAAAAATATACTGGCGTTAACTTTTTGAAGCAATTTCCGATCTATTCCAATTGTCGTCATCGACGTTGTCGCCATTTTTGAATCAACATCACACCGTTTCAAAGTCGACATCACATCGGCCATAATTTCACATTTTCTAATAGCCTTGAAACGACATCGACTGTTATCGATAACTTGTCCAAAAATTTATACAAATTAAACATTAAGCGTGCCTTTCTATTTCACGGTAAACTAATTTTTTCGACGACTTTGTATAGGCAGCAACTTTAAATCTCTTAGCTCTCTATACAAAGTGGTCGAAAAATAGGTTTAGCAGGAATAAAAGACACAACTAGTATTAGCGAATGGCAACAGGAAGAATAAGACAATTTTCAATTTGTGCAGTCGCAGAACAAAACGTGACTTTTTGTATATTCTTACAATATGTTTTTTTGATGTCTGCATGAATTTCTTTAAGTTCTATTGGGAAAAATCATATTTGGATAATTTTTCTTCTCCTCTCATATAGACTAGAGATTATAACTACATATGGGAAAATATCGTAATTTTATCGTATAATCGGATGAAAAAAAATAATCTTGGATTTCCCAACATTTTGAAATAATCAACCAGTACATAAGTTTCAGTAGGGTGAAGCGACTTAATCATACCCTCACCCTAAGTTCTGTTAAATAAAAAACGGCCATACTCAAAAGTGACCATATTAAACAGCAGATTGGCATTGCGCTAAATGTTATTGAATACCCAAATTAGTTACGATCCTAAGTGGTTTTGGGGAATTTTTTCCCTCCCAATATTTATATGCGAGGCGTAACACTGCGTTTACACGGGACAGTTTGTAGACAAGATAGTTGAGAAGATGTATTAGTTGTCACAAAGACAAAAATTGTTTGTGTGACGTACGCGTCTAGCCAGTTATAAAGACAGTACAGTTTTTAGCAACCGCCGAGAGTGTCGTTTCGTTAAATTTCGTGCTCTGATTTTTTATTTCTTCGCTCTTGTGCCATTGTGTTTTGTCTTACCTCTCTAAATTACAATGGAACTGATGTACTCAGCAAAATTAGACATGTATTCATGTTTATATGTTTGTATTGTCAAATAATATTTCAATAAAAATTAGCAAAATTTTCAATTACAAATATATTTCCCAATTTGTAAAGTCGTTTGCGGTGTTTTGCATTATTCTCAAATTACTACGAAACGTCACCGATATGGCCGATGGCTGAACTAGTAGAGGTTGACGCAGTAGGATTTGTTGTAATTGTGTGAACCAACAACAGGCAATTAGTTTTTGTTTTAATGACTCTAATCGTCAAATTCAACACAGATCCATATGAAAAAATACAGTAAACAAAAAAGTACAACAACAAAATACACTGAATTTAACAGATGGAGTCATAAGAAAGTAAAATCAGTTATTCTATTGCGCCAACCTTTACTAGTTCAGCCATTGTCTGGCCGCTTATGTCAAATCTCTTGCCGAAGTTACTGTCGTTGAAAAATCAGAGACAGTGGCGAGGCAAGTGAGAGAAGTGTAAGTGTGGTAGTAAAAATGTGTGAATGTATTGCTACTGTCGGAACAAACCTGTCCCGTGTAAGCGCCACATAAAAATGAGCATGGCAAGTTGTTGCCAAAATTTTTATCAGTACCAAATTTTATTAAGATCGGTTATGATTTATTGTAGATATAGAGTCAGCAAACCGGAAATACACCCAACTTTTGCATGGGTGGTACGAAACTGGGCGTGGCATAATACTCAGCTATTAATTACACAGTAGCTTTGAATAAAATATTGCCTAGTACCGAATTTTATTAAGAGCGATTGTAGTTATCGTGTCGATCAACCGGTCATCCGCCCAATTTTTATATAGGACGTACCAGAGTGGGTGTAGCAAAACAGCTCGTTTTCTATAGGAGAGTTTTATTTGACTAAATATTGACTAGTACAAATTTGCATAAAGATTGGTCTGGTTTTGCGGGACTTGTCGTGCTGATCAACCAGACGGCCAAACAACTTTTGTATGGGAGGTACCACAATGGGCGTGGCAAAATTACCCTTGTTTTACTCGGTGATTGGCGTTTGATAACGTGAAGCCTTATACCCAATTATACCAAGGTCGGAAGTGTTTCACGCGATTTACCGGATTGACAACCCGGACGAATACCCTGTTTTGTATGAGAGGTACCAGAATGGGCGTGACAATCTCGCCCATTTCCTCCAGTTAAGTAGGCATTAACATGTTATTACCCGGTGTGAGAGTTAAAGCTAATCACATCTACCAGAGAAAGGTTTGAAAGAAATATGATTTTGTGCTAAAAGTGTCGATTTGTATGAGAGGTACCAGAAGGGGCCCAAACACCCATTTCCAATCCCAAACTCAATATTGGCAAATAATAGTCACTGACAAAATTTCATTGTAATCTGTAAAGCTTTACGGGAGTTATCGTGTTGCCCAGCCAGCCAGCCAGACATACAGACAGACGGATATAGCTCAATCGTCTTAAAATGTCGTAAAACAAATTTCGTCCAAAGATACTAAGGCCCTAAAATGGCACCTTCGATGCGTTAAATTTTTTCCTCATTATGGGTGAGGGTATAACGCAGTTCTTTCCCTATATATTATGTACTAGTTAGTTCCAACACGCCTAAGGCGCCCGTTGAAAAATACGATAATTTAAATGGAATTTTAGAAAATCGACTTTTTGCAAATTGATAAACTTTTTTAAGAACAATTTCTTTTTATAGAATGTATTATTTTAAAGTATATTTATATATTTTTCCGAAAAGATCCTTTTTTAAAGAGAGGTACTTCTTTTATTAAAAGCTAATGTTTTTTTAAGAAAAGGTACAATTTTTAAGAAGAAGTACTTTCTGGAAGAAATAGCCATAGGAGTATGAATTTTGTTTACAACGAAGTAATTTTTTCAGAACAGGTGCTTTTAAAGAAGTGGTAGTCATTTTAGGAAAAGATTATATTTTTAAGAAAACTTACTTATTTTCAGAAAGGCTACTTAGTTCAAAAAAAAAAGAAGAGAAAATGTATTACTTTTTATTTTTAAGAAAAGTTACTTTTAGAAAAGGGATTTTAGTAAAAAGATGTATTTTTTATGAGAAGGTATGTTTTTGGAAGAAAAGGTGTAATTTCAATTAATGAGAATTTTTTTAGAATTGGTAATTTTTTCAAGAATAGGTACATTTTTAAGACTAGGTACTTATTTAAAGAAAATCTATTTTGTTTCACAAAAAAGGTACTCTTTAAAGGAAAGGTAGTTTTTTTAAGAAAAGTTGATTTGTTGTAAGAAAATGTACTTTTTTATTTAAAATTATTTAAAAGAAATACTTTTTTAAGAAAACGTACTTTTTCTAAGAAAACTTAATTTTTTTAAGCAACAGTACTTCTTTAAGATAAGGTATTTTTTTTAGAAAAAGGTACTGATGAATTTGAATAGAATATGAATGGGTTTTTTTTTGAGAATTTTTTTTTTAAAATGCACTTATTTAAGAAAATTTTCTTTTTTTTAAACTTCTTTCACTTTGGCTTTTCTAAATTTACTTTCTATTGGGTTAAAAACTACAATATATACTAAATACCGGTTACAGGCTCCACATAGACAACTTCCATTTAAACAAGAAATTTCCCACCATATGTTAGTCTAGACACACACCAAAGTTAAAGTACACAATGTAGTTGATAATACTGGGTTGTAGCATAATAGTGTTACAAAAAAGTTGTTTATTTTTTTTCATTTAAACCCCATCCCGCAACGTTCGATAAGGAACTTCGTTCCAATAACGACTTTTCGTGCATGGACAATTTCGCTCTCTTTTCATTTGCTTGGTACCCAGCTCTATCGAAAATTTCGCGAACTAAATCAAGTACATGGGTGTTATACCAAAGATATTTCGTATGAAAACAATTGTTTGATAATTTTTTGGGACAGGACTTTTGACATTTCGATTATTTTACCAAACAAAATTAACACCCGATGCTTGAAAGCTAAAATGGAGACCGAAGAGGAATTATTCATGAAATTGAGCCTGTTTTTTTATTCCCTGCTAAACTAATTTTTCGACCACTTTGTATGAGGAGCTAAGCGATATTAAGCGATTTTAAGCGGCACCCCATACAAAGTCGTCGAAAAATTAGTTTAGCAGGAATTAAAAAAAACAAGCTTAATATTGCAAGCAAAATCAGAGACAGCTGGCAACTCTCTGCTAGAAAACTTTCCACTTGGAGATAAATGACAATAATTTCTTATGAAAATTTTGTAAGAACTAAGTACAGGACTTAAGCCAGATATGGCCTTCATCGGTGAGAACAATTTTGATCAAATGGATTGAATCTTTTTCAAGCTCTTCAAGACCCCAAAGTCTGACACGGTGACGATTCGGAAGATTCCATAATGAAATTTCAAACAATACTTAAGCAAAAATATCGTCATAGGTTACTGTTATGATGGCCTGAACTGCCGTTAAATCCCTACTGGAAAGTTAAGGAATAATTTGATATTTGTGCATAGTGGTTAAAGTTGTTCTAGTATACTGGATTCAGTTTTTTTTTTGAAAATTAGTGCCAAGTCCTGATATACCTCTTATAACTTTTGTGGTTATTTTCCATGGACCGTTTTCGATAAGGACATTTGGAGAGAGCCTTTTATGACAGGCAATGTAATTTTCTGTCCCACTTTTTTCTCCACGTTTCCTAAATGTTGTTGCCTTCTAAAAATTGGTTTCTGTTGATAGTATTTTGATTTGAGGTTTTTGTCATGCGAGACAAACTTTAAAATTAACTAATTAACTTGCAAGTCTATATATATTTGATGTTTTTTTTTCTAATTTGTTTAATTTAAACCAAATATTATAATGTCGCCTGACCAAAGTGCTAGAAAACGCTGATATGACGTGCGCAGAAATGTGAAACCCCCAGATTAGGACGAAAGCAAAATGCTAAAACAAAATTAAATAGAAATTAAAAACAAAATGGAAAACCAAATCCAACCCACAAAATACAATGCGAAGTGATAAGATAGAAACATAAATAAAAACGTACATACATATGTATGGAATGTAGACGTATCTACATATGTTTCTATTCAACTAATCATTATCACTGAAAGACGAAAACCACCAACAAAAAAAAACATCAACATCAATTGGCGGTAAACACAGAAATTTGGGCAAATTTCTTGAAAGCAAAAAACACGATCATATGGTGATAGCTGTGAAATGTAATGAAATATGTTTATACAGATCATGGGGGCCAGATAGGCAACCTATCGCAGATGCTGCCTACGCCTTAGGTAGATGAGATACTGCTACAGATACCGATACCGATACTGATGCAGATACGGCCACAATCCAACTACTGGTTCCCATAGCTCTAGACAGTTGTGGTGAGCTGTAGCAGTGCCGCGATGGCCCTCATGCTGAGCACGATCTGCTTAACCAAATATTTAGACACAAATTTACCTAAATATTGACAAAATATCGTTCAAATTTGAACAGAGTCGCGCCAATGCTGCCCGTTACCCGCCGCCCGCCGCCTGCCTGTCCGAGTGCGAATATTGGAACAAGCCAACCAACAGCAGCAGCAAAATGGAAGCGATACATCGAACGCAAAAGTGAAAAACGAATAAATAAACAAACAAAACATGGATAAAGTGACAACAACAATATTTGTGGTGGCGCGTTACAAATTAATTGCGAACGCGTGCCACAAACACGATTCGCATAAATAAACTGTTGTTGCTGCTGTTATAGATATAACAACAACGGCAGCAACACCAACAGCAGCAGCAGCAGTGGCTCCAACAACATTGACGGCGCAGGCGCGTGTTGTCACCAAACTGAAACAACCACAGCTTCCAGCCTGGTTATTCCTTCATCAGCCGACGATGTTACCACTGCTGTTGTTGGTATCGTTTTTGGCTATATTGCCTATCTCTGGCGGAGTACACACACATATGTATGTATGTATGAATGTATATTGCCATATTGAGCTTTGTCGATTTGACTTTTTTGGCTTTTTGTCTGACGTTTAAGTCGTTTGTGAGTTTTACATCAGCGTTTCGTTTACCACTGCGAACGCAGGGTGATCGCTACCGCTTTCCTCCGCAATATCGTATCTCCGCTGACTTGCAGGTATCTTTGTGCCATTATGACGCCCATTTGGCCAATACTAATTGGGCATTTTGTATGAGTTGGTTTGTATTTCATGGCTTTGCTTAATGCCATTGTTTGCTTTCAAAACTCAACGGTTTGACATTAATTTTCTTGCAAATTAACGACAATTTTTGCAGCAGAGAATCGGTCTTACTGCCACATTTGTACATACAATACATGCTGTGTATTGGCCTGGCCTGGCCGCCAATGCTCAGCGTTTTGCCAAAATTTGGGTTAATTGCTTGGTTACAACGGTGACACTTTTTGTTTGACGGGTCCCCTTACGCTCTTTAGCCAGGTACTTCGCCCCAACTTCATCTTGTGTACTGTTGCTTTAACACTTCCACTTTCAAAACATCGGGTATGACGTTCAAGTACAGCAAAATACTGACAAAATAACAACGTCAATGAAATTGTCAAAAAATCATGTATCGAGAAAAGCATAGAGTAATGACGTATAGAGTGGCGATTTGTCTCAGTAAATTTACGAAATGTGGTGTGGCTGCATATGGACGTTGCATGTTGGAAAGTATGGTTTTAATAATACCAGAAAATACCAGACAATGGCTCAAACCAGCCAACAAGAAAACACGAATAGCATTTTGTTTTGTGCGTTACAATTTTTGTGTAAATACAAGTAACCTGCACGAATGCACTCTCTTTTAGAATACATTCATGTTCTCACTGTACCAATACCAACGGGCCGAACAGTGTAAACAACGAAATGAAATGATACGATCCTGTGTGCTCTTGGAATGACTGTTGTATGAATCTCTGCTCTGTTAACTACTTGTTCGTCTCAATTCTGTTACGACAACACAACATTTTACTCAATAAATGGTCGTGAGTGTAAAAACCATTCGAATACATAAGAACTGTTCGAATGAAAAAACGGTAAATTATGAGTGGTTATGGGTCTCATTTGCTTTTTCGTCAACGAAAAGATCAGCAACGTTGTCTGAAGACTAAAGAAATTGAGAAGCTTTTCATGGCTAGATACTCGATAGTGTCGCCGCCACTATGCGAGGTGACCGCCGCCGAAAGAAAATTTGAAGGTGGTCAGAGCCGGGTTCGAACCCAGGATCTCATGTACAAGAGCCGCGCACACTACCTATTGCACCGCCGACGGCCACAGCAAAAATTTATATTGGAAAATGGAAATTGATGAAGTAAATTATTTTAAAAATAATTTATTAAACATTAAAACTATGTAGTCCTCAACTCAATCGGCCGCTATGGGTGAAGAAAATAGTAATGTTTCGCAAATTACAAGGATTTTGGGAAGTTTTTGCCTTAATTGTGGATGGAGACGGCAAAGAAATGAAATATGTCAGATGCAATAACGTCAAACAAATTTTGCAACATTCAACTTCGACATCAAACCTAGTGAGGCATAAGTGCTACATTTCTAAAATTGACTTAATTTTAATCATATTCTAATTTAGAACTTCAAATCATACCAAAACAGCATTTGCTTAAGTTACGCTTTTTTTAAATATGTCTCATGAATACATCTCATTATTCGAATAGTTCTGCTTGTCTCTAAAGACCTTTTACTCAATCTAGTTAATACTCCTTCATACAAGAACTCTCTATGCTCGGTTTCATTGGGTTTCGTACCCGAAGCAACACGCTGGGAAAAACGGTTGTATGTATCGTACTCTAATCGCTAGAATGAGAACATTAACACCTTCAAAAAACATGAATGTATTTGAATGTGTGAAAATTTATACTCATGCAGGTCCCTAGTAAATATTAACAATAAAAAATAACAAAAAAAGCCAAAAATACGTTTAAATTTCACAGTTTTTCATCAAATCGACATGAAGAATTTAAGTCAACAATTTTTGTAATTGGTCCTAGTGTAAGTCAATTTACGTCAAATAACTCGCTATCGCGCCGAACGCACCACGAATAGTGTGTAATTAAATGTCAGATGAGAAAAGTGACAGCTCTATTTGAAATTACTCTATGGACAAAAGTTTTAAACTTGTATTATCACTGTGACACAAATGAAAGAAAAATCTTAAGCCCTATCAATTTACAAAACGCGAAATGCGTCTGGTGAGTGAACGAGAGATCATACATGACATTTTAGGACGCTGATGTATTTGCCAATTTTGTCGAAAGCCTTAAGTTGTACAACTTTGAAGAACATTATTACATTCCTGTGTCAATAGTATAGAAATTATCAGCGAAATTTTAAAAAATTTAATATTTCTGAATTGGTACAATCATTTGGAACCCAAAATGTCATTTTCGTTCATTAGTGTGTTTGACAATATAGTTAAGTATATTAAGCACTACAACTTTTTGTAGAAGATATAAATTTGTAATTTGTTTAATATTGAATACATATAGGTGAATATTTAAAGAATATGGTTAAACGCAGCATTTCTACACCAATTATGGACCTCTAAATATAATTTTTGTTGATTAGTGTATTTAGAAAAGTTATCAAGAAATTTGTCAGCTACAATTCTTTTGAAGCCAGCTTCCGCAATTTATTTACTGTTAGGCAAGAAATGTCAAAACATATAAAATATGAGCAATTTTTCATGACGTTTCGTGAAATAATCGATTAACAGTGTATTTTTCCTTAGATATACATTAGAGGGAATTGTGAAATAGGATAATAGCTACAATATTGTCAAAGGTTGTAATCCCATATTTCAAGCTGTTTAGGATTTATTGAAGTAAAATCTGAAATACGGCCCTGATCCACCTCCAAAAATTTTCTTCGGCCTATAAAACAAAAATTTTTTACGTATAGGAGTAAAACGGAGCGGGGGTTTGTGATACGACGTCCAAGTTCTTTCATATATTTTTGTTTTGGTTGCGGCCTGAGACCCACTGTTGCACAGTGTTATTGACAAGAAATAAAATTACATGAGGTGTCAGGGGACGCCCGTTTGGAACGAAGTTCCCTTCGCCATGTAAAGGGTCCGCCATCTAACGTTTTTTTTTTCTACTAGTGCTTATTTCGTGAATGGTAACACTTAGCTCATGTCTGATTTGACAGACAATTAGTTTTATCCTTCCGCTGAACGAAATTGTTTGTGTATACGCTTGAACAACGCTGGGAAATATTGCGACATTACTTTGAAAATTATGGTAATGTTGCAGAATGTGTGCGAAAATTACGTTTTTGAATTGCGTTTTTGAAGATCGCATTATCAGCCGCAGAGCTGATGTCGTTTGGCCACCTCGGAGCTGCGATTTGACATCGTTGGACTATTATTTGCAGGGTGCCCTCGAAGATAAGTGTTACGCCGACAAGCCGACAATTGACGCTTTAAAGGACAATATTCGTGAAGCCATTGGTGAAATACAGTTGCACAGTTTTTTTTTTTAAAAGTAAATTTTTAGGCCATGTCCCTTTTTAAAGAGAGGTACTTTTTTTATATGAAAAACTGATGTTTTTTTTAAGAAAAGGTATTTTTTTTAAGAAAAAGTACTTTCTGTAAGAAAAATCCATAAGAGTATGATTTTTTTTTACAAAGAAGTACTTTTTTTAAGAGCAGGTACTTTTTAAAGAAGTGGTACTCTTTTTAGGAAAAGGTTTTTTTCTAAGAAAATGTACTTAATTTTAGAAATGCTACTTATCTCAAGAAAGTAAAGGAAATGTATTATTTTATTTTTAAGATAATGAATTTTTGTAAGAAAACGCATTTTTTTAAGAGAAGGTATTTTTTTGAAGGAGAGGTTTTTTTTTTGAAGAAAAGGTGTTTTTTAAGAAATGGGAGCTTTTTTAGAATTGGTCCCTTTTTCAAGAATAGGTACAGTCCTCTCACAAAAATGTACTCTTTAAAGAAAGTGTAGATTTTTTAGAAAAATTAACTTTTTGTAAGAAAACGAACGTTTTTTGAACAAAGGTACTTCTTTAAGATAACGTTGTTTTTCAAAAAAAATGTACTTTGTTGAAGAATATGATTAGGGTAGTTATTTTGAAAAAAATTTAGTATTTTTTAAGAAAGTCAATTATTTAAGAAAATTTTCTTTTTTAAACTTTTTTCACCTTGGCTTTTTTAACTTTACTTTTTATTGGGTTCCAAACTACAATATCCACTAAACATTGGTTACAGGCTCCACCTACAAAACTTCCCATTAAACAATAAATTTCCCAGTATATATTAGTCTAGACACAAACCAAAGCAAAAGTACCTAATATAGTTGATAGTACTGGGTTGTAGCATAATAGTGTTAAAAAAAAGTAGGTTAATTTTTTTCGTTTAGCCCTCAGCCCGCAACCTACAATAAGGACTCGTAGAAAAGGATATCGTTAGTGTTCAGTTACAACTTGATTCAGATAACCCTCATAACCCTTTGGCAACCATACATTTTCTGCTGAAGCGAATTATTGTTTTTGATTATTTCCGTGACCTATGACCAAGCAATAGCTACGTCGCAAAAAATTGGGCCAGCAATTTTTGTTTTGGTACATTTTATTCCATTTTAGCTAAAAAGCACACATATGTGCCAAACAATTCGACGTTATATTTTTTGAATGTTAAGGTATGTATGTTCTTTAAAAGTATCTGACATTTCCCATGTGCGGCCCATATTTCCCTTTGCTATAAGGCCATTTTGATAGCTCATAGGGGTTAAATCGGATCAGTTAGAGAATTGATGCCTACCACACTATTGTTGCCACTAATGCCATCTATCTATAGCCGTTAACTTCAGTTGATCTGTCTCGTACCTGCACAATTATAGGTGCCAAATACCCTAGGGCAAACATAGTTGCCTGTAGTCGTCAAAGGGTTAAAGGTCATTCAAATGTGTACGTTGATTTTAACGTCTTCGTAGGTGAATATTTAATTTCTAATTAAATCGTTGCTTTCATCTTGTACAGTGACTGATTGCATATGTGTGTTGGAAGTTACTATATTGGAGTGGATTAGTCTACTCTAGGTGAAGGCTTAATTTGTCTCTGGTTTTCTGTATTACTATCGTTACAAAATTGTTCCTTTCGTCTTGTACAGTGACTGATTCCATATATGTGTTGGAAGTTACTATGTTGCAGTTGATTAGTCTACTCTAGGTAAAGGTGTAATTTGTCTCTGGTTTTCTGTATTACTATCGTAATGAAATGTTGCGTTCGTCTTGTACAGTGAGTAATTGCATATGTGTGTTGGAAGTTACTATGTTAGAGTGGATTAGTCTACTTATGCTTGTTCGTTAAAAAACGGTTGTAAAGAAAGCGCAATTATATTGAATTGAATATTGAAGAAAGAATGAGGACCGTAAATTCTACTGCAAAGTACAAAGCTAACCCAAGAGTCATGAATCAGATTTTATAAAGATAAGGGTGAAAATCTTGTCGCAGATTTGCAGAGTTTGTTGGGAATATGGAGAGAACACTTCCCTGCTTTACTTATCGCAGGAGACTTCAATATCGATGACGGTGTTGAACTTATGCAGGACATACAGGAACACATACCCCGTGCTAGTTAAAACGAAGTTAGAACTACCTTTTCGCAGATTAAGAACATCGCAGACGCTTTTGCTAATGCACTACCGGCTGAGCTGTTTAAGGCTGGCGGTTATGAGTTGGAAATGTACATGCATCGGCTCATATGCAAAATCTGTCTCGACGAAAGAATACCCGACGATTGAAGCCTTATCATACTAAATTTTGTTTTCAAAAAATGCCACCCGAGTATACATATGTACCAAATATCGTGGTGGAAGCCTTTTATCCATCGCATATAAGGTCCGGATAAGCGTGATGTGCGACAGACTAAAACCGTTTGTTGCAGTTCTGATCGGACTTTATCGGTGTGGCTTTAAGGCTTGAAAGACAACGATTGACCAGATACATTCGACATTACGACAAATCCTGGAGAAAATCAACGAAAAACAAATCGATACCTACCCCTTCTTTGTAGACTATAAAGCTGCCTTCGATAGCCCGATATGGGGAAAACTGTACCAAGCTATGTCACAGAACCGTTTAGTACGAGGCGAGGTCTCAGAAAGGGTGACACCCTATTATTCGGTCTCTTCAACATATTAATTGAGATCATCGTGAGAAAAACTGCATTCAACACGAGTAAAGCTATCAGCTGCAAAAGTCACATGGTGCCTGCGTATGCTTATAATTTAGATACCCTGGGGCGAAATCTGCAACAATTTACCGCAGTATTTTCGAGAATTGAGGAGGTGTTAGCAAAAGTAGATTTTTCAGTAAACGAGGAAAAAAAAAATTAATGGTCTCTACAATCAGAACATCCTTCCGTTTGATGGAAAGGGTGAACGTTGATAACCATTATAATTTCGAGGAAGTGGACGAATTGATGTACCTCAGATATGCAGTTAACATAAGCAATAACGTCAGCCTGGAAATCCGAGGGACAACTGTGCTTATAAACAGCTGTTATTTCGGGCTAAGCAAGCACTTCAGAGATACGACCTTCTCTTGAGAAATGAAGATCGAACTATATTCGACTGTCATACAACCTGTATTGCTTTATGGCGCAGAATCCTGGGTCGCATATTATGCTGATGAAACATCACTGGGAGTCTTCGAGAGAAAACTGCTGCGAAAAATATTTGGTCCTTTATTAGAGAGCTGAATAATCTGTATCCCGACATCGACGTAGTTATGCATATCAAAATAGCGCGTTTACGCTGGCTAGACATGGATCAAAATGACCCAGTGCGAAAATTATTCGACGGCGTACTCGAAGGACATCAAAAAATAGGACGAACAAGGCTTCGCTGGAAGTGGAGGTGCAGGACTGCCTGCAAGAGCTTGCTGTTATCAACTGGAGGAGAAAAGCTAAAGCTCGAGGCGGTTGGAAGCACATATTTTCCTCATATTGTCCGGCCCTTGAACCCTCTGCGTTTTTTGAGGCCTAAGTAAGTAAGTAGGTAAGCTATGTCAACAAGCAAAATTTTCCGTTATCGGAGCGAACACGACCCACAAGTGTTTGACCAAGTATCACTGCATTGACAAAGATTGACTGATGGATACGGTTAGTGGCCTATTGGCATCATCGGAGGGTATTTCTTTCGAAATGGTGAAGGAGACACCGTTACCGTCGATTGCCCTCGGAATAGAGCTATGGTAACCGACTTCCTGTGTCCTCCCGATAATATCGATATATTCGAGGTGGCTCCAACAAGACGGCACTACATGCCATAGAAGCGACGTAACTCTCGCAGTTGTGAAGGAAACATTTGACGACTGGATCATATTATCGGTTATTTTCTCTGGTGCCACGTTAAATCCTTACTTTATGATGGCAACCCAAACAATTTGAATGAGCTCGAAGTCAACATTCGAGATGCTATTGACGGAATGACGCCGCTCATATCGGGCAGAGCCATCAAACAATTGGACCGATGGCTTGAAGCACTGCCAGCGAAGCCAAGGCTGCTATTTGAATGATGAGCTATTTATATGGCGTAAATGTAGCTTCAAATTAAAGTCAGAATAAAGTTGCTATCTCACACCATCGTTGTTTGGTTTAAAATTATTTTCTTATTGTTCTAAAGTATTTGGTTGTTCAGTATTGTTTGACATTTTTAGCCCGACGCATTAGGTTCTTGATGAGCTTAAAGACGAACATTTTGTTCCGCGTAAGACCTGTTTCCGATCAATATTGATATATTTAGACCTAACGGTCAATATTGCTGTATTTAGGCAGCTTGAAGAGTTTCAAGAGCTGTCCTTATATCCAGGCAAAACAATGGTTTTGGTGCTGTTTATGAGTTAGTGGAACATCGCTTCATATTTTTAAAAATTAGGCCTGAGGAGTTGAGAATAGTGCCCGTTATCGCGCCATCATAGAAGACTCTTTGCTGCCTGAAATTGAAGCCAGTCAATTCGGCGACAATTCGTTCCAAGAAGACGATGCTTTGTCACACAGTCAGTGAAGCAACGTCCAAAGGTGGGTAGTATTTAGTGTGCCCGACTTTTGTACATGAAAATTTGAATTCGATCATATCCGTGAAGATAGATTCGGCATCTAACTAGCAAAGACACAAACCAGTACAGTTGTGATTGTTCTGTTAAAGCGTTAACATAACACTGTTAACTTATTGAATGTTAATTGAAATATTATTTGTAGCCGATCGGAAAAAGATAGAGAGACAAAACTTATATGTTACAAAGGACATGCTAGATAATAATATTCACTGATAATTTACACTTCGGACCGGGGAATTGGCCGCAGAGATCATGTGATATCACACCTCTAGATGTTTTCCTTTAGGGTACGTATGAAGTCAAAGGCCTACATGGATAAGACAGATAATATTGCGGAATTGGAAGCTAACATTGCTCGAATCAATCGCCAGAAACCACCCGCATGTTGGACCATGCTGGCCAAAGTTACGCGCAATATTTGGAATATATTATCATTAACAATCTAATGTAATCGAATTTGTAGGATAAAAAAGATTTACCGACAAAATTTATTTTGCTTATACTTTTTTTTAATTTCCATAAAAAAAATACGTGCAAATGAATCACGTTTTATGTCGGAAAAACTAGAGATATATTTTTCAAAAAAGAAGTTTTGCAAAATTCATACTCATGATTCAGCGTATAGTTATTTTAGATCTATCCATAGATCTGCAACAGCGAATGTTCGGAAGGACAATATTGAAGCATTCAGCAAGCGTAATATCCTTTTAGCTCGATAAACTTTTTCCAGCGATATTCAATTGCTTCGATACCATGTATATAGTAAGAACTCTCAAACTCCTTAAAATAGCCACCAACCGCAGGCTCCATCTCTACATTGTTGGCAAATCTTTTAACACCGAGCCAGTTTTTCAAGTTTGGAAATAGAAAATAGTCCGAGGGAGCTAAATCTAGCGAATAAGATGCGTGATGAAGCAATTTGAACTTTAATTCATTAATTTTGGACATCGCAATTGTGGATGTGTGAACTGGAGCGTTGTCTTGATGAATGCGATCTCTACAATTTCATCACTTAAACGCTGCAATAAATTAGTATAATATTCGCCGTTGATGGTTTCTCCTTTCTGAAGATAATCAATAAAAATTATCCAATGCGCATCCCAAATAAAAACACGCCATGACATTGCCTACAGATGGAACCGTCTTCGCCTTCTTTGGACACGATTCTCCCATTCCTTTGACTTTGCAGGTGTGAAGTGGCCGACCCATGTCTCATCCTTGGTTATAAATCGATGGAAAAATTCGGTTTTATTGCGGTGAAACATCGCCAAACATTCTACGACGTTGTTTCTGCTGTATTGAAAGCAAGCGCAGCACCCATCTTTCGCACAGCTTTCGCATCTTCAAATCTTCGGTCAATATACGATGTATAACACTTTTCGAAATGCCTATCATTGCAGCTATCTCACGCACCTTCAGCCGACGATCATCCAATAACATTTAGTGGATTTCCTTAATCGTGTCTGGCGTGGACACCTCAATTGGTCGACCACTACGGTATTCGTCTTGTCAGCTCGTACGGCCTCTTGTAAGCTCTGCTACCCAATATTTTACAGTCCTAAATGAAGGAGCAGATACCCCCACAGTAGAACCTGGGCTTGGGCTGAAAAATGGAAATATTGAATTACACAACGGTGAAAAAATTTTTACATGTTTACAAATTCACTGAGACCGTTTACTTTTGATGGTTCAAATACAAATACTAGACAACGTAGCGCCTTGAAAATTAAAACATATGTTTTGATGATGTATTATCATCTATAGGCACGGGTATGTCAATCTATCAAAGTGAACAATAAATAAATAAATAAATGGTTTCCCATTACATCCCATGAAGGGACCGGGGAGAACTTCTCACAATCACTAAGCTGTGCGCTTTCCAGTTTTCACTCACTGATTGGGACCTACAGTTTTACACCGATTCCGAACGGTATTTTGAGAAGCTTTGTCATGGCTATATACTCGATAGTGTCGCCGTCACTATGCGAGGTGACCGCCGCCGAAAGAATTTTTTTTTGAAGGTGGTCAGAGCAGGGTTCGAACCCAGGATCCCATGTACAAGAGCAGCGCACACTAACCATTGCACCACCGACGGCCACGAAGTGGAACACATGCAAAAAAACACACAGCGTTAACATCACATACGTGGTTGTTGTGCAACAATAGTGTCTGCCTGAAAATAAGTATGATGGTGTTGATGTAGCGGTAGCGAACACACAATTAGCTCGTCGTCGCCAAAAAGTATTGAATAGTGTAAAGAACTCATGGAACGAATTGTATGACTCAAAAGCACTGGCGCCATCTGGCGAATGATTCAAAACGCATTACTTTCTGTTTGTCATAACTTGGCCCATTCATAATTTTGATGCGAAACATTGATGCGTTTTGAAACATTTATGCTTTTTGTATTGTGTTATGTAATAACATTGTCGAAATGGTGCATTTATATTGAAATATTCTATAAAGAGAATAATACTTGTTTATGCTCTTTTATTCAGACTCTCTACATGAAAGAGTGAAATAAGTTCTTTATACTATTCAATACTTTTTGCCGTCGCTCTGTTTATGACAAAACAAAAACAATGATTTCAGTGAGCTAAATATTGCTTTATTTAATTTAACAATATTACATCTAATGTTAAAGCAGATGTAAGAAAAAAGAAAGTGCAATAGCAAAAGAGCCTTCAGCACAAAAACTATTCCTTTTTTTATTTTCCAATGTAACATTTACTAATGGGTTCATAGAAATCGAACAGGTACCGTGTAACAAAAAAGTTTTAATACATGGCCCGTGAGTTCGAAAACTCATTGTTTTTTTTTCAAACTACTGGCACCAGCAATACGTTGGCTCGCCAAGTTTTGGGACCGCCCACTACATATATCCCCATTCGTGGGGGTGAGTGTGTAACAAAATATAAGGTGTCGTGTTTTGACATAAATCGAATTGTCATTTTCCTCTTTAAAGTACCAACTAGTGATGCACAGAATATTTATAAGAAACGAGTGCATCGAGGCTTACAAGAACCGAATGGCGGGTCCAATGAACTGAAAACGGTTCTTTATGGACCAACAAACGGGTTCGAAATATCCCAAGACGGTTTCAAAAAGACCTACAGCAACTTAAATCATGTTGAAAAGATCTGTAGAATGGTTCCTGAATAACAGGACTCGTTTCCAAAGGAACCAAAAGTGTTAATCTTTGGGTGAGGGTACGCAAATGTGTATTGTAATAAAATTTTACATTGTTATAATAAGACTAGCTGACCCGGCAGACGTTGTCCTGCAAATTTTGTTCAAATACCGTTAGCTAGAGCAGAAATAATAGAGTTTTAATTTGTGGTTTGTATGGGAGGTACCACGCCCCTTTGTCCAATTGGACCGAATAGTAAATCGTCACTCAAACGCATACAAAAAAATTTATTCAAATCGGCCCAGAAGTTTAGGAGGACTTCAGTCACAAACACACGTGCAGTAGAATTATATATATAAAGATATTTCAATTAAGCCTCTTTGAGTCAGCAATTGGCTGAGAACCGGAACCGGTTCAAACACCCGATTCTTTTCGGAACCGGACTCGACAGAACCTGTTCTTAAAATATCATTAGTACCAAGTGTTTTGCCATTATTGGTGTGCTGGGGACACTAATTCTGTTCACGCTGAAAGATTTGTCGTTTTTGCTGTTTGGGGGCTTTTCGCAAGTATAGAATATTTCTGCCCAAACACATTGTATTTGCTATTCAATATAAGATGTTTGGGACACAAAGATCAATAGGTTATAATATATGTTTTTGTGACACAAATGTGATTTTGGTTGTTGAAAACTGCTGAAAATTAAAACGTGACAGACAATAAAGAAACAAAAATCAGCAGATCTTAAATTCACGAACACAATGCTTTCAAATATGTACATGGTTCCTGCAATATGTTGCTGGTGCCGTTATTTTTCAGCGTATATAGGCTGGTATAAAAGTGTGAACAAAATTGGGAAAGTAATTTACACTAAAAAATGTGCCTGTAAACTCAGCTGAAAATACCGCTGAAAAGCAAATACATGTTTGGTATTTGTTGTCTTAGCAAACATTTTGTTTGTTATTTTTTGAAGTCTGCTAACAGTTTGTTGTAATGACTGAATATTTTCTGAAATTTCTTGCTGACAAATATCAAACATTGTTTTCGGTGTTAATAGCAGACATTAGCTTATGAGTGTATCTTTTTCCATCCAAGCGTTACAATTAAGAATAAGTTTGGTTTTGGCCAAAAATGCATCAAATTTGAATCCATTTTTTTTGAACATATCCCATTTTCGCGAAACCTGACAATTGTGTTTCACGGATTATTATATGTAGATATATAGCGCTGTTTGCCCAGCAAGTTTAAGACCTATCAGAATCTTTTGTTTTTGAGATTTGACAGATATCCATACCATTATATGTATCTGGCAAAACTTGCATTTAAAAATACTCCCATGCAGCTTTTTAAAAGCGTTTGCTTCATTATTCCTGGTAACCCATTGCGGTGCTCCTGTTTTGAAACTGTTTCAAACTTTCGCACTCCTACCCAGTGGTGGTATTTTCGAAAATCCCCTATGGTCATGGGTGTCAAAGCATAAATAACAATTTCATAAATGACACATTTGTTTTCGTTTTCTTATCCATTTCGAAAGTTTAAATCGTGCTTAGTGGATTTGACACACAATGCGTCCCCAGTTGATACTTTACATGAGTAGTGTAAGCAAACATTCGTACGAGTATCACACTTTATGATTATGCTGTCTGTCTGCCACCACAAAGACACACAATTGTTGTATAATAATTTCATTTGCTTAATTCGCTACACGAATGAGTTTACATATTTCTCCTATGTGTTTGGACGGACTGAAATGCCGGCTCATTTGGGGTTCTCCTCCATTTCGAATGAGTCATTAACATATTAATTTCATATGACGCCTTTCATATTTATTTACTTGACACACACACACACATGACATTTAGAACAAATGAGGACAAACCTAAGTAACGACGACCGCAGCGCGAAAACAAATGCGTCACATTTTTTATTGAATCACATAAATTAAATTCCCTCAAAGTTCCAATTATAATCGAGCATAATGCATTTACATGTCCCACTCAGTCAGTTAGACAGGGGTATACAACGAAACGCTTCAGAGAATCGATATCACGTTTCCATTCATCTAATCGATCATGTGTTGTGCATTCCGTGATCATTGACATTTGAGTTACTGACGAAATACGAATGTGTTAAGGCGGAACTGAGCTGACATTTAGTGTCTCAGTTAAATGAAAATAAAAAGACGGCACAATATTAATTCGCCCCCATATTTCATTTATGTATATGATTGGCATAGTGGATGCAAGTTTTAGTTTAAGATAATTTATGGGAATATCCAAAACTTAACACAGTTCATCTTTTTGGAATTCAAATTTACATATTTACATCTAAATCGTTCAAATATCGAATGCTATTGACAAGTTTCAAAGTGCTTAAAACCATTTTGGTCACGCAGTTATTTTTCCTAACTAGTACAATGACCTATTTTCATTAATTTTATTTCTCAATATTATAATGGGTTTTTCAACAGAGACGCTACAAAAGTAAATCGATAGGGACAGCAAACGACGCCATATTTTTCCCGCTCTTTTGACATTTCTCTTCAGTAAGGTTTGCCATTTCATCAAGGAAAGATATACGAGCCAACAACGAGTCAAAATTATCAAAATTTACTACCGAAATTTGGAGTCAGTGGCCTCAACTTTAAGAGCGCTACGTCCAATTTATGGTCGTTATAACCGTCCTACCAGATCAACAATTGAGAGTCTAGTGGAAAAATTTGAAAACACAGGAACAGTACAAAATGTTCCCGTGTCAGTGAGACAAAGAAGTGCCCGTAGTGTCGAGAATATTGCTTCAGTTCAAGAAAGCCCTAATGTGTCTCTCACACGTCGTTCTTAAGCGTTGGGCATCTCTGTGACGTCGATGTGGCGAATTTTGCGAAAATATCTTGGCCTACATCCTTATAAGATCAAATTAACGCAAGAACTGAAGCCGCTTGACCTCCATAAGCGTCGTATGTTCGTGAATTGGGCTGAGCAACAACTTGAAAATGATTCGGATTTTCATCGGAAAATCATCTTCAGCGATGAGGCTCATTCCTGCTGAATGACTTCGTCAATAAGCAAAATATGCGTTATTGGTCAGACAGCAATCCACACGTAATCCATGAGTCATCATTGCATCCCGAAAAAATTACGGTTTGGTGCGGTTTATGGGCCGGCGGCGTCATTGGGCCGTACTTTTTCCGTGATGATCAAGAGCGCCACATTACTGTGAATGCGAATCGCTACCGTTCAATGATAACCGATAATTTTTGGCCCTAAATGGATAATATGGACTTGGAGGACATGTGGTTCCAACAGGACGGCGCCACAAGCCACACAGCGAATGCCACAATCAATTTATTAGAAACCAAGTTTGGTGAACGTGTTATCTCACGAAATGGCCCAGTCGATTGGCCGCCTCGGTCGTGCGATTTGACGCCGTTAGATTATTTCCTGTGGGGCTACGTCAAGTCTATGGTCTATGCCAACAAGCCAGCGACGATTGATGAACTTCGTACGAATATCGAACGTGAAATTGCAGCAGTATCGGCCGAATTATGCTTGAAACCCGTCGAAAATTGGGTTCAGCGTCTGGACTTCTGCACGCGTGCCCGTGGTGGCCATGCAAAAGATATCGAGTTCCATACATAATGGCATCGAACGTACTTTCACAGAAATAAAGAATTTCATTGGTATCTAAAACCGGTTTTGTTTTATTTAAAAAAACTTTTGTAGCGCTCTTATTGAAAAACCCTGTATAATAGTTGGCTATGTGGACATATCTGTTAAATTCAAATATTTTTGGATATAAAAACAACACATTTCTGATCCTCTTTTTGAGTGGTGAGTGGCATTTGATGGTGAACTTGTCATGGAGTTCGAAATTAATCATGCCATTGAGAGTGTGCTTTCCTGAATGGTCTGTTATTCCAAAATACCCAAAGATTTTTCAATTGGAGAAATATTTCTAACCTTGTAAGCTTGTATTACATTAACACATAAAAAATAAAGCAGATTCGTTGAGACGAATTTAAAATTTTATCACTATCCATTTTTCGAATAAAGAATAGATCGGACCGGAGGTGGCCTCAAAAATGAGTCTTTATTTAATCGAATTGTGGGCACTATTTCTAATTTCCTCCTAGATTGCTTAAAAACAAATGGTGCATGGAAAATTTAAAACAAAAGTTAGTTCATGAGGAGACACGGTTGGAACGAAGTTCTTTCTCTATATATTATATACTAGTTAGTTCCAACGCGCCTAAGGTTCCCGATGAAAAATAAAATAATTTAAATGGATCTTTAAGAATTTTTTTTAAATAGTATATTTTAGGTCCATTTTGTAAGAATATTTATTATATTTTCCCGAAAAGCCCCTTTTTTTAAGAGTTACTTCTTTAATTAAAAGCTAATGTTTTTTTTTAAAAAAAGGTACTATTTTTAAGCAGAAGTACTTTCTGTAAGAAAAAACCATAAGAGTATAATTTTTTTTACAAAGAAGTTCTTGTTTTAGTACTTTTTAATGAAGTGGTACTGTTTTTAGGAAAAGGTTATTTTATTCAGAAAATTTACTTATTTTCAGAAAGGCTACTTACCTCAAGAACAGAAAGAAAATGTACTTTAAGAATCGGAATTTTTGTAAGAAAATGCATTTTTTAAGAGAAGCTATTTTTTTGAAGAAAAGGTTTTTTTGATGTATTAACATCTATAGGCACGGGTACGGCAATCTATCAAAGTGAGCACATGCAAACAACACACAGCGTTAGCATCAGATACATGGTTGTTGTGCTACAATAGTCTCTGCCTGAAAATAAGTATGATGGTATTGATGTAGCGGCAGCAAAGCAGGTCGTCATCTCCAAAGAGTTTTGAATAATATTGAGAACTCATGGAACGAATTGTATGACTCAAAAGCACTGGCGACATCTGGCAAATGAATCAAAACGTATTACTTTCTTTTTGTCACAACTTGGTCCATTCATAATTTTGGTGTGAAATATTGATGCCTTTTGAAACATTTATGCTTTTGTTTTGTTTTATGTAATAACATTGTCGAAATGGTGCATTTATATTGAAATATTCTATAAAGAGAATAAGGCTTGATCCTTTTGTGGTACATAGAGAGTCTTACTGTCCATAACCGATCCAGTTTCTTATAATTTTTTGACCACTCTTCGAATGGTTGACACAATATATGCACTTACTCGCCTGAAAATACTTCAAAGTTTGCGAGCAGTCTCAACATAACTTTCCAAAATTGTGAACTAAGTTTTCACAATTATAACGCGTTTTTCTTTTCTTGTTAAAGCTGCCCAATTTAAAAGTTGCTACTTTGCTACACTACATTTAAGAAGTACAATCTTACTGAGACACCATTTAGTTAAAGATAACTACAAGTTTTAGCTGTCAGTTTGTATGGAATTTAAAAATTATAACTAATATTGTGTTATCGACTTTGAAAGTATTTTATTGTAAAGTGGAAAAAAAATTTAAGAAAATATATTTTAAAATACTCCCCTTGACAATAAATGCTCTTACAAAATTTGTAAGCAATTTATCATTATGTCCAAAATATGGCAACCCTAGATAGATTTCACGTACTACAAGGTGGCGCAAAAGTAATCCTCCTATCAGAAAATGCTATAAATTTTGCGATTGGCCCCTAATGTCAGTTCTGTTTTGACATTTGTGTAGTAAACACATGCGAAATACATGTTAATAAACAATGTTACGCTACACAGCTCCAAAACGCGGAATATTGCTGACTATTTATTTGACCAATAATCGGTCGGTGACTTTGGCACAACGTGAATTTCGTCGCAGATTTCCTGGCCGTCCAACGCCTACTGGTGAAACACTGCGACGTTTAGCCGCTCGCCTCGAAGAGACTGGCACAACACGAGATGCTGCCAGGCGTGGCAGACCCCGGAGTAGCCGTTCTGCAGAGAATATTGCTGCTGTAGCCGAGGATGTCATGGAAGCTCCGTGAGCGCTACAGAGCAATGATCAACGAGTTCTTTTTGCCGCAACTTGATGAATTGGGATTGGAAAACATGTGGTTCTAACAGGACGGTGCAACAGCACACACTGCACGTGCCACAACCGATATGCTGAAGGATGCATTTCCCGGGCGCCTAATCTCCCGTTTTGGCGATTTGCACTGGTCAGCAAGATCGCCTGATTTGACCGCTCCAGACTTCTTTTTGTGGGACTTTTTGAAGTCGCGGGTTTATGTCAACAAGCCTCAGACTCATGCAGCTCTTAAGGACAATATCCGTCAAGGATGTGAGGACGTATCGCCGGAAGTTTTGGCCAAAGTGATGGAAAATGCCATAAAAAGGGCTCAAATGACAATCATCTGTGGCGGCGGCCATTTACATGACATCATATTCTCGACTTGATGTAAAAAAAATTAAAAGACCAAATAAAAATAGTCCACAAGAAGAATCAAAGTCTTTAATTTTTTTGTTAAATTACAGCCAAAAAACCTCGGAAGTTTACTTTTGCGCCACCTTTTATTTTGAATTCAATGCACAAATTTGGATTTCACTGTTGCCTCAAAAATAACGCTCAAATCCTAAAAGAGAGCGAAGCAACGTGTTAATTTTATTTTAACAATGATTTTTCTCACTAACAAGATAGTTATATTTAACTAACATTGAAGTAATTCCAAATACATGCGATAATAGGCAAACAATTTTTAAGAAATTTCTTCATAATGTCTGAAACCGTGGACCGATTTTGCCAATTCTTTCACAGTTGTTGGTCTAAAAAGAGGTATCATTTTCAGGATCTGTTTGATTTTTGAATGTGTGCAATATCGTTTGGTAGAATGAAGAAGTGTAACAGTAATTCTAATATTGATATTAGAAGGATTTAGGTATCGGCTACCGAAGCCTTTTAGAAGTCATTGCAGTTAATACAAGCATCGATTTGTAGGTGAAAAGGAATAAAAGTCATATGATGGGAAAAACCACATGAGTCAATAATTAATCTGTGTTGCCATTGAGGGCAAGAACAACAGCAGCCACTCACTAATGCGGTTTCTACACTGATTACAATTCTTGCACGCTGGAATTTGGGATTGTTAACAACCAGACTCATGCCACTTCTTCACACATTGGGTATGTGCCCCTTCAGAAAGTAAAAACGGCTTTTGAACAAAATTGCCTCATGTGGTTTCTGCAATTAGCGATTCAAAAGTAGACTTAAACATTACTTCGGCATTTCGTGCGATCTCGGTGATATATTAGTGCAAATGACAATAACAAAGATTGATGTAAACACCGAAAAAAGCTACGACTCTATCGAGTAATACGCCATCTAACATTATCTCCAAACAGGACGTCTTGTAGTCGGGAATGAAGGCATGCCATTGAATATAAATTCCAGATTAGCAATCTTTGAAAGTTCGTTGTTACATTTGATATTGTATCTTGAGATATTTGTTATATTAAATTTAATTATAGATGATTTTTTTAAATTATATTTATTTATATTTACAACAGTTCTTAAATTCTTGGAAATTTAATATGAAATGAATATCTTAGAAATTTCATTTCATACCACAATTATTTTTAAATCACAGTGAGCAAAATTGCAATCACTTGTACCAAATTGAATATTACGTTTCGCTTAACTTTAGCGAAAACCATATGATGGTTGTTTTAATGTCAAAGGTAAAAATAACTAAGTGTGTTGATATTTACGTGCTTACGATGACTCCAAAAATGGATTAGCCAATTGGTATCACTTAGTCTCCAATCAAACTTGACATTTTATTATTCGTTAGGTTGAACACGTTCTAAACGATTTGTGATATTCAGCAAATGACGACATAAATATTGTACATCATTGTTAATTTTAATATCTATATCTGATATCTTGTAGTTACCCTAAGGGAAATGTGGTGTCAATTGGCTGGTTCCAAAGTCTTAAAGAAGAGTCAATTGGACTAAACTGCAGGTGGTAGGACGAGACTAAACAAATAAATACAGTGGAGAATGACCAAATTGAAAAGATAGGGGTCCTCCTAGAAACAAGGAAGTGTGAACACTCAAATTAAATTAAAGGCATTTGCTTTACGAACTATATTTCGAAAAGGCGATAGAGTTTTTTTGATATTTAATCTTGCGATAACTTAGGCTGATATCGTATAAATTATATATAATTTGTTCGGCTTGTAAAGTATTGTAAAAATACCCATCAAATCGAAGTATCACAGTGACAGGCGGCGCTCAAAGAATGTTACGAAAATGAAAGCAAATGACTGAAACATACAAGCATTTAAGGACAAGAACTATTGAACTGAAACTGAGCAGGTTCTTGTAGGTGCAGTCCAAGGACTGGTTTAAGGACTAGAACTATTTAACTGAAACCAAAAAGTTCATACGATGTAGATAAACATCTCAGAGGACAACGCCATAGAAAACGTACCGGTTCTTTACATACATTATTTCTAGAACTGGAACCGATTCTTACCCCAAGGAACCAGTCATGTGGCTGGATTTGAAGCGGTTCAATTTCTTGTAGGGTAGTTTAGGTTAAGAGACAGGATTCAAAGCATTTATGGGTCTACAAATTATGCTTATATGCGCTTTTCTCATTTCCGGGAGGAAACCTCAAGTTCTCTATAGGAAATTCGCGTTGCATACAAATTTCGTCAGTGTTCTCGTGAGGCGGCGCAGATGGGAGCAAAGCTGAAAAAATCGAAGTCAGCCGACTCATGTCTAACTGGATACTCCAGTCTGGGGTCACATCAGCATAAATAACACTGTCACTGTGTCCGCTTTAACAAGATTAACATCCAAAGTCACGATCTCGAAAGAAAACCTAAGCGAACGAAAGCCAGTCACTCACTTTCGTTCTTAGCCCAGGCTTTAAATGTTATTGTGTGGTTGTGTGTTTGCAAAATCGGAAGCCACTAACTATTTTCGCTGCCATCTATGCGAACGAAAATGTCAAAACCGGTCACTTGTCTTTTGGTTGTCGCATAGCTGGAAATCAAATAAAAGCTTGAAACAAAAACAATTTACATAGAATTCAATGGAAGAAATACAATGGACAGAAAATAATGTCATTATAATAAATTTGTTATTAAAATATATTTCCATTTCAGCAGAAAAACGCCAACTTTGCGGCAACTGCAGATACTGGTTCCTCGTACTCTTCTCTCCAGCTCCGAAATTAAATTGCGAACGTAAACTTTATGTTATTGCTTTGAACAACAACCACACAAACACACGTAAAACCATGCGAACGACAAGTGGAAAGATAGTGACTCTCTTTTTGAAACGAAAGTGAGTGACTGGCTTCGTTCGCTTGGATTTTGTAGGAGAGGGTGTAAGTGCGGTCCGATTTTGTACTGAATTTTATATGTTTTCGTTCGCTTGTTAGTGGCTCCCAAATCAGCTGTTTGTTGCATAGAAAGAAAGCGAACGTTAACTTTCGACATCGTGATTTTGGCTGTAAGACTCCAATAGCAATCAGGAACTAGAAGGAGCGTATTGGAAGACATTGAGGAAATTTGTAGGCAGCATACATTTCACATGGAAAATTCTAACAGGCCTACATACTACCTTAAGTTTATCCCCAGAATGTGTCATTCATGGATCGAGGAACGTAAACTAACAGAACTAATTGTTCGTAAAGAAGTTGTAGCAACCATAATTTCAGCTGTTGCGACCGAATTACAGTTGCCACAATCATACTGACTAAATTTATTACCCGCAACTGAATTCGCTTGAAACAGCCGCGATTTTTAATTTGAATTTCCTATGGAATTCTTTCTATCAATTTTTTTTCGGTCAATTCGATTACATTACTTGAATTAATAATCAATTCGGTTGCAACAAACGAATTTGGTATCAATTCGGTTGGAACAACCGCATGTGGCTTTACGTCGGTTACTACAACCGTATTTGTGAAAATTGAAATTGCTTATATCGGATTTCTCATGCATCCTTTTGATATAATATAATTAATTTTCAATTTGATTACGTCAGTATAATTCTAACGGGTAATTTTTGGAAGGAAGTTCCTTATCGCACGTTACGGGATGGGGGCGTAGTGTTTGAAACATTTGAAACTGTCACGACACTTTTCCTATAGTACGTTACCACCAGTGTTACCATGTTAGCATCATTTGTGCCGTTTTGGCATATTTTTTTTGGTTTTGGCACTTGTTTTTTGAAAAATTGTGCCAAGTGCCGTTTAGCACAATTTTCTCATCATTTTTCCAATTTTTTTTAATTTTAGTGCAATTTTTTAGCACCATCCTTTTGCAAACGGTATAATTTTTCGTACTGAAATTTTCTCCGTTTAATTTATCTGAAAATATTACGTCATATCGGTATATAAGGTACAATATCACATTTTTAGGATATTGACTAACAAATTAACTCCGAAGGCGTAAATGCAAAAAAGTAATTCATGAAATATCAGAAATAGGTTGACCAATTAAAAAATTTCCTGTAGAGAAACATTACAAAATTTATTATAAATATATTATTGGGGATGCCAAAATGCTCTCCTCAACTCAGAAGTGAAAAAACTATTGTAAAATGGTACTTTATTACCTGGAATAAAAATATGGGCGATTATTAACAAACTTAAAATTAGTCGTATTGGGCCGTACAGTGCCTTCAATAACAATGACTTTTGAAAAATGGTTTAAATCCAATGGACATTCTTCTCGAAGCTCCAGATATAAACTACAGGGAAAATCTCCGGGTTCTTTCTGAGAGAAATACCCGACAAAGAAAATTTCGAAGTAGAAAAGATTTGGCCACTGTTCGCTAGGATAAGTGGAACAGATTTATGATAAGCTCGAGGTCTTGATTACTTAAACCCTGGGGGGATTTTTTTAAATGTGATACTTATTGGAGCTGAAAATCACCCTAGTATGGCTTTTGTTGTTGTTGTAGAAATTCTTAAAATATTTTGAGTATGTGTTTTGTATGAAATTAAGATACTGGCTTTAACTATAATTAAAACAATAATAATAATTATTTTTAAGTTAAACCAGATGTTTAAAGGCGAGATGAGCACCCATTTCTTGGAGGTACTGTACGTGTTTTGGACTCAGAATTAGAAAAAGTACTAAAAACAATTTTAGCATAATTATTTTGCAAATGGCACAATTTTTGAGGGCATTTGGCAAAACTTTTTAGTCGGTCTCTGGCAACACTGGTTACCACGCTCTCGCCCTCTCCTTCACATGGGTAGGTCGCAGTAGCATACACGACTATACTATGCCTCTCTCTTCACTCTCTCTCTCACTCTCTTTACTCTCAGCGCTCGAAGTGGGAACTGTCAGCTGCGTACGGCACCCCTATGCAAGCACTCTCGGTCGCTTCCCTGTATTTTTTTAATTCTTAGACCGGTGATTTCGTGTGTACATATGACGTTATTGTTATTAATAAATAATAAAAAATTAATTGTGAACGTGATCCAGTACAATTTGAGGATAGTGAGGATAGCAGAGTTCGTATTTACCCTCCGATGTGTAACCCATACACATCGCCGTGGGGAGTGGATAACAACCGTTTACCCATTACCCACAGGGTATGGGGAAAATAATGGGTAGCTATCCTCTAAACTGGGGAATTACCCATCAAGAATATACACATGGGGAATTGGTTAGCGGCCTTTACCCATTACCCACACTTTTGATCGAAAATTTTAAAAATTTTAAAAAAATATGTATATCTCGGAAAAGGAGTGTTCAATCGAAAATATAACATATTTTTAAGAGATTCTGAGGGCTGTCAATAAAGTGGTCCAATTCGTATGGAAGAACTTTTTTTCAAAAAGTCACCAAAGTGAGAAAATTGCACAAATAAAACAATGGCAAGAACTGCGAAACGGTGCGTCCAATCGCAAAAATACTAATTGTTTCACCACCGCAGAAGGCTTTAAACAATGGATGTTTCTAAAACAGCATCCCATTTTTGTTTTTTCTAAAAATCGCTAAAACTAAAATGTTTCGAATAAAATATCGCTAAAACAACCTGTGTCTATAATTCGGAAGCGAAACGTCCAATCGGAAATATAACCAAGACAAGAAATTAAAATGCATTATTCTATTTTTAAGAAAAGGTACTTTTAAGAAAGGAATTTTGGTAAGAACAGGCATTTTTTCAAGAGAAGGTATATTTTTTTTAAGAAATGTGAATTTTTTTAGAATTGGTTCTTTTTTTAACGAAATGGCACTTATTTTAAAAAAAATTACTGTTTTAAAGAAAAGGTACTTTTTGTAAGAAAATTTCCTTTTTTTAAGCAAAGGTACTTCGTTAAGATAAGGAATTTTTTCTTCGAAAAGTTACTTTGTTTCGGAATATGAGTAGGTATGTTTTTTGAAAAAAAATATTTTTTTTTAAGAAAAGGCAGTTATTTAAGAAAGTTTTCGTTTTTTAAACTTCTTCCACATTGGGTTTTCTCAATTTACTTTTACAATATATAAACAGTGGTTACAGCCTCCTCCTAGAAAACTACCCATTAAACAGGAAGTTTCCCAACATATGAAAGTCTAGACACAAACCAAAGCAAAACTACCCAATATAGTTGATAGTACTGGGTTGTAGCATAATAATGTTATAAAAATTTGTTTAATTGTTTTTCATTTAGCCCCCACCCCATAACGTGCGATAAGGGACTTCGTTCAAAAAATCTTTTCTGTGTAGAAAAAGTTATAATTAATTGACATTGATCATTAAACGGAATTTGATAATTCTAAATGATGATGAGTAAATAAATATAGTTATATAGTACAAGGTTTTCTCTTATTTAGCGAAAGCATCAGATTACTTGGAAAATTTCTTTTCGGCCGAAGTTCTGAAACAAAGACTTGGTTTTAGAGGTAAGCTGTGTTCCCTAAAGTGGAAGCTCAAAGCATTTGGAACAATTTTGCTGAAGACAGTTTACCGGTATAATAAACCAAATAGCAGTTAGTGGCTGTCAAAAGTGGGTCAAAATCGAAAAATCAAAATATAATCCACTTTGATAGTTACAATAAAAATTTTGTATGAAACCGTAATTCTTACTCAAAAACTAATGATTTACTCGTACCCGAATTAGGATGAAACCGTAAAAAAAATATCGTTATATGACCATCCGTCGGACCTAGGGACAAGTCCACAACGATTTCCGTCTTGAAAGACAAAATGGCACGTGTTATTGCTGAGATACCGAAATACTGGAAAGAGTGTGCCAAAATTGGGCTTCTGAATGGACCACGTGGAGCGCAGCTGTGGTCAAAATTTTCATGAAGTAATTTTTAAAAAGTACTAATCGATACGCATTGATTTATCGATCCAAATAAATATTTCATTTACTTCAAAAATGTTCTGTGTTTCTTTAAATTTGCAAAAACCAGACAGAAAAAATTCACCCATTATATGTGTCTGTGGTCACAAGGCATAACAGCATAGCTCGAATTATGCTCAAAATTAATTTCTCGAGAATCGAACTGTATATATCAAACTGCACACTATATCAATTTTTGTGAATAATCCAATTTGTAGTTCCCAAGATATTGGGAACCTTGATCAGTCACTACATTACAAAAGAAATTTGAACCCTTAAAACGCTCTTCTAAAAAGTTGAAAAAATAGATGCAAGGTGTTTCAAAAGAAGTCATCCGATGTTGTTTGGCTCTCATTTTTTCTCTAAATGAAAAACTTCGATTTTGTTTTTTGATTATGTTTATCTGAACCTTTAGAATTATATTGGTTAAGTTGAGAAGATGATATCGGTTAAATGGGCGCCGTCACAATTGATTACCATACGGGCTCATCACTTCGGCAAAAACTTCGGGCGACAGATTCTCGCACTCGTGACGAATGTTGACCTTGAGGGCTTGCAGGGTCTCAGGCTTGTTCACGTAAACACGGAACTTCAAAAAACCCCACAAAAAAAGTGTGTAACAGTTAAATCGGGCGATCATGCGGGCCAGTGCAAATCGCCAAAACGAGAGAAGAGGCGACCCGGGAACGCCGCCTTCAGAATATAGGTTGTGGCTCGCGCAGTGTGTGCCGTTGCTCCGTCCTGTTAGAACCACATGTCCTCCAGTCCTAATTCGTCGAATTGCGACAGAAAAAAATCGGTTAACATGGCCCTATAGCGCGCACCGTCCACTGTTGTCGTTTGACCAGCGGCGTTCTCGAAAAAAATGGCCCGATGACTCCTCCAGCGTGAACAGCGCACCATGCAGTCACTTTGAGCAGGTGTAATGGCTCCTCGTGCAGCACTCGTGGATTTTCGGTGCCCCAGAAGCGATAGTTTTGCTTGTTCACGTTCCCGCTGAGGAGGAAATGAGCCTCATCACTCATTGTGATTTTGCAATCATTATGAACAAAAATGCCATAAAACGAGCCCGTATGGTAATCAATTGTGACGGTGCCCATTTAACCGATATCATCTTCTCAACTTAACCAATAAAATTCTAAAGGTTCAAATAAACATAATCAAAAAACAGAATCGAAGTCGAAAAAAATGAAAGCCAAACAAAATCGGATGACTTCTTTTGAAACACCTTGTATATGCTGTTATGCCTTGTGACCACAGATATATTTTAAACCTGAAGTTCAAAACTCTAAAAGCTTATTATAATAATAACGCTGAATTGTGGCTGTCGCGGTTTTAAGAAAAATTTGGTTGTGTTTTTTTAGGAAAGGCGGAAAATATTTGTATTTATTAGGCTGTAACAACCCCTAATTCGGTTGTCGCAATCGAACTTTACAGTCGGTTAGTTTTAAAGGAGTGAACATATATTCGCTATCTTTCTTGCCAAATTCATTTTGAAGCAATCAAAATAGGTGGAATTGATACTATTTCGAGTTTATGTTTGTCGAATGTGGTCTCCTTTGGACCGATAAGCTAAAGTTATAACACACATACATATGTTGACAACTGCAAACATCTTGCTCACACGGACGAGGCTAGATCATCTTAATACTGCATGATCCCAATGTGTCATATGAATCTGTTGCAAATTCGAGACGAATCTGTTTGTGGAGACATTTCGTCCGAAACGGACATGCGTTACGAACTCATAACGAATTCGTTTTCGTATGAAATTCCTCTCGAAACCGCGAATCGGTTTTGTGCTATTTCGGATCAGTCCCGAAATAAATAAATGGAAAATAAATAAAATGGATTCGAAACGGATGGGCTTTTAGCAATATTTGCGCTTCCGAAACGAATTCGTTCTGATAATTAAAAGTGAAATGGTTATGAATTATATTTTCTACCTCTAATCCACTGAAGTTTTTCACATACATCATAAGTAATATTAATTAATACATCATAATAAATATAAATTACAAATAAAAAAATCGTTGTCAGCCAAATTTAAATCGTTTTAATATTTTTTTTTAAGTTTTAATGTTTTATGAACTCAGATATGAATCTGCGATATTAAATATTTCACAGATTCGCTTTTTTATGTTTTTACGGACTCGTTACGAGATCGAGATGGATCCGCCAAATCGCAATTTCACCGATTCGCTTTTTCATATTTTTACGGACTCGTTACGAGTTTGAAACGGATCCGCATACAATTTTGTGCACTTTGGAATGTTCATGGATCAATATGTACTACGGTGAATATTTCAAGGTTTCACATACCGAATGGCCGAGTGAATGTCCCCTGTTGTTTTTGGGGCAGGGTACACAAATTGTTCGAAGTTCAGTTGCAATGAAAAGGCGGCTGTAGTTTGTTTTATTATATTCAACATATAAGCTGTTTCGTAAAGAAACTTTCCATACAACTGCTTAGATTTCCCATTTTGACCTTTATGTACACAAATTGTACCACTGTTTAAAAAAAAATAACAAAAAAAAACTATTGACAACTAGTGGCGCCTTGCAATCACAAATCTGTTGAAAATTTAAAAACATTGAAAGTTAAGTGGCACTTAAGGTCGAGCTAGACTGTTTAATCAAATCCAACGAGTTTCTTTGTATCCGTGGAATATGGTTCTTTGTCGAAATACAATGACGTTGAAAGATCAAACGATTGTATGGTATAGTCTAACAACACCTTTAGGGATTTCGAACGAGACCAGAGGTGCTAAAATCAAAACTCTTTGTCGCCATGTCTATTTGACAGTCCACGTCTGATTGGCAACACCAAATCATTGATTACTTGAGATTGTAGTATCCACCATTTTGAAAATTTCGCAAGATTTTGAAAGCAGCTCGTGAGTTAACGAATCTAAACATTATCAATGATTGATTGTAACAATATTACAAAAGTAAATGTGTAAGGTTGTACGGTGGTGTATGGTAGTCTAAGTATGTGGTGACCGACGGCAGAAGGAGGACAATTGGAAGGCCTAGTAGAAGGCCTTTGTGGGGAAGCTAAATTGATAAACGAAAGAAGGGAAATTAACAAGGAGTGTGAAAATATTTTCGTTTGTACCGAATAGAAATTATAAAATTACCATATGGAAGAAGGCCTTTTAAAAGGCCTCTGTGGGGCAGGCCATTTTAAATGTTTCACCTTTGTTTTTGTATATATGTTGGGTTATACTAACGTTTACATATCACTCTTGCTCCGGCTCTTTTGGGAACACAATGACTTGTTTTGTTAATAGATTTGAACTTTTCGGTGTATTGGATTTGATTTGATTGGCGGCATGCAACTTTTGTATGGAAATCTGGTGGTTCTTTCTAATGTTGGCTGCTCCATTGGAGATAAACAAACATCGTTGATCTCTCAACATAGGTCTGTATGCATATCGTGTGGTATCAATTTACAATTATTCCATTTTCTAAACAAGATTTGAAATCTAACATTGCCCATACATAACATCCAAAGCAATCGCTATCAATTTGTAGGAGCGAGAGAGAGCAAGAGTTAGGGAGAGAGATGAAAACTACATAACACTGGAATGATAGAAAACAATATCATTGGAAAGAAGGGGAACAAATTCAACCGTGGTAAAACACTTTAAGCTTGCAACAGCTTAAGGCCGTTTAATTTAATTGTCAACGTTTTGACCATAAAAAATACAACTGCAACATGGGGCAGTTTAAAAGCGACAAGAGAAAAATGTTGGTCAACACGGAATTTCGTCAATTATTTTATTTCAATGTATTTTTGGTAAACAACTACTTAGGATATAACACAAATCAATTGGGTTGTCAGTAAAATAGTTTTAAAAACTATAAACAGTGAAACCTCCGATTTGTGCACATAGTAAGCTAACAACATTTATTAGTAGTTATGTCGAATTGATGACCTACTGGAAAGCAATTGTTCTTCAAATTAAGAAACTTATTAGGTCGTACCAGGAGTTACATAGAAACACTTCATTAAGGGATTTACAAATATCTCAATAATAAAAACCCCCCGATGATCTACTTAGTCTATCATAATTAATATTCTAAAAAAAATTGCAGTTACTTCCTTAACAGAAGACAGTAACGGCCAACGACACTTTTCCCTTCTAACAAGGTGCCGACTAATGGAGTACTTCGCAAGTGATTCGCCCAAAGAAGTGTTGACCCATTTAAGGTGTTACTGTATTCAGTTTTAATGTTGCTCGGCCACACTAACTTCTAAACAAATTCGTTTTGCAACTGAGACTATATTCAGCATAGTTGACCTATTTTCAAAACCACAATTGTTAATTTAAAAAAAAAAACTATTCTTTGATACATATAAAGTGGCCATTCAGATGGGTTATTTCAAAGAAACTTCCAATAACAATTTTCAAATAAATTGTTTAAAAATTGAATTGTTTAAGTAATAAAAGCATAAAACAAACACACACAAAAACGCATATACATATGTCCATACAGATAACACTCGAGTAGTTCGTAGATGCCTAATATTGCAACAAAAATCCGTAGTTAATAATAACCAAAATTTTAGCCACGTCGTAAATGAAATTGTCCTCACTACTACGACGTAGTTTGTGTGAATTGGTTTATAATAAGTCCGTTCATGAAAAAATCAACATTTAACTAAACCATTAGTTGGTTCTAACAAGTAACAACTTGAACGTTGGTTGGTTGGTTGTGGTTGGTTGAAAAGGCTGCAAGACAGCACGCTCAGGCTAAAGAAACCAGAGTTTGTATTTACCCCCCCATGAGTAACTCATACAAATCGTCGTGGGGAAAGTGTAATGAAGATTTACCCATTACCCGCAGGGTATGGGGAAAATAATGGATAGCTACCCACGAAAATGAAGAATTACCCATCATGATTACCCATTACTCCCAGGGCAATGGGGAAAATAATGGGTAGCTACCCACGAAATGGGGAATTTCCCATCACGATTACCCATTACCCTCAGGGCAATGGGCAAAATCATGGGGAGCTACCCACGACAATGGGGAATTACTCATCACGATTTCCCATTACCCTCAGGGAAATGGGGAAAATAATGGGTAGCTACCCACGACGATAGGCAATGGGTTTCCCAGGGTAACTCATCCCCATTTTTGATCGATAATATCGGGGTTCGTATTTCGTGGGTAATGGGTAACCCGTTATTATTGCCGTGGGGAATGAGTAGCGATCGTTTACCCATTACCCGCAGGGTACGGGGAAAATAATGGGTAGCTACCCACGAAAATGAGGAATTACCCATCACGATTACCCATTACCCTCAGGGCAATGGAGAAAATAATGGGTAGCTACCCACTAAATGGGGAATTTCCCATCACGATTACCCATTACCCTCAGGGCAATGGAGAAAATCATGGGGAGCTACCCACGACAATGGGGAATTACTCATCACGATTTCCAATTACCCTCAGGGAAATGGGAAAAATAATGGGTAGCTACCCACGACGATGGGCAATGGGTTACCCAGGGTAACTCATCCCCATTTTTGATCGATAATACTAAAAATTAGATAAAATGTCTATATCTTGGAAACGGAGGGTCCAATCGAAAAAATTACCAATTTTTGCGCGTTTCTAAGGGGTTTTCATAAAGTAGTCCAATTAGTATGGAAGAATTTTTTTTCGAAAAATCACCAAAATAAAAAAATCGCTAAAATAAAAAAGTGCCTATAACTCGAAACGGAAATACAATTTTTCATACAAAAAATCGCTAAAACACCCTCATGTTTATATCTCGGAAACGGAGCGTCCAATCGAAAAAATAACCAATTTTTCCGAGCTTCTAAAGGGTTTTCAAAAAGTGGTCCAATTGTTATGGAAGAATTCTTTTTCGAAAAATCGTCAAAATAAAAAAATCGCTCAACTAAAAAGGTGGCTATAAATCGAAAAAAAGTGATGCCATATTGGAGACACCCATTGGTTAAAGCCTCCTTTGGACGTAAATTTTTTACTATTTTTTCGATTGGACGCACCGTTTTCGAGCTGTAGGCACTTTTTTATTTTAGCGATTTTTTTATTTTGGCGATTTTTCGAAAAAAAATTCTTCCATACTAATTGGACTACTTTATGAAAACCCCTTACAAACTCACAAAAATTGGTATAGATTGGCATACTAACATCTTGTTTTGCCGGAAGAACCCTGTCTAGCTAACGCTTCCGCTACGCAATTGCCTGGAATGTCATTGTGTCCCGGTACCCAGATGAGCCTGATGTCAAAGTCCTCTGCCTCTGACGAGTTCTGTTTTCAACAAAGGCGACCCCAATATTTGTACCAACTTTCGTGGAACAAGCCTTCTATCCCTCGCATACAAGTTCCTCTAGAGCGGAATTTACGAAAGACTAAAGCAGCATGTTACAGACCTGATCGGACTTTATCGGTGTGGTTTTAGGCCTGAAAAGTCACCTATCGACCAATTATTCACATTACGGCAAAATTTTACCATGGCAAAAATGGCATCCTCTTTTGATTTGTTCACAGAATATAGTACAAGTGGTCCGAAAGGGGAAAATTGCCCCTAAGGCCCACTAAAACAAAAAAAAAGCGGGCCCCTGAACTTACACGTAAGTGTTGGTACTCAAATGAAAGGAAATGGATGTTATTGGTGCCATTACTTTTCACATCCGATGCCTGTGAGTAGAGATATGCCTGTTTTTCTATATTTCAATACCCACAAAATTTATCGAAATATGTTTCTTTTACAAATATTACTCAAATCAAAGGAAATCTTCTCACGATTTCATTGACATTGGTTCCACTCTACGCTGCTCGTACCGTGGGCCAGACCTATTTCAAAATCGATAAATTTATATTCCATCTAGTCGGCAGGGAGGGTTCAAAATCCCTCTGTACCTTAAGTCGAATGTGGCGTCTTTTTTTGGCGACTTACAGCCATCGGATGTGAAAATTAATGGCACCAATGAAATCGAAAGACGATTTCCTTTTATTTGAGTCCAGCACTTAGCTGTAAGTATGGGGCCAGTATTTTTTGGGCCTTAGGAGCAATTTTCCCCTTTCGGACAACTTGTTCCCGACTCAGGCGCTCAATCAAACAAAACTGCATATTCAGTTTTTCCAGCCCGTGGCCCCAAGGTCGTAAAATTCAGCCAACATTACGACTAACCCTGGAGAAACCCCACGAAAAACAAATCAACACCTACCCACCTCTTTGTATATTATAAGGCTGCCTTCGATAGCCCGAAATGGGGAAAACTGCACCAAGCATTCCTGCTAAACTGTAGAGTGATACTGACGGACACGAAATCCTTAGTAAAGATTTGTAAAGATCTCACCGAACCATTTAGTACGAGGCGAGGCCTTAGGCAGGGTGACACCCTATCGTGCGACCTCTTCAACTTATTAATTGAGATCATCGTGAGAAAAAGCTTCAGTCCACCCGAAGAAAACTGCCAGCAGCAAAAGCCACATGCTGCCCGCGAATGCCGACGATTTATACATCATTGGGCGAAATCTGCGAGAAGTTACTGCAGTATTTTCGAGAATTGAGAAGGAATTAGCAAAAGTGGGTTTGTCAGTAAACGAGGACAAAGCAAAACTAATGGTTTGGAGAAGAAGTACATCCAGCCAATTGGGTGAAAGGGTGAACGTTAAACAACTTTATAATTTCGGGATAGTGGACGAATTTATTTACCTCGGATCTGCCGTGAACAGAAGCAATAACGTCAGCCTGGAAATCAAACGGAGAATTGTGCTTACAAACAGATGTTATTTCGGGATAAGCAATTACTTCAGAGATGAGACCTTCTCTATAGAAACGAAGAGCCAACAGTGTCACACTCTCAGACAACCTGTCTTGCTTTATGGCGCAGAATCGTGGGTCATATCATATGCTGATGAAACACCACTGGGAGTCTTCGGGAGTACAATGCTCCAATAACACATTGTACTATAATACAAAACGACAAGTATCGACGATGGATGAACTACGAGCTGTATAATGTATATCCCGACATCGACGTAATTATGCGTATCAAAATAGTACATTTACTCTGGCTATGCCATATCAGTAGACTGGATTACAATGAACCAGTGCGAAAGGTATTCGAAGACGTACTCGAAGGGCATCGAAAAATATGACGACCAAGACTTCTCTGGAAAGACCAAGTGGAAGATTGCATGCGAGAGCTTGGGGTTACCAACTGGAGGGGAAAACACTGAACATCGAGCCGGTTGGAGAAACATTTTATCCCCATTTTGAATGACTCCTGACCCCTCCGGGTAGTTTGAGGTCACGTAAGAATGTAAGTAAGATACCCGGGATTATATTTGTCTGAGTTTCACAATATCCACACTATTTAGGGTTAGGGTCACAGAACTTATTGTTTGAATAGAGGTTGTAGCAATCGTAAATTAGGCCATTGCACACTGTCAAATATTCTCCCAGACACATTCTGCAGGAACCACCTATACGTGCGGAACACAATTCAAAATTGCATATATTTGCCAGTAGCAAACTCACTTATATCTAAATGCAAACATTAGCAGGTTTACTTGCAAACATGCATGTTTTTACGTGGAATCATATGCGTGTTTCATCCTAGACAGCCACGTACTTACGTGGAAGCATTCATGTGTTTCCTCCCAAACCTGCATAATCTTATATGCATTCCTCCCAAACACGCGGTCATTCCCGTGGAAACATATCCGTGTTTCCTCCCCAACATACTAAAATTCACTTCAGTAGACATAGAGTATTCATTATAATTCAATGTACCAATACAAATCTATATATTTAATCAACTACTAAAAAAATATAAAGATTTTAATTTACTATCATGAATTTAGAGACTATGTCGATTCTCACGTTTTTGTTTTCAGCAGGTTTCAAACTTCACCAAACGCTACAATTAGATTGACCAAAAATCCGGTTTTGGGTGGTTCGAAAAATCAATTTCTCTGGAATCCCGTATTCGGATTATAAATTTGGCAAAAAGTGATTTACAGGCTTTTTGAAATTGAATTACACGAGTACCACTTACAATACATATACATATTTACCTACCTTTCGTTTGTATTTTGGTTCGAGTTTAAATGTCCGTCAGATCTCAAAATTTAAAAACTTTACTTAAATTTTAAATTTACTATTTAAAATTAATATGCTATTCCAATTTGAAATATGTGTTAATTATAAAATTTAAATGTTTTATTCAAATTCACATGGAACTTATTTCAATTTGAAAATCATATTCAACTTTGAAATTGATTTTCATTTAATAATATCTTATTAAGTTTAGAATACTAATATAGATTTTGTACTTTGAAAAACAAAAATGGTTGAAAAACTTATGAATTTCGTATTCAAATTATAAAATCATTTTGAAATGTCAACAAAATTTCAGATCCTATTTGAGACTTTTTCACGCCATAAAATCATGGTCATCGTCTCTTTATTCGAAAATTTCATTAAAGTTTGAAAATCATATATTTTTTTGTTTACTTTGAAATTTTTTAAGGATATTCAACACAAATTGGGTAAAAACCGGTTAACCGACAGGCGTATAACCGGTTTTCGGTTCGTTCAATAAGTAGGTTTTTGAAAAACCCGCCCCACGGGTAAAACCGAACAATACGGTTTCAACGGTTTTTTTCGATTAAGGTTTGGACGCTCACGCTACATAAATTTACCAAACGATTATCACTATGCGTTGGTAGACAACCAAAATATTCAACGCTAGTTAATGTAAACAAAACGGGTTTAAAATACTGGTATTTTTTTGTTTAATTTCTGCAAATGATCACAAATGGTCCGCCGTTCCGATATTCTCCCTTTGTCTTCTCGCGGGTAGAAGAGAGTTTCAGTTTCAGTTTCTCCCAATGTGCCTTATGAATTCGAGACGAATCTGTTTCGTCGGACATTCTGTCCGAAACGGACGTCCGTTACGGAGCCATAACGAATTCGTTTTCGTATGAAATTCCTCTCGAAAACGCGAATCGTTTTTTGAACCTTTTCGGATCCGTCCGAACTCGTAACGGACTTCATATTCGAATCCGTTTCGGATTTGTTTTTTGTAAATTAAGTGGATTCGAGACGGATCCGTTTTCATAAATTTTTGGGGATTCGAAACCGATTCGTTCTGATATTTCAATTTAAAATAGGTATGAATTATATTTTCTACCTCTACTTATAATCCACTGAAGCTTTTCACTTACATTAATATTAATTTCTACAAATAAAAAAATTAGTTCTCAGCCAAATTTAAATCGTTTTATTACATTTCTTTTTAAATTTTAGTATTTTATCAACTCAGATATGAATGTGCGACATTAGATATTTCACTGATTCGCTTTTTGTGTTTTTACGTATGGGTTCGAAACGGATCCGCCAAATCACATTTTCATTAATTCACTTTTTATATGCTTATGGACACGTAACGGGTTCTAGACGGATCCGCCAAATCGCAATTTCACTGATTCGTGTTTTTTATGTTCTTACGAATTCGAGACGGATCCGCATCCATTTTGTTGCACATTGGCGTTCCTCAAAGTCGTTTCTCACTATGGCAGTAAAAAGAAAAGCAACAACACAAACCATATTACTCGCCTGAGACTTGATTTATTAATTTTTTACTGACCACAAATATTTTCTACTAATATACATATTATCACAGCATACTTGCTTCGGTGGTGCAATGGGTAGTGTGCGCTTCTTTTGTACTTGAGATCCTGGGTTCGATCCCTGCAATGACCACCTTAAAATTGCTTTCAACGGCGGTCACCTCCCATAGTGACGTCACAATATCGCATATTTAGCCATGAAAATGCTTCTCAAAAATACCGTTCGGAACCGGTGTAAAACTGCAGGTCCCAATCAGTGTGTATAAAACTAGAAAGCGCACACCTCACTGGTTGTGGGAAGCTATCCCCGATTCCACATGGGATGTAATGGGAAACCATTTATTTTATTTACTTACTTCATCGACCAAACGCATTTGCTATCCTCTGCCCGATGAACGATTGACGGCTGAGTGCATGCAACTAAAACGCAACAGACGTAGGAAATACTCACTTCGTCTGCAATTTAAGCATGCATTCAGGAAAAATACAGTTATACGCTTGCAACTTTGACTGTGAATAATCTGTATTTACCCCTCTTTTATTCTATTGCTCTCGACAGAGATTAACTAGTCCACCAAACACACATATATTTGTGTCCCAAAAACAGATATAGTTGAGTCACAAATACACATATTATAACATTTTAATCACTGTACCTCTAAAATGTTATATGAATAGCAAACAAAATGTGTTTGGACACAAGAATACTATATTTGCAATGGTGACACATTTTTCAGCATGTGCCACCAATCTGTAGCTTCCAGAACCGAATTGGGGGTTGTCCCGAGTCAATTTATTCTCAACAACTGACTAAATTCGGTTGTGGTATTTGAATTTATAATTATATTTGTTTCTTTTGGAAGTAAGTCGGTTGCTACAACCAAATATGACACATATTCATTTAAATTCATCATATTTTTGCTTTATGTCGGCTGCAACAACCAAATTAGCCGTTAATTCGGTTGCAGTAACCGTATTAATGAAAGTGTGGTTGGGGTAACCGAATTTCTCATGAACAATTTTACTGCAACCGAAGGACATTAAGCCAGGCAATTTTGGCATTAAAAGCATCCAGAATGATCATAATATTATGGCCTAGCCAGCTGTCATAGGTTTCTTCTGGGCACTCATTGAAAATATCCTTGGTGCTGTTGAAGTGGCTATACACTGTCTCAACAGGTTGAACCTAGGAACTAGGAATAATCTCTCCACTAAAACGTAGTTACAATGAATGCCCATGTTACGGTTCTCAACTTATGTGAGAGTTTGGTCGTAATCGATGAATTCGCATTGCCGTTCTCAACTCAACAGCCGACGCAACTCAACTGAACAACAGCTGATATTTTTGTTGTGTTCACAAACTTTTGTCGTATTGCCTTTGACAACTCTGTGCCCGTTTGGTCGACGAATGCGTTAAGTTTACACCACTGTTTGAGAGCAGTTCAGTTTATAGTTGCGCGTGTTTTTAAGTTGATAAGAAGGGAGCGATCGTAAGAAGATATTATTTTGGCTTCAAATTATAATTTTCATTTAACATTTGGCTTCAAATTATAATTTTCATTTAACATTGTTAAATTAAAATACCCATAATATTTTATATATTTAGAAGTATCAAGATCACAAAGAATGCTCAGTTTAAGAAATTTGTCCAGCTAATGGAAAGTAATCCAGCCGTTGCCCTTGGAAAACCACAATTTAGCACGACGCAGAACCAAGTGCGTGAACTTTGGGAAGGATTTGCTGTGGAGTTAAATAGTTTATTACCACCATCCAGAACATGGACACTGGGCAGCTCAAGAAGGTTGGGCATCACGAATATTTCTTCTTAAATGCAACACATCTATATTCGGGGTTTCGACTCCATCTTCATAAAAGAAATCTATGCTACTTATATCCATTTCGATTTTGCAAGCACAACACAATTGTTAACTTCTTTTATTTTCATATAAATCAGCTGCTTTTACTTGTCAAAATTGATATTTCGAGGTGGCAACACCATAACAATTGCAGTTGTGAACCACAATACAAAAGATATGTTTGGTCGTGTTGAAGTTGGGTCGTCTCTAAGTCGACCAAACTTAGTTGAGTGGTGAACGGTAATAATAATAAATAAATCAACTATATATGTTAAAGGTATTTGTTATCCAAATCTAGGCGAACTAGTATATTTTTATGATTTTGCAACCAATGAACTACGTATGGTTGACAAGAGCTGCGTATTTTGTAAACACGTTTTATGACTTTTATGACAGCCTGTTTTGCGATATCATATCGCAATATGTGACTTGCTCCACGAAAAAGGACCTCTGCGCCGAAAAGAAGTTATTGAGAAAAACGCGTTTAAAAAAAGCGCTTCGTTTTTGCGTTTTTTGCGCATGGTTATGCAACTCCTCCTTCAACCTGATCATCTGGCGATGTATTTCGACTCTCTGGTACTTTGTACGATGTTCACTATGCAGTGTTGCCTCTACGAAAAATATTTCTAACAGTTAAAAACCTGGTTTTGCTAATTTTGTTTGCAAAATTACTAGAGCTGTTTTATTCCTTATCAAATTATCAATGTTTTGGATTTAAGCCGATAGAATTATTATTACTTATTAATTATGTTCATCTTTACAGGTGATTTGTAAAAAAACTAAAAGACGTAGAAACTTGCGGTTTACGGCATTTGAAAGAGCGTTTTTTTTTCCTATAAGAATCACTCAAAAAGTTCGGCGTAGAGGTCCCTTTTCTTGGAGCAGGTCACATATGTCAAAAAAGTACGAGTATAAACACTTTAACGCGATATAAAGTTTGTCACGAAAGTTTAGTACAATAATCGCGTCACATCAAGATATAGGGAACATGTGTTGTTTGCAAGATGTATCTATTACAGGTGGAAGCGTTAATACAGCTCATTGGAACAAACTGCATGTTATTGTTGTCTTCATCTGCAACTACACCTCCGGTTATAACCTGCAATAAATAAATCTTGACGAGATTTCTTGGTTTTTTTGCGTGAGTTACCACATGACTCTTCATATCATAATATGTTGAATGTTGTATAAACGGAGACATGGCGATATCGCGATATGATCAATAATGTGTTATGTACCGTATAAACATAGAGTATTATTAACCAATTCGTAGCAACTTCGCAGTATTTAGGTATAACTACGTAATTAATTTTTGGAATGAAGTTCCTTATCGCTATGGGGGCTAAATGAAAAAAATTTAAACAATCTTTTTTTTTAACTACTTTATTACAACCCATTATTATCATCTATATTGGGTACTTTTGGTTTGGTTTGGTTTAAAGGGAAGTTTTCAAGGTGGAGGCTGTTTATTTCATATTGTAGTTTTGAACCCACTAAAAAGTAAATTTAGAAAAGCCAAAGTGCAAGACTGGCAAATCCATGAAGTACAACCCTGAGCATGGAATTACATTTGGCAGCACACTTACTCTTACACTGGCACTTTTGGTTTGTGTCTAGACTAACATATGGGGGATATTTCTTGTTTAATGGGAAATTTTCTAGGTGGAGCCTGGTTATTACATATTGTTTTGTATATTGTCAAAGAAGTTTAAAAAAAGAACATTTTCTTAGATGAGTGCGTTTTAGTAAAAAAAAGTATATTTTCTCAAAAAAAAATACCTATTCATATTCTTAAACAGTGTACCTTTACAAAACAAAATACCTTATCTTGAAGAAGTACCTTTGCTTAAAAAAGTAAATTTTCTTACAAAAAGTACCTTTTCTTAAAAAAAGTATTTTTTTAAATATGTAAGTACCTTTTCTTAAAAAAGTACATTATCTTACAACAAATTGCCTTTTCTTAAAAAACTACATTTTCTTTAAAGAGTACCTTTTGGAAAAAAAAATAACTTTTCTTGAGAGTTTGTCATTTAAATGCCATTTAATATGAACATTTTCTGTACGCTTTTAAATTGAGCTTTTAAATGACGATTGTGAAACTCGCCCTTAAAATTGTACCTGTTCTTTCGTAAAAAAAGCTTTTCTTCAAAAAAAAACCTTCTCTTACAAAAAATACCTTTCATTACATAAACTCCTTTTCTTAAAAGTATCCTTTCTTACAAATAAAATGGTACATTTTATTTTCTTTTCGTGAGATAATTAGCCTTCCTGAAAATAAGTAAATTTTCTTAAAAAAATAACCTTATCCTAAAAAGAGTACCACTTCTTTAAAAAGTACCTGTTCTTAAAAAAGAATTCTTTGTAAAACAATGCATACTCTTAGGCTATTTCTTACAAAAAAAAACAGGTGTTAATAAAAGAAGTACCTCTCATCAAAGAAAGAACTTTTTCTGGAAAATATAATACATACTCCTACAAAAGGGACTTAAAAATATACTTTTTTTTTTAAAAAGTTTCTTTAACCGGGTGTCCCCTGACACCTCATGTAATTTTTTGGCGTTCTGGAACCCAATCCCCACGTTTCGAGTAGCTTACCTGTCTGCTTGTTTGTAGTCTTCTACAGAAACACTTGTTCATTCATATGTTTCATATGTACTCATGCACAAATTGTTTAATTTTTTTTTTATTACAAAATCTTGTTTTTTATGTGTTTTTTGTTGCTGTTGTTTTTATTCGCTCTGGCCATTTCAATTTCGTTTTATTTTGAATTTTACAATTTGGCACAGAATTTCTATTGGTTCTGCTCTAGTTTCACGAATTGGTATGCCAGGCATGAAACCATCATCGCCATCATCCTCATACACTTTAATATTATCACAAATTGTAATATCTTCATTAAGATGGTCCGCCTATGGGTGGATAGAAACATATGGCAACCACTTGCGAATTATTTCGTAACCAACAATCCAAACTTTATTAATGTGGCAATTAACGCTCAATGCTTCGTGCCGCTGGTCACGATCACTTTTGGAGTTGTGTGTAGAGTCACATATAGTCATGGTATCATACACTACTAATCTAGACATCTGTTCTGAAAATGTCGAAACGAAGTTCCCAATATTGAAATGCCCGCAGTCGACATGTCCATCTGTCCGTACATTAGTGTTCATCCATCTTTTCTAGTTGGTCTTTGGAAGATGTTTTTTTTGCTGCTGCCGTTTTCCTATTTCTGTGGGGTTGCATGTCTGTCGTTGTGTCTACGAGTAATAACAGCGTCTGTCTGCCATTGGAATTCATCACAAAATTGCCCATTTTTAGCTTTTGTGGGCTACTGAATTCAATTTAATTTTAAGTATTAGTTTTAGTTTCAGTTTCGTTTTCTTTTCCATTGTTTGTGCCGCAACGAAAAACAAAATATATACGAACACAAATAGCGAAGAACGCTAACACAAAAGCATAACTATAACTTCAAATAGAGTTTCATAATACCATCCGTATGTGAGCGAGTCCACATGATGGACGGGCCAGGGTATACAATTACGTCTGTTTTTAATTGCTGACATTTTACTTTCACAATTTATATACAAACATTTGTCTGCTCAAACACATGTACGAGTATGTGGCAGTAAGTAAATAATACGACTCTGTCTGCTCTACTACCATGTATAATTTGTAAAATTTGGCTATAATTTCATGTGCTCGTGAATGTATCAAATTGCTTTAAGTTTGTGATTTGGGAGATATAAACCAATGAATGACCCCAAAAAGAAAAATAAATACTTACGTATATGTATGATGAAGTTTAGGACTGCAGCCAAACGGTATCCTGTAGTTTTAAAATTCACGTAAAGAACATATCACCAATTGCACTTTTATGACATCGAATTTTAGTTCTTTTGCAACGAGCCTTATTTGTTTAAATTAAATAATATAATGATATATAGTTTAGTAACATTTTCACAAAGAAGTTATTTCGCCAATGAATTCATTCTATATATGTATATCTGTGTCTGATACGTTATTTCATTTGAGCCTTGCCTGCGATACTTCTGACAGTTCCATTCAAATACTGTTCTGTAAGTTCGAAACCCACTTATATTTAAATTCAATCATTAACATGTTTACTTGCAATAGTTTATATTTTTATGCGTTTTATGTGTACTCATGTTGAAGCATCCGTGAGTTTCGTTCCAAACGAACGAATGACGACTGAATGCATGAGACTTAAACGCAACCGATCAGACAACGTAAGAAGCACTCAGTTCATTTACACACGTATTCAGGAATATTTCTAAATCACTGACTGAAATAATAATGGAAAAATACAGTTACACATTTACAATAACATTAACTTAAGCTGCGATTAATCTCCCTTTGTTTCACAATTATTATTTTGCTCTTGACAGACCATAGCGCGGCAAAAAGATAAAGTAACCAGTGCACCAAACACATCTGTATTTGTATCACAACCAAAGCTGTATTTGGATCACAACCACGTGTATTATAAGATAATCATTATTGAAATTAAAACATGTAATATTGAGTAACAAACACAATGTGTTTGGCACAACGATACTATATTTGCAACAAGCTGCAAATACACACTATAGTTGAATTTAAACAAGAAAAAAATACAGATTTTCCAGCGTGTAGCAATATTTGACTTTGGATTGCTTGGAATATATCGTCAGCTAAAATGCAAAAGAACATAACTACAATTTTCATTTTGTTCAAAGGAGTTTAAAAAAACCTTATAAAAAAATGCAAAAAATTCAGTTTGCCAGCATATTTTCGAATCTTGCAGAAGGTAAGACTTTAGTTAAGCAAAGATTTGAAAATTTGAATTGAAAAATAAATTCCTCACCCTTCTAAGCGGTTTGTTTCTTCCCTTGGAAATAAAAACGAAAATTGTGGTTACGTTTTTTGGCATTTCTGCTAACGATATGTATCTGCTCCAAGTCGACGTTCCTCCACGTATATTCAATTAACTATACATAGTTGATTGATACATAGTTGGAATTTCATTCTTCTAGTCGTCGTTAAAATCCATGTAATACAAATGTAAACATAGGGTACCATAAATTGACTCGGGAGTCATCTTTTTGTAGGCTAAAGGTCGTAAAGAAAACATCGAATTTTTTGTTTGGAAATGTTATGAAAATAATTAGAAATATTTCTAGATCTTGCAGGCTGAAAAAAGTGAGTTGTTGTTGTCTGGATACAATTATAATATTTTGTAGGTTGTCGCAAATATAGTATACTTGTGTCCAAACACATTGTGTTTACTACTCAATAGTGCATATTGGAAACAAAATGAGTAACAAAAAACAGTTTCCCATTACATCCCATGAAGGGATTGGAGAGAACTTCTCACAGCCAGTGAGGTTTCTAATTTTTCGCTCACTGATTGGGACCTACAGTTTTACACCGGTTCCGAACGGTGTTTCAGAAGCTTTTTCATGGCTAAATGCTCGATAGTGTTGCCATCACTAATCGAGGTGGCCGTCGCCGAAGGAAATTTTAAGGTTGTCAGAGCAGGGATCGAGCCCAGGTTCTCATGCACAAAAGCCGCGCACACTAGCTATTGCACCACCGACACAATGAGTAATAGGTAATAAAAGATGTTTTATGTCTGAACTTGGGATTCCGGCAAAACTGATCCGCCTCTGTAGAATGACGCTAACCAACACCAAATCAGCAGTGAAAGTGGGGAAAGACCTCACTGAACCATTCTGTACCAAGCGAGGACTGCGACAAGGCGAAACACTTGTGTGCAATCTCTTCAACATCTTAATGGAGATAATAATGAGAAAAGCTGCAGTAAATACGAACAAGACCATTAACACGAAAAGCCATATGTTGCTGGTGTATGCTGACGACATAGACATCATTATGCGAAATTTGCGAGAGGTTACCGGAGTATTTACAAGCATTACAAGTATTTACAAGCTGTTAATGAGGGCAAGACAAAATTGATGGTGTCAACGGCTAGAGAAACCTCTCAACTTGGTCCACACTTAAACGTTGACAACCGTTTTAATTTTGAAGTGGTAGATGAATTTGTCTACCTTGGATCCGCCGTTAAAACGGACAACAACTTCAGCCTGGAGATAAATAGGAGAATTGTGCTTGCAAATAGATGCTATTTTGGGCTCAGCAAGCAGTTCAGAAACAAAGCCCTCTCTCGAGGGACAAAACCCCAGTTATATCAGACTCTCATTTTACCTGTCTTGACATTTGGCTCCGAAACTTGGGTCATATTGCAAGCAGATGAAAAACACCTGGGAGTACACGAGAGAAAAATTCTCCATAAAAAATATGGTCTTGTTAGGGAAAACGGCGAGTACCGACATCGCTGGAATCAAGAGCTATATAATTTATACTCTGACGTGGACATAGCTAGGCGGACCAAATTAGACCAATTGCGTTGGCTAGGCCATGTTATCAGAATGGATGAACATGCACCAGCGCGAAAAGTTTTCGATAATGTACAAGATGGAGGCAGGAAAAGAGAACGACCAAGACTCCGGTGGAAAGACCAGGCAGAAGAATTCCTCCGTATCCTTGGTATTACCAATTGGCGAGAATAGGCAAAGGACAGAGCCAGTTGGAGAAATATGTTGAAAATTGTTGTTTGATTGTTTAATTAATATGTGTAAGATTTCTGACCGCACGAGGCTGTAAAATAGTCAATAAAGTAAGCGGTTATGGTGGCATATTCTGTGGAGGACAGTATTTATATTTTGGTTTTCATTTAAAAATTAAAAATATAATCAAAGAGAAGAAGACAATTCAGATTTCAATGATGACATAATTGTGTTGCTGTAAATGCGTTAAAAATAATTTCGCTTGTTGTAACCGAATAAAATAAAATTTTAGTTGCCGAAACAAAGCCAATCGCCCTTATTACGGCTGTCGTCGTCGACGTCGTTGTCGTTTTTACGTCAACATCACTTCGTGCCAACATCGTCGTCACATCAACGCTAGTTTGGTATTGCGTAACTATCTTGAGACGACGTCGACTGTTTATCGATAACCTATTAAAAACATAAACAAAGTTATCATTCGTAGTGAATGAAAGCAGGAAGAAGAACATTCTACGTTTGTACTTCTATTATTTTATATAATTTGGTAAAAGTTTTACAAGTTCCTAGAAAGTGTTTAATTATCGCAACCATATCGACTCCGATTTGGAAGTTATTGAATGTAGACGCCCTATATCACCAGGTTAGGCGAATGGAAGCGGTGAATTAAGAGGAGTTCTCCATGGAAGCACATACAGCCTTTATTGGCCCCAGAGCTGCTGCATGTATTGGAGACAAGGACGTAATGGAGAGCAAGAAATGATCTAATCATATTCAACATGGACCGAACATTCGACTATCTTAAAGGATTTGAAATGTACGTTTCGTTAACGGCTGCTTGTTTGAAAGATATCAGACTAAAATGAAAAAGACACCAATTGCATGACTGAAAGGGCGCAGAGCAGGCATATATGTCACAACAAGAACACATCCACTGCCTGGGCAATGCATCTACTGCTGGCCATTTTACACTGATGACACCGATGCCTGTAATTCTAATTGATCCCTGAAGGAACTCAATTCCAGCAGCTAATTTTGACCCAATACAGTGACCGTGTTAATACCCAATCTTATGTTGCATTAACTGTTTGCATAAATTTACCGTCGGACAGACAAGTGCACTTACATACTCGGCATACGCATAAAGCGCATCCTCTTCTGGAACACTCCTGCATAATCTCCTTGTAGGTTTTCGTCCGCCATTAAAAGTTGCGAACTAATTTTTTTTATCCATAATAAATCCATAATTGAAAAATAAAACTGGGCATTTCTTTAATTGAGAAAAAAATTGGGAAGTCGTTATCAAAAACTGTGTTGACAGAAATAGAGTCGTTTCAATTCAATGTCGACGTCAATTCTAGTTACAAAATACCAAATATGTGTCGACAGTCGTGGTTAGTGATCGATAACGACTACACAAATACCGATTTTCAACTGTCGTCACAAGACGACGTCGTTTTATGTCCACGACAACAACCGTAATAAGGGTGAATAAGAATTGCGATTGTTGCAACCGAACTAAATTCAAATTCGATGAGTGCAACCAAATTTATGCCAACTTCGGTTGTTGCAACCGAAATGGTAAAAAGACTTGATTAATAAAACGGACATAATGAGAAAAGCAAAAAATTCTTGTTGGAAACAATAATGAGAAGAGGTTGTTGCAAACGAATTTCTGTAGTAGCAACTGAATTCAGTTGAGACAAACCCAATCCGGTGTGGTGTCACATTCAGTTGTTGTAACAACCGACTTACTACCAACAATTAACGCTGTTTACACAAAATGAATGCCGAATTCGGATATTGCAACGGACTGAATGAAACATTTGATTGTTGCTATCAAATTAGTGTCATATTCGTTTGTAGCAAACGAGATAACAAAATCAATTGGTTAATGCAAACGAAATAATGGACAATTTTTCTGTTGGAATTAACTATGAGCCGAGGTTGTTTCAATAGAATTTTTTTGTAGCGACTGAATTTAATGGAGACAAACTCAAGTCGGTGTGGCAAACGCATTTTGGCGTGCAATCAGAGTTTGCGGTTGTAACAACCTCTTTTCTAGCAAATAGTTCTCGGAGTGTAGGATTTTCACATTGTAGAATTACCTAACGCGTGTAATCTGCTCGAATTTGGGGTTCCTGGAGAGAGTTCTTACATTCCTGCATCAAATAATTAACTGGTGTTGAAAGAAAAATTTCATTATCGAGGGGGATATTTGATATTAGAATTTTATGACGTTTCTGTAATGATTTAGGGAATCCGAATCTAGTGTTGGGACTGCCAAAATCTCTGGGCAGGTAGACAAGTTGAGTTATATCCACTATGTTGGGTGTTGGTGAAGCCTTATAACCTAATACCCTTCGGTGTTATGTTCATGGTATTCAGGTTGAAGTCTTGACGGCCTTGAACTTATAGCATTCAGAAATTGTGTTCGCGAGGATGGGAAGTAACACCTGGTATTGCAACAAAGGTACTACTTTCCATCCCATATCGTTTACTCATTGTAATTACAATGTTCCTACGCAATACCAGTGCATACACTTATACACGGCTCTGTGCTACATATCTGTGGCATGGCCATTTGTTGCACGAGCTGCAGCAAGTGACACAGATTTCTAAGCCGCAAATGGATCAATGCAAGTTTTGCAAATCGGTCACAACGAGAACTTCCATTGAACCAATAATCGTTATAATCACAATAACCATAATGGAAACACTAAATATGATGATGACGACGATGATGATGATGATGATGACGTTTGGTTTTCAATTGAATCTAACTTGGAAATTAACTACATATGAGAGTCTGTATGTGAGTATCTGTGGTAGCAAATGTAAATAGAATCTTGTTGTTGTGCTACGTTGTTGTTGTTGTTGTTGCAGTACCTCTTATTACTATATTTTTTCATTTTCCTCTTGTTTTTTGTTATTATTCATCCACTTGCTCGTCTTTTGTTTTATTATTATTTGTTCTACATTGATTTTTATCTTGGCAACAACAGATTGCTGCTGCTGTGGCTGGACGCTCGTATACTTACAATAAATATATGTGTTTATATGTTGCTGGTTGTGGTTGTTGCTGCCTATAAAGTTGCTGACTTTGTTAGCTGCTGTTGTTGTTGTTACGGTCAGTTGTTGTTGTTGTTTGTGTTGTTATTTACTTTCCAGATTCGTTATTTACCCAAAGTGGTCATTATTTTATGAGTAAAGATCAATCTAATCTTTTTATTCATTTCTCTGGACTATGAAATTTTTGAATTTCTGTGATTGATTGTAGTAATTTGTATTATGTCCATACATATGTAGTGTGTTTGTAAACATTTTGCCTTAGAGATCTATAGTCACAATCGGAAACAGTTGGAGGAGCAAAGTACCAGACGGTCGTCACAATAACTCACATGTTTCGCTGGAACTTTGAAGTGTTCGAGAGTTTCAATGAAGCCACTGAAATGTGTGGGACCCACAAATGTCGTTTGATGCAAATCAAATATGGGATTACTGTTTTGTTTTATGCCAGGGTGCAACTTTTCGGATTATCGGATGAGGCTAGTGCATTACACGCTTCAGCCAATTAAGTCTTTTTGCCGGAAATTTAATAGCTACTTACAAGCTGATATCTATGTTGACTACTAATCTAGACGGCAAAATCGTTTATTAGCTCACGTAACTCGAGATAACTTAAATTAAAATCAAAAATCATCTTGTACTTTCTTGTACTCTTGTACTGCTTTAAAGATATACACTCAACAAAATATGTTAGTAACAATATCAAAAAAGCCTGGCGAAAAGGTGAAAGTAAACAGGGTTGCTTTAAAACATTCTTGCTGTGACCAATTTGCCTATTCAGAACTGCAAACGATATGCCATTTGGATTCTTTGGAAATTTAAGCTATTTGGGCTATATTAAGGCTGTTTTTTTATTCCATTAAGCTATCGCCACTAACGATTTTCCAAATAAAACGATCCACACTTAATACTATGAAATGTGGCAACATTTGTTGCAATGGGTGAAAAAAATGCGATACGGCAACACGTTTGTAGCTAGTGCCATCAAATCAAGGGATATCGACGAGACAGCTGATCAAGTTGGTACTTGGAGAACAAAAAAAGAAGACGCTTTCAAAGAAGAAAAGGTGATAGGTGACTGGGTTGCGTGGTGTGATTTTCATACTTTTGCTGCCGCGTGTCAAGCCAAAAGTACAAAATACATCAACTGGGAGTAAATTTTGCCAATTAAATCGTTTAAAAAAAATTAATATTCAGTGTAAAAAATCAAAACGTAATGAAGTGTTAGAGTCAAATTATTTGTGTAAATCCCAATTAACACGCAAATTGTTAAAATTAAAGATTTCTCTCATTCTACTCTCATTCTCTATATGTTTTCCACATATGTCTCCGTCTTCATTAGTATAAAAAACAGCTGTTGCAAACTCTTGTTAGTATATTACTCTTTGCATCAAATACACGGATGTTGTTGTAGTTGTAAGCAGCAGCAACAGACACTTTATATTCGTTCATTAGTTTCAGTCATAGAGTAATCTCATACTGGAGAGAATATTTGGCTCATCTGACGTTTCTTTTCACACTCTTCTTGTGCGGCCGGTGTGATAGGGAGATGCTTGATGAAAAGTGACATACACCAGGTGGAATTAGAATAACTTCTTGCTTTAATTTTACGTGTCGTTTTGGTGAAAAACTGTGAAATTTAAATGTGTTTTAAACTTTTTTATTGACTGTTATTGTTAGCATACATTTGTGTTGCATTTAACACAATAATTTTAACACACAAAACGAAATGCCGTTGTAGTTATTTTGTTCGTTGTTTTGAACCATTGCCTCTATCTGGTATTAGTAAAGCAATTCTTTTCAACATCGAACCTAAATATCACACCAGGTCAAATGTCATAAATTTAGTGAGAGAACTATTGGGTCTACTACAAGTATTAGTCTATGGTTTCAGTTGTCAAACTCTACACAAATAAAGGGTTTTTCAACAGAGACGCTACAAAAGTAAATCGATAGGGACACCAAACGACGCCATATTTTTTCCCGCTCTTTTAACATTTCTCTTAAGTAAGATTTGCCATTTCATCATGGAAAGATATACGAGCCAACAACGAGTCGAAATTATTAGAATTTACTACCGAAATTTGGAGTCGTCATAATGGTCAATTTATGGTCGTCATAATCGTTCTATCAGATCAACAATTGAGCGTCTAGTGGAAAAATTTGAATCCACAGGCACAGTACAAAATGTTCCCGTACCAGTGAGACAAAGAAGTGCCCGTAGTGTCGAGAATATTGCTGCCGGCTTCAGTTCAAGAAAGCCCTAATGTGTCTCTCACACATCGTTCTCAAGCGTTGGGCATCTCTGTGACGTCGTTGTGGCGAATTTTTCGAAAAGATCTTGGCCTGCATCCTTACAAGATCAAATTGACGCAAGAACTGAAGCCGCTTGCCCACCATAAGCGTCGTATGTTCGTGAATTGGGCTGAGCAACAACTTGAAAATGATTCGGATTTTCATCGGAAAATCACCTTCAGCGATGAGGCTCATTTCTGGCTGAATGGCTTCGTCAATAAGAAAATATGCGTTATTGGTCAGACAGCAATCCACACTTAATCCATGAGTCATCATTGCATCCCGAAAAAATTACGGTTTAGTGCGGTTTATGTACCGGCGGCGTCAGTGGGCCTTACTTCTTCCGTGATGATCAAGACCGGCACGTTACAGTGAATGCGAATCGCTACCGTTCAATGATAACCGAATATTTTTGGCCCCTATTGGATAATATGGACTTGGAAGACATGTGGTTCCAACAGGACGGCGCCACAAGCCACACAGCGAATGCCACAATCAATTTATTGGAAACCAAGTTTGGTGAACGTGTTATCTCACGAAATGGTCCAGTCGATTGGCCGCCTCGGTCGTGCGATTTGACGCCGTTGGATTATTTCCTGTGGGGCTACGTCAAGTCTATGGTCTATGCCAACAAGCCAGCGACGATTGATGAACTTCGTTCGAATGTCGAACGTGAAATTGCAGCAGTATCGGCCGATTTGTGCTTGAAAACCGTCGAAAATTGGGTTCAGCGTCTGGACTTCTGCAAGCGTGCCCGTGGTGGCCATGCAAAACAAATCGAGTTCTATGCATAATGGCATCGAACGTATTTTCACAGGAATAAAGAATTTCATTGGTATCTCAAACCGGTTTTGTTTTATTTAAAGAAACTTTTGTAGCGCCCTCATTGAAAAACCCGGTATATACCAACAATATGAAATAGTATCGTATATAACCAAAATGCATATGATTTTGACAACTGAAATGAAAAATGACATGGAAAATCAATAATTCTACCTTGATCAATATGTATAACATTTACAGCGCCTGGTTGTGAAGAATTTAATTCCAATTTTGTTTTCAATCGGAATTAAAAATCTATCCTTCAAATTTAGAGATATAAAAGTGTACGTAGTACAGCCGGTTTCTCTAGTTTATTTGGGTTTGGGTTTCACAATCTTGTCGTTTCAAGTCGAATGAAAACATACAATTTTTCAAAACTTTTCACTATAAATTTTGGATTCTGTATTAGAAACAAACATGGAGTCAGGCGAACTAAAATTTGGACTTAGATAAACCCAATTTGAATTGAATGTGAGTGACTGGTTTTCGTTCGCTTAGCTTTTCGTTCGAGATATTCGAAAATAGTTTTAATAAACTTTAATCAAAACTTAAATACATGTGGCAAAATTGCCATTGCTCAAGTCGGAATTTAAGTGGGAAGTTGAACTGACGCTTAATACCGCTTCGCAGCGCCGTACTAATTAAGCTGTAGTTAACTTTAGCGGGGTAAAAAAAAACACACGTAATATGATTAGATCGTACATTTTTCGCCAAATTATTCTAAGAAATCGACGAAATGGCAATGGCAACAAAATCGGCCATAAACTTTAAATTTAAAAAAAAGTTTTTTTTGTTATTTAAATGCAAATATAACATGAGTTTGGAGCTTGTGGCAAATATAATATACTTGTGCCCAAAAGCATTTTGTTTGTTATTCAATATTACATGATGATTAATATGTTATAACAATGGGTTTACGACCCAAATATAACTGTGTTTGTGTTACAAATATAGCCGTGTTTGTTGCACTGGTTATGCTCTCTCGAGAGCAAGAGAATAAAAGAATGGCAACGAGTGTGTACATGTATTTTTGCATTATCCTCTCAGTGAGTCATTCATAAATATTCCTGAATGCGCGTGTAAATTGGAGATGAAGTCAGTGTTTCTTATGTTGGCTGATGTATTGCGTTTTAATTTCATGTATTCAGTCGTCAATGGTTCATCGGACAGAGGATATCAAAAGCACTTGATCAGTAAAAAAAGCATAAACAAACGCTCGGACGGTTAAATGGTTTGTGATGTTGCTGTGTTTTAGTGTCTGGGTTTCGCAAATATTTATGTGTGCCTCTACTGAAAAAATAGGAATGGCGGACCATTTGTGAAATATAAAAAAAACACAAGTAATTAATACACCCTTGTCTTGCATGAACTAGATTTCCATAAAAGTATATTATTTGTATACCAACGCATAGTGATAATCAAGGCATAGTTGAAACCTTCTAAAAACAAAAACGTGAGAGACAACAAAGAGAGGATAAGCAAAAGAGCAGCAGATTCCCATTTCAGAAAAATGTAATGCATTCATAAAAAAGTAGTGCATTTAATTATTTATAAATGTGGATGTATATTGATAAAATTAATTATAATAAATAAATAGAGAAAGAATAATTCGTTTCTAAAAATTATTATATTTGGGAGAAAATACGCATATGTTTCCACGTAAGTATATGGGGGTTTGGGGGAAACATGCGAATGCTTCCTCGTAAGTATATGGATGTTCGGGATGAAGCACCCATATGTTTTCATTTAAAAGCATACATATTTATCAGTAAACATGCTAATGTTTGCATTTAAATGCACCTGAATTTGGGACTTGCAAACATATAAGTGTTTGAAGTGTGTTCCAAATATGTACATGGTTCCTGCAGAATATTTTTGGGAGAATATGTTACAGAGGCCGTTTTTTTCACCGTATGGTTATATTCGATTGATACTAATTCGCATATGTAAATTGCATATTTCAGTTTATACTATATAAGTATATACACGATTGATGATCTACCGATAGTATCACTTCAGGCACAGTAGTTGGGTATCTGATGATGAACTTGTCGCGGCGTTCTAAACTACACGCTGAAAAGACCGGCCTCTGTAACTTATTCTCCCAAACATATTCTGCAGTAACCATGTATACGTTTGGAACTCATTTCAAACATTCATATGTTTCCACGTCACAAAGCCACTTGTATTTAAATACGAACAGTAGCATGTTTACTGGCCAACATAAATGATTTTAAGTGGACACATATGGATTCTTCATCCCAAACAGCCATGCATTTACGTGGAAGCATTACTTTCTGTTATTTTATTAATGTATTTGTAACTCGTCGCAAATATATAGTATATTTCTGTGCAAAAAATAGTGTTTGCTATTCAATATTACATATTGGAGACACAATGATTAATATGTTATAGTATATGTTTTTGTGACCCAAATGTGGATTTGTTGGTTGAAAACTGCTGAAAACCAAAACGCGAAGGACAACAAAGAAACAAAAATGCAGCACATCTTCAACTCATGAAAACAGTGTTCCAAACATATACATAGTTACAGCATAATGTTTTGGGGGACGTTTTTTCAACATATACAAGTTCATTCTTAAACCAGAAGGTTTTAGTCTTCAGACACAAAATGCAGGAGAGGCTCTGGTTGATGGGCATACAGTCGTCTAGTACATGGTTCTCAGCTCATGATTACTGGTGATGCTGTGATCTGAAGGGGAAGACGAGTGCGTCAAACAACTGATTCTGTACTAAAGGCATTTAGATCAGGTTCGTTTTCGGCCTTGCTTTTTTGTGTAGTTCAAATGTTCAAATGTGTTGACTTGCAAATTAAAAACAAAAATGCATCTGAATGTTTTGATACGGCTAAAAAAGTTTTTTTTTTGTTTTTGTAAGTTGACAAAAGCCATAGAAAATACAACATTTTATTTTTAAAGACGGCTGACCACTCACCGGCAGATAGTCAAGCATTCACCAATTGTCCTCGTTAAGGCAGGAGTACTGAATTCTAAACCGCTTGCAGCGGTCTTAAGGATTCCGGTGTGGGTTTGGTATTGTATTACACATCGTCCTTTGTATTACTAAGAATAGACGTGATAAGAGACTAACAAAACAATCACAAACAACCAAATGCTATACAAATCGCAATTTTCCTTTGGAAACTCAAGTTGTCATGAAATCAGTCTCATAAATGACTTTTGCCTACTAGTTTTTGTTTGCTAAGCAGGAGCAAAACCCACAAATGATGAAGAATGTCCTCTAAAAAGTCGATACATTTGTCAATATTTAAACCAACAGCTGAGGGAATCCAAGTGAGATTTACCAGCAACCCATAGAAAGACAGGCACTCAGCCTAACAACAGTTTGGATACCCCACTGTGAAGTTACCACCATCATCAGCGGCGTCACCTAGAAATGTCTTGCGGCCCCTTCTGCCGCGGTGTGGCGGTACTGCTGCTGGTGATGGTAGTGTTGCCGGTGGTGGTGTTGTTGGTGGTGGTAGTGGAGTGTATACAAATTAATGTTGTTGCTTGTTACAACAATGTTAAACTATAATTTAACCATGATTACTTTCAATTTATCATTAAAGTGGGTCTCTTATAGATGGCCGGTTGGTCGACTCCTCTACCTGGCTGTTTTGTTGGACGATCGTTGCTTTTCGTTGTTGGCATTTTGGTCATTTATTATTTATCAACAACAGCTACAACAACAGCAACAGCAACAACTACAAACAACATCTTTGTATATGTTTAGATTGTTTACAATGAAAATTATTATTTACTTTTCTGTTTGGTCTGGCTAATAAACGTGCCTGTTTAATTTTCAATTTGGAGTTTTTAACAAAAATCTTAACAAGCGTTTGCTTTCTTTCGGCCATTTGGCTTCCTCCTCTCGGGTATGGTCGTGTGTTTTGACCGGTTAAAGTTAAGACAACAGAAAATAATAATAACAATGTTAAGGTGAAACTATTATTTAGTTATGCCGGAAATTCAGCATTGCCGGTTGGAAATATATGCGGGAGGGGGATGAGAAAGATAAAGATGGTTAAGGTTGAAGTTAAATAAATTGCAATAGTTTGTATTTTGCACGTTTAATCATAATTTTTTAAATCATAAATTGGATAAAGACAGTATAATTGTCATGACAGATATTTTTCTCACATAAAACAAAGGAAAAATTAATATAAAAAATATCGTTGAAAAAAGTATAAAGGCTGAAGTTTTCATCGCTGCGTAAAACTTCGTCACGCGATTGAAATTGTTCACCGCCCCAACGGTTGTTTTCAGTTCATTATTTGAAAAACTTTCAACAATAAACAAGTCAAACTTGCTTTTGGCAACCAGTAACCGGTACTCTTTCCTGTTTAACATTCAGTGATTGGGATCTACAGCTTTACACCGGTACCGAACGGTATTTTGATAAGCTTTTTCATGGTACTCGGCTGTATCGCCATCAGTACGCAAGGTGACCGCCGTCGAACGAAATGTAAGGAGATCGGAGCAGGGATGGAACCCACGTTCTCATGCACAGGATTCACGCACACTGCCATTGCACCGTTGGCGGCCAAAAGTTTTAATACATTACTGGCAAAGATGTATGCTTTTACTTGGAAACATATGCGTATTTCCCCCAAAACATAATAATATTTAAAAACGAATTATTCTTCGATTACAATATTTAACAATATAAATCCACATTTACAAATAATTAATACAAACAATTAAAAGATTTAACACGGCCTTTTTTATATGTAGGTGCATTGAATGCATTATTTGTTTTTTTGTTTTCATGAAATGACAATTTCCTGCTCTTTTGCTTTTTTCTCGCGTTTTTGGTTATCACGTTGGTTATCACTATGCGTTGGTGCACAAATAATATATTTATATACAAATCTGGTTCATGCAAGCCAAGAGTTTATTTCACAAATGGTCCGCCGTTCCGATTTTCTCAGTAAAGGCTGGGACAGAAGAAGGTCTTCACGTTGTTGCCCTTTCTAGTTTCTTTCCTCAAAATCGTTTCACACTTTGGTAGCACACATACATATATTCGAAACACATACACAAAAACCAAAGTAACATCACAAACCATTTAAGTGTCCGAGCCTTCGTGTACTCCTTGTCAGTGATCAAGATGATTTTGATATCCTCTGTCCGATGACCCATTGACGACTGAATACATGAAACTAAAACGCAACACATCAGCCAGAATAAGAAACCCTGACTTCATCTGCAATCTACATGCACATTCAGGAATATTTATGAATCACTTACTGAGAGAATAATGCAAAAAATAGACTCTCTCGTTGTACTTCATTTAGTCTCTTGCTCTCGAGAGAGTATAAACAGTGCAACAAACAAACCTGTATTTGTATCACAAACACATACATATTTGGATCGCAAACACAAATACATATTAACATATAAATTATTGTGGCTCAAACATGTAAACTTGAATAACAAACAAAATGTGTTTGCACACAAGTGTATTATATTTGGGACAAGCTCCAAACACACTTTATATTTGCATCCAAACACACTTTATATTTGCATCCAAACGTTAATTACTGACCAAGCCAAATCGCATAAATTTGCTGAGATAAATATTCCCTCTAGATATAGGAATTGGTATATGTCTTCATCCCTGCGACGGAGCGTTATTTTTTTTCACTGGCCGTGAATAGTTTGTCAAGTTTTATTTTTACAATACATAAATAAAACACTGAAAAAAATTTCCAAACGATTCCAAATTTTACTATTTAACCCTTTTCTCTTTTCAATGTGCAATGATATCTTCACAATAAATATCTTCATAGCAGCATAACTATATATTGGTACAAATTTTACAAATTAAATAAAGAAATACATTCCCAATACATCCCATGATGGGACAGGGGAGTTTTACATACTTCTTGCACATTTACTGCGCCACAACACGTGATAATTGGTTCTCATGTTTAGTAGAAAGGAATGATACAGAATTGAAACATTAACTATTTTTAAAATAAATAAATATACATATTTATTTGGGCATTGGCGTAGCTTGAAAATATTTTTTTTTGCAGGAAGGCGATTCAATACCAAACGGCAGCAACGAGAAGAATATGTGTGCAAATTTTTGTAAATATCCAAAATCATAAATATCCAGACTGGGTCGAAAAATTTTGGAATCACCCTTAACTTGACGAAACTCCTTACAAATGTTCCCTTTGTCTGAAGGCGTCTTCAACAAATTGTTGAACACGTCTTTGAGTCAAATCTATGACCATACCGTTTCGAATCCATCCAACTAAAAAAGCGAATCAGTGACATTTCGATTTGGCGGATTCATTTCGAAACCGTTACGAGTCCATAAAAATGTGAAAACGCGAAACGCGAGTTTGGGGAAGCAAAATTTAAATTGCAACCATCTCGTGAGGGAAACAAGCTCGAATTTCAGTCAAGGGTTGCTCCACCAATTCCCCCTACCGCCCCTCACCTTTTAGCGGCAGATATTTGTTCTTAAAGCATCAATGAGTGTTCGAACTCACGTGCTATGTGTCAACACCTTTTTGTTACACGGTACCTGTTCGATTTCTATGAACACATTAGTAAATGTTATATTGGAAAATAAATACAAATTTAAGCTCTTTTAATCATTATTAAATTCATTTCATAAGAATTGATCAGGGTTTATATGATGCCCAGATTGCAGTCAATTCCAAAAGCCATTATACGAAATGTAGACATTCTTTTTTCTTACATCTGATTTAACATTAATAAATAAAGCAATATTCAGCTCACTGAAATAATTGTTTTTGTTTTGTCATAAACAGAGCGACGATAAAAAGTATAGAATAGTATAGAGAACTTATTTTTTCCGCTCTCATGTAGAGGGTCTGAGTAAAAGAGCATAAACGAGTCTTATTCTCTTTATAGAATATTTCAATATAAATGCACCATTTCGACAATGTTATTACATAAAATAATACAAAAAGCACAAATGTTTCAAAAGGAATCAATGTTTCACATAAAAATTATGAATGGACCAAGTTATGACAAAAAGAGAGTAATACGTTTTGAATCATTCATCAGATGTCGCCAGTGCTTTTGAGTCATACAATTCGTTCCATGAGTTCTCAATACTATTCAATACTCGTTGGCGACGACGACCTGCTTGCTTATTCGCTGCCGCTACATCAATACCATCGTACTTATTTTGTTTGCAGCTAACGCTGTGTTGATTGCATGTGTTCACTTCGATAGATTGCCCTACCGTGTCTATAGATGTTAACACATCAAAACCTTCACAGATTCATATCGGAGTTGCTAAACCACAAAAATTTAAACAAAATTGGCTAACAACGAAAATTAGAATAAATCTTTTTGAAATCCGCTTAAATTTATATAAATGAATCCGTTTCGAGGCCATGTTAGAAAAAAACGACCTGAAACGGATTCGAATATGAAGTACGTTGCGAATTCGAAACGGGTACATAGGTACATTGAGCTAAGATTGTTTCTCACTTGGTGTTGGCTATTTCTGTTTCAAAGCGGTTTCCTTTAAATTGCCTACCACACTTTCACAACGCCTTAATTGGAACGACATCTGATAGATAACAAAAAAGGCTCATATGGATTCGTAGTTGTGATGCAACAGATGATTGTTGTCTGTTTTTCCGAATTTGACTGTTTTTCATGCTGTTGTTACTAATGCTGCTCATGAGTCATTGGCCATAGCTGCTGCTGCTTTTGAATTGTTAACATTTGCAGGTGTGGCATCCACATAACTGTTTTGACTGCCCAAAAAAGGCTAGGGGGATATGTCATGTTACATTGGGTTGCACGTTCTGTCGCCCGTCCACAGCTTTGCTTATATAAAAACATATACATATATATATATATAAATACAAATGAATTTTGGCTGTATGACTGACTGTAATACTCCTGCCTACACAAGAATAGTTATACATACATAAGAGTGTAGCTTGTTAGTTTTATGTATATATACAATGTTACCCTGTCCAGGAGATGTAAGACGGTCTGTCTGCCTGCCTTTGAAACCTTCCACCTACAAAACACAAAAGGGGGCGTCGTCATACCTCGTCATACTTTTCTTTTTTTTCTGGGCTGAATGAGTAACAGCCACAGAAATCTTCAAGGTTTTCTTGCAGCTACAAAGTCAATCATAATATTTATGTTTTCCCTCAAAACGTTTCAGTGCAATAGTTTCGACTTTTTCGTATGCCTCTTCAACCTCCTCAGCGGGCGGAAAAAAGAATTATGATTAGAAAAAAAAAGTAAATAATTTTTACCTTGTGGTTTATTGGTTTTGCATTCAGTTCGATTCAGTTGAAAAATCGAATAAATTTGTTGTGAGATTGCAATGTAATTTTTGGTTTTGTTATTTAGATATTTTAGTTTTTATTTATGATATACATTTATTTGAAGTCACGAATTGAGTGATAAACAAAAAACAATATTTACAATAAACCATAGCAACTTTGAGCGAAATTGGGCGCTGCATGTGTGAAATCCAGGGGGGGGGGGGGGGACTAGGTTCATGTTGTCGATAGACTGGGCTGCGTATCCTATGGTTTAATCGATTATATTTAATGGCATTTCAATATTTAACAAGTTTGACATTAAATTTATTTAATAAAAAAGAATAGTTGACCCGGCAATTGATATATAGTTTTTCAGAAAAACAAATAGTTGCAATGAAATGGCCTAGGGCAGGCACGTATGCAGGCCAATCCCTGGGTGCAATTTTTTGATTTAGTGCTATTTTCAACCTTAATACCACGCTGGGCCTCCCCGAAATAAAATCCTGCGTACGGTACTGGCCTAGGGAAAATATTGGGATACGAACTTTAAACTTGAAGGGCTTCATTCAAATTTCCGTAGTCACTCATTACAACAAACTGTGAAATTGCAAACGATATATGTTCAGTAGTTCATGAGCCTTTACCCTTTCATCTGAATAAATGAACAAAGAATTAATGGAATTTAGCTTCGAAGTTAAATCATTTTACCTACATCATATAAAAGCATTATCGTTTCCGTGTAAATGACACTATTATTGTTGTGATAGTCTGAAATTCGTACACACACGCTGTCTTTTTTGTTGTTTGGATGCAAATATAACCTGTTTGTAGCTGGTCGCAAATATAGTATACTTGTGTCCAAACACATTGTGTTTGCGATTCAATATAATATGTTTGGGATAAAACGATTAATAGTTTATAATATACGTGTTTGTAACCCAAACGTGGCTTTGTTAGTTGAAAACTGCTGAAAACAAAAACGTGACAGACAATAAAGAAACAAAAAACAGCAGATCTTCAATTCACGAAAACGATGCTGGCAAACATGTTCATGGTTCCTGCAATATGTTACTGGGACCGTTATTTTTAGCGTGCTCAGCTCCAAATTATTTAGATTCTAAAACAAACAATTGAATATCCTGAGTGGCGTAAATAAAATTCTATACAACAGAAACAAACAGAAATCTGGTAAAAGTATGATACTTTATATCAATCGCACGTGAGATTAATTTTTTCAACAATTTACAGTTTTTCCATTCCGTGCATTTTTCACTTTTCGTTTGCGCTGACAGAAAAACACCTTTATAGCTCGCTTGGAGCAAATATATTTCATTTGCTTCAAAATTATTTCACTTGCTATCAGTCTCATGGTTGACAGCAAAATGTGACACTTTTTTAAAAAAAAAAAATAATACTGTAAAAGTCGTTTCATTTGTTGTAAACGAACATATCGTCGCTGCGTCAGCGCAAAGCACTGTGTACAATTTTTTTTAAACATATTGAATTGTACCATTGAAAAACATTTGAATTTATACAAACGCCCACGCAGCTCTTTTCTGATACTTGCACCGGCTTCGAAGCATATGCTACTATCAAAGACGTAGTTGTAGAACACAACATTCCCAGAAAAAAACTGTTCTCGTTGGCGCAGCAACAATATATACAAACAGAGAACTAATTGGTTGAAAAGAGGTTGTAGCAACCGTAAATTCGGCTGTTATCACTGAATTGCGGTTACCACAACCGAATAGAGGTTGTTACGACCGAACTTAGTCCCAGCGACCGAAATTCGGTTAAAGCACCCTCGTTTCAAAATCGAATCGGTTGTAACAACTGAGTTTTCGGTTGGAACAACCGCAGTGTAACTTAATTCGGATGCAACAACCGAAATTGGTCGCAAAATCAGTTGGAGTAACCGAATCTGGCATCAATTTGGTTGTAGTAGCCGAATTTGGTATTAATTCGGTCGCAATTAGCGAATCTAGCCTTAATTCGGTTGCAACGACCGAATTTCTCATGAATTCTGTAGGCATAACCGAATTCATTTTCAATTCGGTTACCACAACAAAATTCTATGTATTTCCAATCTGACGTATAAAATTCTTTAATCAAATATTATTTTAAAAAGAATTAAAGAATGTCAAGATATTTTTGTGGTTATTAAGAAACGTAAGTAAAATATATTTTTTATTATTTTGCAGAAATTATTCAAGCAGATATCAACAGTTTTGGAGTTTTTCAAGGTTGTTCATGTGAGATATGCTGCAATCGTCTGTGTACAAAACGGTTTAGGACCCAAATAAACCGATACAACACGTCACAATTGGTGTGGTGTCCCATAATGGCCAGGACTTCAAAAAAGGTCGGAAGGTATGTAACACAAATCTATATGAATTTATTTTCTAGCTTTTTATTGTTTTTATAAGAATACAGGAAAATAAATCATCACTCAATATAAAACAAGCTTTAGTAATTCATTTGTGATACTATCTACATTCGGTTGTAATAACCTATAATTCGGCTGTGCCAACCTCTAATGAGATTGTGCAAACCTCTAGTGACATTGTGACAACCTCTAATGAGGTTGTGTCTACCTCTAATGAGATTGTGTCAACCACTAATGAGATTGTGTCAACCTCCAATGAGGTTGTCTCAACCTTTAATAAGGTTGTGTCAACCTCAAATTCGGTTGAGAAATCTTCTTAATTCGGTTACGGCTAATTCGGCTGTCACAACCGAATTTTTCTGTGAGTGTATAAAATTATAAAACTTTATAAGGTACGGAAAAACCCGACTCGCGATTCGACTCTTTAATAACTCGCACGTTTTAAAACTCGAAATCCGAGTCAAAAAATTCGATGTTTATAGCTCGGATTTCTCGTGATCGAGTTCTAAATATTTTAACTCCATTGAGCTCGATTACGATCGAGCCCAATATATATTGCGAGGGAGTGGAAAGCGAGCGAACAAGAGCGGATCTTAGGTTGGAAAAAAATGAAGTAAAACTGACTGTGGTGTAGAGTTAGGATTTTTTTACGCTAGCGTGAGCGCTCTTTGTAGTTCAGCTCAACAGACGGAGCTAGATAGTTCGTTCATTTAGTTCTCATTTCAGTTCAACATGTATCGGGTTTTTAAATAAGGGCGCTACAAAAGTTTTTTTTAAATAAAACAAAACCGGTGTTAGACACCAATGAAATTCTTTATTCCTGTGAAAGTACGTTCGATGCCATTATGTATGGAACTCGATTTCTTTTGCATGGCCACCACGGGGACGCTTGCAGAAGTCCAGACGCTGAACCCAATTTTCGACGGTTTTCAAGCATAAATTGGCCGCTACTGCTGCAATTTCATGTTCGATATTCGTACGAAGTTCATCAATCGTCGCTGGCTTGTTGGCATAGACCATAGACTTGACGTAGCCCCACAGGAAATAATCTAACGGCGTCAAATCGCACGACCGAGGCGGCCAATCGACTGGGCCATTTCGTGAGATAACACGTTCACCAAACTTTCCAATAAATTGATTGTGGCATTCGCTGTGTGGCTTGTGGCGCCGTCCTGCTGGAACCACATGTCCTCCAAGTCCATATTATCCAATTGGGGCCAAAAATATTCGGTTATCATTGAACCGTAGCGATTCGCATTCACAGTAATGTGCCGGTCTTGATCATCACGGAAGAAGTACGGCCCAATGACGCCGTCGGCCCATAAACCGCACCAAATCGTAATTTTTTCGGGATGCAATGATGACTCATGGATTACGTGTGGATTGCTGTCTGACCAATAACGCATATTTTGCTTATTGACGAAGCCATTCAGCCAGAAATGAGCCTCATCGCTGATTGTTGAGGCCTCTTAAAGTTGAGGCCACTGACTCCAAATTTCGTCAGTAAATTTTAATAATTTCGACTCGTTGTTGGCTTGTATAGCTTTCCATGATGAAATGGAAAACCTTACTGAAGAGAAATGTCAAAAGAGCGGGAAAAAATATGGCGTCGTTTGCTGTCCCTATCGAATTACTTTTGTAGCGTCTCTGTTGAAAAACCCTTTAGTTCTAGTTCATTCGAAAAATAATAAAAAATAATAATAATTATTTAATACATAATTATAATAATCCCGAAAATAATCTAATTTTTCCAGGTTTCTAAAGTGTTTGACGTACTGTGATATCTTTCCTAACACAGTGCAACACGAAAAAAAATAACCATATACGGACACCACTACGTGATAAAAGACTAAAAAAAAAAAGACCCGTGTCTCCCAATTTTTCCCAAAGTCATGCACTTTTTTTTATGGGCCGCTAAAGATTTGGGGCCTCGGTATCATTTTCGTAAAAATGTGATCATTTTCTCAGGCTCAAATCTTGCAAAATCGTTCAGAATTTCGATTTACTCTCTGAGGCAAAGTTGTAGCTCTTGTCATAAAGAACAAAAAGACTCTGGTGCATACACGCTGAAGGTAAATCTATGCCATTGAATGATTTTCATCAAGCGATGAATCAAAGTTGCTCTTGAATAGCTTTCTAATGTCAGGGCCATTAAGTATGCCTGTTAAATGAAACCAAAAAATAAAGACAGAAAAGAAAACATTAACATAGTGTAAATAGTACAATTAGGTGAACAAAAATTCGTTTTAAATTTACTGCAATACCTTTTTTAATTTTGTCATCGCTACGCTTTGGGAAAACGCTTTTCAAATAGTCGCATGGATTTACCTTCAGCGTGTATGCACCAGAGTCTTGGGAGGGGATCGAGACGCGGAACCGGAAGCAAGAGAATGGGTGAAACAAATGCTGCATTATTTTGAGATAATCGGCGCATCGATGACATTAAAGCTGCATTTTCTTCATTTTCATTTTGACGATTTTATCAAACAACTCCCTACCGAATCCGATGAGCAAGGAGAACGGTTTCACCAAACCACAATGCCCATGGAAAAACGGTACAAAGGCAAAAACCTCGACGCATTGCTTGCAGAGGTATGTTGGTGGAGTCACAAGATCACCCTGTATGATGTTAATGAAGTATTTGAAGAAGAAAGAGCTGATGATGGAGGGCAGTCTGGAAGCAACGTGCCTGTGGACACCATAATTGCTGAATCAGAGACAGATTCGGACGATTCGGACGACGATTTGGATCCACAACTTAAGATTGTTGTTGGATTTGCAAGTCCAGGGCCCTCAACATTATAAACATAATACGAATACTTTTTTTAATATTTTTGTAATAGATAGCATAGTATCTCAATGTTGTAGTAAATAAAAAACAAATGAAATTAAAAAACGGTGTTAAGAATAATTCCCAGGAAGTTTATATGTTCTAGAAATTTGTTTATTGAGACCTTAGGTAAATTTTTGTAGTTGATTGTTTCCTTGAATTTTGAACGGTTAGCTACCTATGGACCTGAACACGGGAAAAAAGGTAAAAAAAAATCGAATTTTTTTAAGTTTTTTGCGATTTTGATCTGGAAGGTGAAGTTTTTTTGATTATTATGTTTTTGATTATATGTTCGCAATGTTCTTTTTTGTTCTTTATGACAAGAGCTACAACTTTGCCTCAGAGAGTAAATCGAAATTCTGAACGGTTTGCAAGATATGAGCCTGAGAAAATGATCACATTTTTACGAAAATGATACCGAGGCCCCAAATCTTTGGCGGCCCATAAAAAAAAAATGCATGACTTTGGGAAAAATTGGGAAACACGGGTCTTTTTTTTTTTAGTCTTTTATCACGTAGTGGTGTCCGTATATGGTTATTTTGCCATGACTTAAAAAATTACACACAGTGTAACTAAACTGTCACATAGAAGGTATTACTTGATATAAACTTACGCGGAAATAAAAATTGAGATTTGCTTCTTCCGTTCTCGAAATATTGGGGTTTCTGTAATGTTTTTATATTTTGAAACAACAGTTATGGATATTGTGCTCTTTAATTTTTCAAAATGTCGAAAATCGCGAGCGAGTTATATTTTCAGATCTTTAGATCCTAAACTCGCTGGCGAGATCTACTTGCGGGGTGAAGTAAAATCGTGAGCGAGTTAAAAATTGCGCTCGCTCGCGATTTTTTCATTGTACAGCGAGGGGAAAAACAGCTGTCTCGTACTATGGTACAAACCATAGAGTAATGACGTATAGAGACGCCAACTCTCTCAGTAAATTAAGGACAGTTGGTGTGTTGCAGAAGGGCGGTTGGATGTTGGAAAGTATTACTTTTTTTTTAACGCCAGATAGAGCCAATGGCTCAAACAATCCAACAATAAATCAGCAACGGAATTTCGTTTTGCGCGTTAATATTTTTGTGTAAATACACCACAAATATATACTAACAATAAAATATATCAAATAAAAAACGTTTAAATTTCACAGTTTTTGATCAAAACTGTATGAAAAATTTGAGTCAACAATTTTTGGAATTCCACCTGGTGTAAGTCAATTTACGTCAAATAACTCTCTATCGCACCATGAGTAGTGTGAAAGGAAATGTCAGACAAGAACAATGGCAGCTCTATATGGCATTACACTATGGTACAAACACACTCATGCACTCAAACTTTATACAAACACACATATAGACTAGACATATAGATTTCCATAGGGTAATTTAATATAGACCTGCCATTTTAACGCACAAAACGAAATGCCGTTGCTGATTTGTTGTTGGATGATTTGAGCCATTGCCTCTATCTGGTATTATTAAAGTAATACTTTCCAATATCCGACCACGCATCTGTCTTCAATTTACTGAGTGAGTTTGCTACTCTATACGTCATTACTCTATGACCAGTTCAGTTGAGTGTTTATTTTTTTAAGAACATCAAAGAGGCAAATCCTCAAGATATGATTTTTGGGCGCAGTTGTATTGGTGGTGCCTGGGTTCGACTCCATTTCTGAGAAAGCATTGGTACTGAATTAAATTTGTCTTTGCCACTTTAATGAGAACACTACCTTTCACGCGTATGCATTAAACGAAACAGTAGGCAATGTGAACAATACAGTCACTGGCCTAGAAAGCTAAGGCGCTGGTGAGAATAGTCAGAAACGATCGGCCACCGAAGTGAGTTCAAATACTGGTTCCGACTGTTTAAATTTTTTCTAATTGCAGAAATAAACCCTGATCTGTATAGGAAATCGCAAATTATCTTTGTAAGAAATAATTGCAGATTGAATCCTATAAAATAAAAAAAAAAAATACTTTAATGCAAATATGTTTCATTTCTCGTAAAAGTTTCTTTAGATTCGAGTAGTATAACTCGTTCGCAGTAAACAAAGAGCAGGGTGAGGAAAACAGTTTCGTTTCCCGCAATATTTTTTTTGTGTTAAGTTTGGAGCCATTTGAATCACCTATGTGTGGTAAACGAAAGAACTGTTGGTGGAATTAGCTCTTCTAGTCATGTGTGAGAGTAGCGGGCGTTCAGTCCGTGGTGTTACTTAAGGATCTTCGTTCGATACTAATTCGCTTATATACATTTCATATAAAAGTTTCCATGTATATGTTTAACGATCTAACTTTAGTACCAATTCAGGCACACCGGCATCAGATGAAGACCTTATCACGAAATTCGAAAGTTGTCATTCAGAGATTGTGCTTTCCTGAATTGTCTATTACTCTAACAAAACCAACCCTGTTTTCAATTTGCCAAATGTTTATTATCGGTCGTGTATTAACTTGTCATAAATTAACTTGTAAACAGTTATTGGGAACATTTTTCGTTTCTCGCAAACGTTTGTTTATTCTCGTTTCGAATTACCGTTTAATTGTTGGTCCCAAAAGAAATGATTTAAATCAAAAAAGACTCGTGTGTCACAATTACTTTGCTCAAATCCAAATATTTCCACAGAACTTCTCACAATCAGTGAGTTGTGTGCTTTTCAGTTTTACACTCACACCATAGGATTTGCAGTGTTACATCGGTTCCGAACGGTTGTATTAAGAAGCTTTTCGATGGATAACTACTCGATAGTAACGCCGCCACTAAGCGAGGTGACCATCGCTGAAGGAAATTTGAGGTGACCAGTGCCTCGTTTCTGTAGTTCTCGAATCGAAAAAGTTTTCACATTAAGCATGAAACAAAAAATTCCATCGTTTCTCGATTTGTGAGTAAAAAGTGTTTCTGTATATCAATGCGAAAAGAGGCAACACTGATGAAGTTTTGATTGGAATATTCCAAGAAAGCTGTCAAGTAAGAAAAAAATATAAACAAACAAAATAAACTAGTGCGAAAAAGAACAACAAAAAGAAGTATAGACATGTATTCAACTGCATTTTATTTTTACTTTCTTGATTTTTCTGTAATATTTAGGAAAAATTAATTGAAATACATAACAGAAAAGATATAGTTCCTATCTTCTCCAAGTTTTAATTTCTTAAAAAACCTTTTTGTAGAAACAATATCAAAATCTCGCACCGTTTTAATTTGTGAGTATTTTCGACGTTTCACATTTTAATTTTCTCGACTCACTACTTTTTAGAAACAGATTTTCTCGCATTTTTCCAATAAGAATGAAAAAAGCAGTACGTCACAGAAACTTTTCGCAAAACAAACGTTGTAGAAACAGTCACATGTGAGAAGCGATTTTTTGTACCGATTCCTAGCGTTTTTGTTCCAATTCACATGTTTCATGTGAAAACTTTTTCGATTCGAGAACTACAGAAACGAGGTACAGAGCAGGCATTGAATAAACGTTCTTATGTTCAAGTGTCGCGTACACTAAATACTAACCACCAGCGGCCAAATTCCCGAAACAAAATTAATTTTTCGCAGACTTCGTTTTGGGCATAACGACATTTTTGTTGCAGTGTATTTGTAACAGTATTTAATCAAAATCGTAATTCGCTGAAATGAAATAAGAAGCGCAATAATAATACAGAAATGCTTTTAACCCACAATCCATGTATAGAAAGGTGCCATATGAAAGGCGTTGATTCTACAGTTACCACACCATTGATCGAAATTGTGCTTCATCACAAAATGAAATTACAGACGGAATCAATCATTCTGCCGGGCAACAAATGCGTTTGTGTCTATCAGTGTAGTTGGTCCGTCTAACCGTCCGCCAGTCTGTCTATCTGCTTGATTGTTCTGTATCTATTCGTTTGGAGTCTGAATGGGTATAAAGCGGGATAGGTTATTCTCGTATGTTAGCGAAAATTAATGTTGGTATACATTTTCTATGTACATATTAACATATATACGAGTGTGTTAGTGCATATGTATTGGGGTGTGTGTGTGTGCAATCAGATTTCCATTATGTACCGTTATAATTTACATCATACACAGTATTCCTACCTTTCATAAGTTGCATTCTGACTTAATGTTTTCCTTTACAGCTTCCAACAACAGTGAAAAGTGATAGATAATATCATTGTACATTAGGGTGTACTGAATTTTTTTTGGTGGTGGATATTAGGGGGAACTGTTCGGATTGAAGAGCTGGCTATGGAAGTGTCAAACTTTAATGACAGTTTTTTTAACCTCCTACAGCCTGTTTAAGTTCTCAGTAACAGTGAATTTATGCCAAACAACAATTTTGTTTGAGTCAAAATGGGGACGTGTCATGAGGAACATAAAAAGGAAAATATATCTTAAAAATAATTTTTTTAAATTTACTCAAACTCATAACCTTTTGGAATGAAGTTCCTTATCGCACGTTGCGGGATGAGGACTAAATGAAAAAAAATTAAACAACTTTTGTTTTAACACTATTATGCAACAACCCACTATTATCAACTATATTGTTTACTTTTGCTTTGGTTTGTGTCTAGACTAACAGCTTGGATCATAGAGAAAGAAATTAGCTAGATGCCTGACATATGTTGGCAAATTTCTTGTTTAATGGGAAGTATTCTAGGTTGAGCCTGTAACCAATATTTAGCATACTTTGTAGTTTTGAACCCAATGAAAACTAAATTTAGAAAAGCCAGAGTGCAAGACTGGCAAACAAAAAGTTTTATTATTAGTACAATATAAAGTAATAAAAAGTTTATTTTCATAAAAAAATATTCCATTTTATTACAAAACCTTTTATTACCTTTTATTTGAAAAATATAATTTTTTTAAAAAACTACTTTTATTTAAAAAAAGAACATTTTCTTAAATAAGTGCCTTTTCTTAAAACAAGAAAATTTTCTCAACAAAAAATTACCTATTAATTTTCTTCAACAAAGTACCTATTTTTTAAAAAAAATCCAATGAGTGTTCGAACTCACGGGCGATGTGTTAACACCTTTTTGCTACACGGTACCTGTTCGATTTCTATGAACGCATTAGTAAATGTTACATTGGAAAATAAAAAACAGCGTTCAATCATATGGTGACGTTACAGTTAAATAATATTAATACTTAAAATTATTTAAAGACCCAGTGCAAGCACAAGTGTCATTATTTTCTTGCTCAATACTTTTTGTTTTATTCCCACAAAAGTCAAAGAATGCAAAGCAACAGACACTTGTACATACATACATACATTGTTATATTCGTACGATATAACCGAAGATCAACATAAAATACTTTTTTAATATTACTCCAAATTAATACTCCAAATTAAAACACTTCAATCTCGGCTCGCCGATATCGGATCGCCTTAATTTTTGGCCTAAACTCTTCGTCGAAACCCGCACTAGCTTTTTATTCCAAAAATTAATAAAATCGGCTATGAAATTCCGGAAAAAATCGCGTGGGAAAATTATATGAAAATCGCCCAATAATCACTTTCAATACCGACTGCCAAGCAACGAACAAACAAACGATGATTTACTCTTACAAACCTAACACTTGCGTATGTATTAAATTTAACACATCAAAAATACCTTATCTGAAAGAAGTACATTTACTTAAAAAAAGTAAATTTTCGTACAAAAAGTACCTTTTTCTTAAAAAAGGTAGCTGTTTTTAAATTGTACCTGTTCTTAAAAAGTCAATTTTCTTACAACAAAAAGCCTTTTCTGTAAAGAGTACATTTTTTGTGAAATAAAATAACTTTTTTTTAAAAAGTATATTGTTAGGCCCTTTTTGTAATAATATGTATTATATTTTCCCGAAAACGTCCTTTTTAAAATAGAGGTACTTCTTTTATTAAAAGCTAATGTTTTTTTTAAGGAAATATACTATTTTTAAGAGGAAATACTTTCTGTAAGAAAAAGGTATAAGAGTGCGCATTTTTTTTACAAACAAGTACTTTTTTATGAACAGGTACCTTTTAACGAAGTGGTACTCTGTTTAGGAAAAAGTTATTTTTTAAGAAAAAGTACTTATTTTCAGAAAGGCTACTTATCTCAAGAAAAGAAAAGGTATTATTTTATTTTTAAGTGAAGGTATTTTTAAGAAAACGAATTTTTGTAAAAATTTTATTTTTTCACAAATGCTCCTTTTTCAAGAATAGGTACATTTTTTCTTATCTCTAGAAAAGTAATTTTGTTTCACATAATGGTACTCTTTAACAAAACTTTATTTTTTTAAGAAAATGCAATTTGTTGTAAGAAAATGTTTATTTAAAAAAAAAAAATTTTTTAAAAAACGGTACTTTTTGTTAGAAAATTTACTTTATTCAAGCAACGGTACTTCTTTAAGATAAGGTATTTCTTTTGAGAAAATTTACTTATTTTTAAGAAAAGGCACTTATTTAAGAAAATTTTCTTTTTTAAACTTCTTTCAGTTTGACTTTTCTAAATTTACTTTTTATTGGGTTCAAAACTACAATATATACTAAATATTTGTTACAGGCTCCACCTAGAAAACTTTCCATTAAACAAGAAATTTCCCAACATATGGGAGACATCTAGTTAGTCTAGACACAAACCAAAGCAAAAGTACCTAATAATGTTATGTTAATGTTAATTTCATCACCACCTGTACTTATATGCAATTCAATGGCAGTAATTCGATTTATATGCTAAATGTTGTGATGTAAGGGATGTTTGGGACATAACTTCTGATGAGCTCTGATTAGTATAAAAAGTTCAACAATTTAAAGCGAATCCTATCACCTTTTTAAGTGCGTACTTTTCTTTTAAAAAGTTGTTGAGGTAAAAATAGTTACTCACATTTAGGCACTAAACAATTAGAATTATTTCATTAAATTCGCACTGTCTTCTTCGTGTTTAATCCGCCGCTAGTTGGACCAAAGTCAATTTTTTTTTAAAACGATATTGTTTTAAAATATTTAGTACAACCAAACTGTATTTGGTATAAACAGAACTTAGCTGCCATATTAAAACCACCCAATCACTCATTTTAATAAAGGACAAAAGAGTGAAATATCTCTAAAGTTGAATGAGATGTAGTTCAAGAAATTGTTTAATGTTCCACCAAAGAGTAAAATTCAATAGCAACTCAACCTCGGTGACAGTAAGTGACAGTCTGCCTACCCCTGTGACAGTAGGTGACAGTCTGCACAGCAGATGATGGTAACTTTTAACTATCTATTCCTCTATGGTTTAACTCTATTACGCGCAAAAAAAACTTGTTCCTCCCAAACGAAATATCAGACAACTGAAGTTCGTTTTGAGGACTGTAGTTCGGCGAAACGAAATTCTGTTAAGCCATACATGTCATTTCATTTTGGAGAACCGTAAAATGTTTGCAGCAAACGAGTTATGAAAAATGTAAACTGAGAAAAACGTTTGCGCGAAACGAAAAACGGTTCCGCCAGCTCTAAAATAAAAAAAAAAATTGCGAGAACTTTAACACTTTTGCAGTAAATGAGTTCTGAGAAATGGGAACTGAAAAAAGCATTACGATAAACGAAAAACCGTTCCGGCAACTGGTCCTTCGGTTACAGCAACCGAGTTGTAGTTGCTCCAAAATGAAAAACGTTTGCGAGAACTGAAACACATTTGCAGTAAACGAGCTATGACAAATTAGGGCCGAAAAAACGTTTGCGAGAAACGACAAACGGTTCCACCAACTGTGGTAATTACTCCAACCTAAGAAAAAGTTTGCAAGAATTGAAAATCGTTTGCAGGAAACGAGTTATGAAAAGTTAGAGATGAAAAATCGTTTGCGAGAAACATTACTTGTACATTAATACTTTTATTTATGGCTTCCATAAGCTCTTTTTTTTTGTTTAAATTTCCAACTTTTAGAATTTTGTTTTTACCCATAAAGTTTGTGTTAAAAAAAGTTGGAGTTTTTGTCTATTTTTTCATTGTCAAATAACAATTAAAAGCGTCCAAGATAAATTTACATTGACAAGGTAGAAGCGTTAGAGTGTATGATCACTCGTATATGTATGTATGCATGAGTGTACTCGTATATTTACGTTCGTCGTATTCTGTGCTCTCATTAGAAAAATGGCTAATTTCAGTTATCGCATACGTTTTTTTAAATTTGCGGTGAATGTAATTCTGTACGCGTTTGATACAAAGGAAAACTCGTTTGCAACAACATGATACACATTTGCGATATACGAGTTTCATTGGGAGAACTAAAGGGAACGCCATCTAACGCTTTTTCTTCAACTAGTGTTTATTTCGTGAATGGTAACACTTAGATCTTGTCTGATTTGACAGATAATTAGTTTTATCCTTCCGCTGAACGAATATGGAATATGGAAAAATGGGCCTGCGATCGACTTACAGAAGATGCCGATCTTGCCAAAAAAATCATATTTTCAGATGAAGCTCATTTTGATCTTGGCGGGTATGTAAACAAGCAAAATTGCCGCATTTGGGGCACAGAAAACCCGCACGCATACATTGAAAAGCCGATGCACCCAAAACGAGTCGCTATTTGGTGCGAATTTTGGTCCAGAGGCATAAGTGGGTCATTTTTCTTCGAAAATGAGCAAGGAGTGGCCGTTACAGTCAATGGCGATCGTTATCGGGTCATGTTGAACGAATATTTGTTCACAAAAATTGAAGGGGAGGATATTGGCAACATTTGGTTTCAACAGGACGGCGCTACGTGCCACACAGCCGAAGCTACACTCGCAGAGCTGATGTCGTTTGGCCACTTCGGAGCTGCGATTTGACACTATTGGACTATTATTTGTGGGGTGTCCTCAAAGATAAGTGTTACGCCGACAAGCCAGAGACAATTGACGCTTTAAAGTACAATATTCGTGAAGCCATTGGTGAAATACAGCTGCACACAATCGATAATGCGCTTAAAAATTTGGACCGATCGTGTAGGCTACTGCATGGCCAGCCGAGGCAGCCATTTGAATGAAATTATTTTCCATTATAAACCGGAAGGATTGTACTTTCAAATAAAAAAAGAAATTTGACAAAATATTCAGTAGTTTTTTTTTTATAGCATTTTCAAAAAAAAAGTTATTTGGCGGACCCGTTACATTAATTAATAAATTAATAAATTAATAAATTAATAAATTAATAAATTAATAAATTAATAAATTAATAAATTAATAAATTAATAAATTAATAAATTAATAAATTAATAAATTAATAAATTAATAAATTAATAAATTAATAAATTAATAAATTAATAAATTAATAAATTAATAAATTAATAAATTAATAAATTAATAAATTAATAAATTAATAAATTAATAAATTAATAAATTAATAAATTAATAAATTAATAAATTAATAAATTAATAAATTAATAAATTAATAAATTAATAAATTAATAAATTAATAAATTAATAAATTAATAAATTAATAAATTAATAAATTAATAAATTAATAAATTAATAAATTAATAAATTAATACAAATCGATCAAAGTATTGTTGCGGCAACCGAGCAATAAACGTTTTTTTTTTGCGTGTAAATACTATAATAAATTTGTATTTCAAGAAGAAAAATTTCTATAAATGAAGGTACGTTGTCATCCAAAATAAATCCTATACAGTGAAATATAAGTCATTTGTCATATATATAATGTATATAATTGTTGGTCACAATCATATTTCGTTTCTCGATTTTTTTTTTGATCGTGGGTTGAGTATCACTTATTTGCTGTAAATGAAAGAACGTTTAATGGAAACGCGGTTCGCTTCATGTAAACGTTTTGAGTGTTAGAGTTACCATATATCGGGTATGGAAATGCTCTTCGGGTATTGTAAAAGATTTTAGTTATTTACAATAAAGGAAGTATTTTTTGATTTAACAAATATTCGTTTGCCCCAAATACACTCCTTAAAGGAAGGATATTTGTTCGTTTGGGCATAACGAAATTGTTCTTTACGGGTAGCTTTTAGTTCCAGTGTACACCGCTGATTACATCAAAATTGGGCGCACACTTATTTATATGAGTAGGAAAAGGATTCCAGTTGTCCAATAGAATATCTTCTGTACATGTTATATTATGCATTTTATGAAAAGTCTGAATTGTTTGCAAGTACTTGAACTTTAGGCACAAATCTTTAACAACAGATTTTTCCTGATCTGCAGAACTTCCCATACGCGGCAGATAATAAATCAAAAACGAGCCACTCTATTATAAAGATGTGTTGCAAACTTTATAGTCGAATGTATAAGTCTCTACATTCGTGTACATAATGTGGAGTGTTTTATGTTATCCATAGATTTCACAGGAAAACACTGATAAATACACTTGTCAGCACTGATTCAAACTAAAAGAGTCCATTGACAATAACGACGACCAAGGGGAGGGACAATCGAGAATGCCGAGGAACTAAAAGAAAAATGTACAAAAAAAAAATCTCTCAGTTGGGGCGTACGGAAAAGCTGTTGCAGCCGACAATAAATGAGTTGAAAAAAAGTTTGGTTTGATTGAAATTGAACAATTGCTGGAGTTGTTGGTGTTGTTGTTGCTGATGTTGTTCCTGTTGCTGTTACTCTTAAAGTTGTATTATAACGAAATCTCTTTCCTTTGAAAGATTCAAACATATAATTAACCATGTCAAACCACACAAATCAGCCACCACGACAGGAAAAACGAAATAAAAGAAATGAAGGCACATCCATCTATCTGTTCGCATGCGCAAATGTTAGACGGTTGGTCAGATGATGAGGCCAATGGGTGGGGATGATGATGGCATGATGGTATCAAAGAAAAATCAGATTTTTCTGTAAAAAACCTTAAGGCTTAAAGAGGCTGTGCCACAACAATCTACAATTCGCATACGTACATATGGTTCTATCACTCCCTAGGTAATTGGGAGAGAAATATGGGGTTATACTCGTAAAGATGCAACTGTGTATGCGACCGACGATGACGATGACGACCGACTGTAACAACTTGCTGGGGAAGTCTAGATTTGGGTTGCCTTCATTGAGGACACAGGAGAAAGTCAACAAAGTGACCATAATTTAAAAATTCGAAAGTAAATTAATAAAATGTTTAAAACTGCTGGATAAATCGATGAACTGTCACTGCGATTTTGAAATTACTATAATTTAAATAAGGGAAATTCAATAAAGCATACACGCAACGAAAAGTTACATTTCATCCAAACGAAATTTCAGTTACATGAACTTCGTTTGTGGCATGTAATTGCTGCAAACAAACATTAGTTGAGTCAAACATATCATATCTAGTCTATGTGATAAATAAATAAAATTATTAAACCGATACTATCGATTACTCAAGCTCAAGACCATTCTATAACTCTATTAAATAGTGACATAGATTTTAAAAGAGGTTTCCAAAATGAAACCTCATGGTTCATGATAAACCATATATGTAGCTATTTCAGATCTAGCCACAGACCGTTATCGGTGGTTGTTTGGAATGATTTTATTAAAGAAATCATCGGGCTAAATTTAGACGAAAATTCAGGTCCATTCACAACTATTTGGTATTCAATTGCTCGAAAAATTTCACATGTTTAAAACACAAGAACCATTCGCCAGAACATATTTCGTGTTTCGAGAGCCATTGGCTTCTAATATACATAATGCTTATTGTTGCCACAAAGACAACATAAGTTGAAATAATGACATCGTCGTAGGTCATCGTCGTGACCTACGTTACAAAATTCAATTGCGTGAGATTTGTTTTTTTTTCGCTCTGTTTTTTTTTAGAAATAATTTTGTTTATTCCATCCGTTCTCTGTCTATAATAAAATCGTTTACAAGGAACGAAAAACGATTACAACGAACAATATATGGTTGCTCTGAACGAGAAACCCTCTTAGGTGAGACCAACAACGTTTCCGTCAACTGATCTTTCGTTTATCACAAACGATTTCTAACAGATGGCGCAAAAGTTGTCCCCCTCTCTTAAGATGATATCGTTTTTGTTAATGGTGGCAAATGTATTTTCAGCTTTGACATAAATAAACATATTCCAAGTCTAGGTCAACAAGACAGTGATCGCTATACTCCTCAAGAGCTCAGAGTAATTGATTCAATTCTATGGTTGTGTTGGCGCAGCGTGAATTTCGCCACAGATTTCGCGGTTGCGTCACCAATTAAGCAAACACTACAGCGTTTATCCACTCGTCCTGAAGAGTATGGGCCAACACAAGATGCTGGCAGGTGTGGCAGGCCCCGGAGCAGCCGTTCTGCGGCTGTGGCCCAAGAAGTCGCAAAAGATTCCGGAATATCGACCAGATGACTTGCAATTCAATTGGGCATAAATAGGCGGTCTTTACACAAAATTGTGGTGAAAGAAAGACTCGAAGAGGTTCTCTTAGAAAGTGCAGACAGTGAAACAGTTGTTAGCTGTTGACAGTCAAACACATGTAACATACAGCCAAACAACATCGCGTGACAACTTTTGCGCCACCTGTTGGTAAATTCAAACCAACGAATCAAGCACTACAGACTTACGAAATTTTTTGCTGTCAAATGATACGTCCTACTGCGCTCACTTCTTAACATTTATGATCAGAATATTTAAGCAAATCATCCTAATTTGATTCATGCTTGCACAACTCTAATAAATTATCCAAATTTATGTTGAAAATCAGTCAGCGATTCGCGCAACTTATAGACGACTTCGTGATTTTTATGGCGCACATAGTCGCCCATCTGAGCAATCCCTCCGTCGAACTGTGGATAGATTTCATACCACATACTAAGTGTGTTTTTTTTTTTACCCCGCTAAAGTTAATTATAGCTTAATTTGTACGGGACAGCTAAGCGATATTAAGTGGCATTTCAATTTCCCTCTTAAATTCCGACTTGAGCAACGACAATGTTGCCACATGTTCAATTTCAAGAAATGGCAACAAAAAGTTATGTTCGATAAATTTTTTATCATTTCTTGCGAATGAAAATGTTATCAAGGAGAGACTCAAAAAAAAATAACAAGCCTATGTTAGATAACACGGGCGCATAGGTCAGACGTAGAATACGTTAGTAATTTTGCAATTAAAATATATGAATTAAATAAAATTTTTAATATATTATATATGATATATTGATATAGTGAGCGTATACATCACCAATCCTTTGTATTAATGTACATACACACACATTTACACGCTGCTCGCAGAAGTAAACAAACGACAGCAAAGATCTGTAAACTTTCAAGCACACACAAGTGTCCACGCTCCCCTCCCTTCATTTTATGTTCCCCCCCAAACGAACTAATAACCGACCGATCCAACAAAACGAAATGTACACACACACACATTTACACGCTGCTCGATAAATAAACAACGCACAGCAAAGCCAAAATCATTTGATTTCACAACAACAACAAAAACAACAGCGGCATTTACAAACCAACAACAACAGCGGCATGTACAAAAAAAGTCTAAAATATCATGCTCTTAAATATTTATTTCCTTAACTACATAAAACTTTTATATATAGACATATAATTTTTTTAATGTAATTCGAAACAAAACATATTACCAAAACTGAGTAACACATAAAAATTGCTAAAATATGTTTTAATATTTAAGTAAAAGTGGGTGAAAGTTGACAAACATTTTCTCAAAATTTATTCTACGTTAAAACAGAAATTACAGCAAATGTTGCCACATTTCGTAGTATTTCGTAGTATTAATGGGATAAATTAACAGCCTTAGTCGATGGAATGTGCGTAGTGAAGACAATATCGCCGCTGTAAACGAAAGTGTGGAAGAAAATTCAGATTTATCGATTCGTTGTCGGTAGCAGGATTTGGGGCTCTATCCGTCCTCTACGTGGAATGTTTTGCGAACGATCCTAACCTATACCCGCATTAGATCCAGCTGATGCACGATTGAAAACCACGGGACCATCATATGCGTCGCTCTTTCGCCGATTGGGCTCTACACAATTTGCAAATTGACCCGACGTTTTATCGCAAAATTGTGTTCACATGCTGAAAAATAACGGCCCCTGTAATATATTGCAGGAACCATGTACATGTTTGCAAGCATTGTTTTCGTGAATTGAAGACCTGCCGCATTGTTGTTCTTTAGTGTCTGTAACGTGTTTGTTTTCAACAGTTTTCAACAAACAAAACCGCATTTGGGTTACAAATACAAATTATATAACCTATTATTAATTATTGTGTCCCAAACATGTTATATTGAATATCAAACACAATGTGTTTGAGCACAAGTATTATATATATGCGACAAGCTACAAGCACTTTATATTTGCACCCAAACAACAAAAAACGATACATTTTTCAACGTGCAGCGACGATTTATTATTGAATAAATAAAATTGCAATATATGGAATGAAACCAATCGAAAACAGACTCTACAGATTCCATTACATCCAGAAAAATGCACCGTTTGATGCAGTTCCCACGCTGGTGGCATCATCGGACCATATTTCTTCAAAAATTAAGCCGGAGCTCGTGTTACGGTCAATAGAGATCGTTACCGCACCACGATCAATGTTTTTTTTGTTTGAAAATATGGATGATATTGATCTTGGCGAGGTGTGTTTTCAGGATGGTGCTAAGTGCTATACGACGACCACAATAATCGATTTGGCGAAGTTGATTTGGGAAATGGACCTGTCAGTTGGCCTCCAAGGTCGTGCGATTTGGCACCTACGGGAAGTCACTGGTTTATGCTAATATACCAGCAATAATCGACGCATTGGAGGCTACAATTCCCCGTGTTATTCGTGACATACGGCCAGTAGTGCTCAGAAAAGTGAAACAAAAATGGACTCCAGAATGCCCGAAATAATTTTCAAATGTTAATGCGAAGTATTGATCTTTCGAATAAAAAATTTGATTTGATTACAATTTAATTGTTTGTGTTATTTTTACAATTTTCAGGCCAGCTTAATAGTACACCCTTCACCACACTGTCTTACCGGAAAGGGACCTCTGGAGCAAAGAAGTGTCTTGTATAGAGGGCTATGTGATGGGTTACAAATGAGTGATCAGGTAGGGTATGTGATCTACTCTAGGGAAATAGCTTTGGCCCTTTCTCGATGACTACCTGATCAGTGTAGAGTGTATCAGGTGGAAATTTTGGCAATTAGGGGAGTGACCGGCTGACTCAATGTATTTGCTGGCAGTCAGACGGTAATGAAGTCCCTGGATTCAGTGTTCCAGAATTTAACATCTGCCGCAGATCTCGTAAGTAAATGGGTCAAGAGTGTGATATTCACTGTATTTGGGAGCCGGGTATTTGGGACGCACAGTGTCGATTTCCATCGGCCAAATTTCAATATCTTTTGATCTAGTGAAAATTTTTAAGTTCTGTAAAAACCCCATTGTGGGAAAGGTGTCAAAAATTATTGCGATATATCAGTATTCAAAATCGCACATCAATAGGCGGTATATTTCAGAAACATTTCCAAGTTTAACTACTTTTTGTTTTGTCATATATTAACGGGGTTTTCAATAAGAGCGCTACAAAAGTTTTTTTAAATAAAACAAAACCGGTTTTAGATTCCAATGAAATTCTTTATTCCTATGAAAGTACGTGTTCGATGCCATTATGTATGGAACTCGATTTCTTTTACATGGCCACCACGGGCACGCTTGCAGAAGTCCAGACGCTGAACCCAATTTTCGATGGTTTTCAAGCATAAATCGGCCGAAACTGCTGCAATTTCACGTTCTATATTCGTACGAAGTTCATTAATCGTCGCTGGCTTCTTGGCATAGACCATACACTTGACGTAGCCCCACAGGAAATAATCAAACGGCGTCAAATCGCACGACCGAGGCGGCCAATCGACTAGGCCATTTCGTGAGATATCACGTTCATCAAACTTGGTTTCCAATAAATTGATTGTGGCATTCGCTGTGTGGCTTGTGGCGCCGTCCTGTTGGAACCACATGTCCTCCAAGACCATATTATCCAATTGGGGCCAAAAATATTCGGTTATCATTGAACGGTAGCGATTCGTATTCACAGTAATGTGCCGGTCTTGACCATCACGGAAGAAGTACGGCCCAATGACGCCGCTGACCCATAAACCGTACCAAACCGTAAATTTTTCGGGATGCAATGATGACTCATGGATTACGTGTGGATTGCTGTCTGACCAATAACGCATATTTTGCTTATTGACGAAGCCATTCAGCCAGAAATGAGCCTCATCGCTGATTGTTAATGGTGGCCTCTTAAAGTTGAGGCCAGTGACTCCAAATTTCGGTAGTAAATTTTAATAATTTCGACTCGTTGTTGGCTCGTATATGTTTCCATGATGAAATGGCAAACCTTACTGAGGAGAAATGTCAAAAGAGCGGGAAAAAATATGGCGTCGTTTGCTGTCCCTATCGATCTACTTTTGTAGCGGCTCTGTTGGAAAACCCTTTATATAGTAGACAGTATACAAAATAACCTCCAACAACATCATTTCATATATCACGAAGTTCAAAACATATGTTTACAAAACAATCCTTGAGTTTTGCTATAGTTTTGTAATTTATTACCTATTTGCTGTACACACACACACACACACACACACACACACACCTAACGAATGAGGAAATGTTACCACTTACATAGGTGTCAAAATACATTGTTGCATTTAACATGCAACTCTGTGGGTTTATGTAATTGACATGTGTCGTCGTGGTATTGCTACAATACAAAGCGATATGAATATGTTAATGTCTTGAAAAATAAAAAACAACAACTGTTAATATGTTCACTTAGGCGAGGCAACAAAGTGTGTATGTGTTATTGGATTTGTGCGAACATTTCGCCATTGTTGACCTTAATTTGAATTTGGGCCAAAAACACAAAAATCTCACATACCAATGAGTACTCTAACTTGTACTACACGCGTATAAATAGAGGCGGGCAAGTGAATTAATGGCGCCTTTCGCCACCAATAAACGTATCCATGTTTTGTGCGAAATAAATAAAGATAAACAAAAATATAACGGCATCAGCACCAAAACCACCACCACCACCAGCCGCAGCAGCGTCATCCCTCAGCTCATTTCGCACATTTCGCAGAAGGCCGAAATCGCGAATTTACAAAACAACCAAATATTTTTTGTCATCATAGCGTCACTTTTGGCCACAACAACAACCAATGAAAAAAACTCACAAATTACGGTTATAATAAACTTGAATTTGTTTTGGGTTTCACGTTGAGAAAGTGCGAATTTTATCACGTTATGGCCAAAGTACAAAACGAAACCAAAAGACAAACAACATAACACACAAAAAACAATAATAACAAAAACCGGCATCCCAACCAATAGAAGAAACCTATGCAGTGTTGTTGTTGTGTTTTCTATTTGTTTCTGTTTTTGTTAATTTTTAAGATTTTTTTTTTATTATTTTATATTTTTGCGAAATTTGCACAAAATTAAAATTTTGCAAACACACAAAACTAGTAATGAATAGCGTTTTTTGTCTCGTTGTTTGTTTCGTTTGCAAAAATAAAACGCAACGCGTATTGTGCGTCGTCTGTGGCATTTGAATTAATAGCCGCGTTTTTTTGTTGGTTTTTTTTCAAATTTTAGCCAATTGTTTTTGAATATTTTAACGTTTGCGTTCGCACTCACTTACAATTCAGTTGCCAACAATTTCAATGTTGTACCATGCGAACAAAAAACTTAAAATAAAGTGGATGTAGTTCGTACTGCCTGTCCGTATGCCAATTTTGTTTTTGCGGCCACTTGGCCGGTTCAATTACGGAAGGTGCGAAACTATTTTAAGATTGAGTTGTTCAAATCTTGATATCATAAGAAAAATGCATATCAACTAGCAATATGCATATGATTGCCAGTGTGGTACAGTAAGGAGCAAAAGTATAGCATCAACTGTAGTATTGTTGATAAATTTGTGAGGGTTACAAATTAAAATAATTTAAATTAACATAATTTAAAAGTGAAAAAAGTGATTTATATGTTAATAATTTCGGTGACATGGGCAGCCAAAGAAACGCCGCAAGAATTGCAATATGCATTTACATGGGTAAATCTACGAGTAGAGTAGCAATAGTTTTTTTTAGTTTTTAGTTTTTTTTGTGAATTTTTTTCCATGGCCAATCCCTCCACAGTACCGCTTTAATTTAGCGAAATGACCGTCGCACAGTGGTTCAGAATCGATTTTCATCGGCCCAAAGTCTATAACTTTTGATCTAGTAAACAATTTTGAGTTCCGCAAAAAAACCGATTGTAGGTAAGGAGTCAAGGATTATTGTCAGACATAAAGATTAAAGTTGCACAGTGGCGTATATTTTAGACAAATTTTCAAAGTTAACTACTTTTTGTTTTTTCGCTTTCAAAGAAAATAATCACATCTTATTTTGTGTTTTATGTTTCTTTTAATTGTTTGATGCAGTTGTTCGAAATAAGAAAAAACAAATTTTTTTTCGTTTACAAATTTTATCTTGCACAGTTTTGGAAATTGGAAAATAATGATTTAATTTTATGACTTCGATTAAATGTATCTCAACAAGTTTTAAAGCTATTGTACTACATTTATTGGGAAAATGTGGTTCATTGGTTTTAATATGGCGTCTAAATTCAGTTTGTCTAAAATATTCCTTGGTTGTAATAAATATTTTCAAATTTATCACTTTTGATTAAAAAATTTATAATTATTCAGGTATGAAAATATTATAATAATGACAACATGTGCTCTTTAGTGAATTTAATTACCACCTGTATTCAATATCTCTACACAATAGTCCTTGTGTCCTTACCTACAATCGGTTTTTTAAAGAACTCAAAAATGTTTACAAAATTCAAAGTTATAGACTTTTGGCCGATGAAACTCGATTATGAACCACTGTGCGATGGTCGTGCGGAGTTTGCACATGCCTTATAGTGAACTTTTTCGGGATGTACTGCTAGTTTTTCGATCTCACTTAAGATGCGACAACTTACATCGTATTGATGAAACGTAACAGAAATTAGCTTCATTGAATCATATAATGCAGCAAAAGATTGCCCTGCAGCACCAGTGCGTACAAAAATTTGATCACACCAACAAATTTTCTGAAATTTTGAAGCAGTAGAAACATTCTTACCATATTGTAGGCAGAATTTCAAAGTACATTTTGTCAATGCTCTAATTAGTGAACTTTTGGATTATATAAGTACACGATAGCAATTTTATGGTTGCAAATAATTGATTGATGTCTTAGTCTGTCCCATTTGTTTACACACAAAGTTTACAAACGCTGAAATATCTTCGTTTTTGTCGTTTTGTCTGCAAATATGAAGTGTGTTTGGAGCTTGTCGCAAATATTTTATACTTGTGTCCAAAAATATTGTGTCTGCTACTCACTATGCATGTTTGAGACACAATGATTAATATGTTAGAATATATGTGTTTGCGACCTACATATATTTATGTTTGTGATACAAATGCAGCTGTGTTTGTTGCACTGTCTATGCTCTCTCGAGAGCAAGAGAATAAAAGATGGCCAACGAGGGAGTCTTTCTTGTAAGAGTGGATCTGTATTTTTGCATCACTCTCAGTCAGTGATTCATAAATATTCCTGAATGTGCGTGTAAATTGCAGTTAAGGCCAGTGTTTCTTATTTTGGCTGATGTATTACGTTTTAGTTTTAGTCGTCAATGGTTCATGGGACAGAGGATATCAAAAGCGCTTGATAAGGGGAAAAAAATAAACAAAGGATTGCACGGTTAAATGGTTTGTGATGTTGCTTTGGTTTTTGTGTATGTGTGTCGTATATATTTATGTGTGCTACCAAAGTGAGAAAGGATTTTAAGGAAAGAAACTGGCAAGGGCAACAACGTGAAGCCCCTTGTCTGTCCGAGCCTTTACTGGGAAAATCGGAACGGCGGACCATTTGTGAAGCATAACACAGGGCAACACTGATTCTGCGGTGCAGGCTTTGTACTGAAACTTTGGTGTATATGTTGATGAAGATTTTTTTGAATTAAAGAAACCGCTATGTTTAAAATGAAGGAAGTTTCACCGCACATTTTAGCATAACTCAAGAACAGTTGGTCCGATTTCGTTAAGTAAAAATTATGAACATCCGCAGCTAAATTCCCTTCAAGTTACACCTACAATGTTTTCTGATAAAGTCAATACTTTCGAAAATATTCAGAGATATTTTCCAAAAAAAAAAAATTCATGCAAAATTTTAAATTTTTTGGATTTTTCAAAATTCATAAACAATCAAAAAAGTCAGAAATGCTGTTGTTTAATCTTTAGTTATAAACATAGATATGTTACAAATAAAAATAGCCATATTTCAATAAAATCGATTAACAAGTCTTGGTTTAATTCACAGTTTAGTTTTAAAAAAATAAAAAAATTTAAATGAATATTAATAACAGAAAGATTTCATTATTATAAGAAACACGAGTTAAGAAAACCGTTTTGTATGGGATTTTCTTTGGTACTTTTTTTTGGGACAGTCCCGTTGTAGGTTCCAGATGTAGTCTGCCATCATATGGCTATCCAAATATTCGCCAAAAATATTCGGTTACCATTGAACGGTAGCGATTCGCATTCACAGTAATGTGCCGGTCTTGATCATCACAGAAGAAGTACGGCCCAATGACGCCGACGGCCCATAAACCGCACCAAACCGTAATTTTTTCGGGATGCAATGATGACTCATGGATTACGTGTGGATTGCTGTCTGACCAATAACGCATATTTTGCTCATTGACGAAGCCATTCAGCCAGAAATGAGCCTCATCGCTGAAGATGATTTTCCGATGAAAATCCGAATCATTTTCAAGTTGTTGCTCAGCCCAATTCACGAACATACGACGCTTATGGGGATCAAGCGGCTTCAGTTCTTGCGCCAATTTGATCTTGTAAGGATCTAGGCCAAGATCTTTTCGCAAAATTCGCCACAACGACGTCACAGAGATGCCCAACGCTTGAGAACGACGTGTGGGTGACACATTTGGGCTTTCTTGAACTGAAGCCTCAGCGGGAACATTTTGCACTGTGCCTGTGGAATAAAATTTTTCCACTAGACGCTCAATTGTTGATCTGGTAGGACGATTATGACGACCATAAATTTCGGTAGTAAATTTTAATAATTTCGACTCGTTGTTGGCTCGTATATCGTTCCATGATGAAATTGCAAACCTTACTGAAGAGAAATGTCACAAGAGCAGGAAAAAATATGGCGTCGTTTGCTGTCCCTATCGATTTAATTTTGTAGCGTCTCTGTTGAAAAACCCTTTACAAGATTCCGTCCAAGGATTTCATTGGAATAATACCCAAGAAACCCTATACCCGATTGCAATATACTATAAATCAAATGGGAACATAGAACATACAAATTATATTGTAATATCTCACTGTCTTGTACATAATTCCGCTGCAGTCGATTTGTTTCACCGGCATATGACTGCATTTTTAAGAAACAAATTTAAGGAAGTGCCAAACAAAGTTATATACTATTCTGACGGTTCCGCTGCTCAATTTAAAAATAAAAAAACTGTTACCACGAAGCAGATTTTGAATGTACGACTGAGTGGCATTTCTTTGCAACTAGCCACGGAAAACGTCCTAGTGACGCACTTGGAGGCACCGTTAAAAGATAAGCACGACGAGCCAGTTTGCAATGCTTATTGGATGATCAAATGATTTCTCCACGGCATTTGTTTGATTGGTGCCTAGAAAACCTCACAAATGGTAACTTTAAATTTTTAACAGAGAAAGACCACAGTGATGAAGAAGAATTTCTACGCCAAACATTTGTTGGACTACGTACCACTCCTGGAACACCGAAATATCATTGCTTTGTTCCAGAAGGAAAGGCAAAACTAATCGCAAAACTTTACACCGGGGATACAGATTTTGTAATTGAAAATATTTGCACTTAAATTCATATTTATAATAATACCGTTAAAAATATTTTTAAACTTATTATTGTTTTTTAGACCACTAATTACCGAGTTTCGAAACTTTAGAATCCAAAATATAAAAGTAAAACAAAAAAATTCCCCCTTGCTTTTTTACACAGAACTGCATACGCGCCAAATTTCATCAAAATCGGAAATGATATTTTGTAATTTTTTTCTAGGAGTAAAAAATTAAAAAAAATAAAAATGTTGTACATAGCATCACATTTTCTTTAATATCTCTGGACTTTGAAAAAACGCCCACTTGAAATTTTGCATACGCATAAAGGAACGGTTAGAAACCAACATATATTTTGGTAGAATTTTTAAAATTTCGCTTTCTGAGATATATCTTCCCGAACTTTAGGTCCTTTTGACCTTTCAAGAATAAAATGTAAGTTGTGTAACATTTTAAGACCCTTTTAATGCCTACAAAATGAGACCATAATAACATTTTTAATACAGTAGTTTCAGAGTTATAACTGTATCTTCACCTACACATTTCAAAATTTTTACGATTTTTACATTTTACAAGTTGCCATAGTTCGTGAACCAAAACGGTCAGAGGTCCAGAAATTGGCTCATATTGTTTTTTTGTAAAGAACTACGTACTTTCATCAAAATCGAAAGGGGTCAGGTCAAATTTTGTAATTTTTTTTGTCGAGTTCATTTGTTTTAACTCATTTGTGACTTTTTTGATTTTTTATGAATTTTAAAAAAACAAAAAAATTTCAATTTTGCATGAAAAAAAATTTTTGTTGCAAAAATTTTCTGAATATTTCCGAAACTATTGACTTTATCAAAAACATTACAGCAGACAGTTGTCCGAGGCCTTCGGCCACGGACTGTCCCTACAGGCTGTGTCAGAGACACGGCCATTAAGTTTAACGTAGAATACGCCATCCGATAAGACAGAAAACATATATAGCAATAAATTCATTTGCTTATATTATTTATCATTTATTGTTATATATGTTTTCTGTCTTATCGGATGGCATATTCTACGTTAAACTTAATGGCCGTGTCTCTGACACAGCCTGCAGGGACAGTCCGTGGCCGAAGGCCTCGGACAACTGTCTGCTGTAATTTTTATATTTACCAACGGCATTTGATTCAAGTCCGTTAAAAAAAAAAATATTATGTTAAATTTTTTTAAACTTAATTTAATTTATGTATTTTAATTAACATTTTTATTGAAAAAAGTTCTGCGAATGTTGAGAGGGCCGCCATAATATTAAAAAAGGTTTACCTTATAGAGTCTTCGCATTAGCATTCGAGCGTTGTGTGAAAGCTTTACGCTTTACAATTCAAAATTAATGTTACAACAGCTTTATTGAAGCTTTCGCAAAAAAGCTTTATTACGTTAGCTTACTGTTTGTTTCACTTTTTACTAGATACATGTTGCCAAGCAACATTAGCTTGCTGTTTGTTTCACTTTTTACTAGATACATGTTCCTAAGCAATGTTGAGCAACCAAAAACACTCAACCAAACACCACACATATGTTTGAGTGTATGTGTTTAAACAATTTTTATTTGAGAAATTAAAATACTAGAAATATATCAACCAATATGAAATGTATACCGTTTCCTCAAATTCAATGAAATAAAGATTACAACAATAAAAACCTGACATGACTCCTCATACCGTAAGGTAAGACGTATTCTACGTCAAAACATTGTAGGCGTAACTTGAAGGTAATTTAGCTGATGATTTTCAGATTTTTTACTTAAGCAAATCGGACTAACTGTTCTTGAGTTATGCTAAAATGTGTGGTGAAACCTCCTTCATTTTTAAAATAGCGGTTTATCCGTGAGAGACAACAATGAAAGGAGAAGCAAAAGAGCAGCAGATTCTCATTTCATGAAAAAAAAAAAAAATAATGCTTTCAATGCAATCTATTATTTTTTTGTATTAATTATTAATAAATGTTATTGATAAAATTAATTATAATGAATATAACATATGTATTGAAATCAAAACATAACTCGTTTCTCAATATTATTATGTTTGGGAGGAAATACGCACATGTTTCCACGTACGTATATGGAGGTTTGGGGGAAGCGCTCGACTGCTTCCACGTAAGTATATGGATGTTTGCTTCTCAGTAAACATGCTAGTGTTTGTATTTAAACACATGTGAGTTTGGGATTTGCAAATATATGAATGTTTGAAGTATGTTGCAATCATATACATGGTTCCTGCAGTATATGTTTGGGAGAATATGTTACAGAGGCCGTTTGTTTTTTCAGTGTGCACTGTCCCACATCTCGTGTTGCTTATAGAGGGAAATTTTTGGATGTGACGGGTGATTTTTTACTATTTGGTTTTTCAGTGTTAAGTTTTTACCTGCTCCCGCATGAATCGTGACATGAGCCACAATCAAATATTTTTACTTTGGCGTGCCATTGCATCATGAATAGACTTACAAACGAACAACGAACAAGGGGAGTTTTTGGATGTAACGGGTGATTTTTTTTACCATTTGGTTTTTCAGTGTTACCGGTTCCACCGGTTGTTCAAATGTAACAATTGTGGGTAATGCGGCGGTCGGCGGAAAAAAGAAAACAGAATCATTTCAGGAGACAGTATAGGGTATGGGTATGTTTGCCTAAAAATGTGTTATCTCAAAGATGTATAACCAACCCAGTAGTGTAAACTCCAGGGCATTCTGTAAAAATGCCTGTAAATATGCCTTCAGAGACACTTTGGCAGGCATACAATACAGGCCCTATTTATTCCTTTTAAGAGAATGAAGAACAATTTGATACACATTCAAATCTCGCTTCCTCAAGTAGGTCTCAAAAGTGGTCTCCTCATAGGATTCAAAAATATTCGATAGACTTGCGTGTTCCCTTACGAAAACAGAAAATTTCCAATATACGCTGAAAAATCGTCCACACACGACGAAAAATCTATCTCTTTTGTTGTTTGGATGCAAATATAACATGTTTGTAGCACATAACAAATATACTATACTTGTGCCCAAACATATTGTGTTTGCTCGTCAATTTAACATGTTTGTGACACAGTGATAGGCCATTTTTCTTCGAAAATGAGCAAGGAGTGGCCGTTACAGTCAATGGCGATTGTTATCGGGCCATGTTGAACGAATTTTTGTTCACAAAACTTGAAGAGGAGGATATTGGCAACATTTGGTTTCAACAGGACGGCACTACGTGCCACACAGCCGAAGCTACACTCGATGTTTTGCGCCCTGTTTTTGAAGATCGCATTATCAGCCGGAGAGCTGACGTCGTTTGGCCACCTCGGAGCTGCGATTTGACACCGTTGGACTATTATTTGTGGGGTGCCCTCAAAGATAAGTGTTACGCCGACAAGCTAGAGACAATTGACGCTTTAAAGGACAATATTCGTGAAGCCATTGGTGAAATACAGCTGCACACAATCGACAATGTGCTTAAAAAGTGCACCGATTGTGTAGGCTACTTCATGGCCAGCCGAGGCAGCCGTGTGAATGAAATCATTCTCCATTATTAACCGGAGCGATCGTACTTTCAAATAAAAAAAGAAATTTGAGAAAATATTCAGTAGTTTTTTTTTTATAGCATTTTCAAAAAAAAAAGGTATTTGGCGGACCCTTTATGTTGGCAAGCATTGTTTTTGCGTTTTTGTTTTCAGCAGTTTACAACAAACAAAGCTACATTTAGGCCGCAAAAATATATATTTAAACCTATTAATCATTACGTTGGTGGTGCAATGGTTAGCGTGCGCGCCTCGTTTACATGAGATTGTGAGTTCGATCCGTGCTCTGACCACCTTAGGTATAAACACGGTATATTTGCAACCAAACAACAACAAACATACTGATTTTTCACTGTGCATTCATACCCACTATCCTTCTTTAAGCAGGCCTGTGGGCGTATCAGCTAAAGTATGGCAAGGGGAGTTTTGTTGTGCATAAAAATCTGTCTTTCTACATGTTCGCAATTTGTCATGGGAAAATTATAACAAGTGTTAGCCGAGTAGACAACATTTCCTTCTATAAGTGCTGAGGCCGTATGTACTAATCCTGGCAGAGTTCGTATTTAACCAATCCACATCGTCGTGGGGAATGTGTAATGAGCGTTTACCCATTACCCACAGGGTATGGGGAAAATAATGGGTAGTTACCCACGACGATGGGAAATTTCCCATCACGATTATCCATTTTCCACTGGATAATGGGGAAAATAATGGGTAGCTACCCACGACGATGGGTAATGGGTTACCCAGGGCAACCCATCCCCATTTTTGATCGAAAATATGAAAAAGTTATAAAAATTTCTACATCTCGGAAACGGTGCGTCCAATCGAAAAAATAACCAATTTTTGCGGGTTTCTAAGGGTTTTTTTTATAAAGTGGTCCAATTCGTATGGAAGAATTTTTTTTCGAAATATCGACAAAATAAGAAAATCGCTAAAATAAAAAAGTGGCTATAACTCGAAAACGGTGCGTGCAATCGAAAAAATAATAAAAAGTATACCTCCGTAGGAGGCTTTAACCAATGGGTAACCAATTCGTATCTCCAATACGAAACCTGATTCCTGGGCTGCAGATTTTAAAAAATTCTAATGTTAAAATATTGAGTTAATAATTTAGCTAGGACACATAAAAATGTCGGCCAGTGTAAATATGGATATATTCGCATATAACTTGTATTATTCCTGATGTCCTTTTAAAAATGGTATTTTGTAGGTTTTCAAGTAGGCCTTAATTTGAAGTCATCTTAGGAAGCCTTCCGTTAGCAGGCCTGTCACAAAACCTACGAGGAAAGGCCTTACATAAACCCATTACTCTGCAGACCACTACTCGGTATGTTTCGAAAGGGAAGGGAAAAGTGCACGCCTCCCGTCGCTCTGTGTTAGTTTTGAATGGCGATTGCATTTGTAGGGTTTGCCTTCTGATTGATTTTGCAGGCCTGCTAGAAGGAGGCATAACCGCCACTGTTTCAGCTGGGACTTCATGGGAGTAATTATTCTTGAGTTTATGTGTCTCCGTATATACACTTAGACGTTTATAACAAACGCTAATATAGATATTACCATAAAATAGATATTACAAATTGAAGATCATTTACAACAAAGGAAACTACTTTTATGGCAAACGTTTTTTTATGTGCGAAGTATGTATCAACCTATGTTTTTTTGCGGTAAACGAACCCGAAACAAGCTTTCTTTGAGTTATACGAGTTTTAATTTGAATCGAGCAATAAGAATTTTTTGTTCCTCCTCTTTTCACCACCACTGTATAAAGTAGTATAACTTTGAATTTATTATAATTGTATTTTTTTTGCTTTTGCTTCTTCCTTTTCATGAATTAATGTTGTTTGTTATAAATGTATTTATTGCAATGCCATGAATGAAATCCATAACAACAAAGACAACAAGGAAAAAATGCGTTTTCAAATTCCCCCTCTATTAGGTTTATTTGAATTATTTAGCCACCGATTTTATGAGGCGCATGGAAATCGCAACTAACACGAGGGGAAAACCGTAACTGCAAGGAATTGAAAATGAAAAGCTGTGCTATCTGAAACTGAGGAAAAACATTCGAATGCAATAGAGCCGCCGAAAAAAAGCGTAACCGCACTTCACACCCATGTTGTGTTCACTTCTTCTTTGTCTTCCTTTTGCAAGTTGGTTGGTGTGGCGCGATTTGCATCTTGTTGCTTGCATTTAACCTGTTACAATGTTGCCTGTGGTTCGTTCAGCCAGACATTTTGCCCAACCCCACAATATGGTTGGTCTGTACAATATGACGGCTGATTGTTTTCTTTTCTTGTGTTGATTTGTTGTCTCTATTTCTATTTCTGTTGCTGTTGTTTTTTGCATATTTGTTTTTCTCTCGCAAATTGCAGAAGGTCACGCACAGGTGCTAAACAAAACACAACAATCTTGTAGATTTTATCATCATCACCCCGCCATATCTTTGAGATACTTTTGTTGTTGGTGTACAAACAGCCAAGTTCATACACTACAAACGTACATATATGAACGTATTTCCATTCGTATTTCTCAAATGCATGGGAAATGGTCCATTTGAAATGAGAAAGGGGGTTTGGAGAGATCGAACATCGAACATAGATTCAAGAAAAATCATATAAAACTCCAAAGATAAGAACTAAAATCTTTTACGTATTAGGAATCCAAACGAATCGTCATCAGCAACGCTTCCGTCGCTGCAGTCACTCGCGTATTAATTACACTAAGTTCGTCAAATAAATTCATACGATATCATTGAACGTGCTCACGATTGCATCAATTTTATTGATAATCTTATATAAATAAAGATTATTTTTTATTTTAATCCAATGCAACTGAATAATTTAATATCACTTTTTTTCACAATACTAATATTTAAACACGTTTTAAATGAAGTCAGCAACAATTTTTACTTTCCGTCAACTCAGGAATCGAATTCAAATCGCAACACCCTTTTACTACAACTACCTACATGTGTATAAGTAGATGGCTTGGAAGCAAAAGCCGGTAACTACACTTTTCTAACTTTTTCTAATTTTAGCAACAGGCTATTGAGAAATCTGCGAGTTTCCCCACAGAAAGAAGAAGCATTTGTAAATTACAATTTCGTGTTTGACTTTGAAAACCAACCCGAATTTTCTTGGGAGCAAAATCCTATATAAAAAGGGTCAACGCTTTTGAGGACAACAAATTTACAGATTATTCAGGTAAACATTGCCCACGTCAACGCTTCGCGTGGTCTATTTTCACCAATGACAGTTGTAGTATTGGCTTCCAAGGCAGCAATTATGGTTGGCTTGTCCTTCTAGGCGAAAGACTTCACGTGCTGCCACAAAATATAAACGAATGGGGTAAAATCGCACGCACAATGCGGCCAATTGACAGCGCTACAACCTGATATTAGTTGCTCGCCAAAATCACCTTTCAATTGGCTCATGGTATCGCGTGCAATAAGGCATGTGTTAGCGTCCTGTTGAAACCGCTTGTCAACCAAGTCAAATTCTTCAATTTTGGGCAAAAAAAAGTCCGTGAACATCGAACCGCACCTTGCTGATTTGACCGTAACGTTGCGGCCATATTCGACTTGAAGAAGTACGGCCCTATGCTGCCACCGGCCCAAAAACCGCACCAAACAGTGAATTTCACAGGATGCATTGGCAGCTCTTGAACAGCCTCTGCTACACTTCGGCCCAAATTAGGCAATTCTGTTTATTGGCGAAACCATTAGTCCAAACATGAGTCCCATAGGTGAAGACAATTTTTCGTAGGTGAAGACAATTTTTATCTAAGGCCTACTCACCGAAATTGCGACGCATTGGTAGGTGGCCCGGCTTTCGCTCCTGCAACAGCTGTCTTTTGTATGGGTCTAGACTGAGGGCCTTACGCAAAATCGAATATCACAAACTCAGTTGCTGCGATCGGTGGCGGATGGACGGATATCACTATCTTGATAACCACTAGCGAACACAGCGGCAATATTCTCTTTGGATACGGGTTGGTGATGCCCATTAGAGTGAAACTGGTGGGAAATTTAGTTACAATGGCATGAATAACCTAATTGGTGGGTCGTTTATGACAACCATAAAATGGACGTAACTTGCGAAACATATTTTTCACAGAGTACGAATTTCTATTCATGATGAAATGGCATGGCACACGGAACATTTTTGACATTGACAAATGTCATGAATCACTAGCGAACTGGCAAAATCTTAACACTGGAAATCCACCTTCCTTCTCGTTGGTCGTGAGATGTGAAAAAATTTCCAGTAAATACAACTCGCGAGCGGGTGCAAAAAATAACACAAAAAATGCACGCGCAGGGGAGCGAGTTGCGCGAGTTCATTACCCATTCGTCTCAAAGGAATAAAACTAGCGACTCGGGATCAGATAAGAGAGGTAGTTGAAAATGGATCCAATAAATGAATATGGTTCGGTGTTCTCGTGATGCACATAATTTTTACCATAAAGTACATAGCATACTCAAGATACTACTTAAGGAAGGTACAAAAATGTATATAAATTGTACAAAAGGTACACAAAATGCACCAAACGTATATAATGGGTAACAACGAAGTACATAAAGTGTAAGATATATTGCTTTAAGTGTACCAAATAGTACATGGAATGTACGAAAAAGTATATAAAGTCTTTCGAGTGTAAAGTGTATATAAGGTGTGCTTAAAACACACAAAGTATACTTACAGGTGTCCACCACAGTACATAAATTGTATCAATAAATCCAGAGCGTACAAATAATGTACATAAAATATAGCAACAATTTACCAAAAAGTACTGTTTGGGCCAAAAAAGTAACAGAAAAGTAATTTTTGATAGCAAATGATTATGTATGAGTAATGAAAAGTTCACAAATTAGCAAAAACATCCTTTTGATGACAAGTGACACATAAAATGTACCAAAATTGTACTTTCGGTACCACCACTTTACTTTTTGGTACCACAAGGTAATTGTGGGAACGAAGTTTCTTACCGCACGTTGCGGGATGGATGCTAAATTAAAAAAATTGTAAAAAATTAAAAATTCATCCCACTATTATCCACAATATTGTTTCCTTTGGCTTTGGTTTGTGTCTAGACTACCTAGATGTCTCACATATGATGGGAAATTTCTTATTTAATGGGAAGTTTTCTAGGTGGAGCCTGTAACCAATATTTAGTATATTGTAGTTTTAAACCCAATAAAAAGTAAATTTAGAGAAGCGAAAGTGAAAGAAGTTTAAAAAAATAACATTTTCCTAAATAAGTGCATTTTTTAAAAAAAGTAAATTTTCTCAGAAAAAAAACCTATTCATATTCTTAAACAAAGTACTTTTTTTTAAAAAAAATACCTTATCTTAAAGAAGTACCTTTGCTTAACAAAAGAAAATTTTCTTACAAAAAGTACCTTATTTTAAAAAAAGTATTTTTTTTAAACTAGTAGCTTTTCCAGAAAAAGTAAATTTTCTTACAACAAATTGCTTTTTCTTAAAAAACTACCTTTTCTGTAAAGAGTACATTTTTTCTGAAACAAAATGACTTTTCTTGAGATAAGTACCTATTCTTAAAAATGTACCTATTCTCGAAAAAGGACCAATTCTAAAAATTTTACACTTCTTGAAAAAACTTTTTCTTCAAAAAAATATCTTCTCTGAAAAAAATACCTTTTCTAAGAAAAATTCCTTTGCTTAAAAGTTCCTTTTCTTAAAAAACAAAGAATACCTTTTCTTTTCTTGCGATAACTAGCCTTTCTGAAAGTAAGTACATTTTCATAAATAAATAACCTTTTCCTAAAAAGAGTACGACTTAAAAAGTACCTGTTCTTGAAAAAGTACTTCTTAGTAAAAAAATTCATACTCTTATGACTTTTTCTTACAGAAAGAACTTCTTCTTAAAAATAGTACCTTTTCTTAAAAAAACATTAGCTTTTAATAAAAGAAGGGACCGGGGAGAACTTCTCACAATCACTGTGCTGTGCGCTTTCCAGTTGCACCACCGATAATAAGTATTCTTACAAAAAGAACCTAAAAATATATATATTTTTTTTAAATACATTCTATAAAAAAAAGTTCATCATTTTACAAAAAGTATCTTTTCCTAAAGATCCATTTAAATTATCGTGTTATTGGAATTATTGGAATTAACTAGTACATAATATATAGCGAAAGGAACTTCGCTCCAACCGTGTGTCCGTTGACACCTCTTGTGATTTTATTATGTGCTTCTTTGCATCCAAAAACGACTATTTCTGGTATTTTTTTTTACCCGAAACCATTCTATTGTTTGGTACTTTTTATTTCCTTGTTGGTACTTTTAGAATTCCTTTTTGGGTGCCATTAATATTTTTTTGGTACACATAATGTAGTTTTCGTAGTACAATGCAACATTTTTACTACATTGCTTGTACATTTTTCAACACATACACATGGAATTTTCTGGTACATTTAAGACTTGAGGACACTTCGTGACAATATATGTATGCGGTATATTTTTGGTACAAGGTTTCTGCTCGTTGTCAGCTTTAATGTATTTTTTGGAATACTTTTGTTTATTTTGTGAACTTTTGGGTACATTTTTTGTAATGTTTGGTACATTTTCTTTTCTTTTTTAGATTCGTTTAAAAATGCTACTTAAAATACAAGTCAATATACTTTGATGTTTTTCTCGAAATATAAGTATGCCCCTATTACCGTACACCACTCAACTTAGTTTGGTCGACTTAGAGACGACCCAACTTCAACACGACCAAACTTATCTTTTGTATTGTGGTTCACAACTGTTTTTGGTTGCAATTGTTATAGTGTTACCACCTCGGAACATCAATTTTGACAAGTAAAAGCAGCTGATTTATGTGAAAATAAAAGAAGTTAACAATTGTGTTGTGCTTGCAAAATCGAAATGGATATAAGTAGCATAGATTTATTTTATGAAGATGGAGTCGAAAACCCGAATATAGATGTGTTGCATTTAAGAAGAAATATTCGTGATGCATCCAACCTTCTTGAACTGCCCAGTGCAAGGTATGTATTTGCACATACACGTTGCCATTCATTCATGTTCTGGACGGTGGCCCTAAACTATTTAACTCCACAGCAAATCCTTCCCATAGTTCTCGCACTTGGCTCTGCGTAGTGCTAAATTGTGGTTTTCCAAGGGCAACGGCTGGATTACATTCCATTAGCTGGACAAGTTTGTCAAACTGAGCATTCTTTGTGATCTTGATACTTCTAAATATATAAAATATTATTGTTAAATTAAAATGTTCAAATGTTAAATGAAAATTATAATTTAAAGCCAAAATAATATCTTCTTACGATCGCTCCATTCTTATCAACTTAAAAACACGCACAACTATAGACTCAACTGCTCTCAAGCAGTGGTGTAAATTTAACGCAATTGTCGACCAAACTGGCACAGAGTTGTCAACGGCAATACGACAAAAGTAAGTGAACACAACCAAAAAATCAGCTGTTGTTCAGTTGAGTTGAGTCGGCCGTTGAGTTGAGAACGGCAATGCCAATTCATCGACTACGACCAAACTATCACAAAAGTTGAGAACCGTCATAGGGGCAATAGTTTGAATCAGATATCACATTTTACTTCCCAGTCCTCCATACATGACCTGTGTTATGATTTATCGTATCTACATATATTTGTCTTCATTCAAAATACTTGCCTGCCGTAGTTTCCTCCGATTAGTTTACTAGAGATCTCGCGTGAGATCGCATTTTGTATTCCTTGCATTCGCATTTGAAAAAAAAACAATGACTCAACTTTTGTTTTGATTACGTACCTGCAATGAAACGAAGAAGATGAAGAGGGTTAAATCATCATATACTTATATTTATATATTCGTATATACAATTTGCGTATGTCTATTTGTATGTACAATAAAGTGCAAATAATTATATATGTGTTTAAAATTATATATTATGCGATATGTGCATATTCATTAGATACTGGGTAAATGCATATATATTCCGGAGGAGTATCGTGATAGATATACAATTTGAATATTTTATTGTTTCTCTTTTCAAAATTAATGAGTCTAAATAAATATTGTATAATCCAGAGCATATAGCTTGTTATTTGCTGGCTCAGATTCGCTATTATGCCTACGAAAGTTTAAAAGTGAAATTTGTCATAAATACTTAAACATTCCGATGTTTATAAAATGTTCACGATTTTGAAAAATGAATCTTAATGTATCATAACACGGACAACATCCAACTTTTTGTGCCAACACGGAAAACGTAAAGAGATGTTAAAATTGGAACAAAAGATTTTAAAGATCAATTTGTTTTCACATTTAAAACCCAAATCAAGATTTTACCTCCGCTCATTTCAGTTACGATCCTATACATACGCAATAGGTGATCGGTCGTGATATCTGAAAGAAAGAGCAAAATCAGCCAACGGGTTCAAAGGCTAAGAATATATTCCTTGTTTTTCTTGCTCATATTTATATTTATAAAAATAAAAATAAATGGTTTCCCATTACATCACATGAAGGGACTGGGGAGAACTTCTCACAATCACTGAGCTGTGCGCTTTCCAGTTTTCACTCACTGATTGGGACCTACAGTTTTACACCGATTCCGAACGGTAATTTGAGAAGCTTTTTCATGGCTAGATACTCGATAGTGTCGCCGTCACTATGCGAGGTGACCGCCGCCGAAAGAAAATTTGAAGGTGGTCAGAGTCGGGTTCGAACCCAGGATCTCATGTACAAGAGCCGCGCACACTAACCATTGCACCACCGACGGCCAATTATTATTTATAATTATCCTAAATCTGGTTAGTTAACAACAACACTCCGAGAACTAATTGTTTGAAAAGAGGTTGTAGCAACCGTTGATTTGACTGTAGCCACCGAATTGCGGTTGCTACAACCGAATTAAGGTTGTCACGACTGCATTTAGTCCCCAGAATTGGAATTCGGTTAAATAAACTTGGTTTTATAATTGGTTTGGTTGTGATAACCGAATCTTCTATAATATTCGTTCTGCCACCTAAATTTTTTATAATTTCGGTTGCAGCAACCGAACTTTGATTTAGTTCGGATGCCACAACCGAAATTGGTACAAAATTGGGTTGCACGCACCGATTGCGGTGCAATGTATTCAGGTGCAACAGCCGAATTTTGCACCAATTCGGTTGCAACCGGCAAATTTGGTGTTGCAATAACCGCAATAACCGTTTAGGCTCAAGTCGGTTGCAATGACTGAAATTGCCGGCAATTCTGTTGCTGTACACTAAAAGGAAAAGCATCGTCACAGGGATGAAAGTGTTCATTACAACAACAATTTTTGCATCGAAAGTGATCTAACCTACAGTTTCATTCCCACTACATTCCAATGTGTTGATTAACTGCAGATTGTTCGTCACTGCGATGAAAGTATGGTTGTTGCTGCAATGAATTTGATTCATTATTCCAACGAATTTGTTTCATTGCTGCAATGAATTTGTTTCATTACATCAATGAAGTTGCTTCAGATTAACCAAATGTTTTAATGTTTAACCCAGTTTTCTACAAAATTTAAATTAAATAAAATAGTTGCAGGAACGAAAATTAAGTTCTTGCAGTAACGAAAGGAAAATTTGTCAAAGAAAACATGTCTGCAATTTATCTATGTAGCGCCTACCAAATTGTCGGATATTCGAAAATTTTCATTGTAGCAACGGAAAAACATTACCGAAAATGTTTCATTCATGCGACGAAGCCTTAGTCTTTCAGTGTAACGGAATTTCTGAAGAATTCTGTTGATAGAACGTAATTCATTTTCAATTCGATTACAATAGTTATTTCAAACCGGATATTTAAAATTTTGTAAACAAATATTACTTTAAATAAAAAAATAATACAAATATTACTTAACCTATAGGTTTAAAAATGTACAAATGTTGCTGTCGCGGTGACATTAAAAATTTGTTGGTGCACTAAAACGTTATATTTTGCAGAAAATGCCCCCATTTATTACCAGCGTGCCGTACAAGCAGATGTCAACAGTTCCAGAATTTTTCAAGGACGGTCGTTTGAGATGCGCTGCAATCGTCAGTATATTATAGATATCTACAAGACAAACACAAATACTAAGCAGGACTGCATTATTTCAATTCAAATTATCAAGAACTGCACACAACATAACCTACTTAGACTCGAAATTCATATACGGAGTAAATACAAGTTAAACGAGCCAAGAGCATTCCAGTCCAAGCATGAAACGAATCAATATGCTGCGATACTTTCCTAATAAATTTAGACTGAAGAGACAATATCAATGATCAGAATATTAATATCAATCCCTGTACAGAACGACAATGGCAAATAACGACAAATTTCATTTAGAAGCCTATTAGCTTTCAACGAAGAAATTGCATGACGCTTACTTTAAAACGTTGCCTATTTCGTTTCTGAAAATGCAACAGTTTGTCTGTCGTTTACCCTAAAAGGGCCTTTTTGTGTTCGTCTGTGAGAATGTAGCACTGAAATTTTGAATTTCCCGGTAAAATGGTTGACATTCTGCCTTTTTGTATCTGTTCTTTGTCCTTGCTAAACTAATTTAAGCGGATTCAGTTAAAATCGCTTACGTTCTCAAACAGAGTGGTCGAAACAATAGTTAAGCGGGAATAACAAAAAATACCAATAGAATTGGTAATTTGTCGAACAGTTTGTTTCGCTTAAAATGGCTTAATAACGCTTAGGTCTCCATATATACTGGTCGAATATTTAAGATAAGCGAGGTAAATAAAACATGCTAACAAAACAAACGGACGAATACAGTTGTGAGAAAATGCAAAATTTTTATGTTCTTTTCGCACCCCAAAAAAGGCACAACTTTTAAAGGACAATATCAACACTTTTTAAATGTCGCCTTGTACAAGGGCAATATAAGGGCAGTTTGGTTATTCCATCCATTGTCACTTACGACTCCAAATAAAACGATCCACACATAATATTTCGAAATGTGGCAACATTTGCTGTATTGGGTGAAAAAAAAATTATATACGGCAACACGTGTGTAGCCAGAGTCAACAAATACATGGTAGCAGCAGATGTTGATGTAGTTGTAGGCATCAACCACGGACATTTTGTTTAGTCCCTTTGACTTGTCGTGAAAAAATGGTGATTGATCCTTTTTAAGCAAATTCAAAGCAAATTAATCGATTTTGGGTAAGGATACATTTATTTCAAAATGTTTTTTTCCAATGGGATACTTGTCCATTGAGTGCGGAAATGACATGACTCTAGTTGTTAGCAATCTCAACGCTGGCAACGCTGGTTAATAATTGGCTCATGTGGTTTCTGCAATCAGTGATGCATTTCTTATCATATTATTTTATTCCTTTTAACCTACAAATCGTTGCTTGAATATGCTGCAATAACTTCCTCTATAACTTCCTTTTTTTTTTTTTGAATCGAGCGGACCCATCGCCGCCACCCTTACCCGCCCCTACCGACCGAGAGGGCCACGTCACCATAACGTGAGGACAGCGTACACATTATAGACCGGTCTATAACGGGAGAGCAAGGATCATAAGTTCACACGTTGCAACCAACTACAGAAATTCTTCACCAGTTGGTATTACACTAACATAAATAAGTATAAAAGCACATCACGAGATATTAATATAACAGACTTCATAATATATAATAATTACGAGCAAAACGAAAACCAAATTATAAATCAGACAGACAGACAGATAGCAAGGATAAAGTAAATTTACATATGTAAAGGAATATATAGCACTAATGCAATCGGTTGAAATGCCAAATTATCCTAGACTTTGTAGTTTCCCAACTACCAGTGAAATCAATAAATTGATATTGCTCATTAAAGTCACGACACATTCTCCTAACTGGATCAAAGGACGCATAATTCGAACGCTGAAACTCGATGTGAATGAGTTTATAGTACCTCGTGGATCTCAATGGGACATTTATGAAAATCTTAGATAACAGAAATTCAGAACATATACATCCATCAATTATCTTCAAAACTCTAATAGAGTTTATCATGGTACGTCTACTACTAAGAGTCGGCAATCTGATCAATGCTAGTCTACTGCTATACGAAGGAAGATTATGGTTCGGGTTCCATTGAAGATTTCTCAGACAAAAAATGAGAAACTGTTTCTGTTTGTTTGTATTAACATACAAATTGTACTGGGGGTCCCAAACAACTGATCCATATTCGAAAATAGGGCGGACTAGTGAAGTAAAAAGATTTTTCGTAACGTAGGGATCTGAAAATTCCTTTGCCCAACGTTTAATAAAGTTCAGAACGCCATAAGCCTTGTTTACCATCGTAATTATGTGGGAGTTGAAATTCAATTTTATGTCCAAGAGAACACCAAGATCAACAAATGAATCCACCGATTCAAGAACATTGCCACCTAAAATGTATCTTGCGGAAAATAATGATGACCTAGAGAACAGCATATGTTTATATTTCGCAAAATTAAGCTCCATCAAATTGGTTTCGCACCACGTCTGGAAAGTAGACAAATCCCTCTGAAGTAAAGTATATTGACAAGGATCCTTGTAAGAAAAATAGATCTTCACGTCATCAGCGTACATTAACAATTTAGAGTGCATTATGGAGGCGGGTAAGTCGTTAATGAATAACAAAAATAGAACCGGCCCAAGATGACTGCCCTGAGGCACCCCAGATGACACAAAAATAGATCTTGAGAATGATCGACCAAATGATACCATCTGTTCTCTGTTCATTAAATAAGAACTAATCCAATTCAGCATGTTACAATTAAAACCCATTGCCCCTAATTTATATAATAACAAATTGTGGTTAACTTTATCAAAAGCCTTACTAAAATCGGTAAAAATCACATCAGTTTGATCTCCATTAATAGAGCCGTCACTAATAGAAGAGAAAAACTGAAGCAAATTAGTCACGGTGGAACGACCCTTCCGAAAGCCATGTTGACATGGATCTAAAATAGAGGAAATATGATGAGAAATTACCTCTGTGACTAACTTCTCAAAAAGTTTAGGAATGGCACTCAATTTTGCAATTCCCCTATAATTTGCAACATTTACTAAACTACCAGATTTGTGGAGAAGGATTATATAAGAGCTCTTCCAGTGTGCAGGAAAATGACCGAACTTCAACGAAGCATTAAATTAGAGAGTCAACGCTAAGCTGAGAGAATTCGAGCAGTATTTCAATATAGAGTCCGGGATACCATCAGGACCAGCTTTATTCGAGGCTTTCAATCTGATCAAGTTATCTAGCAACCACGAAGAATTTACGACAGGTGCATCAAACGGAATGGTAGAGCGGACAGTGTACGCGTATGATTTGGAAATATCATAGGCTCGGGTGGAATAAATAGATGCGAAAAAATCGGCGAAACAATTAGCAATAGACTCTTCATCTGAATATTCAATACCGTTGATTTTGATTCTACAAGGTGTGGAAGACGAATTACGCTTCAAGTTAACAAATCTAAAGAATGATTTGGGGTTCCGTTTAAAATTAGCCTTCAACTTATCCAAATATAGTCTGTAACTCTCACGAGATGTAGAGTTGTATCTACTCCTAGCAACAATATACCTAGCATAGTCTGCTAGCAGTCCAGATTTTTTATACTTTTTCGAACATCTATTCCTTACATTCTTGAGACTATTTAGAGCCCTTGAGGACCATGGGGGACCAGTATTACCCTCTATTGGCCTCTTGGGTACAGACTTAGAAATATAGCCATTAATAATATTATAGAAATCTTCCAGGGCGATTTCAAATTCAAAAGAATTATCACACTGACAAATATTATGCCAGTCGGGATCAAAGATAAGATTATTCAAAAGAATAAGTTCGCACGCGAAAAGCATATTCCAACATAGGACGAAGAGCAATTGTAACCAACCTGCATGGTATCATATGTATAATTAATTTCCAGCGTTGGATGGTAACTATCCTCAGAAGAAATTAACGGATCAATTCGAGAAATATCAAAGTTGTTAGAATCATCCACTAAAACTAGATCAAGGACTCGATTCATAGAATTGGGAATGTCGTTCAATTGAAACAACCCAAGTTCGGAAATATGTGTAACAAAATCAGATGGTGTCAATGGAGTCAGAGAATTAGTATCGGGTAAAGACACCCATGTCACAGACGGCAAGTTAAAGTCACCCAATACTAAAATACGGTCCTTTCTACCGGCTAATGCAATAACTTTTGCAATAGCGTCAATATGCTCTTGATATACCTCAAAGCATGAAGATGGCGGAATATAAGAACACGTGACAAACAATTTCAAATCGCCTAAATTAATGGACACCACAATAAACTCAAGATCGCCAATGTCATCAACTGTTCCCTAAACGATATCTACATCCTCCCATCATCAATATCGAATACTGCTACACATATCATTAAACTGTAGCAAAAGATATTGCAGACATTGAACAATCAAATAGATTTTGAAACTACAGCAGTTGTTCTTGATCCCTCTATTTTGGTCAAGCATTTGAATGAAGTAGCGAAATCGGTCTACGGGTTCAAAGGTTATGAAGACATTTCTTAAAAATTGTCGCATATACTTATATTTATAATCGTATATATTTGAAATTGCTCTGATTTTAGGTTGCTCTGATTTTTGTGAGAAAAAGGGTTACTTCGATATTTTTTGGGAGACTAAGCGATATTTTTGAGGCAACAGTAGATTGGAATTTGTTCATTTAATTTAAAATAGTAACTGAAGTTCATCTAAGATTATAATGGCTGTGATGACTTCTAATCGGTAGTGATAAACTCTAATTTGGTTACGACAACCTCTAATTCGGTAGTGATAACTTCTAATTTGGTTGCGACAGCCTCTAATTCGGTTGTGACAAACACTAATTCTACTGTGACAGCATAAACTCCAATTCGATTTTGATAACCTCTAATTCGGTTGTGATAACCGCTAATTTGGTTGCGGCAACCTCTAATTAAGTTGTTATGACTTCTACTTCGGCTGTGACGACGTCCAATTCGGTTGTGACAAACACTAATTCGGCTGTGACATCATACCCCCTAATTCGGCTGCTACTGTCTCCTAGTTTGGCTGATGCCACCTCTGATTCAGCTGTGATGATTACTAGTGTGTTTGTGACAACCTCTAAATTCGGTTACGACTAATTTGGCTGCCTCAACCGAATTTTTCTGTGAGGGCATGCACAAAGTTATGTCGTTCAGTGTTTCAAATCGATAAAAGTTTTTAAAATAAAAACCCTATTCATTACGAACGGCTCTACGAAATAACACCCAAATGAAATAAGTCCCAAAAATGAAATGAAATAAGTCCCAAAAATTTCCATATATTTTGGGAGTTAATTCATACGAAACAACTTCCAAATCCTTGGAGGGTTATTTCATATATTCTGGGCGTTATTCCATTTATTTTTTAGGATTTAAAAAAAAAAATTGTGTCCCATAACATCCCATAAAGGGATTGGGGAGAGCTTCTCACAATCAGTGAGATGTGCGCTTTCTAGTTTTACACTCACTGATTGGGACCTACAATTTTACACCGGTACCGAATGGTATTTTGAGAAGCATTTTCATGGCTAAGTACTCGATAGTGTCGCCATCACTAAGCGAGGTGACCGCCGTCGAAAGAAATGTAAGGTGGTCTGAGCAGGGATCGAACCCACGTTCTCATGTACAAGAGCCGCGCACACTAACCATTGAACCACCGACGGCCACACATTTTTTAGGATTTATTTCATAAAATTTGTAATGATATTGGGATGGATTTACTTGTTTTTTTTTTGGGGATTTATAACATTATACGTTTTCGGGAGATATTTTGCTTTTTGGATTTATTTCATTTACGAAAAATTAAATAATTATTTATTTATTTGTGTCTTCCCGTAAAACTCCAATTGAAATTATTGCAGCTGATGATTTTCCTCACTGAGTTTTCGCGTCACAAAAAATTGTAAACTTAATAAAAAAAAAAGAACATTCCAAAGGCTAATATGAAACTACTGGTAGACGCAGCATTTTTGGTAGTGCTTATTGGTTGCTTTAAACAACTACTTCTAATTCATGTCGAATATTTTGTAAAGGTACGTTAATAACACTGTGGGACAAATGGTAGGGGTCAGAGGTCGGGAAGGGTTCAAACTACCGGGGAAAGTTATATCGGTAAAAAAGAAGTTATACGTGTCCCGGCGTTTCGCTGGGTCACGTCTAGGAATCGAGATATATCGATTTGAAGTTAGTAACTATCATATAGGGGAAATGGTCACCTTTGGTGGTCTTTTTTTTTGACATAACTCGAGAACCACTAGTCCGATTTTGCTCAAACATTAAATTGAACAAATAATCGGGAGATTTTTTCTTAAAATTTTTCAAATTTTCCAGTGCTCAGAAAAGTTCTTAAAAAATATGTATTTGAATATATTTTAACTCAATAATATTAAATGATCAAGCAATTATTTCAATAAATTTGGGATGAAAAAATGTGATGAGTTATCTGACCGTTCGTATTATATTCAAAACTAAAATGTTAAATGAAAACAAAACGATGTCAACCAAAGGCCAGCGAAATATTGGAGAATAAAATTATTAAAAAAAAACGAACAGCGCTCGAACATTTCAATTTTGTGTATAAATTTGGGATTTATTTAATTTTTTTTTGGATTTATTTCATTGGGATTAATTTAATTTTTTATTTAGGAGTTATTTCATTCTGAAATACGTCCCCAAAATTTGGGACTTATTTCATCTAAGTTCTTGGGAATTATTTCATTTTGTTTGGGATTCATTGCATTATTTTGTTTTGGAAATTAATTAATTTTTCTTGGGAATGATTTCATTGGAAGTTACTGCATTGGGAGTTATTTCATATCGCCTTACGAACATATAGGTCGATATCAGCGTCTAATCTGGCAGTGGATAAAAGTAAGAACTTTAGGGAGAAAAATGAATTTTTATTTTTTTTGGAGGAGTTGAGCGATATTTTAAACAGTAAAATTGCAATTTGTACTTTGAATTTAAAATAGTAACTGAAGTTCATCTAAGGTTCTCATGGTTTCGACATAATAACAAATTATTAAATATATTTTCTAAAATGTTTTTTCTACTGTGCAAGAAAATTATTTAAAATATATAATGGAATGAGAATTGGGTTAAATTTAAAAGGATTTGTTAAATCTTAAGAAGTTAAGGCAGAGTTGGAAGTATTTTTGAAAGGACTCTGTCTAGCTATTATTATTTTGTTTTCGTCTATTTATTTCAGAGTCACAATCCTAAAAAGGATACAACTGCTAATATTTTTCACAGTCGTTATAAAATTTCAATTATATAAAAAGTAAACATAACATAGAATAAAATAGAAAAGAAAATTAAATACAACCTAATATCAAAAGTAGTGTAAGTCTTAAAACTAAGAATATAATTTACAATAAAAAAAAATTTAAAATAAAGTAATAGAAGAAGAAAACAAATTATTATAATAAAAATGCCAAAAATATTCATGCATATTAGATTTCTGAAAGAGTTACCAGTCAGAAAGTTTCGCGATCGAAAAAATTGTCCTCTGGTTGGGACGATAAATCATCACCGCCGCCTGGTTTGTCAACAAATATGTAACGTGATATTCAGGCTGCCATAAAATCTCTGCAATCTGTATTTCTGACTTAATAACTGTCACGTACACGCTGAAAAAATAACCCGTCTCTTTAACATATTTTCTCAAACACATTATGCAGGAACCTTGTACATGTTTGGAACACACTACAAATATTCATAAATTTGGAAGTCCTAAACTCACTTATATTTAGGTGCAAACATTAGCATTTTTACCTGCAAAGATGCATTACTGTTACGTAAAACCATGTGCGCCTTTCATCTCTAACATCCATATTCGTACGTCGAAGCATTCATCTGCTTCCTCCCAAAGGAGACAAACAAACGGATGATGACTGAATGCATGAAACTAAAATGAAACAGTTCAGTCAATGTAAGAAACAGTCTGCTCATTTACACCCGCATTCAGGGAATATTTATGAATCACAGACTGAAATAATAATGCAAATATTAAGTTATACACTTGCAATAGCATTAACTTAGGCTGAGAACAATCTGTGTTTGTCCCTGTTTTAATATTTTGCTCTCGACAGAATATATTCACATTGTGGCCGTCAGTGGTGCAATGGGTATTGTGCGCGCCTCTTGTACATGAGATCCTGGGTACGATCCCTGCTCTGACCACCTTAAAAACAATTTCTTTCGCCGGCGGTCACCTCGCATAGTGACGGCGACACTATCGAGTATTTAGCCATGGGAAAGCTTCTCAAAATACCGTACGGAATCGGTGTAAAACTGTAGGTCCCAATCAGTGAGTGAAAACCGGAAAGCGCAAAGCTCAGTGATTGTGAGAAGCTCTCCCCTGTCCCTTCACGTGATGTAATGGGAAACCATTTTTTTATATTATGACATATTAACCATTATGTCTCAAACATGTAATATTCGATAGAAAACACAAAGTGTTTGGAGAGTATAGTACTATACTCTACTCTACTTATAGGATAAGTATACTATAGTTGAGACAAACGGTTGGAATTTATAGGGTCAACCATGGTGAACAGAAATAAAGCACGGTGGTAGCACAATGGTTTTCCTGGAAGTAGGTGTGTCAATAGGGAAAGCCAATTTTATCACCATACGACTTTTGGTCTTGGATGTCATCCATCACTTGAATTTTGTGTGCATTTTCAATGAGATTCAAAAGGTTGAAATATCTAGTTCCTCTGAACAACCCCATCCATTGCTATCTAAATTAAGGTTTAAACGAAAAATTATATGCCACAAAAAAAATTGGATAATGACAGATCTGATAAATGTCTCCGTTAGGAGAACCTCATCTGTTGGCCAAAATCAACTAATGCGAATTTGTTGCAATGCGGCATTAACTTCACTCAGCGGATTACCTTAATGTTGCACGTTGGATTGCGTAAAGATTACGACGGCAAGATGAGATTTGTTCACCAATTTTAAAATCCTTTGATTTTTTTTATCCAAGACTTGTGTTTAGGCAAATAATGTTGTTGACGTAAAAATTTCAATTATTTTTTTTTACACTTTTTTTGTTGGGTTTTTATGTTTATGCATATTTTGTTTGATCATATTTTTCCGTCTCCATCTATATGCAAATAAGGCTGTTTATGTTGTGTCAGTAGTTTATGTTAGTTTCTTTTCTTCTTCTCTTGGCCATTAACATTTTTCCCATTTGCGATTTGTGTTGCTGTTGCAGTTGGTTTCCACTTTAAATGAATTCATTCACCTGCATCAGCGGTAAACAAACAAATATCTTCGCTCCTTAAATAGCTGCGCTACAACACCGTATGGTAGGCTGTTGAGTATATAAAAATATCCTGTAGGACTAGCATACATGTTCCATCAGGGTCATTATGCTTGTGGGTTATATGAGAATGTACTTATCTCTAAAGGATATTCATTCGGCAGCCTGTAAAGGCACCAGTACAGTATACTGACAAGGGTTAACATCAAACGATCCTTTCATAATAGTAAAGTTATTATGAGATGGCTCTTTTATTTTTAACGTTTTTAAATTGTTTGCTTTTCGAAATGAAGACTTTAATTTCGTCCTGCAATTAAACGCGTATACGTATTATTAATTGGGCTAATTGTAAGGGTTGTACTATGATTGCGCACTTTTCTCGAGTTTGTTATATTTCTATTATTGTATATATTAGTATAGGAAGCTCTCTCCAATCTCTTCATGGAATGTCGTGGGAAACCTTTTTTTACATAAAAATATTTAGATTTTGCGTTTTCTCTTCCTTTAAATTTGGTTTTCCATATTTAAGCAACGTGACGTATGATTGTTATTGATTATAAGAGGTGTCTCAGTAAGATTGCACTTTTTAAATTTAGTGTAATATTTTTGTGCAAGCGATAACTCTGAAATTTGCCAACTGTCACATATTTTTATTCCGATTATTTAAAATGGAGAGTTTTAAGAAAGAACAACGCGTTATAATTGTGAAAACTTATTATAGACATTTGGAAAGTTATGCTGAGACCGCTCGCAAACTTTCAGTCCAGAAACTGGACCTAATGTGTCAAAACAACAATTCGAAACAACAATTCGGCATCGTTCTCAACAACGTCAAATTTCACGTAGCACTACGCAGCGAATTTTAGCAAAAGACATCCACCTACATGTGTACAAAATTCAGCTTACTCAGGAGCTCAAATCAGCAGAACATGGAAAGAGCCGGTAGTTTGTTCAATGGGTAATGGAGCAAAATGAAGTTAATGCCAATTTTTCAAAAAAAAAAATCAACTTCTCCCATGAAGCGCAGTTCCATATGAATGGCTTCGAGATTACACAAAATTGTCCAATTTGGGGCTCAGCAAATCCTCACGAAATCCATGAGACACAAATGCACCCACAATGAGCAACTGTCTGGTACGGATTTTGGTCAGGCGGCGTGATTATAAAATTAAATGGTTTCCCATTACATTACATGAAGGGACCGGGGAGAGCTTCTCACAGTCATTGGGCTGTGCGCTTTCCAGTTTTCACTCACTGATTGGGACCTACAGTTTTACACCGCTTCCGAACGGTATTTTGAGAAGCTTTTTCATGGCTATATACTCGATAGTGTCGCCGTCACTATGCGAGGTGACCGCCGCCGAAAGAATTTTTTTTTTTTTTTGAAGGTGGTCGGAGCTGTGTTCGAACCCAGGATCTTATGTACAAGATCCGCGCACACTAACCATTGCACCACCGACGGCGGCGTGATTGGGCATTACTTTTTTAAAGATGAGGCCGAAATTGCAGTGGCTATGAACAGCATTCGTTACAGGAACAGGATAACGGACTTCTTGTGGCCTCAACCGGATGGCATGAATCTGGACGATATGTGGTTTCGGCAAGACGGCGCTACCTGCCACACCGCGCACGAAACAATCGATGTATTGCAGCAACAAGAACAACTTATCTCAAGAAATTCTGATCTCATCTCGCCACCAAGGTCATGGAATATAACGCCATACGTTTTCTTTCTTTGGGGTTTTGTGAAATCTCGGGGTTATGCGAATAAACCAGAAATAATTCCTGAGCTCAAATCCGAGATCTAAAGCGTCATTGTTGAGATACAGCCACATCTCCGTGAAAAAGTCATGAAAAATTTCATGAGAAGAGTAATGGCCTATCATCAGAGCCTTGCGGGCCTTTTGACGGATATTTGATTCCATACTTAATCGGAACATGTCTTCTTTACAATCCAATAAAAAAAATCACAGCTGTCTCAAAAATATTTGTTTTTATATTAAAATTATAAAGAGCATCGTTACTGAGACATCCTTTATTATTAAACAAATAATGTGAAATTGATTATAATGTTGGATGGTTGGGAATATAGCTATTTCAATACCCACCATTGCATATCAGCAGCTCCCTTCACCCCAATTTTTTAGGTACATCATCACGTATACGTATTATTAACTTGCCTACGATATCAATTCCTACTAAGTTTTTCTATAAATTAAAACAGTTTTTGGATGATTTGTAACATTTTGTGAAAGATTGGCATAATGTGTATTAGATCATATCACAAAAAATATAAATTTATTATAGTTTTTATCTAATCCTCTAATTGTAGTTATATAAACATTATAACGTATGATTAATATTAATTAGTTGACAGAGTTTTTCTGGTTATATTACATTGTACCTTTTAATATTTTTTTAAAAATTCGAAGCAATTATACAACTAAGCCTTTTAGAAACATAGTTCGCAAAATTATGTCGATAAAATTCACACAACAGATACCGAAAATTAGCCAGTAGATATCAACCAGTAAGCAAGAAACTGTATAAACAGATTTATTATTGATTATATCTTGATTTTCACAAGATTTTGCGGGAATTGCCTACAATTATATCGGTTTTATTTCATACGTTGTCAGACATGTTAATTGTTGCCGTTCGTATTAATATATCCGCCAAGATGTTGAAGAGATCGCCTCGTAAATTTCTATAGCTATTCTTCTCCCTCCAATACTATTTAGTTCTATATTAAATACCAGTAAATTGCAACACTAAATGTCTTGAAAATTAAATTACAACCTATAGGGTACTTAATAGGCTCAAAGAGTCTCCACCACCTCCACATTTCCACAAGCGTATGGGGGTACGAGGCATCGCCACCATTGGTAAACATTAAACGCGCATTTGTCTACAAGTTTATGAGTATCAAACACTCTTCGCGCTCGCTGCTGTTTCTTCGCTAGCTTCTACGTCTTTTGGGTCCTCAGCTATACCAGCTGCAGCACTAGCACTGCAAAGTGGCAGCTGTAAACATTAGTCGGTTGTTGGCATTTTGTTGCTGCAACAAGCAACAAGAGTTATTTGTGATGCACTTGCAATAAGTTTTTGTTTACCGTGCAGCACACAGCACCATTGTTGGAACTTGGAAATTAAACATACAACAATAAAGTGAACACAAGACAAGTAGACGAAACGGCAGAAAAAAAAACACCGGCAACAACTGTTGGCGATTGCTTGTGAGTGTGCAAGGAGCGTGTAATGTGAATGCAACAAGTGCGCTTGGATGCAGCACCAGCAGACGCAGCACCAAGATCGAAGTATATATAAGTTGGTGTGCGATGTGATGGTGGTGCTGCTGCCGTCGGTGTGGCATGCCATGTGTCTTTTCTTCACATCACGTCACTTTCACTTTTTCGCGTCATGAAATGTTGTCATATTTGTTGCAGTTGCACAGAGGGGAGTTTGCAATTATTGGTGCAATTACACTAACATGACCTGATTAGTAGCGGTATTTGCTAATTTATTGTTATAATTGTAATTTGCATAACTAATTAAATTGTATTTTAATTGAGCAAAAATCAGGAAAAAATCACAACAAAGTAAAAGTGAACTAATTAAAATGATGGATAGTCAGTCGTAATTGCGGGCTAGTTCGACAGGTGCTGGAGTGGAAATTTTCTGGATTCCAAGTTCCAAGATACTTGTTACCATTTATACATTGAATTATAAGTATAAACTATTGAGTTGTTAAATGCGTAATATAATTTCAATACAACAGTGTTTCCGCCACAGAGCATCATAGGCTGTAAACGAAATTAACGAGTGCATCCTTAGTGCATTAGTAGAACCAGCAATCTTCTATACAGCAATTGCACACAGTCATTATTTTCGATGGGTTAAATGGAAGTAATGACTAAATCGTTATGTATTAGTTTCTGTGTTAATTTAGGTTTGAAAGAAGAGGTTGTCACTATTGACACACCTAATTTAATGAAGGCCCTTATGATATCCAGGAATGTTATGCTCCATCCCCATTTTTGCACCTACACATTGAGCTAGTGTGTGTCAGGGCAATTTAGGCCCTATGATACCCCATCCCAGTGTCGCAAGATGAGGTTGAAAAAGTCTTTCACGTGCCAATTTCAGCTCCTCCAGAATATTCTAGGTTCGTTGAGCTTAACTCCTTGAATGGTCCCTAGATCCGAAAATAACTATGACCCTAAACATTGTCTTCTACTCATACAAAGAGCGGAACCAGTATGTATCAGATCTTGGATGCACTCGTCTTCCTCATCAACCCTGTAGCTTCTCCAGTAACCATTAAACAATGCCCAGTGATCGCATGTGTTAGCGCAGATATATCCTGTGGGGGACTGGATATCAATATTTCCAATGGCTCAGTTCATAACTTGGCCTTCACTTCCTGTTGATCCAGCAATTTGTGCCTCTAGGGCAGTTATCATTTACATGGCTGAGAGCTTCCGTGTTAAGCATCAACTACACGCTGAAAAATCTGTCCTTTCTTGCTGTTTGGATGCAAATGAAACGTGATTGTAGTTTGCCGAAAATATGGTATACTTGTGTCCAAACACATTATGTTTGCTATCAATACTATATGTTGGAGACATAATTATCAATATATTACAATATATATTTTTGTGACACAAACATGGTGTTTTTTGTTGATAACTACTGCATACAAAAGCGGGACGGACAACAAAGATTGAAAAAAGCAGCAGATCTATAATTCATAAAAACTGTGCTGTTTCAAACATATAAATAGTTCCTGCATAATGTTACAGGGACCGTGTGCTTTTCAGCGTGTATGATTTATGGAGGGCAATTACCAAAAAATTAATGATTTCAACGAACAGGCCTCCACGCGATTAGACCAAAGCGTGAACGTTGATAACCGTTATAACTTCGAGGTAGTGGACGAATTTATATACCTCGGATCTGCCGTCAACAAAAACAACAACGTCAGCCTTGAGATCAAGCGGAGAATTGTGCTTGCGAATAGATGTTATTTTGGGCTATGCAAGCACTTTAGAGATAAAGCCCTCTCTCGAGTAACAAAAGTCCAGCTGTAGCAGACTCTCATTCAACCTGTCTTGCTTTATGGCGCAGAATCCTGGGTCCTATCGCAAGCAGACGAAACATCTGTAGGAGTCTTCGAGAGACAAATACTCCGACAAATTTATGGCCCTATAGTGCACAACGGCGAGTATCGGCGAGGCATGAATCATGAGCTGTATGAGCTTTATCCTGACATTGACATAGTAAAGCGGATCAAGATAACGCGATTGCGCTGGCTAGGCCATGTCAGTAGAATGGATGAAGACGAACCAGCACGAAGGGTTTTCGAAACCGAACTCGAAGGAAGACGAAAAATAGGAACACCAAGACTCCGTTGGAGGGATCAGGTTGATGAATCCCTGCGTACACTTGGTATTGCCAACTGGAGAAATAAAGCAAAAGATCGAACTGGTTGGCGAAATATGTTATCTTCGTTTTGTAAGGTCCCTGACCCCCCGGGGTTGTCCGAGACCGGATAAGTAAGTAAATAATTACCACATGATTCATATCCAACGGAACAAGTAGGGTACTCCCTAATCTCGCCACTTCATTCGATCTATGTTTCCTTGCAATCCTCCTCTGCCCCGGCACCCATAGTAGGTGGATATGAAACATCTTAGCCATCTCCTTTAGAGAAGCTCATTAGTTCCGGCAAATTTTTTAAAGTCAGGATTATTTATTTCAGGCAGGTTGTAGCAGCTTGAGTCTTAGAGTAGGTATTACTACCTCTGGCGGTTATGGTGTTGCACCCCAGAGTACAGCTACTACGATTGGCATCGCTTCCTCATGAAGAACACAAAAAAGGGTGTGGTAGTCTTTGTTCAAGGTCTAGGACCCATTTCCTTAGAATATACTCTAGAAACTGCTATTCAATCTTGTTGGAGTCACAAGTTTAGATGCATAAATATGTTATATTATCTGGTAAACGCCCCTTTCAGTCTTGTCAGTCTGGGATATGAGTAAAGAAGTTTCTCCCAAGAGTACACCATTTCCACCTCCAATTTAGAAAATATTAATTTACTTTTGAAGAATATGAATTGAAATTTGACAATTATATTTGATATTAGAAATTCATTAATTGAATTAAAAAATTTATATTTGAAATTTGAAATACGTCAATTGAAATTTAAAAAAAAAAAAAAAAAATTGGAATTTTAAAGCAATCAATTGAAGTGTATAACACTTCTATTGAAATTGAAAATATATCAATTGAATTTTAACACACATCAATTGAATTTTAAAAGACATCAATTGAAATTTAAATCTCGGTGGTTGAAAAATAAAAAAATAATATTTTTTCTTCATAAATTTATTTATAACTGAGAAACTGATGATTATCTTGGGCAATGGCGTAGGTATAGATTAAAGGTTTGGTAATTGTTAATTTTTCTACATTAGTTTAAACAAAATCGTGGCCGTCGGTGGTGCAATGGTTAGTGTGCGCGGCTCTTGTATATGAGATCCTGGGTTCGAACCCTGCTCTGACCACCTTCAAATTTCTTTCGGCGGCGATCACCTCGCATAGTGATGGCGACACTATCGAGTATATAGCCATGAAAAAGCTTCTCAAAATACCGTTCGGAATCGGTGTAAAACTGTAGGTCCCAATCAGTGAGTGAAAACTGGATGGCGCACAGCTCAGTGATTGTGAGAAGTTCTCCCCGGTCCCTTCATGGGATGTAATGGGAAACCATTTATTTTTTTTTTTAGTTTAAACAAAATCGGATGAAACGTTCTCGGGTAATGGTGACATATGCATAAACTTGTCTCAAAAATGAGTTCTAAATTGCAGCCTCCGAGTAAGAAATTAGATAAGAAAACCATCATTATGGCCAAAAAACGAATAATGCAGTTCGATTTGTAGGACCCGAATTAGTGTAAATGCGTTGAGTCCGCATATTTTTAAATTTCAGTTGATGTATTTAAAATTTCAATTGATTTTTTTAATCTCAATTGGAAATAGTGTAGAAGTGGGTTTTATGTATACTTATAAGTAATCCACTAGTAACGAGTTACTATGCCCATAGGGACTGTAAGTCCATATTGAAAAAGTCCTAGGAGGATAGCCTATGTTGCCCCCATTTGCCAGTCCAGCAAATGTAAAGGTATCAGGTGAAGAATAGCGTCTAAACCTTTGGTTCGGGTTGTGCTAATGACACCTATGATACACACAATAGCTGTTATCAGGATCTTTGTCAACAGAACGAGGTAAGAGGATGTTTCCACGATCCGCCACCAAACGACTATGCCGTAAAGCAGCATGGGGCAGACAACAGCTCATTGTTGCCACTTTCTGGATAATTATCCAAAAATCGCGCAACTCCAAACATTTTGAATAATTTTTGGATAAGGATATTTTTGTGGGATTTTTGTGTAATTTCAATTATCAGAATACGTCATGTATTGAAACATTAAGTCTGCATTTCCGGAAACTGTTTGATATCTCCGTAATAATATCTCGTATTACAGGGAAACATTGATCCACAGATCGGCTTTTGGAACATAGTTGACCAGAAACATGTAATTTTTGACAACTATATTTAAAAAATTGTTCCATCATAGTGATGTTATGTCATGTGTACAACTTGTGTTTTCTGCTCAGTTTTTTTTTCGTCTAAATATCTATTTTGTTTTTAACGTGAGAGCTCCTGATACCAGTTTGTTGGTCCCGAAAGTTGGGATATATAATCTGACGTATATTCGTTGTATGTGGTCAGATGTGAAAAATAACATCCGTGTGGAAAGCTTGGGAAAACACTATTACAACTTTGGGTTTGCTTTTTGTATTGCGAGAAAAATTCGAAATTTTTAATTTTGAGGACTGACTTTGATAAAAAGTACAATAATTTCAAAATATGATCAACGGAAAAAATCTTAGTACGAATCAGATTATATTCAAGACTTCAAGCTTTATTGTGATCCGTCAACATTTCCGTGCAGCAGCTGTGCACACAGAAAAATAACAGCCCCAGCAGCATATTGCAGAAACCATGTACATTAGGGTTAGTCATTTTTTAACTTTTTTCGAATATCACAATGCTCTCGCAATATGATATAAGGCATACAAAAATACAAGGAACTGCGTCTTTACTTTTGTGATATTGCAAAAAAAACCTTCCGCACCAAATGCAATTACCTTTACTCAAACCTTATTTGTTCAGTTTTATTGGTTTTGTGATTTTTAAAATTTGCAAAAATAATTTAAATTTTTAGTGTGACTGTTTTTAGTTAAGTTGTTGACGCTGATTGCGAATCTGTTGTTAGGTCATGAATTGGTCAGTTTTTTTTTTTTTGAAAATTTTAAAATTGGTCTGAGCAAAAATTTAATTTTTTTGTGATTTTTAAAATTTAAGATTTTTTTTGTTTTAAACTGTTAATGGGGCTTTTCTGAGGTGACTTTGGTGCGCTCATTATGAATCTGTTCTTCGATCCAAAATTGGTCATTCAATTTGCGACATATGGTATGAAATTTACCTGATGACCCGTTTGCTCTAACTCTACATTAAAATCACTATATCTGGAAAACGAAATGACTATTTAGTGAGCGAGCAACAGATTCGTGATCAGCGTACCAAACCTAACTAAAAACCGCACATAGAAAAATTTAAAACGGAAAAAAATTCTTACATTTCAAAAATCACAAAAAAAGTGTAATTTTTGCTTAAACCAATTTTAAAATCGCCATATCTCGAAAACTAATTGACCAATTAGAGATCGAATAACAGTGTCGTAATCAGCGTGCCAATCTTAACTAAGAACCACAAGAAATATTTAGTTCGTAGTTTAAAAATCACAAACAAAATAAAACGGAAAATATTATCTGGCTTGAGTGGAAGTAATTGCATTCGGTGCAGAAGGTTTTATTGCAATATCAAAAATGTAACGACACAGTTGTTCTAATTTTTTCATGCTCTACATCATACTCCGAGAGCATTCGCCGCAAAAAAAGTGAATAACCCTAATCTACATATTTGCAATCATTGTTTTCGTGAATAAAAGATCTGCTGATTTTTGTTTCATTGTCTCCAGGGGTTTTCAACAAACAAAACCATATTTGTGCCACAAATAAATTTATTATAACCTATTAATGATTGTGTTCCAAACATATTCTATTGAGTAGCAAACACAATGTGTTTGGACATAAGTGCAATATATTTGCGACAAGCTACAAACACGTTATATTTGCAACCAGTCAACAAGAAAATACCATTTTTTTTAGCGTGTGCATATCCAATAAACAATTTTCGGGGAGAGGCCCCATCGACATTCGCTGGGCTGTTTGAAGCTATCGGTTTTACGTTAATTTCTATTTGCCCATAACTGAAAGTAACTCAAATCATGTCGATTATAGTTGGACCAGAGGTATGCGCGTAATCCGCGGGTTGAATTTTATGTTTCGGGATTAGAGAACAAAAACAAATGTTAATCATCGAAAATCACTTTATTGTTTTTCAAAATATTCCCCATGAAGGTTTATACACTTTTGCATGCGTTTGAACCAATTGTCGAAACACTTTTGCCTCTCTGATTAAGGTATCTCCAAAACATGCATTCTGAATGCAGCAACCGCTTCTTCAGGTGGCGAAAAACGTTGACCTCTCAGTTTGATTTTTACGTACGGGAATAAAAAGAAGTCATTCGGTGTCAAGTCCGGACTATACGACGGATGACCCATCAAATCGATGTGTTGGGTGCTCAAAAATGCAGTTGTTTCAGCCGATGCGTGGGAGCTCGCATTGTCGTGGTGAAGAGTGATCCGTCTTTGGCGGTTGGTTTTCCTGATTTCTTGGAAGACAACTGGCAAATAAATGGTTGTGTACCACAAAGAATTCACTGTTCTGCGTTGTTCTAGTGGTACGGTTGCGACATGTCCGGTTTTTCCGGAAAAACAGGCGACCATTTGCTTTGGGCGCGAACAACTTTTGTTGGATTTGGTTCATCTTGAAACACCCATACAGTTGACTGCTGTTTACTTTCGGGCTCATACGCCTAAATCCAGAATTCATCACCTGTCACAATGTCATAAACGTGTTTCGAAGCACCGCGATCGTATTTTTGGAGCATTTCTTTAGACCAATCGAGCGATTGACAAATTGTGTGGGATCCAACGCAAACTAATTTTTTTGACAGTCAAATGTTTATGCAATATTGAATGTGTGCTGGTCCCACTAATGCCTAAGGTTGTCTCAATCTCACGATAGGTCACATGACGATCTTGCAAAATCAGTTCGCGCACAGCATCAATGGTTTTCGGAACAACAGCTGATTTTGGACGACCTTCACGAAATTCGTCTTGGAGTGCACTACGACCACGATTGAATTCACCATACCATCGATAAACACTGGTCCTTGATGGAGCTTCATTGCCAAAAATTGAATTAAGTTCGTCCATGCACTGTTGCTGAGTTAATCCACGTCGAAAGTTGTAATAAATAATCGCACGAAAATGTTCACAATTTTATTTCGTTTTTGGGCCGAGATGAAGCTTTTAAGTTACTGTAAACAATACAAATAGCGCTCGTATGTCAAAACGTTCTGAGTACGCATAACCTCAAAAATGTCCAACTTTACGATAGAGCTGTCAGTGGCCAGATTGCAACACCTGGGTAGCCAAATCCCGGAACACAAATTTCAACCCTCGTACTATTTTGTCGTGTCACCTGTGCCTCACGTGCGATAGTTATTAATACCGGTTGAGCAGTGGTTAGTGTGCGCGACTCTGGTAGATGAGAACGCGGCTTTGATTCCTATTCAGACCACCGTCTACTTGTTCCGACAACGGTCACCTCGTTTAGTAACGGTCACACTAACGAGTAGTTTGTAATGAAAAATCTTTTAAAAAGGTTGTTAGGAACGGGTGTAAAACTGTAGCCTCCATTCGGTACACGCTAAAAAATCGGTCGTTTTTTAGCTGGTTACATGCAAATATAAAGTGTTTGTAGCTTGTCGTAAATATAATATACTTGTGTCCAAACACATTGTATTTGATATGCAATAATACATGTTGTACACACAATGATTGATACTCGTAAGTTATAATATGTTTTTGTGACCCAAATGTGGATTTTTGTTGAAAAGTGCTAAAAAAAAAACGTGGCAGACACCAAAAAAAAAGCAGCACATCTCCAATTCATGCAACCAATGCTTGCAAACATATACATGGTCGATGCAATAAGTTGTTGGGGCCGTCAGAGTGTAGGTGTATAACTATAAACCTCGTAATTCCCAGATTGTGATGAGGGGTCCTATCCCTCCATGGGATGTTATGGGAAATATGTATATTATTTATATTATATATGTACATTTATTTATATAAATATGTATATTATTGGCTTGTATGCCTTTCTTGTGTCGTGAGCGTGCGTGATCGTGAGGGATCGAAAATCGTCGTGCGTTTTTTTTAGTGAAACCTAAAAACCTCAACATTTGACCCCATTAAATTAGTGAATAAAGCGGTCATCTGATTTTCTCTAATTGATTGATGTCACATTGTGTTATCTGTCTATCCCACACACGTTGCTTCTCCCCATGTACGGCAACAATTTGCTTATGATCGATGTCGGGTTGCCATAATTTGACGATCTTCGTAGAAACATCGATTATCCATTTACAATGTGCGTCATTCTATTGAAAAACGATTAGTGGAGGTCAAATGGATAATTACGAACGAAAAATAAAACTAATTAATCGCCTTCAAAGAATGAAGTATCAAATTCATATGAACAAAAATAAAACAAAGAAATCGAAAACTCTAATTAATTAAAAATTTACTTAGTAAATAGGTGGGGGTCAGGCAGACGAACAGCCAATAGTAATAAATCGAGTCCAATCCCAGAGTATAGATTAAATTTGCTGAACAGCTGCACAAGATCTCACAAAGATGATGTCGAATTGATCGTATGTAGATGAATCTCAAAACGCAATCAATTCAAATGAATCACAAAAAACTATCAACGTCGTGGGAATGAACAAAAACTAGTGGATAAGAAACTATGACTACAAGTCAGACAGTTCCATAAGGAATCTAAACGGTTGCATTTGCTTAGATGGACAGATACGTTCGAGTGCCCTCATACAACACGTGTCGCTTGTAATCAGCAAAACCAACAAAACAAATAACAACAAAAGGCTATAGATAGATAGGGCTTTGTCATTGAGACAGTTTTTGTTTAGTGTTTATTGTTTTTGCAAAACGCATATTGTTAATGACACTCTAAACTACATAGATACGACAAACTGCACTGGGCCGTTTTACGCCGGCAATCACTCGCATTGAATTACATCACTGTTTGGGGTGCAAACGACACAAAAGAAACAATGAACGCGCGAATGGAGCGACTGACTGACAGACCGTTGCACACAATGCAAGTGTTCCTTTGTTTGAATCCAGCAGACGCTGAACATCGAGCAATCAACCATTGTAATAGTTATTCATATCGATAGAGACTTTAGCATTTTGTTGCTTGATAACAGAATTTTTGGGTTAAAAAGTAAAATGGTTATCAGTTACAATGATTGGGTAGGGAATTATTAAAAGCCAATAGTAGTACAGCTGCCATATATCGAGCACAAGAAGACACCTGGTCGAATATTTCATATATTTATTTAACACGATAACAAAAAATTTTAGCTTTTTATCATTCGCTTGTTTTCACAGTATCATTTGGCCAATTATAGTGGCGTCTAGTTCTATTGTAATCGTATGTGCAACTTATCGGTCATTGTATTAGCAACTTATCGATAAATGCAATTTTCAAGCTATATAAATATTCATATTTATCGTCATTCCATGAAGCAGCCAACGTTACTTTTATTGGATTTTTTCAAACTGTTTTGATAGAGGGCATTACAGTTACAGTACATGTTGATAAAATAATATTAATACTACTACAGTCCCTGTTAGACTATTAGTGAATATTTAACGATTTGCTAAGAGAGAAATGGACTGAAACTCTCATCCATTTGGCAAAAATCGTATGATCATTCTGCTATTATTTGCAATTAGACGACAATTAATAAGACGGTCACTGGCCTAGAAGGCTAAGGCTCTGTGAGAAGAGTCACAAACTTCGAAACGAACGTCCGCCAACGTGAGTTCAAATCCTGGGGCCGACTGTTTAAACTTTTTCTACTTGCAGACATTAATCCCTGACCTGTGTAGCTCCTCGGAAGTGGAAAAATATTCTTCTAAGAAATAATTTCAGATCGCAAAAATCAAATTGGGAACAAAGACTAAAATTTGTAAAAAGTGACGAAATAAAAGCTTTTGTTAATGTCTTCATGGTTTTTCTCCGTGTAATTCTTACGTTTCAGCCCTGATCGCGTCAGTTTTTGAGCAAAATCAAATAGTGAGAGAAATCTAACAGATCTGTCAACAATTTATCTGCAAATCGTTATCCTCAAGTTCCGATTGGGAAAAACAATAATAATATCCTTGCTCTGATCATTTTGGAACTACATCGTTTCCAATTAAAATGTGAAACAAATCATTTGAAATTTAAAAATTCTCTTTGAAATTTGAAGTACATCAATTCAAATCTAAATAACATGAATTCAAATAAAAAAGATATCAATTGAAATTTGTAAGATATGTAATTGCAATTTACAGACATCAATTGAAATTGAAAACATATCATGTGAAGTCAAAGCACATGAATTGAAATTTGAAATAAATGAATTGACGTTTAAAAGACATCAATTGAAATTTAACATGCAACAATTGAAATTTAAATATCTAATATATAAAATTGGGTAATAATTTTGAAATTTCAAGTGACGAATTTCAGTAGATATATATTAAACTTCGTTCCGCTCCGATCCGTTCGTTCTAATTTTCGTTGTCAGCCAATATTTGTTTCAGTAACTCAGATATGAATCTGCAACATTAAATGTTTTAGGCAAAAAAAAATTACTTGAGGTGTCAGGGGACACCCGTTTGAAACGAAGTTCCTTTCGCTATATGAAGGGGTTTTCAACAGAGACGCTACAAAAGTAAATCGATAGGGACAGCAAACGACGCCATATTTTTCCCGCTCTTTTGATATTTCTCTTCAGTAAGGTTTGCCATTTCATCATGGAAAGATATACGAGCCAACAACGAGTCGAAATTATTAAAATTTACTACCGAAATTTGGAGTCAGTGGCCTCAATTTTAAGAGCGCTACGTCCAATTTATGGTCGTCATAATCGTCCTACCAGATCAACAATTGGGCGTCTAGTGGAAAAATTTGAATCTACAGGCACAGTACAAAATGTTCCCGTGCCAGTGAGACAAAGAAGTGCCCGTAGGGTCGAGAATATTGCTGCCGCTGAGGCTTCAGTTCAAGAAAGCCCAAATGTGTATCTCACACGTCGTTCTCAAGCGTTGCGCATCTCTGTGACGACGTTGTGGCGAATTTTGCGAAAAGATCTTAGCCTACATCCTTACAAGATCAAATTGAGGCAAGAACTGAAGCCGCTTGACCACCATAAGCGTCGTATGTTCGTGAATTGGGCTGAGCAACAACTTGAAAATGATTCGGATTTTCATCGGAAAATCATCTTCAGCGATGAGGCTCATTTCTGGCTGAATGACTTCGTCAAAAAGCAATATGCGTTATTGGTCAGATAGCAATCCACACGTAATCCATGAGTCATCATTGCATCCCGAAAAAATTACGATTTGGTGCGGTTTATGGGCCGGCGGCGTCATTGGGCCGTACTTCTTCCGTGATGGTCAAGACCAGCACATTACTGTGAATGCGAATCGCTACCGTTCAATGATAACCGAATATTTTTGGCCCCAATTGGATAATATGGACTTGGAGGACATGTGGTTCCAACAGGCCGGCGCCACAAGCCACACAGCGAATGCCACAATCAGTTTATTGGAAACCAAGTTTGGTGAACTTGTTATCTCACGAAATAAAGCAACTCCTACACGGCGTCTAACCACGAGAGGAATATAGGTGCTCATATTATACAATCCACGCAAGGTCCAAGACACTTTAGAAATAACGGAATTAACGTGACGGGTAAAATCTAATTTATTATCAATATAAAAGCCGAGCGCTTTGTAAGTATCCACCGACTCAATACTCACACCGTTTACTAAAATATTGAGTTGATAATCTGTGTCTCCTGAAAAAAACATAACCTTACATTTTGCAGGATTAAGGTCCAAGAAATTTGTTCAAGACCAGTTAAAAACTTTGTCCAGCTCAGTATTGATATTTCTCTCAAACGCTACCAAATTATTGAGTTCTGAACATCCCAATAATTGAATGTCATCTGCGTAAGTGTAACACTTTAAAATAGAAAAAGAGGAATATATATCATTAATATATAGCAAGAAGAGAAGCGGCCCCAAAATCGACCCCTGAGGTACGCCCCTGTACAGACCAATAAGATTAGAGCTTTGATTACCTATTCTAACATACTGTACACGATTGCTTAGGAAGGAAAATAAAAGTTTACTAGATAGCATGTCAAAACCAAACTGATCAATTAGTTTCCTAGCTAATAAATCATGGCTTAAAGAGTCAGAGGCTTTTCGGAAATCCAAAAATTATAAACACTTACTAAATTTCTATCTAATTGCGATCGAATAGACTCTACGATATCAAGCATCAAGGTTGATGTATTATATCCTTTTCTAAACCCTGACTGGAATGGACGGTTTAAACCAGATTCATCCAAATAGGACTGCATCTGATCCTTCAATAGAATCTCAAATATCTTGGAACAGCAGGGTAAAATTGTAATTGGTCGAAAGTCTTCTTCTGTTCTTGGATGCTTTACTTTAGGTATAGGAACAACTCTACCCACTTTCCAGTCTAAAGGAAAATAGGATCTAGTTATGCATGAATTAATAATAAATGTGAAGTGCGAGACTACTTCAGGGAAAATTAATTTTAAGAATTTTAAAGGAATCATATCTGCACCGACAGCATCTGACTTTATCCTTGATAATGCACTAAACACTTCTAAATTATCCACATTTCTAAAAGAGAAACCAAGAGTATTATCGTATATAAGTTGATCAAATGATATCGCAGAACTTGGTAAAGGCGACTTTCTAGAATGTAGATTAAAAGCATTCGGATTAATTATCGAGGGGGAAGAATTTTCACTTAAAGCACCGACAGATCGTAGCCTTTGCCATATTTGTCTTTGATTACAGTTTGAAAAGAAGTGTAAATAGGATCTCCTTCTTATTTTACGAATAGTGGACTTAACCTTATTCCTATAGTAGCAGTATGTTATATTTTCCCGATGAGGTCCTTTCTTTGATGAAAGGTACTTCTTTATTGAAACCAAATGTTTTTATGTAAGAAAAAGTCTAAGAGTATGAATTTTTTTTACAAAGGAACACGTACTTTTTAATGAAGTGGTACTCTTTTTAGGATAAGGTTACTTTTAAGAAAATTTTCCTATTTTCAAGCAGACTATCTCTATCTCAAGAAAAGAAAAGAAGAGGTATTCTTTTATTTTTAAGAAAGGATACTTTTAAGAAAAGGAATTTTTATAAGAACATTTATTTTTTATAAGAGAAGGTATTTTTTTTGAAGAAAAGCCTTTTTTACGAAAGAACGGGTAAAAGTTTAAGAGTAGGTACTTACTTATCTCAATAAAAGTTATTTTGTTTTACAAAAAAGGTACTCTTTAAAGGAAATATAGTTTTTTAAGAAAAGGCAATTTGTTGTAAGATAATGTACTTTTTTAAGAAAAGGTACTTATTTAAAACATTACTTCTTTTAAAAAAAAGTACTTTGTGTAAGAAAATTAACTTTTTTTTCTTTAAGAAAAGGTATGTATTTTGTTTAAGAAAATGAATAGGTATTTTTTTGAGAAAATTTACTTTTTTTTAAGAAAACGCTTTTATTTAAGCAAATGTTATGTTTTTAAACTTTTTCTGCTTTGTCTTTTCTAAATTTACTTTTTATTCGGCTCAAACTACAATAAGTAAGAAACAGGCTCCACCTAGAAAATTTCCCATGAAACAAGAAATATGTCCATATGTTTGTCTAGACACAAACCATACGATAAGTTAGAGTGTAGGAGTAAGTGTGCGGCCAATGTAATTCCATGCTCTGGGTTGTACTTCATGGATTTGCCAGTCGTGCGCTTTGGCTTTTCTAAATTTACTTTTTTTTGGGTTCAAAGCTACAATAGATATGTAATAAAGAAGCTCCACCTAGACAACTTCCCTTTAAACCAAACCAAAAGTACCCAATATAGTTGATAATAATGGATTGTAATAAAGTAGTTAAAAAAAAGTTGTTTAAAATTTTTTCATTTAGCCCCGATCCCGCAACGTACGATAAGGATCTTCGTTCCAATATCTCGCGACGAAAGGTGAGGATTTAAATACGCGAGATGTTTGCAATTTCAAATTTGCTTCCCCAAACTCGCGTTTCGCTTTTTTGTGTTTTTACGCGCTCGTAACGGCTTCGAAGCGGATCCGCCAAATCTCAATTTCATTGATACGCTTTTTTATGTTTTCACCCTTTGACGACCAAAGACACATAGATTTGTACAGGTAGGATATAGAGGAAATGTATGCAGGGGTGATATATAGAAGATGGTAGGAGCAACAATAGTCTGGTAGGTGGCAATTCTCTAACTAATCCGATTTGAGCCCTATGAGCCATAAAACTGGGTCAAAACGTGGTCCTACCACAAAGGGATGCATGGTTCGAAAAAGGGGAGCACGTGGGGGAAACGTCAGGTACGTTTTGAGTCCATGGCTTAACTTTTAAAAAATGGTAGGTCAAATTTAAATATCCTTACATGGACCGGACACATGTATGTGCAAATATTTGCACCTTTTACCTCAAATGAAAAAATGTATGAAACAAAAATTGCTGGTCCCGTGGTTTGCGGTGTTGCTATTGTTAGGTCATTGATCATGAAAATAATGGAAAAAATTAAATCGTTTCGGCCGAAAAAGTGTAGTTGTCAAAGGGGTAATGGACCCGTAATGGGTTCCACAACCCACATTTCGCCTTTTAATGCTCTTGGGACTCGTAAAGGAGTCGAAACGGATCCGGATCCATTTTCGGGCACAAAAATAGTACGCTCGATAAAATATTTATCGCTTTTTTATGGATAACGTGTCCGTTGTATGGTTTAAGTCACAATAAGCCTGATGTCACAATTTTACCTCCGAAGGAGGCTTTAACCGATGGGTGTCTCCAACATGGCAACACATTAAAAAAAAAAAAAACCCCTAAAAATAAATTTTTTCCAAAAAAAAATCGCTAAAATGCCCTCATGTTTATATCTCGGAAACGGAGCGTCCAATCGAAAAAATATCCAATTTTTGCAGCTTTCAAAGGGGTTTTCGCCAAAATAAGTAAATCGCTAGAATAAAAAGTGGCTATAACCCGAAAAAAAATTGATGCCGTATTGGAGACGCCCATTGGTTAAAACCTCAGTTGGAGGTAATATTTTTAATATTTTTTCGATTGGACGCACAGCTTTCGAGTTATAGCTTTATATTTTAGCGATTTTCTTATTTTGGCGATTTTTCGAAAAAAAAATTCTTCCATACGAATTGGACTACTTTATGAAACCCCCTTGAAAATTGCCAAAAATTGGTTATTTTTCGATTGGACGCTCTACCTGGGTAACCCATTACCCATCGCCGTGGGAGCTACCCATTATTTTCCCCATTTCCCTGAGAGTAATGAGTAATTCCCCATTGTCGTCGGTAGCTACTCATTATTTTCCCCATACCCTGTGGGTAATGGGTAAACGATCGCTACACATTCCCCACGGCAATTATAATGGGTTACGCTGGGTAACCCAGGGTAACTCATTACCCACGAAATACGAACCCTGGTAAGAGAGACTGTGAAGAGAGATATTAGAACATGTCAACATGTAGCGACTAATGAATAAAAAGTATTTGTGAGTTCAAAAGTTAAATTTATCACCCGTTATTGGCACTATAGCGTTCTCATACAAATCAAACGATATTCTAAAAAACCCTAAATTGTATTTTTAATTTTTTATTTCTAAATTTAATTTTAATGTTACTGGGGGTTGTCATTTTTCCCACTCATTTTTTCCATTTCGTTGGTGATTTCCATTTTTATATGTTTGTGTTTACTGTTATTGTTTGTAGACATTTGTATTAAACATGACAACTGGAGCGGTTTGTTGTTCTACTGCTACTACCGTATAGTTATGGTACCATGATGAACAGATTTGTAAATAAATTAAATTGCCCTTTCCTTCTCACATTTGTTGTATCAGTTCATCAATCATGGCTAGAAAAATTACGTAAAATGCCAGTGTCATAAGGTCTTATATTAATTTATCGAATTATAAATTTATTATCAATATATCAAATTGTCAAGTTATCAACTAAAGCAAGCGATTAAATTAATAATTATTATGTTTTTAAATTATCAATTTCTTTTTAATAATTAAAAGTTATTGAGCTATTAAGTTATGAAGATGACAAGTTATCACGACGTTTTGCTATCAAATTGTGAAGATTTCAGGTGATCAAGTTAATGCTTTGCCTGATTGTTAATTTATTTATTTCTTGTATTATGAACTTTATGATGCTTTACAATTTCCAAGCTGTTAACTTATCGAGTTATTAGGTAAGAAACTTGTCATGTTCATATGTCATCCATTTTCCTTTTCATTGTAGAGTTATCAGATTAGAAAACTATCCATTAATCAATTTATGGAATTATAAAATGGTCAGGAGATGCGATTATCTAGATGTTTAGTTATCTTCATTAATTTATGAAAGCTTTCGGAGTGACCATAACCACGCATATATGCGAAATATATACGAAATTGTACCAAAGACGCACAAACCAGTAGGGAATCTATAATTAGTCAAAAAAAAAAAGGAATAGTTCCTGAACTTGAGAAATTTTTATCGAGTTCTAGTCGTCTAGTTTTCGATGTTGTAATAAAGCACTGGTTATAAATAGAACTAGTACAAGTACTAGTAGTGACTGTATTAAATTTAAATCTTGTCAAAGGAATTATATTAATTTAGGACAGAAAGCGAAATCGAAAAAAACTCTCACTTATGTAGAAAATTGGATAAATATTGAAATAAATTATTATAATAAATAATAATTATAATAAAAAATAATATCGACACGTTCCCGGCAGAATGTATTAAGCGACATATTTGGCGACAATGACGTTTTTCCATATTCTCAAAATGTATGCCAAGCTCCACATTTCGATATACAGAGAATGTCCCTTGCATAAACACGTCATGAGTTATTAATCAAATGAAATGGTAATAACCGAAAAAATGATACAAATCAGCTACTTGACAGAAAGTTTTTTTCGGTTCCTGAACAATTTCCATTTTGTCGCTTAATACATTCTGCCGGGAACATGTCGATATTATGATAATAATATTATAATAAATTGGAAAATATCGTATATGACTGTTACCTCTGTAAAGCGAACCTCAGACTTGCCATTCATGAGCATTTTAGCATTTTTATCTGGCTGATGAATATGAAAAAAATATTACCAAAAAAAAAAAAATGTTACATCTCTCGACTGTCGAGTAGGTGTGTCTGTTTACTCGTCCTTTTACTGCTCGAAGAGAGCGAGCGAGCTGTGAACGTTCAATTACAAATATCTGGGTTACGAATGAAACAGCTGATCGCCTACGAAGAAGGAAATTGATGGAAAACAGAGTATATAGGAGAGATAGCGATAATCGGGAGAAGCAAACCATGCAGAAAACTAAGAATAAATAGTGATTGATTAATACTAATGACTAGTAAATTAGGTTTTATGTTGGTTGCATCGAACGCAAATACGCATTCCCTTTTATTTCTATCCGTTTTATGTCCAACCAAAGAGTAACATACAACAGCAACTCGAACGCGACGAAATGGCCTACTACATCGTCGCCATCGTGAGAACCTAAGGAGAGGGATGGCGACTCAATGATTTTAGTATGGAGACTTATACGCGGATCACAGACTTGTCCCTTTTGAGCATAAGGTTAATGTGAAACGGTTGCGAACAACCCTGTAGTTAAGTTTTATTTGGGTTTGGATATGGTTTGCAAAAAATATGTTAATGGTACCAGGTGTTCATATTCATGACAGACAAGCCACCCTTGATGAACCAGCGCGAAGGCTTTTCGAAACCGAACTCGAAGGAAGACGAAAAATAGGAAGACCAAGACTCCGCTGGAGGGATCAGGTTGACGAATCCCTGCGTACACTTGGTATTGCCAACTGGAGAGATAAAGCAAAAGATCGAACTGGTTGGCGAAATATGTTATCTTCGTTGTGTAAGGTCCCTGACCCCCCGGGGTTGTCCGAGACCGGATAAGTAAGTAAGTAAGTAAGTTTGTCATCTTAGCAATACGAGGGTTTTATCTACCTTTTCTGTATTCGCATGTAGAATTCGGCAATCTGACTACAGCCCTGAATTCTCATGGCATTTGCATATCTGTCCGTCTCTAGAAGTACTCAATAAATCAATTCTTCAAACTATATCTTATCCCACACATAATAATAAAACAAGAATTTTCTGCATTTCAAACGAGTTAGGCACTTCAAACGAGTATCTGACATCTATGTGATATGTCTTAAAAACTAAGAAATTTTCTGAAAACTGCAGTTTAGATTTCTTACAGACTTTCGTTCCAAGTGACGGCAATACAATTGGAATGCCGCAAGAATTTCACCTAATAACTCGTTCGAATATCCGAAAAATTCTACGGCAAAATAATTAGAATTTTCCCAGGCGTGAGCCGTTTCGGATTCAATTCGGGAGCGACATGTGTGATTCCGTTTTTGCAGATCCGAGTCGGATCCGGTTTGAGTCCGATACGTTGGATTTCGCATTCGTCCGATACCTGCATTTCGTTTTCGCTGATCTTTTTGGGATCATTTCAATCCAATACCGCAAGCCAATTCAATTCTTCAGTACAATTTAATTTAGTTCAATTTAATTCTTTTCTATTTGATTCAAATCAATTCACTTCAATTCGATTCAAATCAATTCCATTCGATTCAATTCGATTCAAGTCAATTCGATTCAAATCAATTCCATTCAATTCAATGAAATGAAATGAAATGAAATTAAATTCAATACAACTCAATTCAATTCAATTCAATTCAGTTCAATTCCATTATATTCAATTTGTTGAATTCAATTCAATTCAACTCAATTCAATACAATTCAATTCAATTCAATTCAATTCAATTCAATTCAATTCAATTCAATTCAATTCAATTCAATTCACATCAATTCAATTCAATTCAATTCAATTCAATTCAATTCAATTCAATTCAATTCAATTCAATTCAATTCAATTCAATTCAATTCAATTCAATTCAATTCAATTCAATTCAATTCAATTCAATTCAATTCAATTCAATTCAATTCAATTCAATTCAATTCAATTCAATTCAATTCAATTCAATTCAATTCAATTCAATTCAATTCAATTCAATTCAATTCAATTCAATTCAATTCAATTCAATTCTATTCAATTCAATTCAATTCAATTCAACTCAATTCAATTCAATTCAATTCAATGAGATTGAATTCAATCCAATTGAATTCAATTCGATGCGATTCAATTCATTTCAATTCGATTCGATTCAATTCAATTCAGTTCAGTTCAGTTCAGTTCAGTTCAGTTCAGTTCAATTCAAGTCAATTAAAATCAATTCAATTCAACTAAACTCTATTCAATTCAATTCAATTCATTTCTTCAATTCAATTCCTCGATTCAATTGATTTCAATTTAACTCAATTTGTTACTTCATTTGAAGCATTGAATTGAATTGAATTGCGTCTAATTCGGATCCGATGTGTTAATTGCGATTTGGCGTTATTGGTCTATTTTACCCCATTACATCTTATAGGGTTTGAATCATGATCTCCTGGAACACGTTGGCACAGATTATTGTGACATGTGTTGGTGGGCACTTTCCGTTGAATATTATGAACGAAATTCTGTGACAACTAACACGTCTCCAGTTATTCGCGCTTCCAAAATACTTCAATAATTTAGAATCATATCAGCTGTCAAAGTATGTTAACTTGTCGACAGATCTGTCGGAATCGTTCCAGTCCTTTGTTAGTTTTCCGCCAGGAAATTTTCCTCTTCTAGGTTTTTTCATCAATTTCATACATCAATTAAACTTTCCACATTGGCAAATAGTTCGCTTTGCACTTTGTTCCCACATCACATTGTGACAGTTATATGATCTCAATTTAATATGTCATTTTAATGTCACGTACTGTCCACTCTCTCATAAAGTGCCACACAGGCGATCAACGCATCACACATACACGTTGCCGCACATCCATCCCACGACTCTGAGCTAGAGCCAACAAAGTGAGCAGAGTGTCCGTCCCTCTCAGTCTATTGTTTGTTTGTGGAAAACTGGCACTCAGTCAGAAGATTTCCTTTGTAGATTTTCCATAGTTGTTGATGTTGTTTCTGTTGCTGTTTTTTGCGTTCTTCGTAGCAAATTAAAGGCCATTTTTTGTGGCACTTCCAGTGTGTTCGTGTGTTGGTGTGTGTCTTTATCTGCGATACTGAATTCGCTGCACGTTCTGCTATCACAGAGCAAAGATCATCTTTATGACTTTATGCTGTCACTAAATAAAGCGAATGCCATCCATGAATGCGATGCGAAGCGCTGACTAGTAATGCGATTTGGCGGCTTAGCGTTTAGCGTACTTCACTATGTGGAACTCATCCTTTGTAGTTGTGGGTAATGGCGTCCATGGTTTGTTGTTTTATCCAAAGCCGCCAAATACTTGCAACAACCACACACGATTGTAATGTCGTCTTTGTTGTGTTAAGTTTTGGCTGGATCTTAGCCGGCATTCTAAATTAAAATAGTGTTTATGATGGTTAGCATACGAACAACTAATGTCTATGCAAGTGCATCTCGACCGGGTTAAGATGAAGGTATTCGCAAAAACGTTAAAACAAACAAACCAACCAACAATCTGATATCAACAGTTGCATGCGCCGTCAGACGTGGCTTTAGGGGTTTTGCGGTTGTAATGAGTTTTCGAGCCCGAATTCTCTTTCGGTTACATCGCACTAACTTGAATGTTTTTTGTAGATGGTGATAAAGATTACATTAACTTGGCTTTTGGGGCCTGTTTACACAAAAACACATGTCTGCATGTAAATTACCGACGTATGTCGAGAATTTATTGCATTGTTTAGTAGTGCCGCGTAAGACCAGGAACTAAAATCAAATCTGGTATTTTGTATGCAATTGAAGACGTGTTGAATTGGATGGTGGGCAGCGGTTAATTGAGGAATGGTTTTGCAAAACAAACAAATAAAATGTCAATGGTTAATAAAGACAGCAGATGTTTTCCACTGGTTCCATCTTGTGCCATTTGTCTGGAACTACACCGTTTGCTATTGAAATTTGACAAATATGAATTTAATTTTGAAAAATATCAATTGAAATTTGAAAATTATATTTGAAACACATCAATTGAAATTTAAAAATTCAATTTGAAATTTGAACTACATCAATTGACAATTAAAATACATCAGTTGATATTTAAAACCACTCAATTCAAATTTAAAAGACTCAACTGCAATTTAAAAGACACCAGTTGAAATTTAAACGACAAATTTAAAATTCGTCACTTGAAATTTAAAATTTTTTATCCGATTTTATTTATTAGATTTTTAAATTTCAATTGGTGTCTTTTGAATTTGATTTGATGTGTTTTAAATTTCAATTGTTGTATTTCAAATTTCAATTGATTTGTTTTAAAAATCAATTGACGCATTTTAAATTTCAATTGACGTTTCTTAAAATTCAATTTGTGTATTTTAAATTTCAATTGATGTCTTTGAAATTTCAATTGACGTTTTTCAAATTTCAATTGATGTGTTTCAAATTTTAAATAGAATATTTAAAGTTCAATTGATGTATTTAATGTTTCAAATAGAATTTTTTAATTTCAATTGATTTTTTTTCAAATTTAAATTGGAAATGGTGTAGTCACAAATAGTCACAATTGTTATAGTATTCTGTTAAAATTGGTGATTCTTGGTTACATAGTTTATGTCTATCCCAGTCATCGCAATGGCAAGTGGTCCCCATTTCTGGGGATTGTGTTTAAATTTTTGAGATTCTGGGATTGTGTTAGGACGAAATTGAAAAGAAAATGTTCCCTTAAAAAAATATTTTTCTATACATCTCGCGAACCATAAAAGCAAGTAAACACGCCGGTAGCGCCACAAATAAATAAAAAAAAATGAATGAAAACCAAATACCAAATTCAAAATGGAACAAGCGTTTAAATTTCTTTGATGGCAGAGGTACGAGGGCGGATCAATAAGTCCGTGACTTTTTGAATGAAACACAGTTTTTTTTTGCAAACAAATAATTTTTCAACATAATCTCCTTTTAGCTCAATACACTTAGTCCAACGTTTCTCCAATTTTGTTATCCCTTGCAAAAAATAGGATTTGTCTAGGTCAATAAAATAGGCATTTGTTTGATCAATAATTTCATCGTTGGAGCTAAATCTCTTTCCACCGAGCCAATTCTTTAGGTTTGGAAATAGGAAATAGTCACTGGGGGCTAAATCCGGAAAATATGGCGGATGAGGTACCAATTCGTAGCCCAATTAAACAACTCCCAACAATCCTTTGAAGTTGTCACACGATTACGTTTATGGTCAATTGAGAGCAAACGCGGCACCCATCTTGCAAACACTGATCATTTCAAATCGAAACCACACTGCCATCTGAAATGCCTATGACATCAACAATCTTACGCAATGTTACTCTCCGATCGGCCACCACAATATCGTGGATTTTTCGACATTTTCGGGTGTATTGACGTCCATTGGCCGTCCAGAACGTTCAGCGTCATTTGTACTTGTGCGCCCACACCGAAAGTCAGTAAACCACTTTTTTACCATTGAAATCGATGGTGCAGAGTCCCCATAGTATTTATCAAGCATTTCCTTGGTTGGATTGCCGTTTTTTTTTTTTGAAAAAAATAATGTTTTGTTTACAATCGAAATTCACTTTTTTTTATTTAAAAAAAATGCACGAGGTTGTATGTTTTGAACGGCTGTTAAACGCAAAGTAAATGTCGGAACTTTGACAGTAGTCTACTACTCTAATTTGACAGTAGTCTACTAACAGGCGGTACTTGATGGGAGCAGTGTTGGTGAGAGGTGAGAGTAAGGTGGTGGCTCTAGATATTTCCAAGGCCTTCGACAGAGATTGGCATGAGGCACTCTTGTCGAAGCTGGCTGCTTTTGGTGTTGAGGATAATTTCACTCGATTTATATTGAGTTTTCTCAGAGATCACACTATAAGAGTTGTTATAGATGGCATCTCTTCCGATGAACATAAATTAACGGCAGGGGTGCCACAGGGCTCTGTTCTTTCTCCTTCTCTTTTTCCTATTTTCATTGACGATCTCCTGGGTCGGACTGTGAACCAAATCTACTCTTTTGCGGATGACAGTAATCTCTGTCATTCATATTCATTCGACCACAGGCCAAATCTTCAAGAAATTAGTGATAGACGTCAATTAATGAATGAAACACTCAACCGCGATCTCGAGGACATTGTTGAGTGGGGTCGATTGAATAGAGTAAGTTTTAATGCGGGGAAGACCCAGTGCTGTCTGCTTTCGCTCAAGCGGACAACTGACCCAGTCGTATCGTCATTATCTATGGATGGTGTGGATATTGAGGAATCAGACGCCCTTGATGTTCTGGGCATGAAAATACAATGTGATGCTCGCTGGGCAAAACATGTATTTGAAGTGTCGAAAGATGCATCGAAGTGCCTAGGCTTTTTAAAGCGGTGCAAGAAGTACTTCACTCCATCTGATCTCCTTAATATCTACACCACCTACATCAGGTCGCGAATGGAATATAACTCCCATATATGGGCAGGTGCTCCAAAGTCATCTTTGGAGTTGCTGGACCGTGTACAAAGGAGAGCAAAGGTGTTGATAGGGGACAATAGGGTGTCCAGCTCTATGGCCTCCGTTGAGCATCGGCGTAATATGGGTTGCGTGACACTGTTCTATCGGTATTTTCACGGTGCGTGTTCCTCGGACATCCGTCAACTTATACCAGATGTGAGGACATTTGGCAGAAGTACGCGGCTTTCAAGGAACTCCCATCCTTTTACTATCTATTGGCCAGTGGATCGCACAACACACTACAGAGAAAATTCGTTCTTCAGTCGTACGGTCCGTATGTGGAATAAACTTCCCGCAAGTGTATTTCCCGCCAATTGTGACATACAGCGATTCAAGGCAAATGTAAATAAGCACTACTCCCTCTTTCCACCCTCCTCTACTTAAATTTCCTTCGCCAGCACAATGCATTGCATTTATAGGGGCCATACCCTGAGTGCTGGTCTTAAAAAAAAAAAAAAATATAAAATAACTATGAGGGATGTTCGAAAAGTCATTGGTTTATTGATCTGTCCTCGTAGTCAAATTTAGATACCCACTGAACGCCGCCGGCAGTGCCCTTGATACTCCAGTATACCAATTTCTCTAGCAGAAGTCCCCAGCTATACCCATGTGAAATTTAAGCTTGATTGGTTCAGCCATATAGAAACCGTTAAGTCATTCTCACATTTTTCCATAAATCGCCCACATTTTTTGTGCCGAATATATCACTTCTATTGTGAGCGACAAATGAAATCGTTTACGTCAATCGACAAACGTTTATAACACACGATATATGATAACTCAAGACTTATAAACACATTTCCAATCATGAAAAAGCCTTCATATTAAGTGATCTTTCGTTTGCCACAAACGAAGTTATAGAAACTTCAAACTCAAAATGAGAAAGTGTTTGCGACAGACTGTTTTTGGTTTCGGCAAACCAATTATTGTAACTGCAGGTTAAAAATTAAAATCACAATATGTTTGCTACCAACTGCTTTACGAATTTTATTCCACCGATTAGCATTTACTTAGGATGGAAGTGTAACCTCAATATTAAAAGTATTTTATTGAATTTTAAATATTCTAAAATTTGCCCTTACAATGAATGAGCTACAGTTAAACCCCGGCACTATCGCTGTAAGTTCGAGTATCTATCCCTCGACCCATTGCATACGTTCAGCGAAATCCCTTAAAAGGAGGACTTACTTAACTGTTTTTGGTGAAATTAAACTGAATCAACTTTAAAGGAATTCATGGAAGCGATCACCTTTGAGTGTAAACGCTTTTGCGTTTATAATAACCAAATTTTCTTTGTCCACCGGCGGTGCAATGGTAAGCGAGCGCGGCTCTTGTGCATGAGAACGTGGGTTTGATCATAGCTCTGGCCACCTAACATTTTTTCGACGACTGTAACCTCGCTTAGTGATGGCGACACTATCGACAACTTAGCCTCAAAAAAGTTTCTCAACATAAAGTTCGCAACCGGTGTTAAACTTTAGGTCTCAGTCAATTAGTGTAAAACTATAATTTGCACATCTCAGGCGTTGTGAGAAGCTCTCCCAAATCCTTTCATGGAATGTAGAGGGAAACCATTACCTCTCTCTCTATATATGCCGAAAGATTGAATTATGGCAATTTTGAAGTGAAAGAAAGTTTGTTTAGAGCAAAAGAAACTATTTTTACGGTTCCTGTTTGTATTTGCGGTAAAAGTATAAACTTTTGCTGTAACAAACGAAATACTTTTGACACAAAATAAATATTTTCGTGTAGAAGAAAATATGGAAAAGGAAATTATGTAGATGACCGTAAAAATACGTGGTTCCCATTTATTTTTTTGGTAATTACTACGAGAAATATGAAAATTTCAGAAAGAAGATAAGATGTCAGAAACTATGGTTCCAAAATCAAAAATCGCTTAATATTTATGATTGGGCGGCGATTTTGACATAGTTGTACCCTTAATATTGTAGCAAATTGTAAAGAAACTAAATCTAAATATGTCTATAACTCTGAAACAGAGCCCACAATTATAAAAATAACCTCACATTGGACTCGAAAAATGTTTTTACATAGTGATGTTGAAGCCGTCGGCGGTGCAATGGTTACTATGCGCGGCTCTTGTACATGAGAGTGTGGGTTTGACCTGACAACTTTACATTTCTGTCGATGACGGTCTCCTCGTTTAGTGACGGCGACATTATCGAGTATTTAGCCATTCAAGTTTTCAAACATTGAGCTTATTGTAAAGAAGTTTGCAACGTTGTATACTCTGGGAGATAAAGTGAAGTCTGGATCAACTCGTAGCGTACGTACGGCACAAAATATTGATGCAGTGAGTAGCAATGTAGATGACAGCCCAGACACGTCAGCTAGACACTGTTTACAAGAATTCCAAATGTCATCGTCAACTTTGTTCAAAATAGTCAAAAAAGATTTGAATTTATTTCTGTATAAAATTCAACTGGCCCAACAACTAATGGAAAATTACCATATGCGGAGACGGCACTGGAGTGAAAAAGTTTTGCAGCTCAATGAAGACGACCCCCAGTCTCATGATTTGTGTCTATCCCAGGCATCGCAATGGCAAGTGGTCCCCATTTCTGGGGATTGTGATTAAATTTTTGAGATTCTGGGATTGTGTTAGGACGAATTTGAACAGAAAATGTTCCCTTAAAAAAATATACCATATGCGGAGACGGCACTGGAGTGAAAAGGTTTTGCAGCTCAATGAAGACGACCCCCAATTTTTGTGAAAAATCATTATGAGCGACGAGGCAAGTTTTGACTTGGCTGGCTTTGTTAATAAACAGAATAGCCGCTACTGACGAACCGAAAATCTTCAAAATACTATTTAAACAAAAAAAAAAAAGAAACTGCAGTGAAAAACTTGTGTTGGTAATATTTATGAATATTCTGCATTAATCCCATTAAGTTTTTCGTAAATTATAAAAAAAATCTTCATTAAAAACTAACGAAAAGTATTCAAAAAAAATTTTTAAAAATATTCTTCATTCGTTAGTGGAAAACTTAATACTCGGCGTATTGTGTTTGGCTGAGATCATTTTTTTTCAAGCATTACTACTAAATAACTCTCATTGCTAGATATCATACAGATGTATTCCAATTTTATGGTAGATTTCATAAAACTTGTGAAATTCTTGCATAATGTTGCCATCGTACATAGTCACTGAGGATTTTGACAAACGTAGTCAAGCACGTCCGCTCTGCCAACGATGGGCGATACTTTTTATATGCGAATATTGACACTTGAAACATTGCAGAGCTGTACATCGACTGCACGCTGAAAAATTTGTCGTGTTTTGCTGTTTGAATGCAAATATAACGTGTGTTTGGAGCTCGTCGCAAATATAATATACTAGTGTGCAAACACATTGTGTTTCCTATTCAATATTACATTTTTGAGACACAATGATTAATATGTTATAATATATGTGCTTGCGTCCCAAATATATGTGTTTGAGATACAAATACAGCTGTGTATCTCTCGAGAGCAAGAGAATAAAAGAGGGACAACGAGAGAAACTATCCTGCAAGTGTGTATCGGTATTTTTACATTATTCTCTCAGTCAGTGACTCATAAATATTCCCGAAAGTGCGTGTAAATCGAAGATGAAATTTCATGTATTCAGTCGTCAATGGCTCATCGGACAGAGGATATAAAAAGCGTTTTATCAGTGAAAACAGAATAATCGAAGGCTCGGAAGGTTAACTGGTTCGTGATGTTGCTTTGGTTTTTGTGTATGTGTTTCGTATATATATGGATGTGTGCTACCAAAGTGAGAAACGATTGCCCTGGAAGGGGCAGCAACGTGAAACCCTTTGTATGTTCGAGCCTTTACTGCGAAATTCGGAACGGCCTTCTGAAAATAAAAAAGTGAGAGACCACAACGAAAGCAGAAGCAGATTCTAATTTCATGAAAAAATATGCATTCAATGCAATTATAAATGTGGATTTATATTGATAAAATTAATTATATTAAATGATACAAATATATCGAATTCAAAAAATAATTCGTTTCCTAATATTATTTGTGTTTGGGAGGAAATCCGCACATGTTTCCCCGTTAGTATATGGAGGTTTGGGGGAAACGCGCGAATGCTTCCATGTAAGTATATAGATGTTTTTGTATGAAAAACATACATGTTTGCCAGTAAACATACTACTGTTTGCATTTAAATACAAGTGTGTTTGTGACTTACAAACATATCAGTATTTGAAGTGTTTCCAAACATAGACATGGTTCCTGCAGAATGTATTTGGGCGAATATGTTACAGGAGACGTTTTATTTAGCGTGTGGATAACTGAATGTAACCTCAGATAAAACCGAAATAAGTTTATCTACGAGGAAGACGAATATAACAGCTTACGTGCAACCATGCTTCCTTGGCAAAACTTTACAACTGTCCAACTTGGGTGTAATCCTGGTTCCATTTGCAGAAAAGCTATGGGCCCAAAATGAGGCTGAACTGCCACGAAGGATAGGGCTCATTTTGACTTGGGCATCAGTAGTCTGGTGCACGGCAATGGGAAATAACTGTTACATTGCAAACGGTTAGAGCTTCAACGCACGTGTTATCTGGGTATCAGCGGTACGCTAAGACTCACATCGACCAGGGCAATGGAAACAGTATTTTCAATAGACCCCATTGAGGTACAAATTAGGTACCAAGAGGCCTTTTTAACGAAACTACTACAGGCAGTGCGAGAATGAACCAGAAAGGATCACAAATATAGTCACCACATGCTGAAAAATCTGTATTTTCTTGTTGTTTGGATGCAAATGTAACGAAAACGTGACAGGCAGTAAAGAAGCAAAAAAGCAGCAGATCTTCAATTCATGAAAACAATGCTTGGAAACATGTACATGGTTTCTGCAATATGTTGCTGGGGCCGTGATTTTTCCGGGACATTTACCAACGGAACAGAGAATCGTAGGCATTCCAGTGACAATTGTATCGGTAGACTGCTATACAATTATTCCTAGTTGATGGCGAGCGATGAATCCACTGCTATACGGACAGATTTAGGAAGAATTATTTAACGGAAATAGGACACATCCATAGGACACACATAGGACATCTAACGATCGATGGGTCCTTGCGTTTCAAGCTGAGTTTAAGGCGATCACGGATTGGGTAAGATTGGTGAACGATGTAGATGAGCTCAGAAATGTGGAGACAGTCACAGATATTCAAGCGCCAAATAATACAATATCGTCGCAAACTATTAGGTCGCTTACGGTACTCAAGTGCAAGGAGGGAATAAAAAATTCCCACCCTGACAGCCGTGCGATTATGTGGAGTCCAAATGATCTTGTTTGGATGAGTACCTATCGCTGATCAGTGCATATGAAATGCGAAATCTTTCAGGGCCATAAAGGGATAAGTTCGGCAATGTGCAAGAGGAGAACGTTAAAGATCTTGCAGGAGGACCCGCATATAAACAATACCAGAGGCCTGATACAGCTGGAAAAATTCGAAATAAGCCGACTCATAGGTGACCCAACTGGACAAAATACGCCGAGAACACACACCACAGACAAATTCGGCTGAGGCAGCTGAATTAGCAGTAACCGAATTTTGAGGCTGTCACAACCACATTAGAGGTAATAAGAAACCAGTCAGAGGTTGGCTCAACCAACCTAAAGGTTGTCATAGCCTATCTAAAGGTTATCAACAGCTGAAGTAGAGGTAGCCACTATCGAATTAGAGGTTGTGAAAGACGAATTAGTGCTTGTCACATCCGAATTAGAAGATTTCGCTGCTGCATTTTGAAATTGGAGAATAGTTAGAATTGTTGAGTTTAAATGTGGATATTTTCTGTAAAATAATACGTTTTAAGGCAAAACCCCTAATTAGAATATTTTCCCTTCAAAATAACCCAAAATAAAGTATTAATATTACCGCGACAGGAATAATTTTACATTTTTTAAATTATTTTATTTTATTGTTTTTTTTTATAATTTTAAACGTCAGATTTGAAATATATAAAATTATGTTGTGGTAACCGAATTCAAAATGAATTCGGTAGCACCAACAGAATTCATGAGAAATTCGGTTACAGCAACCAATAAACGCCAAATTCTGTCGTTGCAACCGACTTTCAGCCAAATTCGGTTATTGCGACCGACCTGATACCAAATTCGATGTTTGTATCTGAATTGATGCATACCCATATTCCGCAGTTTCAGCCGAATTTGGTACGAATTTCGGTTCTTGCGTACGCATTAATTCCAAATTCGTTTGTTGCAATCAAAACTATAAAATTTTTTTTTATCATGACGAAAATAATTGAAGATTCTGTTATCACAACAAAATTAGTTATGACACCAGGTTGCTTCAACTTCACTTCAGTTGTGGAGACTAAATGCAGTCCTAAAACCTCACTTTGGTTGTGGGAAACGCAATGCGGTGGCAACAGGCAAAATTACGGTTGGTAACAATTAGTTCTCTGAGTTGACGACTGCAGAAAGTTGAACGGGCTGAAGTAAAAAGACTTACGATGATGATTAAGTGTCCAACACCCGAAGGATTAAGACTTCAACGCCTCTCGTGCAATACAATGTATAGCTTGCAAAAACTAAAGAGAACGAATGGGAGAACTCTTAGGAAATTTTTACTCGGCACGAAAGTCCTATAAGCAATTTAGAGGATTCTTCAGTCCTACATACTGGTCCAGAAATAGGTCATGAATTGTTTCACAAATGGTTTGAATCCCCTTTTTCGACGTACACGTTGAAAAATCTGTATTTTTTTGTTGTTTGGATGCAAATATAATGTGTGTTTGGAGCTCGTCGCAAATGTAATATACTTGTGTTCAAACACAGTGTGGTTGCTATTCAATATCACATGTTTGAGACACAATGATTAATATGTTATAACATATGTGTTTGCGACACAAATATATCTGTGTTTGTGATACAAATGCAGCTGTGTTTGATAACTGATTATGCTCTCTCGAGAGCAAGCGAATAAAAGAGGGTCAATGAGAGAGCGTATCTTGTAAGTGCATATTTGTATTTTTGCATTATTCTCTCAGTCAGTGATGCATAAATTGTCTAAATATGCGTGTAAATTGCAGATGAAGTCAGTGCTTCTTACTTTGGCTGATGTATTGCGTGGTTCATCGTAGAGTTGGGAATTTTAGTTCATTCAACTGATCACACGTTTTAGTTCGGCTCAACAAAATGAACTAGTTCATTCATTTAGTTCATTAGTTTATTGTATCATTTCAGCTTATTAGTTCATATGAGCTGTGAACTAAAGAGCTCATTTCAGTTCAACTTGTAGTTTTAGTTCAATCGGAGCGAATACTCGCGATAATGATCTGATTTTTGCAGATTTCTAAATTGTTTTGGATACCGTGATATTTGTTTATACTAAATCGCCCTATTATTGAATATCGACTTAACGATTGGGTTATGCCGTTTCTGAAAAATTGGTGTTTCCATAATCTTTCAATATTTGGAACAAAAGTGGAGATTAACGCTGTAGAAGCCTATTACATATCCATTCCACAAAAATTGCAACTTTAGGCACCATTGTGCAAATTGAGTGAGCCAAAGAGAGCATGAACTAGAAAATGGTGGAGGAACTGCACAAGTGAAATACAAAAAATGCTGAGACAAGTGAACTACTGAAACAAAAGACGGGAACAGTGTGAAATAGTACATCTAATTCACAATGGTTAATCGTTCAATTGAACTAGTTCGTTCGTAAACTACCCAACTCTAGTTCACCGGACAGAGGATATCAAAAGCGCTTGTTCAGTGAATAAAGAATAAACAAAGGCTCGGACGGTTACATGGTTTGTGATGTTGCTTTGGTTACTGTGTATGTGATTCGCATACATGTTTGTGTGCTACCACAGTGAGAAATGACTTTGAGGAAAGAAACTGGAAAGGGCAACAACTTGAAGCCCCGTGTCTGTCCGAGCCGTTACTGACAAAGTCGGAACAGCGGACCATTTGTGAGATAAGTATAATAAAAAAAACAAGCAATTAAAGCACGTTTGGCTTGCATGAACTAGATTTGTATATAAATATATTGTTTGTATACCAGTCCATAGTGATAACCAATGCATAGTTGAAACCTTCTGAGAACAAAACCGTCAGAGGCCACAAGGAAGTAGAAGCAAAAGGACAGCATATTCTCATTTCACGAAACAGAGAACAAATAATGCATTCAATGCAAGTATGCAAGTATCTATTAAATTTTTTGTACTAATTATTTATAAATGTGGATTTATATTGATAAAATTAATTGTATTAAATAATACATATATATTGAAATCAAAGAATAATTCGTTTCTAAATTTTGTTATATTTGGGAGGAAATACGCATATGTTTCCACGTAAGTATATGTAAGTTTGGGGGAAACAAGCGAAAGCTTCCACGTAAGTATGTGGATGTTTCGGATGAAGAACGCACATGTTTCAACGTAAAAGCATACATGTTTGCCAGTAAGCATGATACTGTTTGCCTTTAAATACAAGTAAATTTTAGACTTGTAAACATATGAATGTTTGAAGTGGGTTCCGTACATATACATGGTTCTTGCAAAATATGATTGGGATAATATGTTAGAGAGACCGTTATTTTTCAGCGTGTATGAAATAAGTGTATAAATTTATTTTCACAGTGTCTTTGAAAACGTTTTATTGATCCTACGAACTGGTACTTAGACTGGAAATTAATGAACGCATTCATAAAATGTATGAAGAATTTCATAATATTAATTAATGAGGCAATTTTTTTACATTTTGCTTGTATTCTCTTAGACCCCTCTGTATGTGTAACGATAACATCTTTATTTTTTTTTATTAAAAGTTTTAAAATTTGACTGCAATGGTACAGCGATTTGTTTTATGACGTCAACTTCTATACTTGTAAGTATATAAAACCACCGAACATTTTCCTCTATCGTTTCAATATTCTCTATGAAGTAGTAAAAACCGTTTCACAATTATGACCTTTAAATTAACATCAGACTTAATTTCCAATTGAAAATCAATATTTTTTATTACGCCTTCGATGATTTCAAACAATCTCCATTAGCGCTAAATTTATGTTAGAAAGTCATTAAACTCAAATGTCCAAATTCATTACTTGTTGCCCCGATTGTCAGTCCACCCGTCTGCCACTCCGAAAAATATGACCAAATAATTATACACGCACACGGAGATTTTATGACTCACACAGAAGTGATTTGAATTATGACAGGAAAACTGCTTAACACATAAATTACCACTAAACCAACAATCTCGCAGTCCATCTGCAGTTTTTGCCTCAACTCAACTCAACGCAACTGAAATGCGTGCGTCTTCATCATGTTGTCCGTCGTCTTCTATTGAAATGCAAGTAGAGAAGGAAGAAAAACACCGCTTCGGTCTAGACCTATTACCACAACAATAGCAACAGCATTTGCTTGCCACACATCACCACCGTAACCTACAACAACTCCATACTGGGTAACCGGCTAGAACGGTTTTTTACATCCACTACTAGATGAAAAAGGTTGGCAACAGCTGTTTATTATTTTCATGCTATTAAACTGAATATGACTAAACTATCTACGTAGTAGGTAAAATGGAAGACGTAGTATGTGTTTGTGTACCTTTGTCAGACCCGCAGAGTCAAAGACTTTACAAGATACTACGACCAGTCAACCCAACAGCCGGTCTGTGTTGCAGCCAAGACGCACTTGTGCGTGAGCAGCACATTATGACCACCACCCTTATCACGACCATTAGAATCAACTAAGTCGTCATCGCACTGTAGGGGATTAATTTTCTCAATATGTGAGAGGTAAGTGACCCAAAAATGGCCAAGTACTTTTTTGTGTACATTGTGTGAATTGAAACAACGATAAACATTGGTTCGTCAGACGAATAGAATTTGTTTGACGCTTCGTAGAATGTGCTTATCAACAATTAGCTAAAGTACAGTTTCATCGCTGAAACGAAACAGGGATCATCGCATCACAGAATGTGTTTCATTGCTGCGATGCGATGAAAATGTTTCCCTTTTGTGCTGAATGTGGTTCACGGTTGTGATGAATATGTTGCATTGTGCCGATTAATATGTTCCATTTACAATCGTGTTGTTTATATTCACTTGAGTGCAGTTTGCGTGTCAGAGGGTAATGTACGAACATTCGCATCAAGTCCTTCATTTACATGTTTGATATTTTCTTCTCACGATGGCTGTGAAAAATTTATATTTCTTATACCTGATGGATGAGATGGATAATAAAAAATAAATGGTTTCCCGTTACATCCCATGAAGAGATTAGGGATAGCTTCTCACAAACCAGTGAGCTGTGCGCGTTCTAGTTTTACACTCACTGATTGGGACCTACAATTTTACACCGTTTCCGAACGGTAATTTGAGAAGCTTTTTCACGGCTAAGTACTCGATAGTGTCGCCGTCACTAAGCGAGGTGACCACCGTCGAAAGAAATTTTAGGTGGTCAGAGCAGGGATCGAACCCACGTTCTCATGCACAACAGCCGCGCACACTACCATTGCACCACCGACGGCCACAGGATGAGATGGATACAATTTGTTTTATGTCCTTGTGTTTATAAATATATAGAGGCAGAAAAAATACAAAACCATTCATTAAAAACGATTATCCTTATAAAGGATATGCACTTTTTAATTTTGAAATAGAGACACATATTTTGTGAGGTAGTTCTGATTCTTCTATTGGATTGTAAAGAATACATATTTCGATTAAGTATGGAACAAAATGTTCTTCAAATGGCTCCCACGGCTCTGACGACAGGCGATTACTCTTTTCATGAAATTTTCCATGACTTTTTCACAGAGATGTGGCTGTATCTCACCGATGACGCGTTAAATCTCGGATTTGAGCTCAGGAATTGTTTTTAGTTTATTCGCAAAACCCTGGGATTTCACAAAACCCCAAAGAAAGAAATCGCACGATCTTGGTGGCCAGTTGACATCAGAATTTCTTGAGATAATTTGTTCTGCAAATCGTTGCTGCAATAAATCTATTGTTTCATGCGCGGTGTGACAGGTGGCGCCGCCTTGCTGAAACCGCATGTCGTCCTGATCCATGCCTTCTAGTTGAAGCCACAAGAACTCCATTATCATGTTCCTTTAACGAATGCTATTCACAGTCACTGCAATTTCGCTCTCATTGACTTCAGTTTGCTCCAGTACCCATTGAACGAATTGCCGGTGATTTCCATGGTCTGCTGGTTTGAGGTCCCGAGTAACCTAACATTTATACGCATGAAGGTTGAGGTCTTTTGTTAAAATTCGCTGCATAGTGGTTCGTGGAATTTAAAGTTGTTGAGAACGATGCCGAATTGATGCTTTCGGGTTTTTGGCGGCACTCTCGATTACAGCAGTAATTTTGGCAAGAGACCGACCGGTACATTGACGCACAGGAGTCTTACTGTCCATCACCGACCCAGCTTCTTCAAATTGTTGACCACTCTGCGAGTGGTTGACACATTAGGTGCACTTTTAGGTGCCCTTCTCGACTGAATATTATTCCAAGTTTGCAAGCGGTCTCAGCATAACTTTCCAAATTTTTGTAACAGGTTTTCACAATTATAACGCGTTGTTCTTTCGTAAAGCGCTCCATTTTTAATAATCGTAATAAACATGTGTGACAGCTGCCAAATTTCACAGCTGCCACTTACACAATAAGAAAGAGAGACTAAATTTAAAATCTGAAATTTTACTGAGACAAGCTTTGTAAATCACAGCTGCGTTGAATCAAAGAGTTGCTGCGCTGATCATTATAAATAAATAAAATTTAAAAAAAAAAACAAAAATAATTATTTAAATCTCAAATACTTCGTATTTGAGATCTTCGAAATATTTGCCCCTTACTTCCCATCAAGGGATAGGGGAGAGCTTCTTACAAGCAGTGAGCAGAGCTCTTTCTTACACGCTGAAAAAAAAATAGTACCAGCAACCTATTGCAGGAACCATGTATATGTTTACAGGCATTGTTTTCATGAATTGAAGGTCTGCTGTATTTACGTTTTTGTTTTCATCAGTTTTCAACAATCAGCCACATTTGGGTCACAAAGCATATATTAGAACCTAGTAATCATTGTGTCTCCAACATGTAATATTGAATAGCCAACATAACTTGTTTGGAGGCAAGTATACTAAATTTGAGACAAGCTACAAACACGTTACATTTGCATCCAAACAACAAAAAAATACAGCTAAAAAATACACGTGCCGAATAGGTAAAACGACTTAAGTGCATATGGGCATTTCCACAGAAAGGTCAACCTTTTGTCACATCACGTCACCCTCGATAATTACTTATATTTTAGGACCAGTTACTTTGAGTGTCTTCTTTCATTTTACTAAATATGCAGTTACTTACATTCTGTATTTGGGAAAAGAATAGAAAACAATCGAACCACATGGTCCTAAAATATGAGCAATTAACGAGGGTGACGTGATGTGACTTAGGGTGGCACTTTCTCTGGAAGTGCCCATATTCAGATTTTATAGAAGAGAATCTTGAGGAGGTATTTTCCATCTGATCTGAAATTCTGATATTTATTTAAGCAAATAAAAAATATCTGGTGTACAATTTCCTAATATATAGGCAGAGTTAAGCACAAACTGGATCTGGAGGTAATTACGATTCCCGTGGTCATCCTGGTACACTTAATCAAGCTTTTCCTAAGAGCGTTTAAGAGGTTTTTCCTTTTTGGATACATATTTAAGTTTCACCATTTTCCACTGACACCTTTTTGGACAGGCGTTTCAATTATAATTACTCGACAGTCTCGCCTGCCCATCGATAGAAATGATAGGTAGTTGAATCAGATATTGATATATTGTTCTTATACACAAGAGTCGCTTATGCCAATCGGTGCATCACAAACAGTTACACCATATTTTTATACTATTATTATTTAGAATATTTTCTTGTCTAAAATGTACAAAAAATTTATTACGAACAGTCAACGAAATCTTGGACGACAGGATTGGTGGCAACAAAAACAAAATTGTTGGATTTACATAGCTTTTCATTGCAGTAATGTAAAGACACTAACGAACATGCCTCCTTCTTGCGATGAAAATTTTTTCCTTTAATTAGCATGCTTCATATTGAGTGTGGTAGCATCCTGTAGCAAAGACTTACACGTTGAAAAAACGGCATCTGTAACATATTCTCTCAAACATATTATGCACGAATCATGTATATGTTTGGAATACTCTCTAAACATTCATATATTTCCATGCGCTAAACTCACTTATATAAGTATTTATGTGCAAACATTAGCATGTTTACTTCCAAAGACGCATTCTTTTACGTGGAACCCAATGCGTGTTTCATCCCAAACGTCTATGTGCTTACGTTGAAGCATTCGTGTGTTTACTCCCAAATGTACCAAACGGACGATTGACGACTGAATGCGTGAAATGTAACAGATCAGTCAACATACAAAACACCCAATTAATTTACACACGCATTCTGAAAGAATGAGGCAAAAATACAGTTATACACTTGCAATAACATTAACTTCGTCTGAGAACAGTCTTTAATTTGTCGCTGTTATATTATTTTACTCTTCATGGGAATAAACATATAAAGTAAACAGTCCACTAAGCACAGCTGTATTTGTACCACAAACAAGGCTGAATTTGAATCACAAACGCATATGTTATAACATATTAATCACTGTGTCTCAAACATGTAATATCTAATAGCAAACACAATGTGTTTTGAACACAAAAATATTATATTTGGGACAGGCTTCCAACACACGAAATATTTGCATCCACATAAGAAAAAACTACAGATTTTTCAGCGTGTATTATTGATGTTAGTTATAAACTAACTGGATGGATGTGCATGGATCTTGGTCTAAATCCTCTTCATTTCTGTTGTAGGGTACAATTTATACTTAGTGTCTCAAACTTGCCCAAGAGAATGATATTCAAAGAATTCTTAAAAATTTAAAAAACAAAAATCCACAACTCACCAAGTTTCCCTAATGCCTGAAGATTAATTTTGAAATTTTTTGAAGTGTTGGCTTCACAGATGAATTTGGTATAGACGAATTAATTCTCTCAATATTTTTAACGTCATATGTGTGTTTGCAAGTGAACGTTGGGTGGTGGAAAGCATGGGTTCAATAATACCAGATAGAGTCAATAGTAACAACGTCCAACAAATGAACAACAACCGCAATTCGTGTTTTTGTGGTAAAATATTTGTGTTAAATAAATGCGTTAATGTCAACAGAAAAGTACAAAATACATTTAAATTTTACAGTTCTATACAAAAACGAAATGAAAGAGTTAAGTAAATAGTTCTTTTTACCTCCACCTGCTGTAAGTTAATTTTTGTCGAATTCCTCTCATTTCCACAAAACTATGACGACGAGTGTGAAATGAAATGTCTGATGTGATGAGTGAATTATTGTGTCTATACTAAATTAGTCTATGGTCGGCTTCGCAGAGCAAAGCAGAGTATTTTCTCCTCAGCGGAGTATCCAACACCTCTTCCAGTAATATTTTGTAGGCCAAAAACTTATCGATTTTTAAAATGTACATTCTGCTAACTAGATCACGATGCTAGTTATCGAAAAGTCAAGTTTAATTTTATTCGCTTGTTTTGGTTTTAAGTGCACCCCCAATTCCTATTGAAAAAACTGAAAATTGTAATATGATATCTGTCGTTTCAAACTTCAACCTTCGTTATCTCCACAGCTAAGCGGACATGGAACGATTTTACCTAATTCATTGTCTCATTTCGTCGTGTTCTATCGCCTCATACTCTCCACTCACCACACATACCATCTTTCCAATCTAGGGATCTCCAAAAACTTATTATGGCAATATCCTGATTCAACGAAGGATTTTTGCAACATTCCTTATAGCACGTTGCGGGACGGGGGTTAAATGAAAAAAAATTAAACAACTTTTGTGTTAACAATATTATGGTACATCCCACTATTATCTACAATATTGTTTGGTTTGTGTCTAGACTAACGGCTTCGATCATAGAGAAACAAGAGAAGAGTTCCTGCGACACGTAAAGCAGAGAAGTGTTCTCTCCATATTCGCAACAAACTCTGCATATCTGCGACAAGATTTCCAACTTTATCTTTACAAAACAGGGGCCCTGATCTATGACCGTTGGTTTGGCTTTGCACTTTTCGGTAAAATTGACGGGCCTCATTCTTTCTTCGTTCTTCAATTCAATTTGCTCACTCTCGGGCTTTCTGGTCAACCGCTTTGTAACAAACAAGCATAAGTAGACTAATCGACTCCAACATAGTAACTTCCAACACACATATGCAATCAATCACTGTACAAGACGAACGCATCGATTTCATTACGATAGCAATACAGAAAACAAGAGACAAATTAAACATTCACCAACGAGGACGTTAAAATCAACGTACACACTTTAACTTCTAACCCTTTGACATCCATAGGCAACTATGTATGCACTAGGGGTCATGGCACCTAAAATTGTACCGGTAGGAGATAGAGCAACTGTAGTTATGGAAGATTTATAGAGGACGTTAGTGGCGACAATAGTGTGGTAGGCATCAATTCTCTAACTGATCGGATTTGATCCCTATGAGCCATCAATGTAAGTCAACAGTGACCTTACAACAAAGGGAAAAATGGGCCGCACGTGGGGAAAATGGCAGATACGTTTAAAGAATATACCTTAACATTCAAAAAATGTAACGTCGAATTGTTTGGCACATATGTGTGCTTTTTAGCTAAAATGGAATAAAATGTACCAAAAAAAATTGTTGGCCCAATTTATTGCGGCGAATATAATAAAAACAATAATTCGCTTCAGCAGAAAATGAATGGTTGTCAAAGGGTTAAGAGGTTTATCTGAATCAAGTTGTAACTGAACACTATCTTTGCCCTTTTCTACGAGTCCTTATCGTACGTTGCGGCCTGGGGACTAAATGAAAAAAAATTAAACAATTTTTTTAACACTATTATGCTACAACCCCGTATTATAAACTATATTGCGTACTTTTGCTTTTAGTTTGTGTCTAGACTAACATATGTTGTTAAATTTCTTGTTTAATGGAAAGTTTTCCAGGTGGAGCCTGTATCCTATATTTAGTATATATTGTACTTTAGTTTCGAACCCAACAAAACGTAAATTTAGAAAAGCCAAAGTGCAAGACTGGCAAGAAAATATTGCATTTTATTACAACTCCTTTCATTACTTTTTATTTGAAAGAAAACTAATAAACTAATTTTGCTTTTAGTTTGTGTCTAGACTAACATATGTTGTTAAATTTCTTGTTTAATGGAAAGTTTTCTAGGTGGAGCCTGTATCCTATATTTAGTATATATTGTACTTTAGTTTCGAACCCAACAAAAAGTAAATTTAGAAAAGCCAAAGTGCAAGACTGGCAAGAAAATATTGCATTTTATTACAAATCCTTTCATTACTTTTTATTTGAAAGAAAACTAATTTTTCTTAAATAAGTAAGTGCCTTTTCTTAAAAAATGGAAATTTTCTCATAACAAAAATACCTATTCATATTCTTAAACAAAGTAAAACGGTAAAGTAATTGTTCTTATAAAAAGTACATTTTCTTAAAAAAGTAATTGTTTTTAAAGAAGTAAATTTTTTTAAAAAAGTACATTTTCTATAACAAATTTTTACAATTTTCTTACAGATATTCATTTCCTTAAAAATAAAATAGTATAATTTCTTTTATTTTCTTAGGATACGTGGCCTTTTGCAAAATAAGTAAATTTTCTTAAAAAATAACATTTTCTTAAAACCACTTCTTTAAAAAGTACCTATTTTAAAAAAGTACTTCTTTGTAAAAAAAAAATTATACTCTTATGACTTTGTTTTACAGAAAGTGCTTCTTCTTAAAAATAGTACCTTTGCTTAAAAAACAATTTGCTTTCAATAAAACAAGTATCTCTCTTTAAAAAATTACCTTTTCGGGAAAATATAATATATATTCTTACAAAAACGACCTAAAAATAAAATTTTCTTGTATATTTTCCTAAAGATGTATTTTAATTATCGGATTTTTCAACGGGCGCCTAAGGCGTGTTGGAACTACGAATTTTGGAAAATATTCTAAAATGTTGTAGATGTTCTTTCTTCAACATTTGCTATCCCAAAAAGTTACTCCTTCGCTTCAGTTTCCAATTAAATATGTGGATTTTGGTTTACTGTAAAAGTTTCAAGCAGCAGACAACTTCAGGCAATTCAATTTTTTATAACCTGGGAGCAAAAACTAATTTCTACACAATTTCCTCCACTGTGCTATTTTTTATCTTCATCATCACACGCATAAATGCTAAGTCGTAGTTTCTGTTCACGTTTAAGAAACGCAATAAATTCATATAACGATGTTGTTTACATTTTACGCTTGTATTTTGTTTTCGTGTCCATGTATATGTCTAAGTGCGACGTCTTCCAGCAGCCGAAATACCGAGGCGATCTCAAAATTGGCCTATAAACATGACTTGTGAGGCAGGCTTGGTGTCAGAGACGTACATATATACAGGTCATCGTAACTGCTTTTTTTAGACAGACGAAATATTCGATACCTTCGTATTTAGTGGGATACCCTGGGTGGTAATGTTGATGGGTAATTCCCCATTGTCGTGAGTAGCTGCCCATTATTTTCCCCATACCCTGTGGGTAATGGGTAAAAATTCATAACGCATTCCCCACGGCGATGTGGACGGGATAAGAACGAACTCTGCTCAATATACAGTAACATTCTTAAACGAGGTCAGGAAAGAGTAGGAAGCTAAGCTTCAAAAATGCCCAGTAGACATGAAAAACAGCCTTAAGCAGGCATATTGGAGGGCCTATTAATGGAAGACAAAATGAATACTCATAGGCAATCAAATTTCCATTCTTTAAGAGATGGCTTGTTGACGACCTACTCGTCGCCAGCAAAATGGATGGTAATTGGGAGGCCCTTTAGTAGAAGGTTTAATAGCTGGAATCATAGGCATGCCAACCTTCCTTCTTTAAGCAAGTCTGTTGGCAGGCCTACTATTGCACGATAAAATGAATGGTCTTAGTCAAGCACCATTCCATTCTTTAAGCAGGCCTATTAGCTGACGACCGAACTCAGGTTTCATAGACATCCACAGTTCCATTCTCTATGCAGGCCTGTTTGCAAGCCAGTTAATGAAAAACCTTGTCATTCCACAGTAGAGGACTAACGTGGACACAATAATTCAAGATTTTACGAAATTTGTTATAATTTTTTTTTTTGTTATAGAAACTTAAATCTTTTATTTTAAAGCATAAAACCTAAACACTCTTCTTCAATAAAAAAAAAAAACATAAATTCATGTCTCCTAAGTTGGTCCGTGCTCATTCGCATTGGGAGAGTCTTCTTTTGACAATAGCACACAAATTTTCGATGAGATTCAAATCGGGGCTTTTAGCTGACCACTTCATTGTAAGGGATACTTGTTCATCAAGCCATTTTTCACCAGTTTGGCAGTGTGTTTTGAATCCCCGCCTTGCTGAAGAGTTATTGTGTTACAGAGTATGCACACTCTTTAGTAACAACGGACAAATTGTTCTCGCAAAATACTTAGATACTACTCCTTATTCACAATTCCTTCTAGGCTTCCTTAGAAGACTGATGCCCCACCAAGTGAAACCTCCACATACCATTATGCTCCCACCACCGTGTTTGCTTGACGTGGTGACGCTGAAAGGTTTCACCGGCCCTCTTCCAACAATATTGCATTCCATCAGATTGGAATCAATTAATTTTTGTAACATTCGATCAAATCACTTTCCAGTCATCAGATGTCCGGTCTTTTGCGTTTTCCAAATACGAGACTTCATATTCTTGTCCACATTATTGTATCCACATTCATGTATTCAATTTAATCCACTACAGTAGGTATTGAGTTTGTGTTCGATTCCTGAGGCGGCCGGTTTAACCCATTTTGACCTGTGTTGCAAAAACTTGTGAATTTTAAAAATTACTTTCCTATGGTAATTGGAATCCGCCATCAGAATTTCGCTATCTCCTATACTTCCACCGATATCGGCTGCTCGTGAAGTCGAACAATGACCATTTGAACGATCCCATTTTTTCCGGGCGGAAGCATCTGGTACTTCCACAAAAACTTATTTATAGCCGTTTCTTCTTATGTAATATATTTTTGAAAACTAATTCTTTGAATGTGTCTTATTTTCCTTTTAGAAATGTGGTCTAAATAAAGGGTTTTCGAATTTGAATGATATCATTTCCTTAAAAAACCCCAATGAGTGTTCGAACTCACGGGCGATGTGTTAACATCTTTTTGTTACACATTAGTAAATGTTACATTGGAAAAAAAAAAAAAGAAGTTCACTCATATGATGACATTACATTTAAATAATATTAATACTTACAATTATTTATAGACCAGTGCAAGCCCATGTGTCCTTATTTTCTTTCTTAATACTTTTTGTTTTATTCCCACAAAAAACAGAGAATGCAAAGCAACAGACACATGAACATACATACATTGTTATGTTCGTACATACGCTACACAAGTTCACACAATTTTCGTTGCTCTCTTGCTATCTCATTTTTATATACGTAAAACCACGTCATTGTTCTCTTTGCTCTGAGAGTGCTCCCCACCCACATAAGACAACTATTCGCTGCCGCTACATCAGTGTGTATTTTTTTTCGCAGTCTGACAATCCGTGTTTCGCAACCGGACAAATCTGTGTTCTATATAGGGGTGGTATGAAAAATAGATGTTGGCCAATTCTGAGACCTATCCGATATGCACACAAAATTCCTTAGAAATCGGTCCAGCCGTTTTGGAGGAGTTTAGTGCCAAACAATCAGTGATCACACTCGGATAAACTGTATTTGGATGGGTTCACTTTGTGAGTTTAGTCCCTACCCGCCCCTATAGATGTTAACACATCAAAAAACACACTAATTGTTAAGAAAATTCAAATGTGTTTTATTTAATGGGAAGCAAAATCGATACAATTAAATTCTGAATGGAACGTCTTTCAAATGGCCTCCACGTCTTCTTTTGCAGGAACGTATTCGGAACGAATTCGATGAACCCAATTTTCGAGCACATTTTCCACTAAAGCAAGCCGTATGTCATGAATAGCACGTTCAATATTAGCTTGTAAAGCTTGAAGAGGGTCCGGTTTATTGCTAAAGACCAATGACTTCAAATAACCTCCAACAAGAAATAGTCTAATAGTGTTAAATCACAACTTCTTGGGGGCCATACAATGTCACAATTTCTTGAAATAATCGAATCTTCAAACTTTTCTCGCAATAATTCGGTTGTTGCCCATGGCCACCGTCCAATGACTTCAGATCTTGAGTGATAAAAACTTTGTACGGATGCAAGCCTAAATCCTTTCTCAAAATCCGCCAGGTTGGGGTTTGAGACAGTCCGAATTTTTAACATCGTCTTGTATTCGATATATTGCGGTCTTCAGCAACATTTGCCTGAACGGCAGCAATATGTTCATTACTTCGAGTGGTTCTTTCTCTTATAGGCACTTGAACATTATGTAACGCAAATGTACACTCGTAATTTGCAATAATTCGACAAATAGCGAGCGCAGGTGGACGATTATTACGACCATAAAAAGGTAAAACCGCACGAAAAGTTGCAATTGGAGACAATTACTTCGATAAAACAATTGAATAATTTGTAAACGTTGTTCTTGCGTATATCTCTCCATGATGAAATTGCAAACATTACTGAATACAATGAAAGAATAAATGACAGATCATGACATACCAGAAATGGCCGACACGTCACTTAAAAATCATATCACTCAAATTGGAAAACCTTTTATATGGGTGTTTTTCAATCTTTGAAAGTATTGTTTTAAGATGAATGTTAAAATGATACATGAATCATAGAGAAGAGAAGAGATTTTATTCAAAAACACATTTTCGAAAACAACTGCAGATAGTACTTTTTGAAAATAAGCCCTCGATATTGAAAATGTATGATGACAATAGGTCAAATGTCATACAATTTTTCTGCAATAATAACACATAGTGCAGTCGTTGCAGCAATGCAGATTGAGTTGTTGTAGCAATGCAATGAAGAACGGCTGAAAGAAGTCTTATATGAAATGTGTCGTTACAGGAACAACAAAATCGTGATATGTACGAAATTCTTCATTGCATTAATGTGTTCATTCTAACGAACGACTGCGTGCTTTATTCAGTTTCTTTATGTTTACTTGCAGGAGATGATTATAGAACCGTGCATTTGAAACAGACTGAAAATGTTGTTTACTCAAAAAACCACTAAAGTAGTACTGGGTTTCGTCGCTGTGGAAAACATCCTCTACTCTCGCCACGTATAGCAGATCATGGTAGTCAGTTAAACACCCTTGATGGTTACCATTAAGCAATTACTGAACGGTTTGCACTTAATAGGGGAATTTGTAATTTGCTACCTACCATACGTTGATTTGTAAATGCAAAAAGTACTATCTACATAAAATATCAACATTTCATTAAATAATATAGATGTTGTCTTAGGAATAATATATAATAGTTAAATTTATGCCAACATGATGCAGACAGCGAAGATGAATGGAAGAAAGCGTCACCACTCCTCCGTCGGTCCTACGTGCATAAATTTCGTATCTGATTTGTTATCTCCATATTTTGTTGCGTTTCTGGGGCACGGAGAATACAGATGCAGCACGAATAGCTATTGCATCCCCACAAAGTGATTTTACACATTTAAGTAAACGTTTACTGAAAACAGAGCCCTACTTTTCTAGTTTCTAACAAAATGACAGTCATTACACATTTAGACATTACTCTTGTCCCACATTCTCATAGTAATTTTGCTAGGTGTCTTAAGAAATGTTTGAAATATTATAAACCTCTGCAAAATTCACTTTTGCAGGTCTACCAAGTGTTCTTCCTCTGCAGTCTTCTTAGGAGACCTTCCATTAGCACATCTACCAGAAGGACATAAAGAGAAGCCCTCTAGGAAGCGTTTTCTCTGCAGGCCAGTTGGAAGGTGAAATGCAGGCCTCCCATTCGTACGCCGTCCGTGATTATTTGAAAAGGAGATTAAGTGGGACTTCTGGCTATCTGAATAGGCCCACTAGAAGGCATTCAAACCACTTATTTTGCTGGTGGGTTACTAAAGACACACGACTCACGTGAATGCGTGAGCGTAATTTGATGTTGTTGTAATCGTTAACCATTCCAGGGCATTACTCCGTCAGGTCCGCTCACACGCGCACAGAAACACATACACGCGCAACGACACAATTTCCGAAGTCTCGTTTTAAGATTTAATGACACTCCTGCTGTTTCTGTTAACAGTTTTTGAAAACTGTTGTTATTGTTGTTGTTTGTGTTTTTGCCATTATGAATAATATCTACCACCACTGGAGAGAGAATTAAAAAGGTCTACGCACTTTGTGGTTCCTATTGACTTGAGACTAAACTCAGAAAACTCAACTCAGATATTTTTTTTTTTTAATTTCTACTTCTCACTATTCGCCCTTCGTTGTTGATGCTGCTGCAAATGTTGTTCGTTTGTTTTATTCATGGGCCTAGTGTAAAGTTATATTTAAGATAACAACAACAGCAAGACCAACAACAGAAAACAAAGGGGGGAATAGATATAAAATAATTTAATAATTTTGTATCCAATATTTATAGACGAGGAGCAAGATGGTCGGATGGACCATCTGGACAGACAAGAAGTTACATGAGATATGCAGTTTGTTTCAAATCCATGGTTTCGCCTTCGAAACCAATCTATAACCATAGCGAAGCGTTTATCAATCTGGCCTTATACAATTTCTAATGAAGATCTCTGACAACGCCTACTGGAATAGATATTTGTAGAAAAAATTAATTTGAATATTCCATGCACTTAGGGATCCAACATTAGATATCATTGTAGCAGCAATTGAATTGCATCCACAAATATGTCACCCTAAAGATTACCCTATATAAATCACTTTATTTTATCGCTTTATAATTTTGTATAAAAGAATACAGGAAAGTAAATCAACTTTTAAAATTCATTTGCGGTACTTTATCAATTTGTTTGTAACAACCTCCAATTCGGCTGTGACAACCTCTGATTCAGTTGAGACAATCCCGGCTTCAGTTAAGACAACCGCTGATTCGGCTGTAATGACCTCTAGTCTGGTTATGACAACATCTAAATGCGTTTACGGCTAATTCGGCCGTCTGAAGCGAATTGTGTGAGTGTAGCTGGAATTGGGTTTGTCTCCCTATATTCATCGTGAAGTTTTTGTTTAAATATTGTATTATTATATAAATTGTAATTAAATAAACCAAGAACAGTTATATACTTACAAATGACCGCAGGTTGATACTTTTCCGCAAATAAAAAAAATCCAATGAGTATTCGAACTCACGGGCGATGTGCTAACACGTTTATGTTACAAGGTACCAGTTCGATTCCTATGAACACATTAGTAAATGTTACATTGGAAAATAAAAAACAGCGCTCAATCATATGATGACGTTTCATTTAAATAATAATATTAATACTTAAAATTATTGAAAGACCAGTGCAAGCACATGTGTCATTATTTTCTTGCTTAATACTTTTTATTTTATTCCCCTCAAAAAACAAAGAGAATGCAAAGCAACAGACACACGAACATGCATACATTGTTATGTACACAAGTTCACACAATTTTCGTTGCTCTCTTGCTATCTCATTTTTATATACGTGTAATACGTCATTGTTCTCTTTGCTGTGAGAGTGCTCCGCACCCACATTTTATTTATAATTTATAATAAATAAAACCAACTCGTAAAAAACATAGTTTTTGACAATAAATTCTTTATATATCACCACGCCCGTTTATCCAATCCCGCTCATATTTGCCGCAGATCTTGGAATATGTACACCTAACCAACATACCCAATTTTGTTCAAATACCTTTGACAGGTGCAGAAATAATGAATTTTTAATTTGTGATTTGTATGGGAGGTACCACGACCCTTTGTCCAATCCCGGCCATATTTTGATAGTTAATGTTTGTCGCAGCCATTAGTTTGCGTGCGAAGTTTCAGCTCGATTGGATCACGAGAAAAGGGTTAAAAATCAATCCAAAGTTTTTTCGGTACGCATACATTCGTACAGACACGTGAAGTTAAAATAAAGAATTTAAAACGGCGTTCAACCATATGATGACGTTTCATTTAAATAATATTAATACTTAATGACACTTAAAAATATTTAAAGACAAGTGTGATTATTTTCTTGCTTAATACTTTTTAGTTTATTCCCCCAAAACACAAAAAAAAAATGCAAAGCAACAGCCACATGTAAATACATGCATACATTGTTATGTTCGTACATACGCTACATAAGTTCACACAATTTTCGTTGCTCTCTTGCTATCTAATTTGTATATACGTATGTATAATCACGTCATGATTCTCTTTGCTCTGAGAGTGTTTTTTTTCGCAGTTTGACAATCTGTATTTCGCAATCGGACAAATCTGTGTTCTATATAGGAGTAGGATTTAGGGGTATGAAAAATAGATGATGGCCGATTCTGAGACCTACCCGAAATGCACACAAAATTTCATACAAATCGGTCCAGCCGTTGCGAAGGAGTTTAACACCAAACAATCTGTGATCGCAGTTGAACAATCTGTGTGATCGCAGTCTGACAATCTGTGTGATCGCAGTCGGACAAAATGTGTTTGGATGTATTCACTTGGTGAATTTAGTCCCTACCCACGCTTATAGATGTTAACACACCAAAAATGTTTGCCGAAAACGTCGTTTCTTTTGATGTGAACAAAGTTTCAATTACTCCAAAAATGTCATAATATCATTTGATATTACAAAAGAAGTTTTTATTAACGAGAAAGTGTATACACACGCAGGCACTTAGAGGTGCTCACTGTCATAAAGTGATCCCATCTTCTTTGAGAGGACCCGAGTTTATACAAACACATCTATACACTATACTCTACATTCAATTGATTCTGTGTCCTTTCAAGTCCTTAAAGTCAAAAAAACTAAAGGCAAAACTGAAAATCCGTTTAAGGGATAATTTCGTACTTATTCCGAAGTGGTGCTGAAATGCCCCCACAAAACTGAAATTTGGGGGGTTGGTGTGTATTGATACTTAGGAATCTTCGATAGATACTAATTCGCATATGCAAAGTGCATAATTCAATTTGTATATATACGATTGATGATCAACCGATGGTATCAATTTAGGCACAGTAGTTAGGCATCTGATGCTGAACTTGTCACGGAGTTCTAGTCTAGTCATGCCAGTAAGTGTGCTTAACTGAATTGTCTATTATTCCAGCAAAAACCAACCTGGCCTTGTAAGCTTGTAGTTTGCATTCCTCATACATTAACCAAAAATTAACAAAATCGATCAGTAACTTTGAATTCGAGCCCAACTTCGCTGATTCTTTTTTGATCATTGAATATGCTGCAGTAACCTGTCGCAAATTTCTCTCAATAATATCTATGTCGTCAGCATACGCCAGCACCATATGCCTGTTTGCGTTGATGGTCTTGCTCGTATTTACTGCAGCTTTTCTCATTATTGTCTCCATTAAGATGTTGAAGAGATTGCACACAAGTGTGTCGCCTTGTCGCAGTCCTCGCTTGGTACAGAATAGTTCGCTGAGGTCTTTCCCCACCTTCACTGCTGAGTTGGTGTTGGTCAGCGTCCTTCTACATAAGCGGATCAGTTTTGCTGGAATCCCTAGTTCATACGTAGCTTCGTACAATTTTCCCCGCATTTGGCTATCGAAAGCAGCTTTGTAATCGACAATCAACGTCTACACTGTCTACCACAATCATTACCTCCTGATCTACAATGGAAGAATGTTCTACTTCAGTGGAAACGAACTGTATTACATCCAAATAAAAAAAACGTTTGCTATTAATAGCAAAAACATTCTGCAATTTATAAGCAGGAAATCTAACTTCTATTACAGTAAACAGCATACGGTTTGCAGTTTTGCTCAACCATAATTAACACCTCACTTGCCAAATAACAAACATGTGTTAGTTGTTTCAGCAAAAGTATTTGCTTTGACTTCCCAGCGGCATTTTTTTTGCTGTTTCTCCTTACACATATTTTCGAGTGTATTAATATAAAATTCACATAAAGAGTTGATCCCATATACTTATATATGTATCTACATTTATGTGCCCATCAATCAGTTGGTCTGTCGCTCTCGTTCCCTTAGTCATTATGTCACTATTATTAATTTTAATGGTTTCCCATTAAATGCCAAGACTTTAGAAGCGGCTTATGCGCCGTAAACTGTGGAGCAGTTAAAGATTCCATTGGTGTGAACTTTATAGGGTGTGACACAGTGCTATGGATGAAAGTCCATATTATATCCAAAGTCGACTGATTTGTTTTCCTCTGTTAACATTTGTATTAACTTGAATGGAATAACAATTAAAATTAAATGTTTTATGTATGACATCGTATCATTAAGAATTTCACACAACAATGATGAAGACACTTTTTAGTGGCAGACATGACAATAAATCTCCAAGTGGAGTTAAAGTAAAGCACTTCAAGACGGAAGGATTTATGGGTACGAAAAGTTTGAATGCTGAGAATTAAAATATATTTTCCATTTGTTGTAATTTTATGATATTTTTATATCTTATTTAATCACACTTTTATTGCTTGAATCCGTTCTCTTCCATACCAATTTTAGTCAAATAGTGCGTGATAAAACAGGAATTGGTTCCATTTTGAAGCATTAAATATGTTCTGTAAAATAATACAATCTACTGCCTACAATGTCTCTGAATGATGAGAAATTACGTAAAAACGTGAAGGATATCTTTCGTCCTGTTTGAATCGGAAATAGAGATGGGCACATCAGAAAGTAAGACGGTCGGTCACGTACGAAGATTTTAAAGCACATCTCGTTCGCGCACATTGACGTGAACAAAATTTTGATTTTACTCAGAGTCATGCGTGTATAAATTTATTGTCGGATCGCATCACTTATTGCATTTTTCGCACCCATATTAGATCCATCATTTTCAAAATATGACAGTGGATCGTGATGTATATTACTCCAATGTTTTAATACTACCAGGATAGATTTATTTTGGGGGTGTGAGGCAGTAATATATTCTGAATTTTTGAAAGGAGTAGAGTTCATCTTAAGTTATTGGTATCTTCTCCAAAAATTTTCTGTATGATCCAAACTTTATGTTTTTTGCTGAGCCCCGGTACTAAAAAAATTACCCCACTCTAATGTATGTAATGGGTGGACCAAATACAAGTATTTTTATAAATCATATGATATTTTGACATTGATATAATTTGTTTTTTCGAAATAGGTACTATCGGTCAGTATCATACCTCCGCGCACATAAAGTCGCCGCTTTACGCTCGAACATCGAATTTAATTTTATTTCAATTCATTTAGTAGTCAATGGAAGATAAATTCCTTACAGACTATGATTTAGTAACAAATTGTACAATAGAGGAATTTCTATAATATTAGAACCAATAATGCAAATATCTATGTATCTCATACATTGGCTTTGGATATTAATTTGTATTGCTTTATTTAACGAAAATGCAAAAGAATTGTGATTAATCGCAATGAAAATTAAAAACACTTGAATTTGCATTTGCCCAGGCAATGCAAATGCAGGTTGTGGTACCAGATGCCAATTGTAATGATGCCAATTGATTGATATTGCAGGAACAGTCTACATGTTTGCAAGCATTGCATTGTGTTTTTGTTGTTGTTTGGATGCAAATATAAAGTGTGTTTTTAGCTTGTCACAAATATTATATACTTGTGTCCAAATATGTTGTGTTACATATTTCAGACACAATGATTAATATGTTATAATATATGTGTTTGCGACCCACATATATTTATGTTTGTGATACAAACACAGTGGTGTTTGTTGCACTGCCTATACTCCTCGAGAGCAAGAGAATAAAAGAGAGACAACGAGAGAGTCAGAGACAGAGGATATCAAAAGCGCTTGATCAGTGAAAAAAGAATAAACGAAGGCTCGGACGCTTAAATGGCCGCTTACCAAAGCAAAGCTGAAATCTTCCAAAAACAAAAACGTCAGAGACAACAAAGAAAGGAGAAGCAAAAGAGCAACAGATTCTCCTTTCATGAAAAACAAAAACAAATAATGCTTTCAATGCACCTAAATGTAAAAAAGGCCGTTTTAAATCTTTTAGTATTTTGTATTAATTACTTATAAATGTGGATTTATATTGATAAATTTAATTATAATAAATAATACATATGTACATATATATTGAAATCAAAGAATAATTCTTTTTTAAATATTATTATTTATTGGGTGGAAATACGCAAACGTTTCCACATAAGTATATACCGGTTTGGGGGAAAACACGCGAATGATTCCACGTAAGTATATATATGTTTGGGCTGAAGAACGCAGATGTTTCCACCTAAAAGCATATATGTTTGCCAGTAAATATGATACTGTTAACATTCAAATACAAGTGAGTTTGGGACTTGCAAACATATGAATGTTTGAAGTGTGTTCCAAACATATATACGGTGTCTGCAGAATATGGTTGGGAGAATATGTTAGTGGGGCCGTTATTTTTCAGCATGTGTTTTCGTGAATTGAAGATCTGCTACTTTTTGTTTCTTTACTGTGACAGACACCAGTGTTTTCAGCAAACAAATGCACATTTGGGTCACTAATAAATATATTATAACCTATTGACGATTGTGCCCCAAACATGTTATATTGAATAGCAAACACAATGTGTTTGGACACAAATGTACTATATTTGCGGCAAATTACAAACACGTTACATTTGCATCCAAACAATAAATAAATACAGAATTTCAGCGAAATTTTCAGTCGTTAGGTATTGCCTCGTAGGACTTCCAGTTTCATAAAACTGCACTGTATAACATATTTGAAAACCAAAACTGCCAGATATAAAGGAAAAGGTTTGAATATAAGAACAATTGCCAATAGCATTTAAATTTTTTTGAATTTGTAGATCTAATAAGTTGTTATAAAAATGTGGGGGTGATTCTTTCTGTTGATTAACATTAATAGTATTCAGATATGTTGAAGCTTGTGACAATGTACTGTTAAGCCCATTATTAGTATGGTGGCAAGGTACATTAAAAATTGCATTATATCTGAGACTTCTAGGAGGAAAATAAAATGGAATTAAAGAAATCAGGTGTGGGTAGTCAATACCATTAATAATATCAAAAACAAGCATAACAAACTGGAATTTCCTCTGAAATTCTAAAGAAGCCAACCCCAACCATGAACATTTTAATTTCTAATTATGTAATGGATTTACCATCCGTACGCTGAACAAACAGCAAATTTCATAAATTTTTCTGAACCTTGTCCACACGAGCAACATGACACCAAAACACAGAAGCATATTCTAACTTCGATTTGACAAATGAGGCCTAAATCAATTTGAGTGTGGTTGGATCGGAAATTCCGAACAATTTCTTCTGCCGAAGCCAGGCGCTCTCTTAGTATATGCTTTAGGGATAGTAAACTAGTTATACAATCTATATACAGAATGAAAGACAAAGATGGGTCAAAAGCAACAAATAGATTAAGGGTAGATGTTAAAGAATTCAATACATACTTACCTATTTTGTAATCAAACTTAATTGGAAAATGAGACCTAAAGCAAGAAACGTTTACACATTTAGGGAGATTCAAAGGAAGGTTATTTAAAAGACCGATTCGCAACAAACCATGGTACGATGAAGAATGTGGCACTGCAAATGGTGAAAAGATCGCTGCATGTATGGCAATGCTTCAGTCAATTGCAACGGCAGCTGCAAATAATAGTCCAACGGTGTCAAATCGCAGCTCCGAGGTGGCCAAACGACATCAGCTCTGCGGCTGTTAATGCGATCCTCAAAAACAGAGCGCAAAACATCGAGTGTAGCTTCGGCTGTGTAGCACGTAGCGCCGTCCTGTTGAAACCAGATGTTGACAATATCCTCCTCTTAAATTTTTGTGAACAAAAATTCGTTCAACATGGCCCGATAACGATCACCATTGAGAGTAACGGCCAGTCCTGGCTCATTTTCGAAGAAAAATAGTCCAATTATGCTTCTGGACCAAAATCCGCACCAAACAGTGACTCGTTTTGGGTGCATCGGCTTTTCAATGTATGCGTGCGAGTTTTCTGTGCCCCAAATGCGACAATTTTGCTTGTTTACATACCCGCCAAGGTCAAAATGAGCTTCATCTGAAAATATGATTTTTTTTGGCAAAATCGGCATCTTCTGTAAGTCGATCGCAGACCCACTTAGCGAAGCGAAAACGCATTGGATAGTCAGTTGGCTTCAGCGTATACACAAACATATTCGTTCAGCGGAAGGATAAAACTAATTATCTGTCAAATCTGACATGAGCTAAGTGTTACCATTCACGAAATAAGCACTAGTTGAAAAAAAAGCGTTAGATGGCGGACCCTTTAGAATAGCAAACACAATGCGTTTATGCACAAGTATATTATATTTGCGGCAAGCTCCAAACACATGTTATATTTGCATCCAAACAACAAAAAATTACCGATTTTTCAGCGTGTATATGCAAGTGGTTAGTTATAGCTTAAGTAAGTAGTAAGTTATAACTTAGATCAAACGTAATATGTGCTTGATAATCAAGTTATATTATTGGAAACAAATATATTGTTGGTAACTTACTAATATAATTCGCGACAAAACTAGTATGTTTGTGATAAAAAAAACACACTGGGAATTCTAGGTAGTAAATATATTGAATTGACAATAAGTTCACATTTAATTATTCGGATGTTCATTTTCCAATTAATGTACAAATATACCAGGAAATATGTGTTCGCGTTAAACCATTTTTCCTGTGTGTATTTATCGATGTAGGTTCAACACGTGGCGGTATAAAATAATAAATTCATCTGTTTGATTGGATTCTATTTTTTCTCAAAACGATTGAGAACGTGTATATTTCTGTAGGTCAGATTCAATGTATCGGACTTGACATTGACAATGTAAAAATTTTTTGTTAAACGATACCAATGCAAGTTGAGGATCATGTAGGTAGTCAATTTTTCAGCCAGATAAGTCGTACAGGAATCGATTCGTCTCTAAGGAGAGTTTATAATGATTTCCAACAGAATGCCTACCTATCACATTTTCAATTGAGTGAGATGTCACAAAACGCCCTTCAAATTAAATGTTGGCTGTTTGGCGCCGTTACATTTCGTTTATTTCTATAAATGAAACGAACTATTTGTAGGTAATTATTATGTACACTTCGTCAAGATTTGTTCCACCCGTGAGAAATGTCAAAATCTAGTAAGTGGTCGTCATGAAGAGAAATGTAGAAGTCAAACAAATTTGTGTAATACAATAGACTGACAGCTCAGCTGACAGACAGACAGACAGACCAGCGGACGTCTGACAATTACCACATTAACACACATTGATTTCAGCCAAGCATAAATGTTATGTTTTTGTAATCCTATGTGCCTTCAAATTAATGTCAAACATGTTGTTGCCCCACTCGGCAGATGAATTAACTTATTTAAACCAACCGAAAACACATTGAAAAACACATTCAAACCGACAAAGTCAAATGCAGCGCACGCAATGCGTTGGCGTCAAACGATGCGTAACGCATAATTTGACACTTGCAGACAGAAGAAGTGAAATTTCGTGAAAGACCCAAAATGCATTTGGACATTTTGATGATGTTGACTTTGATGAAATGAATTTGTAAACATCAACAATAACGAAAAAAAACAAAAATCACGAATTTATCTGATGAACGAGTGCGATCGTTTCTTAATAGTGTAACAAACGACTCGTTCACTCATTCACTCGCAGCGATGTATTCGCGCTCACATTCACTGAATAATCTTGCGAAAGTGAGTCAAGGCTTTTAACAAAATTTTTATGAATTTATGGCATATCTGAGTATTTATTTAATATTTTTCTTGTTTTTTTTTATTCTTCTGTGCTCTGTTGTTTTTGAGCTATTATAATTTGCATTCGTATGTAGCCTTCGGCGTTGATTTTTAATTAAATGAAAAATCAAGAGTTTCTTTTGAAAACTCCCATTGGCCAAAATAATACAGTTCCATGCTTCGAACCGCGCGCCACTGCGGCAGAGAAACAAGAGCTTTAGTTTTGTTGTTAGTAAGAAACGGAGTGGTGTAACAGAATCTTAAGGAAATTAGTATCAATAAACTCTAAGACGCTGTCAACAAACAGGCGTTGGCGTTTTTGGCCCAAAACAAAGATTCGAAGAAAAGCATTTCAGACGCACACAGCCAGGCAAGAGGACGGACGGATATTCATTCATACTTGCAGTACCCAAGGAGACTGTTTGCCAGCCAGACAGTTTGACTGGATGGCGAACGGTTGGATTGGATTTGCACTTTATTATAGAATCAGCACCGTCCACGGAGGCAGCCGCTGCAGCAGCAGCATGTTAAAGTGACAGAAAGTGACTCCTACCTCTTGATATCTCAGATGGCATTCGATAATCTGCGGGTAGTTTGTTTTGCTAAACAGGAATATAATTTATGTACGAGAGTGGGAACAAAATGAGATGGTATACGAATCAATTGCAGCACATTGCAAGTTGTAGCTGTTTTAATGTTGTTGTTGCTGTTTCTGTGGCAACATGACCACACACAAACGCTCACATCGTAAGAGGAAAAGTAAATCATATTATTTTGGTGTGGACACCTCGATGATGGCCATTTGATTGCATTTTTAATGTGGTTTAGTCACACACATGGAGTGGCTGCAGCTCATTGTCTCAAAGCGGAAGTGGTTCGAAAAGGAGTTATGCGAAATGAGGACAATAAACTTAAATAGTGAAAATTATTTGTAAAATCTCTCTCTACGAATGGTGATATATGGAACATTAGTAAGTCAAAAAGTAGGGATTGGAGTCTATTCCAAAGTGTTGGCTGTAGACCTTGCACAAAGGCTACCAGACCATTGTAACGGCGTTTAGGCAGAAGTCATGACAATCGGAGAAGTTGCCTTTTGGCTAGGGTGGAACGTCATCACCGCCACAGTGGTTCAGAATTGATTTTCGTCGGATTAAAGTTTAAAGTATAAAAATTTGGAAAATATCAATTTAATTTTGAAAAATATCAATTGAATTTTGAAAATTCTATTTGAAATTTGAAATATATCAATTGAAATTTAAAAAACATCAATTGTAATTTGAAAGACATCAATTGAAATTTAAAACACATCAATTGAAATTTGAAACACATCAATTGAAATTTAAATCACATCAATTGAAATTTAAAACACATCAATTGAAATTTGAAACACATCAATTGAAATTTGAAAGACATCAATTGAAATTTGAAAGATGTCAATTGAAATTTTAAATTAGTCACTTGAAATTTAAAAATTATTGACCGATTTTATGGTTTAGATTATTAAATTTCAATTGATGTGTTTCAAATTTCAAATGGAATTTTTAAATTTCAATTGATTTTTTTCAAATTTTAATTGGAAATTGTGTAGAATGGTCAAAACCGAAACCGAAAAACTGATGACATTAACCGTGTGCCGGCTTTTTAGAAAACGAACAAACCGGAAACCGGTTTATTGACTCCGGTTAATCGGCTTTAACTCAATTTGTGTATTTTGAATTTCAATTGATATTTGTCAAATTTCAATTGATGTATTTCAAATAGAATTTTCAAATTTCAATTGATGTATTTCAAATTTCAAATAGAATTTTTAAATTTCAATTGATTTTTTTCAAATTTTAATTGGAAATTGTGTAGAATGGTCAAAACCGAAACCGAAAAACTGATGATATTAACCGTGTGCCGGCTTTTTAAAAAACGAACAAACCGGAAACCGGTTTATTGACTCCGGTTAATCGGCTTTAACTCAATTTGTGTTAATATCCATAAAATAAATTATAATGAATGATGTGAATTTCGAAATTTACTGAAATTTTGGAATTAAAAAACATGATTTCATTTTTCAACTATGATTTTGTGCTTCAATAAGTTCTAAATGACAATTCCAAACAATTTTTTTAATCAAGTTTTCAAATGATTTTATGACTTGAATATGAATTAATTAAAAATTAATTTAGAATTAATTAAGCTTTCAAACATTTTTTTTCAAATGCCAAAATTAAAATTGTTTTATAAATAAATGTTTTAAACTTAATACGAAAAATTAAAATTTCTATCAAATTTGAGTATGGGTTTCGAATTTAAATTGGGTTAGTTCGAATTTGAATAAAACTTTTAATTTTTTTTATGAAACACGAATTCAAATTGGAATATAATTTAAATTTTAATTTAAAATTAAAATGTGATAGGGAGATTTAAATAGAATTGTAAAATGTTGAGTTTTAAACACGAATAGTATAAGAAATAAACGGTAAACAAATGTGTTGGAAGTGCTACATGTGTAATTTTATTTAATGCAGAAACCCCGAAAATACCCGGTTCACCGGTTTTTGCCAAAAATAAAAACCGAAACCTGGTTTCTTGAAAAATTGATTTTTCGAACAAACCGAAAAGTGTTTCAAGTTTTCTCTAAAATGCCGCGTGACGTGATTGTGACTTGTGTGATGTGGTCGTGAGTCTATTTTATAACAAATTTTGCTAGTCACCTAAGTATTGTTTAGCGGGAACAACATTTTATGACTGTGTTATTGAAAAAAGGTACATGATATGTGAGGGGACACCCGGTTGGAACGAAGTTCCTTTCGCTATATATTATGTACTAGTTAGTTCCAACATGCCTAAGGCGCCTGTTGAAAAATACTGTAATTTATATGGATCTGTAAGAAAAGATCCTCTTTGTAAAATGATAAAAAAAATTTTCAGAAGAAAAAGTATATTTTTAGGTCCCTTTTGTAAGTATATGTATTATATTTTCCCGAAAAGGTCCTTTCTTTAATGAGAGGCACTTCTTTTATTAAAAGCTAATGTTTTTTAAGAAAAAAAGTGATTTTTGTAAGAGAAAGCCTAAGACTATGAATTTTTTTTGTAAAGAAGTACTTGTTTTAAGATCAGGTACTTTTTAAAGAAGTGGTACTCTTTTTAGAAAAATTTTATTTTTTTAAGAAAATTTACTTATTTCCACAAAGGCTACTTCTTATCTCAAGAAAGGAAAAGAAAAGGCATTATTTTATTTTTAAGAAAACGTGCTTTTAAGAAAAGGAAGTTTTGTAAGAAAATGTATGTTTTTAAGAGAAGGTATATTTTTTTGAACGAAAGCTTTTTTTTCGAAAGAGCATGTACTATTTTAAGAGTAGGTACTTATCCCAAGAAAAGTTATTTTGTTTTACAAAAATTGTACTCTTTAAAGAAAAGGTAGTTTTTTAAGAAAAGGCAATGTGTTGTAAGATAATGTATTTTTTTAAGAAAAGGTACTTATTTCAAAAAAATACTTTTTTTAAGGAAAGGTATTTTTTGTAAGAAAATGTACTTTTTTTTGATTGCTTTATTCTTTAAGATAAGGTATTTTTTTAAGAAAAGGTAGATTGGTTAAGAATATCAATAGGTATGTTTTTTGAGAAAATTTACTTCTTTCACTTTGGCTTTTCTAAATTTACTTTTTATTCGTTTCAAAACTATAATATATAATAACCATAAATATGCCCCGATATGTTAGTCTAGACACAAACCAAACCAAAGGTACGAGTGTAAGAGTAAGGGTGCTGCCAAATGTAATTCCATGCTCAGGGTTGTACTTCATGGATTTGCCAGTCTTGCACTTTGACTTTTCTAAAGTTACTTTTTATTGGGTGCAAAACTACAATATGTAATACACAGGCTCCACCTAGAAAACTTCCCGTTAAACCAAACCAAGCCAAAAGTACCCAATATAGTTGATAATAATGCAACAATGTTGTTATTCACGCCCACCTCTACATGAAACCACAGAGTCCCCGCCTAAGAAACATGTTGACTATACGATAACAAACAATGTACTGCGGGCAGATGAGGATTGTGAGCACCAGATATTGAGAGCTAAGGGTGCAGAGTTGCCCATAAATGTTGGAAACTCTAACTCCATTATATTAAAATACTGAACTCCAACTCCCACTAAATCCGCAAATAAAACAAATATATTTATTTAATAAAACATATCTATTAAATAAACATTTTTTACTTGTGTGAGTTTTTTTATTCAATTTCACTAATTATGAAAAAGTACGTGAGAATAAAAATTATTCAATCAAAAATTAAATAAATAATTTTTAACAAATCAATGTTTTACATGACTCCTCCTCCCTGTTCCACAAAAATACCCGTGGCAAAACAAAAGCCACATGAGGTGTCAGGGGACACCAGGTTGGAACGAAGTTCCTTTCGCTATATATTATGTACTAATCAGTTCCAACACGTCTAATGCGCCCGTTGAAAAATGCGATAAATTAAATGGATCTTTAAGAAAATATACTTTTTGTAAAATGATAAACTTTTTTTAAGAAACATTTTTTTATAGAATGTATTTTTTTAAGTATATTTTTTATGTCCTTTTTGAAAGAATATGTATTATATTTTCCCGAAGAGGACCTTTTTTTAAAGAGGGGTACTTCTTTTATTAAAAACTAATGTTTTTTTAAGAAAAGGTACAATTTTAAGAAGAAGTACTTTCTGTAAGAAAAAGCCATAAGAGAATGAATTGATTTTACAAAGAAGTACTTTTTTTAAGAACAAGTACTTTTTAAAGAAGTTTCACTCTTTTTAGGAATAGGTTATGTTTTAAAGAAAATGTACTTATATTAAAAACGGCGACTTATCTCAAGAAAAGAAAAGAAATATTATTATTATTAATATTATATTTTAATTTTAAGAAAATTAATTTTTGTAAGAAAATGTATTTTTTAAAGCAAGGTATTTTTTTGAAGAAAATGTTTTTTTTTAAGAAATGGGAATTTTTTTAAGAATTGGTCCGTTTTTCAAGGACAGCTACATTGTTAAGAGTAGGTACTTATAGCAAGAAAAGCGATTTCGATCCACGAAAAAGGTACTCTTTAAAGAAAATGTAGTTTTTTAAGGAAAGGCAATTTGCTGTAAGAAACTGTATGTACTTTTTTAAGAAAAGGTACTTATTTTAAAAAAATACTCTTTTGAAGAAAAGGTACTTTTTGTAAGAATATATATTTTTTAAGCAAAGGTACTTCTTTAAGATAAGGTAATTTTTTTAAGAAAGGTTACTTTGTTTAAGAATATGAATGATATTTTCTTGGAGAAAATTTATTTTTTTTAAGAAAATTCACTTATTTAAGAAAATGTTTTTTTAAACTTCTTTCACTTTGGCTTTTGTAAATTTACTTTCTATTGGGTTCAGAACTACAATATACATATACTAAATATTGGTTACAGGTTCCACTTAGAAAACTTCGCATTAAACAAGAAATTTCCCAACATGTGTTAGTCGAGACACAAACCCAAGAAAATGTACCTAACATAATTGGTAATGCTGGGTTGTAGCATAATAGTGTTAAAAAAAAATTGTTTAATTTAGCCCCCATCCCGCAGCTTGCGATAAGGAACTTCATCAGTACCGATGGGTTAACATTTCAGATAACTGGATTATAAGAAGTTCAAAGCTCTACATATTTCAAAGTCAATATTCAACGGCCCAAAGATGCCGCCAGAAAGATTGTACATGGTAAATAATGCGTATAGCAAGATCATCCCGAAAACTGTGAGCGAAGGCAGAAATCGGGTGTTGTATTCAGATTCAAGAGATGATTGTAGGTAAGAACCTGTAGGATTGGTATGGCTGACGATTTTCATGTAGACCGGTGTTATGAGCAGCTATTTTCATTGCCTTCATACAACACAGTATGGCGGCAACAAAGTAATGAATTTGAGGATGTATTTATTATAAACTAGCAAACCCGGCTTATTTCGTCCTGAATTTTAGAGCATTCCTATTTTTTTAAAACAAAATATAGCCCGTATTAATTAGTGACAACATCGCATTTTTCTGGTGAAAGGATTTTTAAAATCGGATTAATAGTTTAGAAGATTATCCCCCAACAAACTCACCAACATTTCCTCTTTATAATATTAGTATAGAAGTATAGACAAGTAAATTATTATTTAGCCCCATTATCAAATGATCACATTATCAAATGATCATATTATAAAATGATTACATTATCAAACTATCGTATCTATCGGTTTGTTGCTATTTTTGTTGCTATCCAATAATTAAAATTTAATTTAACCAAATTTAAGTCACTAAAGTATCAAATTACGAAATCATCAGGGGGTTAATTATATACAAAACGATTACAAATCCATTATCGGTTTGTGGATAATGCTGGCTCACAGAATAGTTTGAAATTTACGCATACGATACAACTTCAATACCGACAAAACTATAATGAAGTTAAATATCTTTTTTTTTCAACTGTATTTAGCCCCCAGTATTTCAAATAAAGTGGCATGACTAGTTTCGAACTCCGTGACAAGTTCATCATCAGATGCCTCACTAATGTGCCTGAATTGATTTCATCGGTTGATCATCAATCGTATATATACAAGCCCAATTTTGCAATTCACATGTGCGAATTAGTATCGATCGAAGATCCCTCAGAATCAACATCACTGAAAGGCCTATAATTCCAACAACAATAACAGACAGAATTTTTCCACCATGTTCTTCTTTCCTCATGCGTTCTCGCATTGATGCAGTTCTTTGAGGTGAGTTAATCTGTGATATAGATTAAAACTCACTTCAATTCGCACATGTGAATTGCAGAATTAATTTTGTATATATACGATTTATGATCAACCGATGGTATCAATTCAGGCACAGCAGTTAGGCATCTGATGATGAACTTGTCACGGAGTTCGAAACTAGTCATGCCAGTGAGTGTGTGTTGAAGTGATTTGTCTATTATTTCCAACAAAAACTACCCATTTTTCAATTAGAAAAATGTTCATGACTTGTAAGGTAGTAGTATGCATTTCTCATACATTAACCCAAAACTAATAAATATCGGTCAGTAAAATTCAAATAAATTAATTTTTGGAATTTTTTCGTGAAACTACTCGAAACAAGATTTGGCTAAATCACGAAAAAGACTGAAAAAAATTTGTTTTCGTTATTTGTTGAATCGATGGGACACATTCTTTTTTTTGATCTGTAAGACAGATGTATGGACTACCGTAACACCCTATCGGATAAACAGATTTTAAGTAAAATTTGCCATGTATGAGAAAAAGCACACAGAAAATTGTGTGCCTAATTTGAAGGAAATCGGATAACGAATTCTGGTACCTCCCATACAAATTGTAAAAATCTCAAAAATTTTTCATTTTTAGTTGTTTGGATGCAAATATAACGTGTGTTTGGAGCTTGCCGAAAATATAATATACTTGTGTCCAAAAAATTTTTTGCTGCTATTCAATATTACATGTTTAAGATGCAATGATTAATATGTTATAACATATGTGTTTGCGTACCAAATATAATTATGTTTGTTTGCCGAGTTTTTTTCCTCTCTTTATGCTCTCTTGAGGGCAAGAGAAATAAAGAGGGACAAGGAGAGAGTCTATCTCGTAAGTGTGTATCAGTACTTTTGCATTATTCTCTCCGTCAGTGATTCATAAATATTCATGAATGTGCTTGTAAATTGAAGAAGTCAATGATTCTTATTTTGGCTGATTTATTACGTTTCAGTTTCAGTCGTTAATAGTTCATCGGACAGAGGATATTTTATATAATTATTAACTAATTAAAGTAAAAATAACCTCCTACAAAAGAATTCATATTTGACTAACAAGAAAAAAAGGGATTTTAAGCACTTTTTAAAAATCTTAAATATAAAAGAAGCGGAGAAGATTTTGAATTTTTCGAATAGATTGAAGTTTAAATTAATTTATCATGAAAAAGTATTTCACCCAATTCTATGGTGTTTTTTTATTTTTTCCATCAAAAAATGAGAATTTTTCAAATATTCATCTTGAAAAAGTAAATTTTTAAAAATCAATTAAATTTTTTTTTTAAGATTTATACGAAATAAAAAACAAACGAAATTTGTGCCGCTTCTTACCTATCCAAAAAACAGAACATAATTTAATTTCTTCCACAAATGTATATTTGAACAATATTTTCCTTCAACTACTAACGAACGAAACTAAAAAATCAAATTAGTTAGCATACAAATCGCTCACTGGCAATTGATCTGGAGGACAAAAAATCTACTTCAATGAAACAATCTTTGCTGATTTTTTTTAGCACGCTATTACCTTTGAAACGATACCAAAAAAATCAATTCCAACCAAGTCAGATTTCTGATTTTTGTCCATGAAGCGGAGGAGCACTGTACGGCTCCGACTTTTCTGAAAATTTGTTTTAAAAATATTTTATACCTTTCTTCGGCAGAAATTCGAAAAAATATTCTTCTCCTACTTATAGAGATTTAAAGTATTTTAAAATTATGTTAAGGTGTATGTCCACAAATTGTTTTATTTCAGATTTGGTTTGACAGATATTAGTGTTTGATATCTCCTTTTGAAGAGTTTTGAACATACTTTAAGATCACTAACTAAACAAATATTACGCACCTGAAAGATGATGCAAATTTTGCAATATTTAATTTTTGTTACAATTTTTAAATTATCCTGTATTTAATTTAATTTATTTGTTTAAAAATAATGCTTAAAATCGTCCATAAAGTGTTTTCTATATTCCCTTATAAAGTTTATTGTTGGAACCACATGGGTACAAAGTTTTTTCAATTGTTCAACAAAAGTTCACCGGTAACCGTATGATTTCAAAATGAATTAGGTTTTTAAAAGTAAACACTCGAAGTTGAATCTGAAGGCTCTCAGCTATCGAGCCGGGAGCCAACCTTTAACCTGTCGGTTCGCGAGCCTATAGTCTGATTTGAATCTGGTGGCTTGCGGGTAGCCGGCTCTCACATTCCAGACAAGTTGAAATTTGTAAGATGGCAATTCGACATTTCGGCTCCCATCAATTCTGTTTTAAATACAACTCGGACCCATTGGTTGACTTAGGATCAAGATATGTTTACAACGGGTTGATTTTATTTATAAAACTAAAATTTGTTATTTAATATTTACACGAACTTTAGACCATCGTTGTCATAGCTCCCCTTATTACACTGTTATCCAGAATTGCACGTATAATTTGTAAATAATTAAAAAGTATATATAACTGTTGACAGAAATAATTAGTTTATATTTATTTATGTAGCCAAGAGTTATAAATATAAAATCATCCATTTTCAGTTCTTCTAAGCATTCAACAATGATACGAATATGGAATCAGCTCCTTCAAAATATCATATCGCTCCGTATCCACAAAAGAGTCTTAACTCAAAATTAACAAATTGTCAGTTGAAGCAAAAACTGGCTCAGCCAAGTTAAAAAATGTATGCAAATTCTGAATAATAGATATATTCAATATAGTATACTTGTGTCCAAACACATTGTGTTTGCTATTCAATTTAACATGTTTGGTACACAATGAGTAATAGGTTATAATTTATGTATTTGTGACCCAAATGTGGATTTTATTTGTTGAAAACTGTTGATAACACTGCTGTCTGTCACAATAAAGCAACAAAAAGCAGCAGATCTTCAATTCACGGAAACAATGTTCGCAAACATGTACATGTTTCCTGCAATATGTGGCTGGGGTCGTTATTTTTCAGCATGTGGCTATGGTTTCCAAAACAATTCTGTAAATCTGAACATTTGGAGTGATAACACTTTTGCGGTTACGGTGCAATACAAGGTGTTTTTTACGTGCGATAGAGATTGGAATTGTAAAAAATAACGGAAAAAATTTAATGTGAAAACAAAAATTTTTATTCAAAAGATCATTACATGCCTTAACATTTGAAAATGATTTCGGGGATATAGTCACCGCGGCTGTTCATGACGAAGCGCTTTTTAGACGTTAAATTTTGGATGACTTTGTCGAGCTTTGATGACCGTATGTCATGAATTACTCGAACAATTGTGGCACCCAAGGCGTCAATTGTTGCTGATTTATCAGTATAAACCAGTGACTTCACGTAGCCGCCCAGGAAATAATCGAGAGGTGTCCAATCGCACGACCTTAAAGGTCAATTGACAGGTCCATTTGTCGAAATCAATTTATCGACAAATTTTGATTTCAATAAATCGATGGTTGTGGTCGCCGCATGGCACGTAGAGCCATCCAGTTGAAACCACATGTCGCCCGAATCAATGTTATCCATATTTTCAAACAAAAAAATCATTTGCCATGATGCGGTAAAGTTCTACATTGACCGTGACACGAGCTCCGTCTTAATTTTTGAAGAAATAGGGTCCGATGATGCCACCAGCGTGTAAACCGTACCAAACGTTGTATTTTTCAGGATGTAATGGAGTGTGTTGGGTCTGCTTTGGATTGACGTCACTCCATTTGCGGCAGTTTTGTTTATTAACAAACTCGTTAAATCAAAAATGAGCCTCGTTACTGAACACATGACACACATATGTCATGGTCAGTTTCCACCTGCTCTAGAACTCAATCGTGGCTTTAATTCCAGCACCAGCTGGATTATAACTGGCGTCGGCCAAGATCTTTGTGCAAAATTTTTCACGATGTTGTTCCACACTTTCGTTTACAACGGCGATATTCTCTTCAGTAATCAATGTGCCATATGAATCCTTTACGAATTCGACACGGACCCGCTTCTACGTACATTTTGTTCGAAACAGACAACCGTCAAGGACGCACAATGAATCCGTTTTTCGGATCCGTCTCGTACTCGCAACGGCCTTCATATTCGAGACGAAATCACTTTTATAAGATCTTGCAGGTCCGAAACGGATTCCTTCTGTTATTGAGAATTAAAATAGGTAATGGAGTATACTTTATACCGCTACTCCAGTGAAGTTTTTCACTTAAATTATATATAAATTCGTATAAATGAAAAAAAAAACTAGTTGTCAGTTGTCATCAGGGTTATGAGTAATGGGTTTCCCAGGGTAACTCATTGTAAGTGCCGTGGGTAATGGGTAGCTACCCACGACAATGGGGAATTACCCATCACGTTTACCCATTACCCTCAGGGTAATGGGGGAAATAATGGAAATAATATACCTAAGACAAAGGGGAATTACCCATCACGATTACCCATTACCCTCAGGGTAAGGGGGGAAATAATGGGTAGTTAGCCACGACGATGGGGAATTGCCCATCACGATTACCCATTTCCCACAGCGTAATTTTCGATTGGTCGCACCATTACTGAGTTATAGCAACTTTTTTCTTTAAGTGCGTTTTTGAAAAAAAAATTATTCCACACGAATTGGACCACTTTATGAAAAACCCTTAGAAACGTGCAAAAATGTAATATGTGGTCGATATTTCCGAGATATAGGCATGAGGGCATTAGAGATTTTTTATACACAAAATATTTTTCGATTTGCCGAGTTATATCCACTTTTCTATTTTATCGATTTTCTTATTTTGGCGATTTTTTTGGAAAACAATTGTTTCATACGACTTGCACCACTCTCTGAAAAACCCTTAGAAGTCCTCAAAAATTGTTTTTTTTTTTGATTGGATACTCCGTTTCCGATATATAGAAATTTTTTCTAATTTGTTTATATTTTCGATCAAATATGGGGATGAGTTACCCATTACCCATCGCCGTGGGTAACTGCCCATTATTCTCCCCCATTACCCTGAGGGTAATGTGTAATCGTGTTGGGTAATTCCCCAACGTCGTGAGTAGTTAGCCATTATTTTTCCCATACCCTGTGGATAATGGGTAAACGTTCTTTAAAGATTCCCCACCCCGATTACACATGCGGAATATATAGGCACTCTAGTTGTCTCATTTAAATAGTTTTAGTATTTTTTGAAGTTTTTGTGTTTTATCTATTCAGATATGAACCTGAGACATAAAATATTTCACTGATTCGCTTTTTATGATTCTACGCATTGGGTACCCACATTCCTTCGACGTGTTGGTGTTATTGCATAAGTTCGAGAGTAGATGGACGATTATGTGCGTCATAAAATTCACGATATCGTCTATATATTGCGCGAATAGATGACCGCTTTTCAAAGTTAATTTGGTAGCGTTGTTCAAGCGTGAATCTAGTCATGATGATTCGCCACAGTATACTGATCATAAATGTCAAAAGTGAGAGCAGTATGACATTTCGTTTAACAGCTAACCCTTTCGTAAGTTTCACATAAGCAAAAAACACTATTTACTAAAATCGACAAAATCAACAGATTTGTTATGATACCTGTTTTAGGAACCAATCAATAAAAAAAATTGTCATATCATGAAATCAGGCTAAATGTTTGATTTAAGGTGTGACACTCTCAGTTTGATTTGGAGATTATGTTTTGCCAACTGTTTTAAGTTTAGTTACTACTGTCAAAGCCAAAAGAACAACGTCCTTGAGCAACCCATAGACATACATACGTATGACTCCTTACTGTTGTAGACTTTCGTGCCGTAGCCTAATACGGGATCGACACTGGAACTGACGAAGTTCCGCCTAAGCTGACAAACAGTAGCCGCCAGATACTCAGTGTCTACTTCATGCAAAATCTGACATAAGCAAAATATCATTCAAATCAAGTCATAGTTGTTTCTTTTGTCCTCTACTGTTAAACTTTAAATAATATCCAAATGATATGCGCTGTGCGACATGTTTTTTGCATAACTGCTTTTTAATCGCTTACAATCATATTTTTGTTGCTGTAATTATATTCAATTCTTTTACAACTTAATAGAACTTTTGACAAAATCGCGATAAACAAAATGTTTGGTTTTTTTATTGGAAGGAGTTTCCATACAACTTTTGGCAATTCAAGGTTTCTGTTGGGGCCAAACTAAATGTGGATTGTTTGGATAAATCTATGAAAGACACAAAACAAAAACAATATTATTTAATAATATTCCTAAATAATAATGAAACAAAAACTAAATGCATAAATTTTTTGTTTGTTTTTGCAAACAAATCGCGATAAGATTCGGGGCGACATTTAACGGCGGCTTAGTTTTGAGCTGTTGGCAATAAAGTCAGTCTTGCGAACCGCCATGGCACACCCGTTGGCCAAACACAGTGACATGAATGGCTTGAAAACAACGAAGCAACGTAGCCACGAATAGGCCAAGAAATGCATAATTTAAGACCGAACCAAATCAAATAACAGCAGTTAACGTATCAATGGAAAATCGACAACGAAACCGGGGCTGGCTGGAAAAAAGGAGCCCGATCGGCAGAATTTCGAATGTGTAACAGAAATAAATTTGTAATTTCATGCGAGGCGTTTGAAGCGAGGACGACTGCGGCCACGCTGCCAGTTGCGACTGGAGGACGACAACGACAGGGTGGGTGGGTGTTGCCGGCGATGGTGCTAATTTATGAAAAATATTCAATTGCGGTTTAATGTGATGCCAAGGTGGCGTGGTGTATCGTGGCGTTGCCTGCCTTTCAGTGCTGCAATACCGACGAGGGCTATAGAATTAATGCTATCAATTTGGCAATTGTCGTAAATGAATTTATTATATATTTAAGCATATTCAACATTATTTCGCATTTATGTTCATAAGAGCTCGACAGTCATGCATTCATACAATTACACAGGCCTTTACTTTTACATACATATTTATAACTGTGTTCAATGCAACTCTGCGAAGTGCCAATGAAACAATTTACCACATGGTTATTTCTATGAACCTGCACCCATTCCCCCACCCTACTCCCGTCACCCACCATCACTCTTTATGCCACCGGCCACTGTATTTGCGGTTTTCCTAAAGTGTAATTTCGTTAATATGGTTGGAAACTCTTAGCACAGAGCTGAAATTCACTTTGCGGTAATTACAGAATATGACTGACCACATTTTTTAATATCACGTATAGATTTCATTTAAACTGCCCATAAATTATCATGAATTTCAACGGGGATGATAACTATTTCGAGCAATTTGAGAATTGTGGTTTTGTGTTGAAATGAAATAAGAGAAGTATCGAATGAAAGGGGGTGATGGTATTCAACTACTTGTAGATACGAAAATTCGGTAGCAAAATACTTGTAGTGGCCAACGGTGGTGTAATGGTTGGTATGCGCCAATAATATATCTATATGACGACGCGAGTTCTAGTAAAAAATTCTGACCAGAAGTGTGGATGTTCCCTGAAATGTAGAAATCTTCGACTCCAATTGCGCAATTTCAAATTTCTGAACTTCGAATTCACCTTCAACTTCAATTTTAACCTCAACTTCAGCTTCAACTTCTATTTCAACTTCAATTTCAAATTCAATTTCGAACTTCAACTTCAACCTTAACTTTAACTTCAACTTCGACATCAACTTCAACTTCAACTTCAACTTCAACTTCAACTTCAACTTCAACTTCAACTTTAACTTTAACTTTAACTTACACTTTAACTTTAACTTTAACTTTAACTTTAACTTTAACTTTAACTTTAACTTTAACTTTAACTTTAACTTTAACTTTAACTTTAACTTTAACTTTAACTTTAACTTTAACTTTAACTTTAACTTTAACTTTAACTTTAACTTTAACTTTAACTTTAACTTTAACTTTAACTTTAACTTTAACTTTAACTTTAACTTTAACTTTAACTTTAACTTTAACTTTAACTTTAACTTTAACTTTAACTTTAACTTTAACTTTAACTTTAACTTTAACTTTAACTTTAACTTTAACTTTAACTTTAACTTTAACTTTAACTTTAACTTTAACTTTAACTTTAACTTTAACTTTAACTTTAACTTTAACTTTAACTTTAACTTTAACTTTAACTTTAACTTTAACTTTAACTTTAACTTTAACTTTAACTTTAACTTTAACTTTAACTTTAACTTTAACTTTAACTTTAACTTTAACTTTAACTTTAACTTTAACTTTAACTTTAACTTTAACTTTAACTTTAACTTTAACTTTAACTTTAACTTTAACTTTAACTTTAACTTTAACTTTAACTTTAACTTTAACTTTAACTTTAACTTTAACTTTAACTTTAACTTTAACTTTAACTTTAACTTTAACTTTAACTTTAACTTTAACTTTAACTTTAACTTTAACTTTAACTTTAACTTTAACTTTAACTTTAACTTTAACTTTAACTTTAACTTTAACTTTAACTTTAACTTTAACTTTAACTTTAACTTTAACTTTAACTTTAACTTTAACTTTAACTTTAACTTTAACTTTAACTTTAACTTTAACTTTAACTTTAACTTTAACAAACAAACAAAGCTAAATTTGGGTCAGAAATGCACACATTATAACCTATTAATCATTGTGTCTCAAACATGTTTATTGAACAGCAAACACAGTGTGTTTGGATACAAGTATAGTACATTTGCAACAAGATACAAAAACGTTATATTTGCATCCAAACCACAACAGAAGACAGATACTTCAGCGTATGGAGATAGAAATCATTTTTTAATTTTCTTTTCATTTTATCCATCATTAAAAGTTCATGTTTTCAATCATAATTCCGTTCAAGATCATTTTTCCATTAAAGACAATTTATATTATAAAATAATTTTTAAAGGCAAAAGTGAAATTTATTATTTCGGTGGATTGTTGGGAATATTTGAATATTTCCAACCGTCATTTCAATGTCCACCAAGATATCTCATCAAGTCCCTCCTCCACAAGTATTTAGGTATATCAATACACATTATGGGCATAAATAATTTTCAAATGAACATGAATTTTTTCAATATCAACTACTAGTGCGAAATCATCTTCTTCTTCTAAAACTATTTTGAAAGAATAATTATTTTCGTTATTTAAAAATTTTCCGGTTTAACATCAATAACTCTTAAAACGTTAACAACAATTAAAAGTGGAAGTGATTATTATATAATAATATTCAATTCACATATTTATTTTTAAATATTTTCCATTAATGATGATTAATAGTTAATGATCTTGAACCAGAAAATGGCATTTAAACGTATTTTGGACTTTGTTGTTATCTTTTATTGATAGTGTACATTCATGTTGTATTTAAACCAACATTTTGTACACACAAAACGAAATAACGTTGTTGCTTTCTTGTTGGATGTTCTGAACCACTGCCTCTATCTGCTGTTATTAAAGCAATTCTTTTCAACATCCAACGTTGATATCACACCAAACCAACTGCTATAAATTTGCTGACAACAATTATCCCTCTAAGTATTAGTTTACTCTATGTTGTGAATATTGAATAATGTTTTGGATGTTTCCGCACTAGTAGGCGTTGTTGAAATAATTCTCGTTAACCTGAGAATTGTTTATCCCTAAATACTTGTGTAGAAGGGAGCAGATGAGTTGCCTTGGTGGGCATTGAAATAGCTAGATTCCCAACCATCCACCAAAATAATCAATTGCACTTCTACTAGTAAAAACTATTTGCGAATAAAAATTGTTTTTAATAGAAAAATTATCTTAAACCAAATTATTGAAAACCCAAATTTTTTTTATTGCTTTAAGTGGCTTGAATGTGATTTCTTCTCAGTTTTTGTATTAGTTGGTCTTCAGCGTTATAACTCGGTTGCAAAAAAACAGCTGATTTTATCTAACAATCACGTGTCCAGCAAACAAAGTAATACTATCCAGGTATCGCCAATCATATTGCCAGGAAGTTAAAAACCATTGCGTCAAAAAAGGCTACGTATTGGTGGTATAACAAATGTCTCTCGCCGACAATACGAAAGCCAATACTTCTAGAACACAAATGCGCCAGATAATCACAATGAAGACAATGTGTAGATACGAGGGCGGATCAATAAGTCCGTGATTTTTTGAATGAAACACAGATTTTTTTGCAAAACAAAATTTATTTTTCAACATAATCTCCTTTTAGCCCAATACACTTAGTCCAACGTTTCTCCAATTATTGTATCCATAAAATTGGCATTTGTCTGATCAATAATTTCATCGTTGGAGCTAAATCTCTTTCTACCGAGCCATTTCTTTAGGTTTGGAAATAGGAAATAGTCACCGGGGGCTAAATCCGGAGAATATGGCGGATTATGTACCAATTCGTAGCCCAATTAAACAACTCCAAACAATCCTTTGAAGTTGTCACACGATTACGTTTATGGTCAATTGAGAGCAAACGCGGCATCCATCTTGCAGACAGCTTTCTTAAACCCAACTGATCATTTAAAACACTGCCGTGTGAAATGCCTATGGTATCAACAATCTCACGCACTTTTACTCTTCGATCGGCCAACACCATATCGTGGATTTTTTCGGCATTTTCGGTTCAGTGTCATTTGTACTTGTGCGACCAGATCGAAAGTCAGAAAACCACTTTGAAATCGATGGTGCAGAGTTCCCATAGTATTTATCAAGCTTTTCCTTGGATTGATTGATGTTTTGAACAGCTGTTCAACACAAAGTAAATGACGGAACTTGCTTAAAATATGACAGTAGTCTATAAACAGGTGGATCATAAAGTGGAAGCGAATTCGAGCGGCCTCGAAATTTCCAGTCAGCCAAAAGATGTGTTGGGGGGTCAACATGATCAATTGATCGTGCCGTAACTTCATGTCTGATGGTAGCGCACTCAAGCATGCTCTTCTTCGGAGTACGGCTGGAACCCAACATCGTAGTACGGTCATGTCTCTGCTACTGATGTTGGTTACATGCGAGTGAAAGCGGAGAGATGGTTCACTCTCTTAAAACAAAACCCCCAATCTAAGGTGGAACAGCATATGCTCAGAGATGAATGGCTGGTGGGTAATCCAGTTCTAAATATGCGGACTTGGGGAACCGGGCGAAACCCCATTTAACGAAATGCCTTACTACGCCGTACAGGGCTAGGTGTAGTGGACCATTTACTTCCCTGTCTACTCGTGGGACCAAAATGGAAAAAATTACACAACAAAATGAAAAAAAGAAAATGGAAGCAGAAATTGCTTTAAATCCGGAGGATGAAAAACCTCAATCTGGAACTATGGAGACTGAAACAGCCTCAACTTCCAGAGCTGCAAGAAGCGCAAGTGAAGAAATCACTCAAAAAATAGAGAAATTAAATGTCAATAAAGATGACAATCAAAAAAGGCTAAGTGGAGCTGCCAGAAAGCGAATGAACTTTCTTCTCCGAAAAGGATTGAACAAAGTTGAAGCTAGAGCCAAAGCCCTTGATCCAGAGGAAAAGCAAAAAATTGCAGATAACAAGAGGCAAAGATCCCTAGAGAATACTCCTCCAGAAGAGTCATCAAGAAAACGTCAGAGGGAAGGAACTGTCAAAGACAAACCCATGGCCAAAAAAGTTTACAGACCACTGACAAAACCATCCTTTAAGGATGCACTGGTTGGTCAAAAAGTAGCGATACTTGCGAAGGACTTCCCAAACACAGTCCTATCAACAGCTCAAATGGATGAAATCCGAAACAGCATCATGGATAAGGTACTAGAAGAGGAGGTAATAAAACCTCAATTCCTAAACAGTACATACAAAGCTGGCTATCTGACCCTGCACTGCAAAAATGATGCCACGGCTGAGTGGATAAAAAAACTTGCTCTAAACATTAAACCATGGGCAACAGCAGACTTGTGGGCAATGGAGGAAACTAAAGTGCCTCACCCCAAAATTGCTGTTGGTTATTTCCCCAACGCTGCCACAATTGAGACCGAAAGGATTCTATCCTTTGTCCAACGGCAAAACGATGGGCTCAGGGTGGAAGCATGGAGGATGCTTCGAAGAGCAAACAAGGCAACGAATGCTATGCTGGTCTTCTCCATTGACCAAATCTCAGCTGTAAAGCTGGAGGAAACAAAGGGTCAGATATCATTTAAATTTGGCCAGGTCCAATTACACCTCAAAGAGGCTGGTGGAAAAGATGTGGAGGAAGAGGGAACGAATGATGCTGACTCATCATCAATGGAAAGTGGCCCAGGTGAAGGTGACTCTGCACCTATAAATGCGTCGGCTATTCCAACAACAAAACCATCAAAATGAAGTGTGTCCAGGCAAATCTTCAGCATGCTAAAGCAGCATCCGCCGAAATTAGCAGAGGGTTTGCCAAAAACACCTACAACATTGGTCTGATCCAAGAGCCCTGGATTAGATCGGGTAAGATATGTGGGCTTAATATAGAAAAATGTAAGTTAATCTATGATATAAATGTAGAAAGGCCAAGAGCCGCTATAATCTTGGATGAAAACATTAACTCTCTTCTAATTTCAGAGTTCACAGATGGTGACCTAGTTACCATACTAACGGAGGCAAATCAGATGGGAGTGAGGAAGGAGTTGATAATTGCCTCAGCTTATTTTCCGGGAGAACAACCCGAAGCGCCTACTGAAAAAGTGAAGGCGCTGGTAAGTTACTGCAGAAAACACAACAAGGCGCTAATAATCGGATGTGATGCTAACGCCCACAATAAGGTATGGGGAAGCTCTGATACCAACAAAAGAGGTGAGTCACTACTAGATTTCCTTATGACAAACAATATTGCAATAGCAAATAGGGGTAAAAACCCTACTTTTGAAAATGCGATTAGACAAGAGGTCATAGATCTGACCATTGTCTCACACAATGTTCAAGATATGATCAAAGACTGGAGAGTCTCACAGAATAACTCATTCTCTGATCACAAACATATTCTCTTTGAGTTGAAAACGGACCTAATACAGAAAATCTGGTACAGGTCACCGAAGGCTACAAATTGGGAGGGGTATAAATCTGACCTTGAGGGTAGGCTAGAAACCCACGCGTCACCGATAATTTCAAGAGTAGATCTAGATGAATCGGTGGATAAGTTAACCGATGATATTTTGGAATCTTACGAAAATAACTGTCCTTTGAAAACTAAGAACACAAATAGAAAAGTCAGATGGTGGAATAAAAACCTTGAGAAATTAAGGCAATTGGCACGACGAGAATTTAACAGGGCAAAATCTAGCGGTAACTGGCAAGATTATAGAAAGGCCCTTACAAAGTATAACAAGGAGCTAAGAAAATCGAAAAGATCATCTTGGAAAACTTTCTGTGAAGAACTGAAGGATGTGCCAGAAACGGCTAGAATTCAAAAAGCCTTATCTTCACAGAAAAATCAGACAATAGGCAATCTCCGAATAGATGATGCAAATCAAACCTCATCCTTTGGGGAAACGTTGGAGCTTCTTCTTAAGACTCACTTTCCCGGATGTAGCTTTGATGAAGGTGATTCTATTAGGAACTATGAATCTGAAAATACAGTTAATTCTAACGACCCTATAATTAGACAAATCATAACATATGAAAAGATAGAATGGAGTATAAACTCATTTAAACCGTATAAATCACCGGGACCTGATGGGATATTTCCAGCTATGCTGGTAAATGGACCAGACTCACTGAGAAGACGACTGGTTCATGTTTTCAGGGCCAGTCTCGCTCTTAACCTTATCCCTACTAAATGGAAAAAAGTACAAGTGGTTTTTCTGCCAAAGGGGGGGAACAAACCAGCAGATCATCCAAAATCATACAGACCAATAAGTCTCTCGTCTTTCATGCTGAAAACGATGGAGAAACTTATTGATCTGTATATTCGTAATGAACTTTTAACTGAAAAGCCACTACACAATCTGCAATTTGCCTACCAAAAAGGCAAATCAACCATAACGTCGATACACAAACTAACCTCCATAATTGAAAAAGCACTGGAAAGGAAGGAAATAGCCTTATGTTCCTTTATGGACATTGAAGGCGCTTTTGATAATGCCAGCTATAATTCTATGGAAGGGGCGCTGATAAAACGAGAATCAGACCCAATAGTGATAAAATGGGTAAGCAAAATACTCTCACAAAGACAAATTATTGCTAATATGGGAAATACTAGCAGGAAAATAAACACTATAAAGGGATGTCCCCAAGGTGGAGTTCTCTCTCCGCTCTTATGGTCAATACTGGTTGATGATCTACTAGTAAAACTGAACGAAAATGGTTTTACCACTGTGGGATATGCAGATGATATCACAGTGATTGTAGAAGGAACACATGACGATACAATTGGAGAACAAATGCAAAATGCATTAAAATTAACATGGGAATGGTGCGAAAATGAGGGACTCTCTATAAATCCTAACAAAACCACAATTATCCCATTTACAAAACGAAGGACATTAACTATCCCTACGCTTCACATAAGAGATACGGAGGTTCAATTCGAGCAGGAGGTAAAATATCTTGGTATTATGCTGGATAGAACTCTCTCCTGGAATCCTCATCTAAACATGATACATAAAAAGGCTACAAAATCAATTTGGGCTAGTAAACAACTCCTAGGCAAAACATGGGGCTTAAGTCCAAAGATGTCACTATGGATATACAAACAAATGGTTCTTCCCAGTATACTCTATGGCTCGGTAATATGGTGGCAGAAAACCACTCAAATCACAGCCCAGAATAAATTGTCGAAAACCCAAAGACTAGCCTGTTTGAATATCACAGGGGCAATGAGAACAACGCCAACGGCTGCTTTGGAGGTTATCTTAAACCTTGACCCGTTGCATTTGGCAATACAAGGAGAAGCCTTTAAACAGGCCATCGAGCTTCATAAATTATTTAAATTTAAAGTAGGCGACCACACAGGACACCTGAAAATCCTTAATAAAGCTAATCATATTAAAGAGATGACTTTATGTAGTGATCAAATAGAGCCTGTACTGGAGCTGAAACGAAATTACACTGTTCTTATCCCAAAAAGGACTGAATGGGATTCAAACCCTATATGGCTACGTGAAGGAGCCCAAAAATGGTTCACTGATGGATCAAAAACAACAGAAGGGGTGGGAGCGGGCATAGTAGGACCCAGGTGTAGGCTCCAGATTCCCCTAAGCAAGGATTCTACAATATTCACAGCAGAATTATACGCACTCAACACGGCTACAGAAACGCTGTTAGACAGAAATCTAACAAGAACGAAAATAAACATAATGACAGATAGTCAAGCAGTTCTAAAGGCACTGAACAAACCCATCTTTCACCACAAATCGGTGTTGGAAGGCCATAGGGCCCTAAATCAGCTGGCAGAGAATAACAAGGTAACACTTGTATGGGTGCCAGGGCACAGTGGGATTGATGGAAATGACTTGGCTGACGAAAGAGCAAGACTGGGAGCGCAACGGCCATTCATAGGCCCAAATCCTCAATATGGCTTCACTAAAAAGGACATTAAAACAATGATCACAAAAGTAACAAAAGGAGAATCGAAGGAGTTTTGGATCAAAAAAGGACCACTCAAACACTCGAAAAAATTCCTATCACCCAATGAAAAAAGGAGCAAGGATGCTCTTCAATTGAACAGACCCAATCTAAGGCTCCTATGTGGAGCTCTCACTGGACACTACACATGCAACTTCATGTTGAATAAGATGCAAATAGCGGAGGAGGGAACATGCAGATATTGTTTGGAGGACGATGAAACCATGGAACATATACTTGCGAAGTGCCCTGCTTTTGCTTACCAGAGACTTAAGATACTTGGCGGATCCGAAGTTATGGAGGACGCATATAAAAAACTAGCGGTGAAGGATATTGTAAAGTTCCTGAATGATACCATGAATTAAACTTTAATGGAGGGCGCACAATAGATCTACCTTGGTCGCGGTGCAGGAGGACACGTCTCTCAACCCAATTACATCGTAAATCGTAAAAATCGTAAACAGGTGGTACTTGATGGGAGCAGTGTTGCATTTCTTATAACTACGAAGGAAGTTCGAAAAGTCAAATTTTCACGAAGAAGGAAAAAATATGATATAATAATTCACAGGCGATAAAAAAGATTTTTCCGAAAATTTATAATTTTCGATTTCCTAGTTTTATAAATATATACAAAATAGGATTAATATTGATGGTGTTTATGGTCTACGGTGGTATTTATTGATTGATTATCTGGATTTGGTCCAACCATAGATTAATTTATACATAGATTTGCCAACTCGCTCATCTGTTTATTGACTGAAGGGAAGCGAACTTGACGCAATTTCAAATTTAACATCAAGAGAAGAATTCTGTCGCTGAGGAATGAGAAACAACGGTGGAATTTTTACTGTGAATGTTCAACAGATTTAAATATAAGAACATCGTGAATGCACAAAAATGGAGGATGTTCTGCGATGTTCGCACAAATTGTTGTAATAAAACAGCAAGACAGCTGACTGAGGTTAGCTACCTCTCGGAAGAGGCATAAAGAGGAACCAGATGAGACGGCTAACAAATCTGTAGTAGTTTAATCTATTGGTAAAGCATTGTCTTGAGTACAGTTTTTGAATACAAGGTGGTTCAGTTACGACTGAACAAATTTCACCAGCGTATTCCTTGGCTCATTTCACGAAAATATGTCCATCTACGATCATCCCCGAAAATGCAAGGGGGCGAAATGGCAGAGCAGAGGTTTGAAAAATTTCGGATTGGTGGTCGGAGGGTACTAGGGCAAAAGTTCTGAACCAGTGGTCGGATTTTTTTGTTTTTGGGCTTCTTGGAAAATCCTTTAAGAGAACTGAAATGAGCCAAGGAATACGCTGGTGAAATTTGGCGGCCTAATGGACGGACCTAGGAATTATCTGCTCTGGTGTATTTTCTTGATTTGCTATAGTTCTTTGATGCTTTTGAATAATTTATACAACCCCTTTTGCTGCGAATTTCGTTCAATAATATCTTTGCGACTACGGCATATAGATCTTTACTTGAAATTTCTTTCTAATTAGCCGGTCTAAGGTACATTCTGCACCGGCGAAGGTCCGTAACTGCCTCCTCTTTTAGGGCATGGCTTTTTTAACGTTCTGCTAAAAACTTAGAAAAATGGGTCATGAATCAGCAACTTAACTTCACTTTAGTAAAAAGACAAACAAAAAATTGTTTCCCATAACATCCATGAAGGGATTGAGGAGAGCTTCTAACAATCAATTAGCTGGCCGCATTCTAATTTTTACACTCACTGATTGGGACCTAGAGTTTTACCCCGATTCCGAACGGAATTTTGAGAAGCTTTTTCATGGCTAAGTACTCGATAGTGTCGCCATCACTAAACGAGGTGACCGTCGTCGAAAGAAATGTAAGGTGGTCTGAGCAGGGATTGAACCCATGTACAAGAGCCGCGCACACAACCATTGTACCACCGATGGCCACGTTAGTTCCAATCAGTGAGTGTAAAACTAGAAAGCACAAATCCCTTCATGGTACGTAATGGGAAACCATTTTTCCTTTGTTTTAGGGACATAAATTAAAATCGTTTTGTAGTTTAGATGTGACCTAAGCTGAGGCCAATTAAAGCAAATTGAAAACAGAGCTTTGGGACTTCCGCGAATTCTAATATAAAGCTAATGCAAGGACCAAAAATACACCTGGCTTACCCTTCATTGTACTGATTACAAAAAAAATCAATGAGTGTTCGAACTCACGGATGATGTGTTAACACCTTTTTGCTACACGGTACCTGTTCGATTTCTATGAACACATTAGTAATTGTTACATTGGAAAATAAAAAATAATAGTTTTTTTTGTATACACCGGGCAATGCTGAACATCAAATGACTCGCTTTGTTTGGCCATAGCAACAACAACGAAACAACCAAACACACAACATCACACATATTTTGTCGGAAGTAGCTGACGTATACGTGTGTCACATAACCACCTGTTTGCCATATCAACAGCAACGTAACAGCCAAACGCACAACATCACACATACTTTGTACGAAGTAGCTTACGTATTAGAGTGTCACCATAACGTCGAATGCGCAAGCCCATGGGCTTGCAAATGAAATTTTGCGTGGCTATGCTTTATATCTCCGTTCAACAACAGCAACTGACACATGTACATACATACATTATTATGTTAATACATACGCTATAGACACAATTTCGTTTGCCTCACCCCTGCCACAACACTCTTTCATTGCTCTCTTGCTCGCTAATTTTTGTTTAACACGTCATTATTCTCTTTCGCAGTCGCAGAAAAACTGGTTTTAGCAGCAGCATAAAATCTGGTTTTAGCAGCAGCATAAAATCTGACTTTGACAGATTTAGTCCCTATACGCCGCTATAGATGTTAACACATCAAAAATAGAGATTAAGATTAAAATAATTTGTTTCTTATAACATTAGAATTTCAAAATTGTTGAAATGTGGAGTTAGCTCAATTGACATCTGAGTTCTTCATATACCCCAATCATATGGCAATTTTGAAATCTTTTGCGGGACTGAAAAAGAAATACCGATTCTGGGTGAATCTAAAATGACCTATAATGGAGAATCTAAACATTTACAAAAATATTTTCTATTTTCTCTTCTTATCCCTAGAAAAATCTTATTTTTTTCAAACGAATTTCACCAAACCCAAATGATTTCAGGTTTCCTCTTCATAATAAATCCATGCATGTTGGACATTATGTGGCAATTAGGAGAATCATATACATAATTTACAATTTGCGACAGTCACAACAGTTGAAATGACATTCAAATGTGTCACAACACACATGCAAGAAGAATAAGAAAATGACAACAGAGCTGCAATCACCGCAGTCAAGGTATCATGTGGTAGTACAGTGCAGCTAGTTTGTTATCGCTGACCGTTTGGGGCGATCAACTAACTGGCTGGTCAGTAAATTTACCCTTGTACCGTAAATTGTCCTCTACAAATGCTAAAAAGGTGGTCGGTCCATTAATTGTTCGCCAATTTCACTGGTCAGTTGTGTGTCAAGTTTCGACTTTCAGACGATGGACGGACGACTTATGGGTGCGGCGTTCCGGTGACGAGCTAACATACGATTGTTGCCACAAGAGATCTTACAATTGAAATTTGGAAAGAGATTTCTATCTTCAAAATGATTTGCAAGTAAACACAATCCTTTATCTGGCCAATGGCGATCAAAATGTATTTATCAATCGGCATTTTGTTTGGTCCGGACCACAAATGATTAGAGGGGTGCCTGTAGAATTCTCAAGTATTTGAGCTGTCTGCAAGTGATGGCAAATAAATGCAACAAATATCTCGTATGTATTTATGTCTCGCAAATGAAAATCATTGGCCATAACTGCATAAAGATAACCAAAAAACAAAAGCAACAACAACAACACAAACGTGAACTGACGAGTTTCCAATAAAGCCAAAGTCATCGCTCATTGAATGCAATTTTCTTATAATTTTTTTTGTTGTCCATTTGATTTTCAATATTGGTATGAACCAAATTTTCAAACCAAAAATGGAATTGTAGACAAAGCTCAGAAAAAACACATTTTCCGAATCGGTTGCATTTGGGGTTTATTTTGCTGCTACTTCTCATCATCGATCGCTTCAGAGACTGGCAGTCAGTAAATACAGCAGCGAGACGCGCTCCATCAACACTCATATGCTTAGTCGCAGCCGCTGTCAGTGTCGCTGTCGCGCGGCAGAGATGTCATGTTTTGAGATGTAAGTCATGTTTGAATTGTTAACTGATTTTCTGTTTGTTAACTACACTAAATGACTGTTAACTTTACGTCTCAGCAGTTGCAGTAATTTGGCCGATAATGCACTCAGTGTGTTGCAATATGGACAGGCATAAATGCATAACAATATGGGATTACCTACATATAAAGGTGCGCTGTTGCTCATGCAGTTTGTCATATTAAATCATGTTGCAGAATGTATTTGCACAGTGTTTGAAAAAGAGGTGGCCAGACGGTAGATGGGAATTAAGGAGAAATACGTTTTACGTGGGCAGAAATGGCTGAAAGTATATAAGTAAAATATCCACAAAATCATTTATCATAACTATTTAAAATTTTCAAAAATTCAAATGAAAAAAAGAAAAATTCCATTTAAAATTCAAATATCACTAACACTCGTATAGACATAAGTTCAAATTCAAAAAAATCAAATTAAAAACCGAAAGGACTTAAAACTAGAGTTTGGCAATAGATTTTGGAATTTTACAATAAAAAACCCCGGAAACAGGAGTTCTAAAAATGCCGGATTTATGGTCACTCTAATCGTACGAAGTCTGGCATACAATTGTGAAAACAATTAGGGCAATGGCGTACACTTAAAAAAAAGTAAGTAAGCACAGCGAGAAAAAAACTGCCGAAAAGGGGGAAGCAAACATGTTTGATATTTCAGCCAACATACGCTTGTTTTTTTATCAGACGCTCTGTCAAGGATATTATCATCACTTCAAAATGTTTGTTGTTACGGCAGTGCATTTGCTGTAATAGGAAAGAAATTGTCGGTTGATAAATAGTTTACATTGTTTGCTGAAAATAGTTTCCTGTTAAAAGAAAACTTTATTCTTTGTGTATACGCTTTCAAAATTTGCACGTGATTTTTTGTGCAAAATCAGCTCATATGCCGCTTCACTGTATGCTGAAAAATAACGGCCTCTCTAAAATATTTTCCCAAACATATGTATTCTGCATGAACCACGTATATGTTTGGAACCCACTTCAAACATTCATATGTTTGCAAATCCCAAACTTACTTGTATTTAAATACAAACAGTATCATGTTTACTGACAAACATGCATGCTTTTACGTACAAACATATGAGTTCTTCACCCAAACATACACATACTTACGCGGAAGCATTCGCGGGTTCCCTCAAACCTACATGTACTTACGTGGAAACATATGCGAATTTCCTCCCAATATAATAATATTTAGAAACGAATTTTTCGTCGATTTCAATATATATGTTTTATTTATTAATATAACAATATAAATCCACATTTATAAATAATTCATACAAAAAATTAATATATTTAAAACGGCGTTTTTTACATTTATTTCCATTGAATGCATTATTATTTGTTTTTTTTTTCATGAAATGAGAATCTGCTGCACGTTTGCTTCTCCTTCCTTTGTTGTCTCACACGTTTTCGTTTTCAGAAGGTTTCACCTATGCGTTGGTTGTCACTATGCGTTGGTACACAAACAACATATTTATATACAAATCAAGTTCATGCAAGCCAAGCGTGGATTAATTACTTGTGCTTTTTGATTACACTTATTTCACCAAGGTTCCGCGGTTCCGAGTCTCTCAGTAAAGGTTAGGACAGACAAAGGGCTTCACGCTGTTGCCCTTTCCTCAAAATCGTTTCTCACCTTGGTAGCATACATACATATATACGAAACACATACACAAAAACCAAAGTAACATCACAAACCATTTAACCGTCCGAGCCTTCGTTTATTCCTTTTTCACTGATCAAGCGCTTTTGATAACCTCTCTCCGATGAACCATTGACGACTGAATACATGAAACGAAAACGCAATACATCAGCCAAAATAAGAAATACTGACTTCATCTGTAATTTACACGCATATTCGGGAATATTTATGAATCACTCACTGAGAGAATAATGCAGAAACGCAGATACACACTTACAAAATATACTCTCTCGTTGTCCCTCTTTTATTATCTTGCTGTCGAGAGAGCATAGACAGTGCAACAATCACAGCTGTATTTGTATCACAAACATAAATATATGTGGGTCGTAAACACATATGGTAGAACATTACTAATTATTGTGTCGGTGGTGCAATGGTTAGTGTGCGCGCCTCTTGTACATGAGATCCTGGGTTCGAACCCTGCTCTGACCACCTTAAACCAAATTCTTTCGGCGGCGGCTACCTCGCATAGTGATGGCGACACTATCAAGTATATAGCCATGAAAAAGCTTCTCAAAATACCGTTCGGAATCGGTGTAAAATTGTAGGTCCCAATCAGTGAGTGAAAACTGGAAAGCGCACAGCTCAGTAATTGTGAGAAGTTCTCGCCTGTCCCTTCATGGGATGTAATGGGAAACCATTTTTTTTTTTATTTCATTGTGTCTCAAACATGTAATATTGGATATCAAACACAATGTGTTTGGACACAAGTATATTATATTTGCGACAAGCTCCAAACACACTTTATATTTGCATCCTAACAACAACAAAAAGACAGATTTGTCATGGTGAAGAATTACGGAAAACGAAATTCCATTGGCAGCACTCCATTTTATTTTAAGCTGAGAACAGTTTTAATAAGTGTATGAATGGGAAGTGTGGCCGTCGGTGGTGGAATGGGTAGAGTGCGCGGTTGTTGTCAATGAGAACGTGGGTTCGAGCACTTCTCATGCCACCTCACATTTCTTTCGACGACGGTCACCTCGCTTGGTGATGGCGATACTATCGAGTACTTAGCCATGGAAAAGCTCCCCAAAGTACCGTTCGAAACCAGTGTAAAATTGTAGGTTCCAATCAGTGAGTGTAAAACTAGAAATGTTATGGAACACAATTTTTTGTATTGGAAGTATGTACTAAAAAGGTAATTCCATTGAATGCGCTCCATTATATTTTAGTCTGAGAACAGTTTTAATGAATATGGGAACATATTACTTACACATATTCAGAAACTTAATAAAAGAGAACAGAGAGTTTGATGCCAACAAATAATATCTCTAAAGTTTTGCAACTTTGTTAATGACATTTTTCCCCCTTGCTTTGTCTTCTGATATTAGGGCAATCCCCTTCTATTCTACCATCAGTCATATGACTAATTGTCTATTTTTTGTTAGAAACTTGAGAGTTTTTTTGTATTTTTTGTAATGTTATATTTAATCGAAAAATCCCATTACAAAAATAATGGTGTTGCATTTAACAAACAACAAACACCAATAAAAACAAATAATAACCCTCAGCCGACTGTTTCTGTTGGCCACGATTTGTAATTAATCATAAGCTAATGATTCATTTAAAAATATTCGTATTGAGTTAATAAAATCAAAGGTTTTTTTTTGTATTTTATGTTAGCAAATTTTTAAAAATACAATAATTACAACAGCCACAATAAAAACCATACTGCAGCCGTAGTAACGGATAACAAATGTCGTCAAGTGATGAAATGTTGGCAAGATTCCACGTGAATCCATAATTGCTACAATTTCTGCAATAAAACATTTCACAAGTGGTCTTAAGAAAATACTCGATAGAATCACCAACACATTGCTATAAATATTCGGTTACTCTACAAGTGTACTACTGCAAAAGAACAAAGAGCAGGGGCCTAATTGTCTATCACGATAATCGTCCGACCAGTACTGCTATGTCGATAATGACAGTTCGTCTACCATTTGAAATACATACGTTCACAAAACTACACTACCGACAAAACGCTAATGCAGTCGATACCATTTTCTACACAAACAGCCCCAAGGGATCTAATTATGTATGAGGATAATCGTCCAAACGATGTCACTGTGTCAATAATGCTGGCTCATAGGTCATTTTAAATACATGCGTTCATTTTAAATACAGCCATTTTTCAGCAAACTAAATGTCTCGAAATCGAAAAAACAGATAAAGTGATTCTTGCCAGATTTTAATACGATATGTATAGTCACGACTGGACACATTTCACCAGCGTTTTTTTTTTAGCTCATTTTATGAAAATATGTCCAACTATGACCGTCAACGAAAATGCAAGGGGGCGAAACGGTAGCGGTTTGAAATCTTTCCAATTGGTGGTTGGAGGGTACTAGGGTAAAATTGCTAAGTTCTAAATCAGTTTTTGCGCTTGTTGGAAAGGCCTTTAAGAGGACTTTCAGAAACATTAAAAAAAATTTAAAAAAAAGTGAAAAGTGAAAACAAAGACATAAGAACATGGACATAACCTCAATTTTGTCATCCATATGCCAGATAACAACTCTAGCCCTAACTCTTACCTTTCCAAAATTACATAAACGAAGCCCAGATATCTTACCGTTCCAAAATTATGACTATTTGACTGAAATTCAAAATATTTTTTTTTGGAAGCGAAATATCAGCACACATTTTTTTGTTTCATGTGTTTCAAAAAACACATCGCACCCGTTCAACAATACTGTATTAACTCAAAATTTTTTTATTTTATCTTGTTGGCAAAAAACAATACATAACACTATCTGCAAACAATAAACAAATAAAAAGGTTATGTGGTGCAATACAATAATTGATGGGGTTTCTAAATATTGCCTAACTTTTGTTAATGGAAAATTCCTTAAGCATTAAAAAAACAGTTTTTTGTCTCTCCTGAACACTTTGAAGTTTTTGAGTTAATACAGTATTGTTGAACGGGTGCGACATGTTATTACTGATTCTCAAAGATATCTTCAAGGCATTTCCAACAAGCCCAAAAACAAAAAAATACTACCAAAAAATTCACATTTTTACCCTAGTACCCTCCGACCACCAATCCGAAAATCTTCAAACCGCTGCCATTTCGCCCCCTTGCATTTTCCGGGATAATGGTAGATGGACATATTTTCATGAAATGCGCCAAGGAAAACGCTGGGGAAATTTGCCCAGTTGTGACTGAACCACCCTGTATAGTAGGGTTGCCATGATTTCGGAATCATTTGTCGGCGGAAATTCTAACGTTTTTAACGATAAATCATTGAGACAGCCGATCAAGTTCTTAAATAAAATCCTTGGAAAATTCTGATTACACCTACACGCCGAAAAATCTGTCCTTTTTTGTTGTTTGGACGGAAATATAACGTGTGTTTCGAGCTTGTCGCACATATAATATACTTGTGTCAAAACACATTGTGCTGCTATTCAATATTTCATGTTTGAGACACAATGATTAATATGTTATAATATATGTGTTTGCGACCAACATATAATTATGTTTGTGATGCAAACACAGCTGTGTTTGTTGCTCTGTCTATGCTCTCTCGAGAGCAAGAGAATAAAAGAGGGACAACGAGTCTATCTTGTAAGTGTATATTATATATATATAACAGGTTTTTCAATAAGAGCGCTACAAAAGTTTGTTTAAATAAAACAAAACCGGTTTTAGATACCAATAAAATTCTTTATTCCTGTGAAAGTAAGTTCGATGCCATTATGTATGGAACTCAATTTATTTTGCATGGCCACCACGGGCACGCTTGCAGAAGTCCAGACGCTGAACCCAATTTTCCACGGTTTTCAAGCATAAGTCGGCCGATTCTGCTGCAATTTCACGTTCGATATTCGTACGAAGTTCATCAATCGTCGCTGACTTGTTGGCTTAGACCATAGACTTGACGTAGCCCCACAGGAAATAATCTAACGGCGTCAAATCGCACGACCGAGGCATCCAATCGACTGGGCCATTTCGTGAGATAACACGTTGACCAAACTTGGTTTCCAATAAACTGATTGTGGCATTCGCTGTGTGGCTTGTGGAACCACATGTCAACCAAGTCCATATTATCCAATTGGGGCCAAAAATATTCAGTTATCATTGAACGGTAGCGATTCGCATTCACAGTAATGTGCCGGTCTTGATCATCACGGAAGAAGTACGGCCCAATGACGCCGCCGGCCCATAAACCGCACCAAACCGTAATTTTTTCGGGATGCAATGATGACTCATGGATTACGTGTGGATTGCTGTCTGACCAATAACGCACATTTTGCTTATTGACGAAGCCATTCAGCCAGAAATGAGCCTCATCGCTGATTATTGAGGCCTCTTAAAGTTCAGGCCACTGACTCTAAATTTCGGTAGTAAATTTTAATAATTTCGACTCGTTGTTGGCTCGTATATCTTTCAATGATGGAATGGCAAACCTTACTGAAGAGAAATGGCGTCGTTTGCTGTCCCTATCGATTTTCTTTTGTAGCGTCTCTGTTGAGAAACCCTTTATATTATTCTCTCACTCAGTGATTCATAAATATTCCTGAATGTGCGTTGTAAATTGCAGATGACGTGTTTCTTATTTAGCCTGATGTATTGCGTTTTAGTTTCATGTATTCAGTCGTCAATGGTTCATCGGAGAGAGGTTATCAAAAGCGCTTGATCAGTGAAAAAGAATAAACAAAGGCTGGGACGGTTAAATGGTTTGTGATGTTACTTTGGTTTTTGTGTATGAGTTTCGTATATATAAGTATGTGTGCTACCAAAGTGAGAAACGATTTTGTGGAAAGAAACTGGAAAGGGCAACAACGTGAAACACTTTGTCTGTCCGACACTTTATTTAGAAAATCGGAACGGCGGACCAATTGTTAAATAAGTATAATAAAAAAACACACAAGTAATTAATACACTCTTGGCTTGCATGAACTTGATTTGTATATAAATATCTTGTTTGTGTATCAATGCAGGGTTTTAACCAATGCGTAGCTGAAACCTTCTGAAAACAAAAACGTGAGAGGCAACAAAGAAAGGAGAAGCAAAAGAGCAGCATATTCTCATTTCATGAAAAAAACAATCCGTTTTAAACAATTAATTTTTTGTAATATTACCCAGTTGGAAATTTCCAATAGACATCGTCAATAACAATGAACTTTGATGTCAGATTCCCTGCTGACTTTCCGAGCCGCTCCCATCCAAAAACTTCATGACACCCCCTGACATTTTTATACATTTGGTCAAAAGTCATCAGGAATCTTCCGCAGTTTGTCAAGAGTGGTGATCAACTTATGACATGTACACAAGACGTCCTTGAGTAACCATTCATCAGTGGGTCAGTTGCTCAAGACGTTTTTAAATATGATGTTCCTGGTCATCTTATATATATATATATGTACATATGCAGGTCCTTATTTACTTGAACCTACATACTTATGTTTGTGTATGTATCTCATCTCTTGTACTATATTAAATAAAATTTGAAAGATAAGGTGACAAAAAGTGAGAATGAGTATGTATCTACGTGCATAAAAAAAAAAAAAAAAATGGTGTCCCATAACATCCCATGAAGGGATTGGGGAGAGCTTCTCACAATCAGTGAGATGTGCGCTTTCTAGTTTTACACTCACTGATTGGGACCTACAGTTTTACACCGGTTCCGAACGGTATTTTATGTTCTGAAAATTTGCATATTGTTTTAACACATTTCAGATATTTTGAAATAAATTCTGAAAATGTATGGCATATATTTCATAACTACAAAGAAATATAAAATTTTCAGTTTGAAGTTTATGAAAAAATTTTAAAATCCTCACACATGACTCGCAGTCGACAAATGACGAAGACGTCCTCTATCGACATTCAGCATTGGTCTTAATAAGAGTCCGTCATAACATAGTGCTGACAAATCAATAGGACAGTCTTATATAGATTGTCAGCCCCTTCACAATGCATGTCACCTAAGTCAAAACAAGTGACATGTCAAGAAGACGTCTTATATAAATTGTCGTCACCTACTGTCATGGTGCTAAGGAAATACTACTGACAATGTCTTCAAGACAAAATTTCCAACTGGGTATTTATAAATTTGGATTTATATTGATATCATTAATTATAATAAATAATACATATATACTGAAATCGAAGAATAATTCGTTTCTAAATATTATTATAGTTGGGAGGAAATTCGCATATGTTTCCTTGTAAGCATATGTAGGTTTGGGGAAACACGCGAATGCTTCCACGTAAGTATATGGATGTTTGGGATGAAGCACGCATTTGTTTCCACGTAAAAGCGTACATGTTTGTCAGTAAACATGATACTGTTTGCATTTAAATACAAGTAAGTTTGGGACTTGCAAACATATGAATGTTTGAAGTGTGTTCCAAACATACATAAGGCTCCTGCAGAATAAATTTGGGAAAATATGTTAGAGAGGCCGTTATTTTTCAGCGTGTAGAACGGAAGTCTGAAAAAATGTCTATACCAGAGTCTTCAGAAATTCTCTTCGTTTTTAAATAAAGGGTTTCCCAATTTTATTTAGCGTGAAAAACATATATTTGAAATGTCGAAAGATGCATTTAAGTGTCTAGGCTTTTTAAACCTGTGCAAGAAATACTTCCCTCCATCTGACCTTCTTAATATCTACACCACCTACATCAGGCCAAAAATGGATGTCCCGTATATGGACAAGTGCTCCTAGGGCATCTTTGGAGCTTCTCGACCGTGTGCAGAGGAGAGCGACGGTGTTGATAGGGGACGGTAGGATATTCAGCTCAATTGCCTCCCTGGAGCATCGTCGAAATGTGGATTGCGTGTCGCTGTTCTATCGATGCTTGCACGGCATGTGTTTCTCGAACATTCATCAACTTATGCCAGACGTGAAGATATTTAGCCGAAATACGCGGCTTTCCAGGAACTCTGATCCGTTTTTTTATCTAGTGGCCGCTTGACCGCACTACACACTATATAGAGAAAATTCATTCTTCGGCCGAACAGTCCGTATGTGGAATAAACTTCCGGCTAGCGTATTTTCCACCGATTGTAACATACAAAGATTCAAGGCAAATGTCAGCAGACACAACTCCCTTTTTCCACCCTGCACTAGCACAATTTTCCTTCGTCAACACAATGCACTGCATTTATAGGGGGCATCCCCTGAGTGTTGGTTTGATAAAAAAGACTCAAATTCAATGTTTTTATTTAAAAAAAACAATACCAATAAACGAATAATCAAAATATTTCAATAGTTCACTTCCTCTCGAAGGAGACAGAAGAAATTCAAGAGATTGCAAGTAGGCTTGTGTCTACTAGATATCTGCATAAGACGTCTTGAATGGCCATTGCGACATGCAAGTACTTCGGTGGTGTCGACAAAGCATTCGTGTATGTGTGTGTACATAATGTGAAGCAAGGTAGAAGTAGTCGGACTGGCTTTTTATTCTCTGCAGCTTCACAAACATACAGGAAAGCTGAAATATTTGGTTGCCGCATCTTCATTACAGTACATGTCTTGAAACCAATGAACTGGCCAACTAATTGAATGACGATTCAAGACATCTTGTGTAGATGGGTAGTGTCTACACACTTTTTAGTTTATTAGAAACGGAATTCTATATTATTTGCCGCAAAAGTAAAATATGATAATTGTGGAGTAAATGGAAGTAACGACTTTTTGACGTGACAACGTCTTAAATTAGGTTGCGGCTGGGAGTCACTTATGAAAAAGTGTAACGCCCGGTAACGTTACGATGAGTCACCGAACGAGAGAGAGGCCCGCCGAATGCCTTGCGTCTCTCTCCCACTCAATAAATAATTCTGTGTGTGCGGATGTGTGTGTTTACTTGTGTGCCAGAAACGATTTGCTTTGCTGGCTTCTAGTGGCTGTTGGTCGGTGGTGTGAGTGTTTTTGTTTTTTGGCACATCATATATATGACGACTGAGCAAGTATGTATGTGCGTATATATGTGCGTGTGTATGAATATTGATTTAGATCAGTCTGCATTGGATAAGGTATTATTTTTTGTTTTTTTTTGTTTTTTGTTTTTTGGCTTTATGATATGTGTAGTGTATGTTTGTGTGTAGAAATTTTCATATGAATTAGGTAGCCAAAACGAAACAGGGAGCTGCGGTCGGCTTTAAAAACGATATGCGAATATGATGAATTGAAATACTTTTTGGTTAGTAAATTATTTTCTTTTGTTTTTAATAAAAGAAATGTTTATATTTTATAATAAAGGATATGTTTATTGTTTATAATGTCACATTTGATAATGTGTTCATAGAAATCGCACAGGTACCTAGATGGTGTTGAAATTACTTCTATTTTCCTAAACCATAAGTTTCAATAAATGTTAAAACATCGCCCGTGAGTTCTAACACTCATTGATTTTTTTTTTTATTTTACAAATTTTAATTAATTTCAAATTTATTTAGCAAAAATTTGAACCTTCGATCTGAATAAATGTTTTGATTTTCGAATTGATTCTTTAAAATTACAAATATTAAGAAAAAGTGGCAGATATAAGAAAACTTGATTTAAACTGTGTTGAGCAAGAATTTTAACATCTAATCAATATGAAAATCAAATCAATCTAAACAAAATATATTTCTATAGTTAAAATTTGTGCAATTCTTATTTTCATTCAATTCCTTGTTCCTATTGTGCAATTTAATTATATTCATATCAATAAATATTCAACCGAGAAAAAGACGTTGTCACGTAAAATCTTCGCCCGTAAAACCGACTTTACAGGCAACAATTTTTGCGATAAAAGCTTTTTGTTTGCGGAAAACTTGCCAACTTTTGTGGTCAACTGAAACGAAATACTTGGGCCCCGATTTCTTTGCGACAATATATATTTTAATTTTAAATTGAGTTTCTTTTTCGTGTAAGTTTAGTTTTATTAAATAAATGTCCCCATTTAATTTAATGCAAATACTAGTTGATATCACAAATAAATGTTGGCCTTAGCGAATTTTCAATGTTACTACCTACCCTCATTATTTTACACAAAATGTCATTGAATGCAGCCAACGGGTTGGTAACTTCCTCAAGCAGAAAGCCAAGGGCTATAACGTTTGCTTTATGCCACATATAATTATAATGTTTGCAGTCATTTCAAACGCTTGTTAAAGTAAATGATTAAAACGAGACAAGCAAAATCTAATGACTTGTACTGGTAGTATTTGGTAGACTCATCTTTAGTGGTTCCGTATTTGTAACCTTCGCAGTTGACGGGTTGGGAGCGATTACTGCGAACGTTCAGAAATGATAGCCCGAGTTGGTTAATTTGTTCAATGATACCGCCGGCCAAGTTGGCTGAAACACAACAAATAGCCACATTTGCACAATGACTTCAATCATTCGACGAGTTGTTAACATTTAAGTTTTGTGGCTTTCAATGATTTTTAACTGACTTTATGACCATAAAAATGGAGTTTGAAATAGAAAAACCTAAAGCCAAAGGAATCGAACAAAAAGCCACCAGAGTAGAAAAAACAATCGACGGCACTCGGACTGCATATGAGTGGCAAAAGACTCGTTAAGTGCTCGAAAAGTCGATGTTAAAAACTTATTAAAAACTACAACACAAAAACGGCAACCACTCAAGGTTAAACAAATGCTTTGAAATAGTTAACAATAATAACTAAAGAAACAAGACACTGCTCGTAGAAAGAAACTCACAGATAATGCCCAATCAAAGAACTGTCGGAAAGGTGTCTCGAATGGCCCCCAACGCCAACAACGAACGGACAGCAATTGGGGGGGACTGGCGGTGGGTGGAGGGCAGCGGAGATGCCATAATGGATCTGCACTGAAACAAATCGCATTTCGCGTCTCTTGACTCCAGTTGCTTCAGTTCATTTGATTGAGTTGCCTAAGCGGAGATAATTGTTGCTAAACAACCGATAATCGGATTTTGTCTGTTTCAGCGTTTTTTCCGTTTTGTTTCGACCATAACAATTGAAATTGCAAATAGCAAAAGTAGATATAAGAAATAAGAAAAAACCACACACAATCAGACCGATATGAAACGCTCTTTTGTGTGTCTTTCAAAATCTCCTCGAAATCGGTGGCGGCGGCGGCGGCAAACTGACCAACATCCATCAGATTTCAAACATAAAAACTAGTATTAGATACAATTGCTAACCAATTGTTAAACGTCATCTAATGACAAATTGCTTTTGTTCAGCTCTTTGCAATTGTTTTTATATATATATTGCGATTAGTCACAACTACAACAACTTAAAATCAATTAAAAACTTATATTACACATGTATCGATACATCTGTATCGACGCCAAACTCAAATTTGGAGCGATTTTGCAGGGGCGGCGGGTGAGCTTTGAATGTGTGCATTCAATTCAATAACCAGTATGCGGTCTATTTTAATGTAATCTCCTCTGGCCAACTAATTGAATTTGGAATGCTACCACACATTTAAATTCGAATCAGTATCAACAGCAGTTTGAATAACTCCACGATAGCATTATAATGATGAAATTTAATTAAATTTAATATACAATTCAACAGGATGCAACAACATTGGTAGTTCATTAGGGATAAGAGAGAAAAAAATATTTTTCAACACCAAAACCTAAATGAACAATGACCTCGTGAAATTCTGTCAACCTGAGTTGAGTAAGTTTGTAAGTTCAACCAACTCTCACGGGATCCCTTTTTTTAAATGCGATGAATAATATGAGAGAGAAGTTAGGCCTGTGGAAGGAGGAAAGAGGAGATAGTGCTTCAAACATTAGACTTAAATTTGTGTAAATTGTATTGTATTCTCCTACTATTGACTGAATTTTCCCTTTAATGCTTTGTTCGAATTCTTGCCAACTCTGTAAAAAACGTTTGAGCCATTACGGACATCCGAGTATTTCGGCCGAATATTCGTCTTCCTTCGAGTTCGGTTTCGAAAACACTTCGTGCTGCTGGTTCGTCTTCATCCATTCTACTGACATGGACTAGCCAGCGCAATCGCGCTATTTCGATCCGTTTAACTCTGTCAATGTCACGATAAAGCTCATACAGCTCATGGTTCATGCGTCGCCAATACTCGCTGTTGTGCACTATATGGCCATACATTTTTCGGAGTACTTTTCTCCCGAAGACTCCTCGAGATGTTTCGTCTGCTTGCGATAAGACCCAGGATTCTGCGGCATAAAGCAAGACAGGTTATATGAGAGTCTGGTACAGCTAGACTTTTGTTACTCGAGAGAGGGCTTTATCTCTAAAGTGCTTGCTTTAATAGTAAAACACGACTGTCAATTCGACGGTATTCAAGGGGTGCAATTCAGAACCCCCGATCCTTTAAGACTCAGCCAAGTAGGTCTAGAAAAGATCAGGCTCCATCCCTTATACACGAGTTGTAATTCATAATACACATTATGAACGTAGTGTAGATATCTAGCAGATCAGACGTAGTGTAATATTTCTTGTACAGCTCTAAAAATCCGAAGTACTTGAATGATTCCGTCGACACTTCAAAAATATGGTAGTCCAACAAATGGCCCCTTGTATTTTCATACCCATAGCACCAATAGAATCTGATTTTTCTATATCTGTACACTGAAAGAATAACGTTTCGTCGCATGAATGAAACATTTTCGTTAATGTTTTTACGTTGGTACAACGAAAAGTCTAGTATATCTAACAATTAGAAAGTCGCGGCAACGAAATATTTCCGGCATGAGTTCTTTGGCCATTTTTCATTTCGTTGCTGCAACAACTTACTTTTCTTTCCTGCAACAATTTCATTTAATCTAAATTTTGAGGAAAACTTGGTTAACCATGAACTAAAGAAGGTACGTGAAATTTAAACTACAGATATTTGGTTTATTTGAAGCAACTTCAAAGCTGTAATGAAACAAATTCATTGCAGTAACGAAACAAATTCAACGTAGCTAAGAAACAAATTCGTTGATATAATGAATCGAATTCATTACAGCAACAACCATACTTTCATCGCAGTGACGAACAATTTGCAGTTGATGAACACATTTTCGTAGCGGGAATGAAACTGTACTTTAGCTCACTTTCGGTGACAAAGGTTGTTGAGGTTATGAACATTTTCATCCCTGTGACGATACTTTTCCGTTCAGTGTATCGCATTTACGTTGCGTTTGTGCATCCACAGACTACAATGGGTACAACAAACAATAACAAAGGTTTCCCTTACAGTGAGTTGTTCGCTTTCTAGTTATATACTCACTAATTGGGACCTACAGTTTTACACCGATTCCGAAGGGAATTGTGAGAAGCTTTCCATGGCTAATTATTCGATTGTGTCGCCGTTACTAAGCGAAGTGACCGTCGTCGAAAGGAGGCCCAGACGAACAAAGTAGTACTATGCAGAAAGGTCCTAAGATCATTCAGTTTAACTTCCTGAAAGTCTCGTAGATCCAACATCAAGTAAAATCCTAGATATTTGCCCCAACTTATTCAATAGGTCGGGCAGTAGCATATGAGGTGTTCGACGCTCTCTTCTTTCTCTTCATCCACACAATTTCTGCTGAAATCATGAGCTGAGACTCCAAGTCTAGATGCGTGCCTGCCTATTAAACAGCAGCTACTAACATAGAGATATATTGGCTGGGAATGGGTACCAGGTTTAGCGTACGATTGAGGTCATAACTTGGCCATACTTGCCTGGTAGTCCTGCAATTCGTACCCGAGACCATCTATCATTCGCATGTCTGAGAGCTTCGGTTTTAAGCATGAGCTTGCACACAGAAAGGGTAATACCTACATGCACCATATCTCGTGGAACGGGTAAGGTCGTCCCTAATCTTGCCAGCTCATTCACGCTATGGTTCCTTGGAATGTTCCTGTTCCCTGTGCGCGGCAGGTCTGGGCAGTTATTGAAGTCAGGAATATAGATTGCAGAGATTTTCTGGTAGCCTGACTGTCAGAATAAATGTTGATACCCAGGCAGTGATGACGTTTCGTCCCAGCCAAAGGGCAACCTCTCCGATTCCCATGACTTCTGCCTGAAACACACTACAATAGTCTGGTAGCCTTTTTGCAAGGCCTCGTCCCAGCTCTTCAGCATAGAGCCATAAGTGCAGACACTTAAAGACCTTCCAGAAACTGGTATGCATCCCATACCGTCCTGCCTGTCTGGGATATGAATTGAGAAGTTTCTCTCAAATTTTGAAGTGGCTTTATGACGGCTTTAGGATAGAAGACGGAATCGGTAAGAAACCACTAGAAAGTGAAGCATATCAACGTATGGGTTGGATATTATGTGACAAACTACACCATCGGTCTCAATTAGTTGGTGCTATGGTAGACCACAATCTTGAGTTAAACTGGCACGTTTGTAATGCAGCCGGTAAAGAGGCTGGGATCATTGTTGGTCCCAAGGGTGCAAGGAGGGAACTGATATCAATAGTTATGCTGTATGCAAGCCCGCTGCTGTCACAGTGAAGGCGCAGTAACCAGAGTAGGCACAAACATATCGTCAAGCCTCACTGAGACTAATATGCGGCTTTCAGGATCAGTGCTAGTGTTTTGCGAATTGACATTATAGCTGTCGAATAATAATATATAATAGGATCCAACGTCGCGGATTGAGGTGAAAATCGAAGATTGCACGAATTCGATGAGAATATTGCCAGTCAGCTGGGAGAGTGCAGTGTTGGGGAGATAGACAATTTCACTTATACCCACCATATCAGTGTGGCCGCAGAGGTAGCACGAATAAGTGAACTACTTCTTGACCCAGATTTCTAAAGGACACGGGTGCTTTAGTATATATATGTACTGATTCGGACATCTCACCTACATGGCCGACCTGTGTCGAGTACGTGAAATTATCGGACACGAGACGGTAAACGCAGCAAGTTCGGAATATAATACCGAACTGAAACTATATAAGTATATTGGGCAATTGGTCGATACATGTTGCGTGGTCCAAATGGATGGAACTCTGTTAAGAAATTTATAACAAGCATTATGATGGAACTAAGTATGTCGAAAAGAGAGGGAAAGAGCGAACAGCAATTACAGTGATGTTCAGGCGACATCCTATCAAGTGATTGCGCACAATGTTACAGTTCTCCGCGAAATAATGTATAACTGTTGTGCCATGCAGGAACTTGTTTGGAGGATGTGGGAAGTAGAAATGGGAGCGAGTCACATGATTGCCGTGAATCACGCGTGATTTACGCGGTGGTGTTAGTAGGATTAAAATCTGATCACGTGAGCGTGCGTGTGTGTGAGTAGCAAAAAAAAATATTCGTGCGTGACAGTGGGTTAGTCCACTTCTTGCGTGAGTGGATGCGCGTGAGTACTATTATCGCGTGAGTCACGCATATTTCCTAATTTTTGATTTGATTTAATTTCGACTTTCTTACTACATTGATAGTATTTTTGGAAACTTCTATAATTTTGCGTGATCGTGGGCCAAAAGTCACGGGTCCATCTCTAGTAGGCACCAGATATAGTAAAATTATGATAGCCCTGTCTGTTAGAATCTATGAAGATTCCATAGAAACAACAAAATTAATTGTTTCTCTATTCTTTGAGAGAAAAAATTTTACTTTAAAACACGCATACACTACCTCTACCATCTCTTTTTAACTGAGACATTAAATAGAAGATTATGAGGTGGATGAACATGTTTGCCGAATGTGGAAGCATCGCAAGGACCGTCGTACCGTACCATAGAGGTCCATATGTTCGGGTTCAAGACACAATCCCGGCTGTAGCATCGTCAATTCATGCAAATCCAAGCCGTTCGACTCAAAACTTATCGGCGCAAATTGAAGTTAGCAGCCGGTAATTACACCGGTTAAATCATGATACCTTAAACTTGATTCAGCACAAAATCCAAACTGCAAGACAGTTACATCCTCCGGAATTCTGACAAAAAAAAATATTGAAATAGCCGAAGAAGACCACAATTTGATAAATTGCTTGTTTATGTCTGCTGCGGCCCATTTTGATCTAAACGGCTATGTAAACAAGCACTTTTATCGTATATGGAGAGGAATCTAATCCAGAAATACTCCATGAGACGGAACTGTGCGGTGCGCAGACCGAGTCACTGTGTAGTGCGCAGTTTCATCAAGGTGCATTGTGGGCCAGACTTCTTTGAAGAAAACGGTGTAACAATAACTGTCAATGGGGATCGTTATTTACAGATGTTGAAGGAGTTTTTGATGTGTTAATATCTATAGGCGCGGGTAGGGACTAAATTCATAAAGTGAATACATCCAAACACAATTTGTCCGACTGCGATCATACAGATTGTCAGACTGCGATCACACAGATTGTCCGACTGCGATCACAGATTGTTTGGTGTTAAACTCCTCCGAACCGGCAGTACCGATTTGTTTGAAATTTTGTGTGCATACTGGGTAGGTCTCAGAATCGGCCAACATATATTTTCATACCCCTAACAACCCTATTCTGGCAGGGTTACAAAAGTCACCACGGTTACTATTTGACAGCAATGTGACAATTGTTACAAATCGGTATTCTGACACATTTTTTTAGTGACCAAAGTAACAAAAACTGTCACCTGCCAAAGAGGAGGTAACAGCGTGTAACAGCTGTTTTATTTGCTGGAAAGTTGATACAAAAACATTTTAGAAATTCTGCAGGTAAAAACTAAAACTGTATATGCGAAAAATTAATAATATATTTTGTAGCTGAACGACAAGAGGGCATAATTAAATGAGGACTTTTGTTACTTTGTTCTATGGAAATGGTGCAGAAAGAAGAAAGAACTTGCTTTTGTGTTAGAAAGATTGAAAAAGCGCGAAATGTATTACAATATTTTTAACGTAAATATCTCCAGTCTTTGAAGGGATATTGGTGAGTAATATACCTTAAAAAAGGCTAAGTTCTAGTCTTTTATCGGAACCTGCCAAAAAATAAGTATAATGGGGCATTTTGTTGAAAAAAAATAATTTTTACCAGAAAAGTAAGGTTAAACAACTTTTTTTTAATTAGCTCCCCAATGGGTTAATAAAAATAAATATGTTTATGCACTGATTTATAGAGCTTAGAAAAACCTTTTTAATGATACCCATACAAATACCGGAGATACGAACGACTATATGCTCAAGATTTAAGGGCCTATATCTCAAGTAGTTGGACCGACCGCGGGGGGAAAACCAACTTTTTGAACTCAGCGCAAAAGCTTTCGTCGGTGGTTGAATTTTTAATGTAGATCAGAGAGTTGGCGCTAACGTAAATTTCTTCTTATATTTGGCGTGGATCTCTGGATGTTCCTTGAGAAAGGCAATATAGCATTCCAGCTGTGCCTTTGCGGTGCACTCAAATTCCCTAAATAATAGTGTATTAATTTTAATCCAATAAATCGTTAATACATTAAATACTTAATTTTCCTTTTTTTACCGAGTTTATTTTGTGCAGAAAACCATATGTTTTTGTTTTGTTGTCCCTGCTGTTATTGTGAGGTGAATTACACTGTGATAGTTTTTGACCCGACAAAAAATGAACTTTGATGAATCCTTTTCGAACTATTAGGGGGGAGCCCCTGAGTGCGAAAGTACATTTGGAAGTGTCAGATTGGCTCCAGTTTTTGAGAAATCGGTATATATGGATATATATATTTTAACTATTTAAACAAATTTTACCGGCCATAGGCCAATTTTTTTTTGGCCTAAAAGGGATAAAAAGGTTATTAAAATAGAAAAAACAAATGTTTGCCCTCGGTCCAACTTCTTGAGATATGGGCCTTTAAAACTTGAGTATATAATTGGCCATATCTCACACATTTATGGTCCGATCTGGTTCCGGTGAATATCATTACAAAGACCATTAAAAACTCTTTAAATCTGCGTATAAATATATTACATGTTATTAACCCATTGGGGACAAATTTAAAAAATACGATTTGTTAACCTCACTTTTTTGCTAAAAATCAGATTTTCTCAAAAAACAGCCCTAGTAAACCTATTTTCTACCTAGACTCAGGTTGTAGGCAACACTTCAGGCTTTGTTTTAAGGTATAATACTTCGCATTAACCCTTCTAAGACCGGAGATATTTATGTTCAAAGTTTGAAATACAAGAAAAAATTAAAGTTTTTTTTACTTTTTTCCAAAATTTTATTTATTTTCCTAGCATAGGCCTCAAGTTAAGCTTCAAAATCAAAATATTGGACTTTTATATATTTTTTTCGTTTTTCTTTAAGTTAATTAATTATAATTAATCAACTTTAATAAAATATCTTTGTATCTTTTGTATGTCAAACTTTGACCATAAATATCTCCGGTCTTAGAAGGAGTTGCCTACAACATGAGTCTAGGTAGAAAATAGGTTTACTAGGGCTGTTTTTTGAGAAAATTAGATTTTTAGCAAAAAAGTGAGGTTAAAAAATCGTATTTTTTAAATTTGTCCCCAATGGGTTAATAACATGTAATATATTTATATGCAGATTTAAAGAGTTTTTAATGGTCTTTGTAATGATATTCACCGGAACCAGATCGGACCATAAATGTGTGAGATATGGCCAATTATATACTCAAGCTTTAAAGGCCCATATCTCAAGAAGTTGGACCGAGCGCAAACATTTGTTTTTTCTATTTTAATAAGCTTTTTAAGCCCTTTTAGGCAAAAAAAAAAATTGGCCTATGGCCGGTAAAATTTGTTTAAATAGCGCAGACTTAGCTATATCCATATATACCGATTTCTCAAAAATTGGAGCCAATCTGACACTTCCAAATGTACTTTCGCACTCAGGGGACTCCCCCCTAATAGTTCGAAAAGAATTCATCAAAGTTCATTTTTTCGACTATCACAGTGTTATTTGATACGAGGTGAATTTTTCGTTGTCACCGTGTTGCCAGAATACCAGATACAAACAGTGGTGATAGCTTTGTAACAATTTTGTGGTTACAATTTGATTGATACCACATACACAGAATAGGGGTGTAAATGATAAGGGTGACCCACCCCTACATAGAACAAAGATTTGTCCAACTGCGAAACACAGATTGTCAAACTGCGAAAAAAACATACCCTGATGTTGCGGCAGCAAATAGTTGTATTGTGTGGGTGCGGAGCACTCTCAGAGCAAAGAGAATAATGACGTGTTATACGTATATAAAAATGAGATAGCAGGAGAGCAACGAAAATTGTGTAAACTTGTGTAGCGTATGTACGAACATAACAATGTATGTATGTATATGTGTCTGTTGCTTTGCATGCTCTTTGTTTTTTGTGGGAATAAAATAAAAAGTATTAAGCAAGAAAAAATTACATATTTTTAAGTGTTATTAAGTATTAATATTATTCAACGCCGTTTTAAATTCTTTATATTAACTTCACCTGTCTGTATGCATGTATGCATACCGAAAAAACGTTGGATTGATTTTTAACCCTTTTCCCGTGATCCAATGGAGCTGAAACTTCGCAGGCAAACTACTGGCGACGACAAAAAATATATGGGCGGGATTGGATAAAGGGGCGTGGTACCTCCCATACAAATCACAAATTAAAAATTCATTATTTCTGCACCTGTTAATTGGATATGTTGGTTAGGTGTACATATTCCAAGAACTGCGGCAAATATGGGCGGGATTGGATGAAGGTGCGTGGTGACATATAATGAATTTATTGTCAAAAACTATGTTTTTTACGGGCTGGTTTTTTTTGTTATAAATTATAAATAAAATGTGGGTGCGGAGCGCTTTCACAGCAAAGAGAGCAATGACGTATTATACGTATATAAAAATGAGATAGCAAGAGAGCAACGAAAATTGTGTGAACTTGTGTAGCGTATGTACGAACATAACAATGTATGCATGTTCATGTGGCTGTTGCTTTGCATTCGCTCTTTTTTGTGGGAATAAAACAAAGAGTATTAAGCAAGAAAATAATGACACATGTACTTGCACTGGTCTTTAAATAATTTTAAGTATTAATATTATCTAAATGTAACGTCATCATATGATTGAACGCTGTTTTTTTTTCCAATGTAACATTTACTAATGCGTTCATAGAAATCGAACAGGTACCGTGTACCAAAAAGGTGTTAACACATCGCGTGTGACTTCGAACAATCATTGGATTTTTTTTTATCCAGAACTGTGCCAAAGACGTATCCGTTTCAACAGTATTTGGGTCCAGCAAGATGGATCAAATGCAGACACAGCCAGACCGATTAGACCAATGAAAGTTCCCAAACAAATTAATACCCAGAAAGTCCACCTTCCCTGGCCCTCAAGGTCACCTGACTTGACTGCACCAGACTTTTTTTTATAGGATCATGACAAGCAAGAGGTGTACAAAACGAAACCAAGGAATTTAACTGAATTGAAGCCAATAATTGAGGCGGTCCCGACTTCAACCATTCAGGCCGCAATGAATAATTTTCTGATCAGGTGTCGCATATGCGTGGTTGAGTGGATTTACGGGCTGTTATCTTCAATACCAATAAGTTATATACAACGAAATTGAATTTTCAATACAATAGAGAAAATATTAAATGAAACACATTGATTAAAAAATGGGTTTTCGTATCTTTTTTTGTAGCAAAATTGGTGCGCCATCCTGTACTAAAATAAATTTGTCTTTCCAATAAATACTTATATTTATGAGGGTACAGTTGCAGGTAAAATAACTCCTATTTAGTGATATACAACTCGTTTGTGTGAAACGAAATAACTGTTTGTCTCAAACATTTGTTATTTCTCGGAAAAGTTTTCATGGGTTTCGATATCCAAATCGTTTGTGGTAAATGCATAAAACTATTAATGGAGCCATTTTTCGTTTCACGCAACCTTTTATTGAGTTTAAAGTTACAAAAGATATGTTGTTTATTTTTAGATTTTATTTTGTTTTATTTATTTGTTTTTGTGTTATTTTTTATCAACAATATCTACATGAAGTGATAACCAACAATACATTTGCAAAATTTGGAACTACTTTTCTTTATTACGAATTTCTAAATGAGAAGTATCAGCTGGTCGTATAAAGCATTATATTACGTACGATAACCAATATATTTATCAAAAAACCCTAGAAGGTCTCAGTACAGATAGTACGGTCATCACTAAACCAATAAATACCAAACCAGGGTTTAAACCCAAACCACAACTAATCTCTACGTAATCTTATTGGAGGAACAAACGACGCATCCTGGGTGGAAATATAGTTAGCAAGTATTCTCACTCATCGAGAAGGAATCAGAAGGACTGTATAGGGCGGTAAACATTTGGAATCCTATGTTAAATAATTTTCTCATTTGATGCGATGCATGACAAATGTTGATTTTTATCTTTTAATCCAGAACTGGGACATGGGACTGTCCGTGGAGGTGGAAAGTTTCTGATTGCCATTCACTTGGGAGTGGCCAGAAATGATTCCTTCATTGGGCAGTCCAAGCAGCTCACTACTTCCACGCAGTATGTCCTGGGCAATGGCTTTTCGGAAACCTCCGTTAGCTAGCTAGAGTGAGAAGGCGAAACAAATGAGCATCAAATCAGGTATAGTAGGTGACTGATGTCACTGAAGCTCATCAAACAATCGGGCATATTCTTTTGTCCTTAGAAGGCGGATGAGCCAAACATACGGGCCAACGGCGGATAGAAACTAAAAGAAGAAAATCCAGGTTCAACATATCGCATCCTGGTCAGCGTCTGATCCATAATGGGCGGCTGCAATCAAATATCCTGGCAGTAGGTAAAATGCAAAAACCCGGTGGGCTGGGTTTGCCTCCCGCCACCGTTCATAATGGCAGTGAAAATACAAAAACGAAACAGAAAACATAAACAACCCCTATTTGTTGACGACCCCCGCAAACGTTATAAGGACCACGATTTACGGATATGCACTTGGAATGTAAGAACTCTATATAGATCCGGTGCAAGTATCCAACTGGCAGATGTCCTCGAAAGTTATAAGGCTGACATTACCGCTATCCAGGAAATGCGATGGACAGGACATGGCTGCACAAGAAAAAGAAACTGCGATATATACTACAGTTGCCATGAAAAAAAACATGAATTTGGTTGTGGATTTGTAGTTGGCAAAAGACTGCGACATCTAGTCTCTAGGTTCAATCCTGTGAGTGAACGAATAGCCACAATCCGCATAAAAGCGAAATATTTTTATATTTCCCTAATTTGTGTGCATGCCCCGACAGAAGAGAAAGATGATGATGCCAAAGACATATTCTATGAGCTCCTAGAGGAAACGTATGACCGCTGCCCTGGCCATGACATTAAGATTGTACTAGGAGATTTTAATGCCAAAGTAGGAAGGGAGAATGTGTTTAATCCAACTATTGGCAATTTCAGTCTTCATGCTGACAGTTCCGACAACGGTATGAGACTGATTGACTTTGCCGCGGCAAAAAACATGGTCATCAGTGGCACAAGATTCCAGCATAAAGACATCCACAAGGCTACTTGGGTATCCCCTGATCAAAGAACTAGGAACCAAATTGATCACGTGGTAATTGATGGAAGGCACTCATCCAGTGTAATGGACGTACGAGTGATCAGAGGAGCTAACATCGATTCTGATCACTACCTGGTAGCAGCAAAGGTTCGCACAAGATTAAGTAGAGCGAAAATCGTACGAAACCAGACGCAGAGGAAGCTGGACATCGGAAAGCTGCAATTACCAGAGGTAGCCACAGCCTACTCAAGGAAGCTCTCGCAACTTTTGGCACAGAACCCACCCCCTCCCGATGACGATCCTGATGCGCAGTGGAAACCCATTTCCGACTCTATAAAAACTGCCGCAACAACCGTACTTGGTTTCGAAAAACCGCTTCGCAACAAACCGTGGTACGATGAAGAGTGTCGCATAGCAAATGACGAAAAGAACGCTGCACGTATGGTAATGCTTCAGTCAATTGCAACGCGAGCTGCAACTGAGCGGTATAGGGAGAAGAGCAAGGAGGTAAACCGTCTCTTTAGGCGTAAGAAACGGCAGTGGAGAAAACGCGAGAGTGAGAAAATTGAGACATACAGAAGGAAGAACGAAGCCCGAAAATTCTACCAAAAAGTTAAAAACGGAACTAATGGACATGGTTCAGGGCCCCCCTTCTGTAAAGACAAAGACGGAAATCTCGTCGCAGATGTGCAGAGCATGTTGGGAATATGGAGAGAGCATTTCTCCGCGCTACTAGTACCTGAGATATCCGATGACGATGGGACAATCGATCACAATATGGACGACGACGTCGATTGCCCCCCTCCTAACCAAGACGAGGTCAGAACAGCTATTGCCCGGCTTAAGAACAACAAAGCCGCAGGAGCCGATGGATTACCGGCGGAGCTGTTTAAGGCTGGCGGCGATGAGCTGATAAGGTGCATGCATCAGCTCATTAGCAAAATTTGGTTAGATGAATGCATGCCCGGCGATTGGAGTCTCAGTGTACTATGTCCCATATTTAAAAAAGGTGACCCGAGTATTTGTGCCAACTACCGTGGAATAAGCCTTTTATCCATAGCATATAAGGTTCTATCAAGTATAATGTGCGAAAGACTAAAACCAATTATCGCTGACCTGATTGGACCATACCAGTGTGGCTTTAGGCCTGGAAAATCGACAACTGACCAGATTTTCACGCTACGCCAAATCCTGGAGAAGACACACGAAAAACAAATCGACACCTATCATCTATTTATCGATTATAAAGCAGCCTTCGATAGTCCGATACGGGAGAAACTCTATGAAGCAATGTCTGAGCTTGGTATTCCTGCAAAACTCATACGCCTTTGCAGGATGACCTTGACGAACACCAAATCCGCAGTGAAAGTTGGTAAGGATCTTACCGAACCTTTCGAAACTAAGCGAGGCCTCAGGCAAGGCGACACCCTATCGTGCGATCTCTTTAACATCTTAATGGAGATCATTATGAGAAAAGCTGCAGTCAATATGAATAAAACCATCAGCAGCAAAAGTCACATGCTGCTCGCGTATGCTGATGATATAGATATCATTGGGCGCACAATTAGAGAAGTTACTGCGGTTTTTTCGAGAATTGAGAAGGAGTCAGCAAAAGTGGGTCTGACGGTGAATGAGGACAAGACAAAATTAATGGTTTCAACGAACAGGGCCTCCACGCGATTAGACCAAAGCGTGAACGTTGATAACCGTTATAACTTCGAGGTAGTGGACGAATTTATATACCTCGGATCTGCCGTGAACAAAAACAACAACGTCAGCCTTGAGATCAAACGGAGAATTGTGCTTGCGAATAGATGTTATTTTGGGCTAAGCAAGCACTTTAGAGATAAAGCCCTCTCTCGAGTAACAAAAGTCCAGCTGTACCAGACTCTCATTCAACCTGTCTTGCTTTATGGCGCAGAATCCTGGGTCCTATCGCAAGCAGACGAAACATCTGTAGGAGTCTTCGAGAGAAAAATACTCCGAAAAATTTATGGCCCTATAGTGCACAACGGCGAGTATCGGCGACGCATGAACCATGAGCTGTATGAGCTTTATCCTGACATTGACATAGTTAAGCGGATCAAGATAACGCGATTGCGCTGGCTAGGCCATGTCAGTAGAATGGATGAAGATGAACCAGCGCGAAGGCTTTTCGAAACCGAACTCGAAGGAAGACGAAAAATAGGAAGACCAAGACTCCGCTGGAGGGATCAGGTTGACGAATCCCTGCGTACACTTGGTATTGCCAACTGGAGAGATAAAGCAAAAGATCGAACTGGTTGGCGAAATATGTTATCTTCGTTTTGTAAGGTCCCTGACCCCCCGGGGTTGTCCGAGACCGGATAAGTAAGTAAGTAAGTAATCCAGAACTCAAACAAATAAATGTTGCTGTCGAGCGAATCTTAAATTTGACTTAATAAATAGTTTAGAGACAAAGTATATCTCGTCAAAGATAAACTTTAACTTACAAATCCGACGTCAATTTTGTAGGAATAAACCAATATTAAACCTCAGATGTTAAGAAGATTTATGAATTCTCCATCAGATTGCTGGAGTTATTTCAGTCGGCTTACACATTTATTAAATAAATGTCCTTACCTGTAAGAAATAAAGAAAAAGAAAACAACAAATTAACAAAACATTATAGGAGTGTAACACGATATATAAATATATTAATCCAATTAATAACAAATTCAATTATTAGACAAACATTTATATAAACAAATATTCATTTTAATTTGTATATTTATATAGTAATTATGGTAACAACCAGCCATGAACAATGACATACATCAGTACCAGAGTTACCACTACCAAACTAAAGTACTTCAATGTTTGAACCCTGGTCATCACGAGGACTACCCTAAATATTTAATTATCACATTCTGGTTAATAACAATTTAGTTTGGAAACAGAAATGGGTATTATGGGACCTCACAAACAAACGTTGGCTGGTAGAAATAATATTGATATTGAAAAGGGTAAAGTCTACCGCGCCCACTTTGCCAACTATCATACAAAATGTGGGCAGTCAGCTGATTGGTATTCCTAAAATTTCTTGTTAAACACAAGTAGTCTGAACGAAATATTGATTTATACCAAATTGTGTCAGACGCCCCTCTGAGACATGCTTGTTTGTTATTGTTTCCACGTTGCTCTAATGACAGGTTTCCTACAAAAAGACGATTTTATCGTTTGCTGGAAAGAAACATACCATTACGTTGCTGCAGTAACAAAACTTTTGATGAATTTATTAGTTAGGAATTATGATGAACTAAAGGGTCAAACACTTCATTTGTCAAGTGTTTAAGATTGTAACTATTATTAGTTGAGTTACCTCTATCAATATTTGATTTATTTATTATTGTTTTTTTTTTTTTGTTAAACATTTGAAATTTGCGCCACGCGCAGGGAGTAGAGCCACATTCGGCGCGCCACCGCCTGCGTTTTTTCTAAACTTTTGCTTCAATCCGCGATACTATCCCAAACCACAGACTTGTCATTCAAGAGCATGAGCGCGGTCGATAACTTTTTATCTGGCCGACGAATTCGAAAAATGTTACCAACAAATTTTGTAAACGAGCGAACATCTTTAATTACATTCGAATTTGGTATCAAGGAGGGCGGTAAGCCGACAATAAACATCAACGATAGCTGATGTTCATGTCCATGAATGATAAGTCTGTGCTTCGCTTATCGCCGTACACAGCTAGAAATAAACCCACTGTTACTTCTTATGCCATTGGCTTGGATCGGTTGAAATTCATAAGTCGATGGTTTATTGTTGACAGTGAAATAATCGAAATAACCGCCGTGAATTTGAAAACACGGGAAAAAACCCGCAACACTGTCATTTCAGACAGTGCGACGACGCCGCGTTCGTTTATTAAAAATAAGACAGCGGCATGATTCCGATATCTGAGGCGCCTCAATTCGATACCAGAACATTTTAAGTGAAAATTGTCGAATTATATTTGTTATCGGGAAACCTTGGGTTAAACTTTTTGAGGTGTTGCTTGACCCAATAAACCTTTAAGCACCGCAGATACTAACGATAAATCTTTACGGGTGTCCAGGGTTCCCCCGGGCTTAACAACACTGGCATCGGGGTCCAGACGAGTTTTTTATTGAAGCTTTCACCGTGTCCGGGTTTAAGGGCTTTCTGTTCTGAGGTGGCTCTAATACTTTTCGTTTCTTCAGATCACACATATTATACAAAAATAGATTTTGCAAAATTGTACACTCCGATATCTCGATAGCTAAGCGAGTCCTAGAAGGATTGTACTTAAATTGTCCGTCCTACTTTGCGGTGGGTTACCGTAAATCATTATAGGATTAAGGGGCCTAAAAACTTCGAGCCGATACAACAACAATTGGTGCAGCCGTCAACGCCGAAAATTTCCGGTAGGCTCCTCTCTTTGGTAACGAGTGCTTCATTTTCATACATCATTAATTATTGGATGTTCCAGTTTCCAAACCAGTTTTTTATACGCAACAATGTAGCATGTTCAACGCATATATTCATCGTCGCAATGTAACACATTCGTCAGAATGGCAAAACATTTCATAGTTAATAAAATAAGTACCGTTACGACGCTAAATAATTACGCTAGCAGAATTTCGATTAAGATTTGCGTTGAGGCGTATGACGAAGCTTACCTTTCAGTGCAAATATGAATTCTCTCGTCACAAAAAACTCTAAACGTCCGTAGTGTCAACGTAGTGTTTAGGAAATGCTTTGGGATTACGCTCTCTCATTAGTTCCTCCCAGCATCCGCTGTTTCGCGGTCTGATGCCTTAGAATACCATAGGGTGTTCCAATAAAAGTGCACGATTTAATTCAAAAAAATAAAACGTATATTATTCATCCGAACGGTGATATTGTCTCCGCGGCTCTAATCTCATACCCTTGATTTTTTCGTGAAATTTTCGATCTCGGTCTTGAGCTCAGACATTGTTTGTGGTTTATTCGCATAGACCAGACAAAACCCCAAAGAATGAAATCGTATGGCGTTAATTAGCACGATCTTAGTAGCCATATAACAATGGAATTTCGGGAAATCGGTGCTCTAAATAATCGATTGTTTCACTATCAGTGTGTCACATGGCGCCGTCCTGATGAAACCACATGCCGTCCTGATCCATACCGTCCAGTTGAAAGCGCAAGAATTCCGTTGTCATGTTCTTGCAACGAATGTCATTCAAAGTCCTGCACATTTATGTGGACACCCTTGACAATATCTTCTGGATGCCATTGCTCACGTATATCAGTGCTAACGAGCGAATTAACTGCTTTCCTTTGTAGTATTACCAATATTTAGATGTTAAGTCGCCAGAACCGAAAACTGTCTCGTCGGCGGAACTACAGGCATGTGTGTCACTGGTGGGTCGAGAACAACTGACACACTAAATGGCATACTACATTTAATTCCGGTGGCCGTCGGTGGTGCAATGGGTAGTGTGTGCGCCTGTTGTACATGAGATCCTGGGTTCGATCCCTGCTTAAACCTTACAAATTTCTTTCGACGACCGTCACCTCGCATAGTGACGGCGACACTATCGAGTATTTAGCCATGAAAATGCTTCTCAAAAATACTGTTCGGAACCGATGTAAAAGTGTAGGTCCCAATCAGTGAGTATAAAACTAGAAAGGGCACAGCTCACTGGTTGTGAGAAGCTCTCACCGATCCCTTCATGGGATGTAATGGGAAACCATTTATTTATTTATTTACATTTAATTCCTCTGGGCATTGTAGCTGGGTGGAATGCCACGGAATGCAGCTATACTTAGGGAACTATCACTCTGGTCAGAAAAATGGCTCCGGACACAGTGTCACTCTCAACACAATGTCTGACACTATAGGTATTGTCTAACTCTTTGACAAGAAGTACCACACTCTAATACCTCATAGATCACGATGGAATGGTCGCATCCCCGGGGATAAGAGAGATTAGTGCACAAATGGTTCAAAATTTGACGATAAAGTAGGCATTGGTGTCTTTTCTAAGAACGTAGGGTTATCGATTAGGAAAAGACTGCCTGACCACTTAGCTATTAGGGAAGTAGCGGAATGGCTGAGCAGTACTGTTCCGACTATTGTTCCTTGAGACTGTCTTGCTGAGAGACGGAAGTGCTGTCGACTGTCGCAGATCCCTTAATGAGATGGCTGAACAGTTTAATGTTTACCTGCCGAATCCCAGTGTCCTACCACGGAACTCCAAAGCAGATGAACTTGCCAGACTGGCAACTAACTTACATGCTTCAGACGAACTGGAACATGTGGGCATGGCTTTGACAACTTTCAAGCTGTTCTTGAGGAATTGTGCTCTCAACTAACGGCAGGTGGTCGCTTGCAGGGAACTGTGTACATTCCAAGCTGACTTGAAACGCACTAACTTCCTGTTGTTGTTATCGAGGCCGGACATCTCAGTTATCGTGTCTGTTATGGCGAGTCACTGTCTCATTGGACGACACCCAGACAGACTGATAATCTTGAGAAATTACTTTTGGAGAAGCTGCTGTGACGAAGAGGAGTTGGGGTCAATAGAGTACCTTCTGTGCCTGTCCCCCCACCCCTCGTGCAAAAAGGTGCCAAGCTACATTAGCCTTACATTTTCTTGGAGAGTTAGAAAATCTGGTTGATGGTAGCATCCGCTAATTCTTGAGCATTTTAAAGCAATCAAACTGGCACAACGGGTGAGATCAGGCAAATCTTATATTTTTACTTTTGTCCTGGTGGAATTGCAATGGACTACAAGTTCTAAGTGAGCCTGGCATGCCATCAGCCAGAATTGTCGGACTTAATTTCTGTCACATCTCCCGCTTAAACATAATAAATAAATATATAAATAAATATAATAAATAAATATACATATAAATATTTTCCCATTACATCCCATGAAGATACATATCACTCCTCTCCTGAACAAGATCTAAGAAGTTTCTTCATAGCTTATTACACGTTAGAGTTCCTGTTACTAAGTGAGGTGACCGTCGACGAAAGAAACGTAGATCAGGAATGGAGCCCACATTCTCATGTACAATTGTCAAGCACGCTAACCATTGAAGCACCAACGGTGTTATTAATGTTATCTTTGGGTTTCCACTAAACCATTTCCCGTTGAAATTTGAAAAAGCTCAATTGAAATTTAAAAACATCAATTGAAATTTAAAAGACACCAATTGAAATTTGAAATTCTAATACATAAAATCGGTTAATAATGTTTAAATTTCAAGTTACGAATTTTAAATTTCAAGTGATGTCTTTCAAATTCCAGTTAATGTTTTTGTAAATTTCAATTAATGTGTTTCAAATTTCAAATAGAATTTTTACATTTCAACTGATGTATTTCAAATTTCAAATGTAATTTTCAAATTTCAATTGATATTTTTAAAATTTTAATCGATATTTTTCAAATTTCAATTGGATATGCTCTAGAAGGCTTCAGATTTAGAACATTAAGAACATTGTGTTAGAACATTACACTCGAGATACAATTTGTTATTTATTTGAAATTAAACCTAAAACGTTTTATTACACGCACAGCGGCAACACTGATCTATTTATACAAATACAACAAAATCCGATTAGCCTCCACTTATGTTATTCGATATAAATAATTAAATTTTATCAAACGCCAGCCATCATTTGTTGGTTGCCACTGTTGTCTCGCGTTTTTTTTTTTTTTTTGTTACTTTGGTGAATTCGTTTTACCATTACACCCTAAAACAACACTGGCAATGACAATGACACCGACATAGAAATATTGTTTGTTGGATTTGTGAAAAAACAATTAAGTATAATTACCAGTAGAACAGCCCACACACTCGGTCTGTCAAGCACTCACTTACACTCACCGTTCGTTCATTCACGCTGGTTGAGCAGAATTTCATATCAAATTCAATGTCAATGTCAAAATGACGCAACAAGAAAGTTTACAAAATTTGAAGTTTTTCGACGTGTTGATGTATTAGAGAAGACCGCAACACAATAGATAACTGGTCAGAAGGAGTCATTTCGCTGAGTGAAGAATGATTGGATTATGTTGGAATAATAGGCAATTTGTAAGCAGGCAAAATTGCCGTATACGGAGTGAATATAATCCAGAAATACTCCAACTGACGGAACTGTGCGGTGTGGAGAACGCGCGCAGTTTCATCAAGGTGGATACTTTAAATATGATGAGGGAGTTTTTTTTTAGCCAGCACTGTGCCAAAGACGTATCCGTTTCCACAGCATTTGGTACCAGTAAGATGGAGCAACTGTACACATAACCAGAGAGACCGGTTATGGCAGACCTCCAACGAAAGTTCCCAAACAAATTAATATCCAGAAACTCCACTTTCTACTGGTCTCCAAGGTCACCTGACTTGACTGCCCCAGCCTGTTTTTATGGGGTTATGTCAAGCAAGAGCTGTACAAAACGAAACCAAGGAATTTAACTGACTTGAAGCAGTCCATTAAAACAATAATTGATACGATCCCGACTTCAACCTATCAGGTCGCAATAAATAGTTTTCTGATCAGATGTCGCATATGCGTGGATGAGCATGGAGGTCATTTACGGTCTATCCCCTTCAGAACCAATTAGTTGTATAAAATAAAATTGAATTTTCTATACAACAACAAAATCCGTCAATGGTAGTGTGCACGGTTCTTGTACATGAGAACGTGGGTTCGATCCTTCTCGACAACCTTACATTTCTGTCGACGATGGCCAAATCGTTTAGTGACGGCAACACTATCGAGTACTTAGCTATAAAAAAGTTTCTCAAAAACCGTTCGCAATCGGTGTAAAATTGTAGGTCCCAATCAGTGAGTGTAAAACTAGAAAGCGCACAGCACTTTGATTGTTCGAAGCTCTCCCCAGTCTATTCATGGGATGTAACGGGAAACTAAATATCAAATATACATATATATATAAGAAAAAAAAAGAAATAAATGAAAAAAAAAACAACAGCAGACAGTTGTCCGAGGCCTTCGGCCACAGACTGTCCCTGCAGGCTGCGTCAGAGACACGGCCATTAAGTTTAACGTAGAATACGCCATCCGATAAGACAGAAAACATATATAACAATAAATGATAAATAACATAAGCAAATGAATTTATTTATTTGATAGTTACTTTTGATAATATGATAGGAAAAATAGGATAAATATGTTTTTAAATTAACATTCAAATTTCTCGCAAAAACTAAGTCAATGGTTGTGTTATCAATAGTTGTGGGAGCATCGTTTCGAATATAATCCAAATTAAATGTATTGGATTATATTCGAAATCCAATAGTCCAATAGAATAGTTTTTATTTTCATTTACTAAACGTCAACTGTCAGCTGCTGTCAAACAGCATCACGCAGCATTGTTATTTTGCTTACTTGGCAGCACTTTCATTTTACATAAAAATGTATATTTTCATATATTTTTTATAATTATATATCCATGTTAAATTCAAATGCACATTTATCATTTTGTTTCACTTAAATACATAAGTAAATATACGAAATTTCAATATTTCATCAATCAAAACAACAGCCGAAGGTTTGTGTCCACACTGAAACGGCAGCATAGTTTGTGTTCACGCTACTCAAACACCCAACCAAACACCACACATATGTTTGAGTGTATGTGTTTAAACAATTTTCATTTGAGAAATTTAAATATTAGGAAGATATCAACCAATATGAAATTTATATCAAACGAAAGATAACATCTTCATTTACCTACAAAAAATTTTTTAAAAAAAGTTATCTCGCCGTTTCCTCATAATCAATGAAATAAAGATTACAACAATAACAATCTGACATGACTCCCTATACCGTAAGGTAAGACGTATTCTACGCCAAAACATTGATTAAAAACTGAGTAGTGTGAATTTCTTATTGTAGCACAATTAGAATTTGTACAAAATTTGTGGATTTATAAGGAAGGTACCAGAAAGGGTCTCGTCATAACTCCGATTTTCGAACAAGGTTTTAGCAAATAATAGTTAATACAAAAATTTCATTGTGAAAGGTAAAGAAATACATCCGTTATTGTGTTGAATAACCACCACAAGACACCCAGACGGAACTGGCTCAATCCTCCTAAATAATGCTAAAACGAATTTCGTTCAAAGGTTCCTGGGGTCTAATAAAGAAATCCTAGGGTACTGTTAAACTTTGGGTGGGGGTCTGAAGCTGTGTATGTTTTTATCAAATTTTATATTCTTATAAGCCTCCTTGGGACAACAATTTGTTGAGAACCCGACCAGGCCCATATAGGACAAAACCGGTTCTTCGTATACGCGAAACCGCACATCATTAACTGGTATGACAAACTCGTATATGAAATGTTCATATGCGAAATAGTATCGATCGAAGATACCTAAGTGCCTACTAGATTGTTTGAAACAGAAAATGGGCTGAAATCAGTTAGCCGGTTTTTAAAAAAGTAATCTTCGAACAAACCTGAACCTGGTTATTTCACAGCGGTTAACCGGTTAACCATGTTTTACTCATTTTGTGTTAAATATGTATACAAAATTTAGTACTAAATGCAATGATTTTCGAATTTTAATTAAATTTTTGAATTAACAAACATGATTTCAAATATGAATGCATGAATATGAATCTGATGTTATGCTCCAACAAGTTCTAAATGACATTTCCAAAAAATTTTTTAATTCAAATTTCAAAATCATTTTATGACTTGATTAAGAATTAATTAAGCCTTTCAAACATTATTTTTTTATTTAAATTATTGTACAAATAAATGTATTTTTATTCTGTTGTTCGACCTTTTCCTTATCAATAAATAATCAAGATTCTTCGAGCTTGAGGTCAGATTTGCTGTTGTTATATTTATTTTCCTCGATATTTCGCTACTCCTTTGTGTAGCATCATCAGGAGATATTTTTAATATTTTTAAATGTTTTAAACTTAACACGATTTTCATACATGAAAATCTCTTTCAAAGTTGAATATAATTTTCGAATTAAAATCGGTTTAATGCCAATTATAGTAACATTTTTAAATTCATCAGGGACGATTTTTCTTTATTCGGCCTTTTTAGTGGTACTTTTTAATTTTATTTTTCAAGCTCGAGGCCATCCTATATCTCTATTAATAGATACAACAATGGAAAGAAGTTTCTTAAAATGTTTTCTCGTGTGTTTTGCTTGCGATATTTTTCGAACACTTGCATTATAGTGAATTCTCAATTCAAATTAGATTTCGTTTGCATTTAGTTTGATGAATTTTTCATTTTCATCATTCCAAACAACCGCTGGAAGATCTGTGGCTAGATCGGAAAAAGCTATACGGTTTGCCAGGAATCATAAGAATACATTTCCAAAACTCCTGTTCAAAAAAAAAAAACTATATCTCTATTAATAGAGATATGAATGGCCTCAAGCTTGACCAATAAAATTAATCAAAAAAAATTGTAAATGTTACACATTCCAAGTTGGAGTATGATTTATATTTAAATTTTAAGTGGACTGTCAAGTATAAATAGAGTTGCAACATTTTGGTCATTATACAAATGTATTCTAAGTGCTACAAGTGTAATTTAATTTGAAACAAAAAAAAAAAAACAGAAACCCGGTTCGTCCGGATATTCCATCACGAGAGCAGAAAACTTTTTTGTTGGAGTTCGTATTTACCTTCCATGTGTAACCCATATACATCGCCGTGGGGAATGGGTAATGAACGTTTAACTATAACCCACAGGGTATGGAGAAAATAATGGGGAGTTACCCACGATGAGGGCATTTACTACAGTGTTCAAACCCGAAACCAATTAAAAGGGGTTTCTTGCAACTAACCGTGTGCCGGTTTTTAATACTTTTAATAATTAAACAAAAAAGGATATCTTTTTTTCTTAATTATTTTTTTGAATTAAGTAACACATCTATTTTGAAATATAATAATAACAAGATTTAGAAGATTTTAATTTCGCAATGATTTAATCATGTGGATACAAATTAAATATCTTAAATTAGTGTATCAATTAATTGTTTACAATTTATAGGATTGTCACTCATGAAAACGGCTTTCAAATTCGAACATGATTTTCAAATGTAAGTAAGTTTAATGTGAAAATGAATTAAACTTGTCAATTATATATTAAACAGGCATTGCAAATCAGAATTTGATCTATATATATTAATTTAAAAATAAAACCTTATTTATTAAATTTAACTATAGTTGTTAAATTTTGAGAAGAAGAAGAAAATAAAAAGAATTGAACTGTATTAGAGTAGATTAAACTATGTTAGATTTGATTGTATTGAATTGACTTGGACTAACTATGATGGAATTGAATTAAATGGAATTTTAGGAATTGAATTGAATTGAATTGAATTGAATTGAATTGAATTGAACTGAATTGAACTGAACTGAACTGAATTGAATTAAATTGAATTAAATTAAATTGAATTGAATTGAATTGAATTGAATTGAATTATATTGAATTGAATTGAATGGAATTGAATCGCATTGAATTAACTGAAGTGTCTTTTAATGAAAAAATTTAAAAATATCCAAATCTGACAAATGCTATTATATTTTCAGAAAAATAATAATTACGGCCAAACGAAACAAGACAAGAACATTTTATTTTGTTTTGATTTTGTATTAATATTTCTACAATAACTTGAACACTGTTTTCCGAAAAATAACCGTAATTGAAACCGAAAATTATCCGGTTTCACCGGGTTTTTCCATTCTGTGAAACAGAAAACCGATTTTCCGAAAAAGTTGGTTTTTTGAACACTACAGGAATTACCCATCACGTTTACCCATTATCCACAGCGTAATAGGGAAAATTATAGGTAGTTACCCACGATGATGGGGAATTGCCCATCGCGATTACCAATTCTTCCTTAGGAATTGGACCACTTTGTTAAAACACTTAGAAACCCACAAAAATTATTTGCTTTTTCGATTCCACGATCCGTTTTCGAGATATAGATATGTGGGTAATGTGTAACCTCACCAACTCATCCAAAAATGAGTTAACAGTAATATAAATAAATTATAAAATTTATAATTGTTTAAATTAGATTTAAAGCTAAAATATATATTTTTTTCGATTTACTAACTTTATTATTTTTGTAATGTTTGTATTTTTATTTTCAAAAGGCAGATTAAAAAATTAACTAATATCCATATGAAGTCAAAGACACCAGTCTAATTTGAAATTGGTTTGTAACTCTTTAAATGTTGTGCCCATACCAAGCATCTGTTTACGCCACTTTTGTGACCCATCCGACGGAAAAGTATTAGATATATCACATGAATATGAAGACAAATCGACAAAAAAAACCCCAATCAATTGGAAAAGAAAAGACAAGTAAAAACTCGATCAAATTGAAAAGAAAAGACAAGAAAATCCAATCAGCCAACAACCAAGCCTCTAATGATGAAGTTCACAACTTCGAAACGATCACCGGACAATGTGAATTCAAATCCTGCTTATGACTGTTGGAAAAAATATAAATTCATATATAAAATACTAGCTGACCCGGCAGACGTCGTCCTGCATAATATTTCAAGCGATTTGTATGGGAGGTACCACGCCCCTTTGTCCAATTGGACCGAATAGTAAATCTAAACCACCCAGGGCGCCACTCAAACGCATACAAAACAATTTATTCAAATCGGTCCAGAAGTTTAGGAGGAGTTCAGTCACAAACACACGTGCAGTAGAATTATATCTATAAAGATTCCAAGATAAATTCTACTTTCCTAATTCCAAAGACAAAAAACGGAATAAAGCTGGATTTCTCTGTAAAAAACGGGATTGAAATCCAAGGCGGGACGACACATCGAAAAGGGGGATGGTTGGTCAGGTTAGTAATGGGTAATCGTGATGGTTAATTCCCCGTTGTTATTATTTTCTCCATACTCTGTGGGTAATAGGTATTAACACTGTGTAAGTTTAAAAAAAAAAATTTAAAACCATATACGTTGAGTCCGTATTTACACTAACTAGAGTCCGACGAATCGAACTGCATCATTAGTTTTTTGGCCTATAATGGTGGTTTCATACACAATTTTTTTTTTAATTTTCTACTCACAGGTTGTGATTTAGAGCTCATTTTTTGAGACAAGTTTATACATATGTCACCATTACTCGAGAACGTCTCATCCGATTTTGTTGAAACAAATTTAGAAAAATTAACAATTACATTACCTTTAATGTATAAGTATACCATTTCCCAAGATAAGTAAGAGTTTCGCGGATATAAATAAATTTATGAAGAAAAAGTATTAATTTTTTGCTTAAAATATTTAAATTGTGTATGAAAAAATTGTTATAAACCCATCATTTATAGCAAAAAACTAATGATGCAGTTCGATTCGATTTTCGATTCGATTTTTTTTTTGACTTGCAGGTTACTCAGGGTAACCCATTACCCACAAAATACGCACCATGCTTTTTTTCCTCCATGTTATTTTTTCGTATGCATTTTGGTTTCTTGTGTATTTCTTAGCTTGAAATTGCCAAAAATTGGTTTGCGATACGCGAACGAAAAGTTAATGGAAGAATTTTCATTTCTTGTAAACGTTTCCTTTGGAGTCTAAGGTTACGGTATTCGGTTCTCTTAAAATTTATTATTATTTTTTTATCCCACTGGAAGTTATTTATTTGTTTCAACAAATGTTAATTTGCTGCAATTACATTCCCCAAGCACAGTTCATTTGCCTGAGGTTTCCCTTGGGCGTAATGAAATTTTTCTTCCCGCGTATTTGCATCTTCCAAACCAGCGGTTTCCAAAACATTAATATATTACAATTAAATGACAAATTTTCAATATTTAATGCGGTCCAGTTTTGTTTTTCCACACAATGAACCCCCATACAAAATTCCACAATTTGTTTGACCCCGCTCGTAAGGGCAGGAGGCAGCACCCGAATTAAATGTATAAATTATCTACACACTGTGGAGTTTGTACAACAATGACAAATTTCGGCTTGGTCCCGCAAGGTTGACACTACAACTCAAATTAATTTTGAAAAAATTGGTTTTTCTTAATGTTTATTTTCATGCATGGTTTAACGTGATGTGGTGTGACATTTTAAAATGTCAATATTATTCAAGTCTTTGTTTTCAGTGAATAGAGCAATTCCAACGTGTCCAATGACATTTGTCCCACTCAAAACTTCTTCCGGCTGGTGGAAAGTGTAAATTAATATATGTGTAAAGTGGTTGTATCTATTGCCTGATCTGCGTTTCATTAAGGGTGGGTCTTTTACACAGTCGAAAGCGAATTGTAAACACTTTTTTGCTGACACTCTTGGCGGCTAGCAACTGTTGCTACGTGTTATTGTCAACCCTATCGCCGGCTACAAATCTAACCAAACAACAACAAGTGATCATTTTACTTCAGCATGGGAAACAACAGTTTTAAGCTGGAACCAGGGAAAACCTCCGCTCGCAACTAAGAAGAAGCAAAAAATAAAAAACAAAATTAATTGCGTGTGATGTGAATTGAAAATAAAAATGTTTTACTAACATCGCGATAACGTTAACGATACCGGCGACCAGCCAGCCATACGGGCAGCAGCGATACCAGACCGCCACACAGTCAAAGAGTTTGTTATGTCGCATATTTGTGGCATTTTGGTCATTGTAATTGATGCTGCCACTACTGATGCCATTGCCAGACAATGTTGGCCATAAATGAAATGTAAGATGATGCTGATGCTGCTGCCTCTGCACTCTTTTTCTCTTATTTTCTTGTTTTTGTTCCCCATGCTTCGACAATGCCATTGTTGCACAGCCATTTGCAACAATGTTGTTTACGGAAGTTAGTAAGTGGATAGCAACATGACGTTTTTGTTGTTGTTGATTTTATTGCTATTATTCTTTGTTTATTTGTTTTGACGTTTCGCATTCGAGCATTTGGCTTTCAACTTGAAAAGCAAAACAAAAAAAACATAAATAAAACCTTAGAAAAAAACTGAAACAGAATCTAAGATAAACACTCTCATTAATATCTTAAACGCTAAATATGGCATTTGTATTTATTTCCAGAAGAAATCTAAACAACAACTGATGGCAATCAAACTTGTTTTCATAGAATGTTTAATTTCATTTTCCGCTGATATTGAAAGCAACAAATTCAATATCATCAGCTGTTGTTGTTGCAGTGCATTCAATATCACAATTAACGCCACCAGCCAGACCTCCAATTCATATTAAACAATACGCACTGAACACAGCTCTCAAATTAATCATTTGCAAGAAGCGAGCGACTGAGTAATTAGTCTCCCTCTGGGAGTGCAGGGTGAGGTCGTAAGTGAACAACTCTAGTCATTGCATTAAATTGTGTTGAATGCGTTAATTGTCATTATGACGTTGTCATATTGTTGCTGTCATTTGGTTGGCAAATTAAAACAACAATACTACAAACATTAAAGAAAAATCAAAAAAAAACAATGCCACTTAGATGTCATTATGACAGCTACCATGCAATCACGGAAAGGAAAAAAATGAATAATATACAGTGAAAAGGAAAATTGAGGCGCTTTTGTTTAGGTTTATGAGTATGGTACAGAGTTTAGGCAGATGGAGTTAAGAGCAATACGAGGATTAAATATCACCCGGTTGGAACGAAGCTCCTTTCGCTATATATTGTGTACTAGTTAGTTCCAACACGCCTAACGTGCCTGTTAAAAAAAACGATAATCTAAATGAATCTATGAGAAAAGATACTTTTTGTAAAATCATGAACTTTTTTTAAGAAATTTTTTATTTATTGAATGTATTTTAAAAAAAAAGCGTATTTTTAGGACCTTTTTGTAAGAATATGTATTATATTTTCCCGAAAAGGTCCTTTCTTTAATGAAAGATACTAATGTTTGTTTAAGGTATAAAGGTATAAGGTATAAAGGTATCATTTTTAATAAGAAGTACTTTCTGTAAGAAAAAGCCTAACCTTTCTGTAAGAAAAAGCCTAAGAGCGCTTTTTGTATGATAAAGTGTCTCTCAAACCTCTCATAACTTTTTATGAAAAAGGCCGTAAGAGTATGCATTTTTTTACAAAGAAGTACTTTTTTTAAGAACAGGTACTTTTTAAAGAAGTGGTACTCTTTTCAGGAAAAGGTTATTTTTTTAAGAAAATTTACTTTTTTCAAAAAAGCTTCTTAACTCAAGAAAATAAACGAAAAGGTATTATTTTATTTTTAAGAAAATGTACTTTTAGGAACGGAATTTTTGTAAGAAAAGGGATTTTTTTAAGAGAAGGTATTTTTTTGAAGAAAAATTTTTTTTAGAAATGTTTTTTTTTAGAAATGGTTTTTTTTTAGAATTTGGCATTTTTTCAACAACAGGTAAAATTTTAATAGTAGATTCTTATCTCAAGAAAAGTTATTTTGTTTTACATAAAATGTACTCTTCAAAGAAAAGGTAGTTTTTAAAGAAAATGCAATTTGTTGTAAGATAATGTACTTTTATAAGAAAAGGAACGTATTTAAAAAAATTACTCTTTTTTAGAAAAGGTACTTTTTGTAATAACATTTACTTTTTTAAGCAAAGGTAAGGTATTTCATTAAGATAAGGTATTTTTTTAAGAAAAGGTACCATAGATAAACAAAAAACCATATATGGTGAAAGATAACAGGGTAATTTGGAAGTAAAGAGGAATTTTCTAGATGGCGCCGGAGTGGCGGATATGGGCAAAATTCCCTGGACACAAAAAATATTGAAGAAACTATATAACCATACTTTTGTGCCTTTTGTATTGTCAACGAATATCAAAAGCGATACGGTTTTCTATTATTTATATTCTATTTTCAAATTTGAACAACAGAATCGAAATAAAAATGATGTTTGGTTGCGTTTTCATCGCATCAGAGTCAAAAATGGCCGCACGGAAACAGCCTTTGCCCTCTAGTGAAAATGGTGATTAATCAAATGAATCATCTATTGATTTTATTTATCTATGAAGGTAGTCTGTTTTGAGAATATGAATAGGTATTTTTGTATTTAAAAAATTTACTTTTTTTAAGAAAAACGCATTTTATTAATAAAATGTTATTTTTTTAAACTTCTTTCACTTTGGCTTTTCTAGATTTACTTTTTATTCGGTTCAAAACTACAATACGTAATAAACAGGCTCCACCTAGAAAGCTTCCCATTAAACAAGAAATTTCTCCCCATAAGTTAGTCTAGACACAAACCAAACTAAAAGTACGAGTATAAGAGTAAGGGTGCTGCCAAGTGTATATCCATACTCAGGGTAGTATTTCACAGATTTGCCAGTCTTGCACATTGGCTTTTCTAAATTTACTTTTTATTGGGTTCAAAACTACAAAGTATAACAAACAGGCTCCACCTAGAAAATTTCCCTTTAAACCAAACCAAAAAGTACCAATATATATAGTTGATAATAATGACTTGTAATAAAGTAATTAAAAAAAATTGTATAAAATTTTCTCATAGAGCCCCCATCCCGCAACGTGCGATGAGGAACTTCGTTCCAAAAATAAATATTTTCCCATTACATCCCATGAAGGAATAGGGGAGAGCTTCTCACAATCTCTGAGCTGTGGGCTTTCCATTTTTCACTCACTGATTTGGGACCTTCAGTTTTACACCGGTTGCGAACGGTTTATTGAGAAGCTATTTCATAGCATATTACTCGATAGTGTCGCCGTCACTAAGCGTGGTAAGGTGGTCAAAGTAGGGATCGAATCCACGTTCCCATGCACAAGAACCGCGCACAGTAGCCATTGCACAGTAGCCATTGCACCGACTCGTGTCATCGCCTATTTCTGGGCAAAGACCCAAGTCTAACCAAATCCTGCCGTGCGCTTTTCATAGTCCCAAGAAAACCACAAAATATAGGAAATTCGAACTGCGTAAAAAATTTCTCATTGTTTGCCAATCCGTTGGCTGGATATGTTCCAAACTGGATACTGTATCCTGCTTAAGTAGAGTAGTTAAAGATAATGTGTTCCATCGTTTCGATGGATAATGTGTATCCTCCCATGTCATTTGCTCATTTACATCAGCTGGGTCAAGTGTATGAAGATACCGCCGCAGAGTAGAGAGTTCCGTCAGAACAACCATGAATAGGTTAAATTTGAGTTTGTCTAGTTATATCAGTTCTCTGTTCTTGATCCCATCGGGATCGCTCATTCATTTTTTCATTCTTTTCCAGTCTGATGCGTTCCATTATCTTCTGGTGGTTATTCTTGACAACTGTTGATGCTCGGCCCTTATTGCCTGGAGGGCATTTGCGTTTCCGATATTCGTAGTCCCCTATTTCCATTTTTAAAATCGGATATTTAAAAAGACGGGCGCGATTCACGTGACTAGCGTGAATGTGAGTCGGACCAAATTGTTCTCACGTGAGCATGAGTGAACGCGAGTAGCGAAAAAGTCTTCGTGTGTGAGCGTGCATAAGTCCAAACTTTGCGTGAGTGGGTGGGCGTGATTATTTGCGAGTAAATCAAGCATACTTCCGAATGTTTGATTTCATTTAAAATCGATTTTCTTACTACTTTTTTAAACAAAATATTTTTGAAAGATTACAAATATCATTTTCCTCTCATAAAATTTAGATACTAACCACTTGTACTCCAAAAAGCTCAGCTACAAACGAAGGAGGTTTTACCACGTCTGGAAGGCAACTAGTGGGAATAAGAAGCAAACTTCTATGAGGTAAAGATGATACAATGTTGTTCCTGTATAAGAGGCTGAGTTTATTTGCTAAATTTCTTCTAAACCACATTCAATTTAGCTTAGGGATTTGCGTTTAAGTGTAGTAATGAATAATAATACCTGAATTTGATATTTTTTATTTGATTCTATTTATTATTTAATATTGGTTTGAAACTAAAGCAGATTGTTCATGTAAAAACCCCGATTCACGCATGAATTTTAATAGGATCAAATTCTGCTCACGTGAGCGTGCGTAAACGTAAGGAACGAAATAATCTTCGACTGGTCGTGAGTGAGTCACTGTCTTCCTTTCGTGAGCGACAACCAGAACTTCCTCACGTGACGTATTGTATCGGCGTCAATTTTAAGTTTGAAATTTTTTTAAAAATTATTAATTGATCTTACAACGTATATAATTTCGTAGCTCGCAATTCAAAGCATAATTATACCGGGTTTTTCAATAAGAGCGCTACAAAAGTTTTTTAAATATTTGTATGGAACTCGATTTCTTTTGCATGGCCACCACGGGCACGCTTGCAGAAGTCCAGACGCTGAACCCAATTTTCGACGTTTTTCAAGCATAAATCGGCCGATACTGTAATTTCACGTTCGATATTCGTACGAAGTTCATCAATCGTCGCTGGCTTGTTGGCATAGACCATAGACTTGACGTAGCCCCACAAGAAATAATCTAACGGCGTCAAATCGCACGACCGAGGCGTCCAATCGACTGGGCCATTTCGTGAGATAACACGTTCACCAAACTTGGTTAGCAATAAATTGATTGTGGCGTTCACTGTTGGGCGTGTGACGCCGTCCTGTTGGAACCACATGTCCTCCAAGTACATATTATCCAATTGGGGCCAAAAATATTCGGTTATCATTGAACGGTAGCGATTCGCATTCACAGTAATGTGCCGGTTTTGATCATCACGGAAGAAGTACGGCCCAATGACGCCGCCGGCCCACAACTCGCACCAAACCGTTATTTTTTCGGGATGCAATGATGACTCATGGATTACGTGTGGATTGCTGTCTGACCAATAACGCATATTTTGCTTATTGACGAAGCCATTCAGCCAGAAATGAGCCTCATCGCTGAAGACGATTTTCCGATGAAAATCCGAATCATTTTCAAGTTGTTGCTCAGCCCAATTCACGAACATAAGACGCTTATGGTGGTCAAGCGGCTTCAGTTCTTGCGTCAATTTGATCTTGTAAGGATGTAGGCCAAGATCTTTTCGCAAAATTCGCCACAACGACGTCACAGAGATGCCCAACGCTTGAGAACGACGTGTGAGAGACACATTTGGGCTTTCTTGAACTGAAGCCTCAGCGGCAGCAATATTCTCGTCACTACTTGTTGTCTCACTGGCACGAGAACATTTTGTACTGTGCCTGTGGATTACAATTTTTCCACTAGACGCTCAATTGTTGATCTGGTAGGACGATTATGACGACCATAAATTGGACTTAGCGCTCTTAAAATTGAGGCCACTGACTCCAAATTTCGGAAGTAAATTTGAATAACTTCGATTCGTTGTAGGCTCGTATATCTTTCCATGATGAAGTGACAAACCTCACTGAAGAGAAACGTCAAAAGAGCGGGAAAAAGCGCTCTTAAAACTGAGGCCACTGACTCCAAATTTCGGTAGTAAATTTGAATAATTTCGACTCGTTGTTGGCTCGTCTATCTTTCCATGATGAAGTGACAAACCTTACAGAAGAGAAATGTCAAAAGAGCGGGAAAAAATATGGCGTCGTTTGCCGTCCCTATCGATTTACTTTTGTAGCGTCTCTGTTGAAAAAGCTTTTATATGGCTTACTTTCGATTTATGGCTTGCGCTGTAATTTATTACAGCAACCGAACAAAGAGTCAACACATTTGACATTAAAAAAGAGCAGGCTCCCTCAACAACAAAAGACTATAAAGAAATATATTGGTTTTTAATGAAGACACAATAAGGGCGTTAGTGTAGGCGTTGAATTGTTCTCGAAAACAAAATAAACTGCCGTCAAATTGAATCAAATTGGTTTACATTCCTTATATTCGTTCACTAACAAATTTACATATACTGTCGATATTTTTTAATTATTATTTTTTAAAAAAATGTGTTTCAGCAAATGAATGTGGGTTTTCAAAAATAATAATAAAAGATTTATATTCGCAATGTCAACAAATAATAAAATGTTTGGCAACACTAATATATTATTCAAATAGATAAGTTGCTTCAAATCAAATTATATCTATCTTTTGTAAAAAAAATACATGAGGTGTCAGGGGACTCCCGGTTGGAACGAAATTCCTTTCGCTATATATTATGTACTTGTTAGTTCTAACACCCCTAAGGCGCTCGTTGAAAAATACGATCATTTAAATGGATCTTTAAGAAAATATAGTTTTTGTAAAATTATTAAATTTTTTTAAGAATTTTTATACCCTCCACTGTAAGTGATAGAGGGCATATATCAGTTTGTCATTCTGATTGTAACATATAGAAATAAGGCTTTGCGACCCCATAAAGTAAATATATTGTTGATCCTTATAACAACCGGAGTCGATATAGCCATGTCCGTCTGTCCGTCTGTTGAAAACATTCTCACGACTTCAATCGGTGATAACGCGGTTTGGTTTTTGGCCAGAATGTTCCACGTATTCCTGAGCAGTTTGGTATTGAAAATCAGCGAAATTGGTCCATTGGAAAAAATTTTATGATTGGAAACGTAAAAAAAGTCATAAAATTTTCACATTAATTGTTGTAGTTTTATACTAAACTACTCCTTTTGCCGTGTGGTGAATTTCCATGTTGAAAATATTTGTTATTCTTTATAATAGGTAAGTACTTTAGAATGTTTAGATGTATTTCATGTGTTCATACATTTATATGAATTTTGTCACACTTCATCTAAGGTCGCTTTGGCCTGGTGAGTAAAGGGTTGCGCGTTGGACTCTGGACTCGTCCCAACTTGTTTTTTTTTTTAACAGTTCTTCAAAAAATGCTTTTTTATTTTTAAAAAATGCTTTTTTATTTTACTTGTGAACAAGTAACTTATTTTTATTGTTTTTAAAAAAGTAAAGTTTCTTAAAAAAAAGTGCATTTCTTAAGTACATTTCAAAGTATATTTCAAAGTACATTAAGTACATTTCTTAAGTACATTTCATTAAGTACATTTCTTAAGTACATTTCTTAAGTACATTTCTTTCTTAACTACATTTCTTAAGTACATTTATTTTTAAGTACATTTCTTAAAAAAGTACATTTCAAAGTACATTAAGTACATTAAGAACATTTCAAAGTACATTTCAAAGTACATTTTCAATGTGAGCATTTGAGCATTGTGAGCAATGCATTTGTGAGCATTGTGAGCATTTGTGAGCATCCTGCATTTGTGAGCATTTGTGAACAAGTAATTGCATTTGTGAACAAGTAACTTATTTTTATTTTTTTTAAAAAAGTACATTTTCTTAAAAAAGGTCCTTTTTAAAATTTAATATTTTGCTGGTTAACACTAAGGTGGAGGGTATCAAAGATTCGGCACAGCCGAATTTAACACTTTTACTTGTTTTTTATGGAATGTATTCTAAAATGGCTTTTTTAAGGTCCTTTTTGTAAGATTATGTACTATATTTTCCCGAAAAGATAGTCTTTTAAAGAGAGGTAGGTACTTCTTTTATTAAAAGCTATTTTTTTTTTAAAGGTACTATTTTTAAGAAGAAGTACTTTTTTTGTACGAAACAACCATAAGAGTACAATTTTTTTTTACAAAGAAGTACTTTTTCATCAACAGACACTTTTTAAAGAAGTGGTACTCTCTTTAGGAAAAGTTATTCTTTTAATAAAATGTACTTCTTTTCAGAAATGCTGCTTATCTCAAGAAAATAAAAATTACTATTTTATTTTTAAGAAAAGGTACTTTTAAGAAAATGATTTTTTGTAAGAAAATTCATTTTTTATAACGGAATTTTTTGAAGAAAGGGTTTTTTTTTGAAGAAATTGTAAGTTTTTTTAGAATTGGCCCTTTCCATTTTCAGAAAGGCTACTTATCTCAAGAAGAGACAAGTTAAAGGGTTTTCCAATAGGTACTTGACAACTTTGAATTTAATTTGTGAACGCACTTTTTTTCAGTAAACTCAACATTTTCATCGTGGTAAAGTACACGAACGAACAACGTATGCAAATTATAAAATGTACTACCGAAATTCGAAGTCGGTATCCGCAGCAAACGATCCAAATCAGTCGATTCCGCGACGTTCTCAAGAACTGGGCATCGCCAAGACCACTTTATGGCCAATTTTGCGTAAAGATCTTGGTTTACACCCATACAAGATTAAGCTGACTCAAGAATTGAAGCCGATGGACCATATAACGCGACGTACGTTATCCGATTGGGCTCGGGAGAAGTTGCGCTAAGATGATGAATTTCATCGCAAAATCATCTTCAGTGACGAAGCTCATTTTTGGCTCAATGGGTTCGTCAATAAGCAAAATGTGCGATATGGGTTTGGTGAAAATCCACATGTGTTTCATGAATCACCACTTCATCCACAAAAAATAACTGTTTGGTGCGGTTTTTCGTTCACAATAACGATCGTCACGTTACTGTGAATGGCGATCGTTATCGCGCCATGATTACTGATCATTTTTGGTCCGAATTGGAAAACATGGACTTGGACTACATGTGGTTTCAACAGGACGGTGCCTGAAGCCACACAGCACACGTTACAATCGATTTATTGAAGCGAAAGATTGATGGGCGTGTCATCTCAAGAAATGGACCAATCAATTGGCCGCCTCGTTCGTGCGATTTAACGCCTCTAGACTTCTTTCTTTGGGGCTACATCAAATCTTTGGTCTATGCCAATAAGCCGACGACGTTGGAAGAACTCGGCCGAAATGTGTTACCGAGTCATCGAAAATTGGGTCCAACGAATCGAGGGCTGCCGACGTGCCCGCAGTGGACATTTGAACGAAGTCGATTTCCATCCATAAATGATTTGATTGTATTTCAAGTCCATCATAAAGTTGTCGAAATGTCTCAAATGGTTGGCGCTTTATTAAAGTTGTCACGTGCTTATTGGAAAACCCATCACTTGTAATAACACGAATTTTTTAAAGAAAAGGTATTTTTTTAAGAGGAGGCATTTTTTTGAAGAAATTTTTTTTTTTAAAAATGGGAATTGTTTTTTTGGAATTGGTCCTTTTTCCAAGAATAGGTAAATTTTTAAGAGTAAGTAATAAACTCAAGAAAACTTATTTTGTTTCATAAAAAGTACTCTTTAACGAAAATGTAGTTTTTCAATAAAAGTCAGTTTGTTGTAAGGGAATTAATTTTTTAAGAAAAGGTACTTATTTGAAAAAAAAAACTTTTTTTTAAGAAAAGGTACTTTTTGTATGAAAATGTGTTTTTTATGCAAAGGTATTTCTTTAAGATAAGGTATTTTTTTAAGAAAAGGTACTTTGTTTAAAAATATGAATAGTTATGTTTTTTTTGACAAAATTAAATTTTTTTTAAGAAAAGGCACTTATTTAAAAAACTTTTATTATTTTAAACTTCTTTCACTTTGGTTTTTCTAAATTTACTTTTTATTGGGTTCAAAACTACAATATATGCTAAGCATTGGTTACAGGCTCCACCTAGAAAACTTCCCTTTAAACAAGGAATTTTGCAACATATGTTAGCCTAGACACAAACCAAAGCAACAGCACCCAATATAGTTGATAATACAGGGTTGTAACATAATAGTGTTAAAAAAGGTTTTTAATTTTTTTTCATTTAGCCCCCATCCCGCAACGTATGATAAGGAACTTCGTTCCAAAAAAAAAATGGGACAAATTAAATCATTTTTTCGCCTGTTATTGATTTTAAATAAAAAATGGTTGTTTTATTTCTTCATTGTTGATCGCCACAAAAGCGGCAACCATAGCTCGACAAAACAAGAAAATAAAAATGGTTTCCCATTTCCGAGAAAGCTATACGATTTATAGATTTCACACTCACTGATTGGTACCTACAGTTTAACACCGGTTCCGAACAGTATTCTAGCCCGATGACTTAACGGGCTAGACTACGCTGTAGTTACTGCTTCACAAACATCCAAACGATCGTCCAGCGAATATGAGTTCATATCCCACCCTCGGCATTTACGACGCTGAAGTTGCTGCTTCACAAACATCGAAACGATCGTCCAGCGAATATGAGTTTAAATCCCACACTCGGCATTTACAAATTTTTCACTAACCGGAGAAAAAATTACCTCTTAGTCTTAAAAATAGATTTATAGTTTGTAATAAATATAAAACAGTCATATCAAACTCCAACCAGTATTTCTAATATTCGCTGCCATATTTTCCACTATTTGTTTATTTCCCATTTCTTAATATAAAATCGAAGCTTCAAATCCAAACCACTTTTAATCATCACTGTTAATATAGTATACTTATATATAACCATGCAACACTCTCTACATAGACACATGTATATATTTGCAAAAACGTTGATATAATGGCTGAAAAGTTCAAAAATAATATTTGGTAATTTGTGCGATAATTAGTACCTACTTAGTTAACAATTTCAATGTTACACTGAGAAAAAAAAGCTGTGATTAGGATACTAGGATAATTTACTTTAGATTATATTTGACATCATCCACTGCAAATGAGTAGAAATTATTAAAATGAATCAAAGATGAGTTATATACGTGCAAACTGTGACAAGACGACAGACTCAGAATGTGAGATCATTTTCAGTAATAGAATATTATCAATATGTTTCGTTAATTTTGAAGGGTATATAAAAAACTTTAGTGACGAAGATAGAGTAAGTGACGTCAGAAGCGGCACACTCAAAAAATAAAGTTAGCTATTAAGAACAAACAAAATGTCCTAATTATCAGCAGACAATTTATCTGCTATTACATGAAATGTACAAGCGTAAATAATAAACTAATAAAAATCGGTCATAAATTAAAATTCCAACGTAACTGACATTAGCAAAGTCATTAAAAACTATTCCCACTGTGGAAAATGCAACACAGTACGACATAGATACAACTTAACCTTAATACTTATATACTGCAACTATGGGAGAACGCAAAAGGAAAAGAGGAACTAGGAAGAACCTCCTTTCTGGTCTTGTATTGGAATTATTGAACTTTTGAATGTAGATTGATACAAAGGTGGTTTCGATAGATGCTTATTCGCATATGCAAATTGTATCATACAAGTTTCTATATATAAGATTGATGATCAACCGGTGGCATCAAGTCAGGCACGGTTGTCAGGCATCTGATGATGAACCTGTCACACAGTTCAAAACTAGTCATACCAGTGAGTGGGCTTTCCTGAATGGTCTGTTATTCCAACAAAACCAAACATTTTTCTCTTAGAAAATGCTTCTGACCTTGTAAGCTTGTAGTATGAACTTATCATGCAGTAAAACATAAAGTAACAACAAACTGTTTGCAGTGCTGACCAAAGGTCTGATAAAACATCCAACGTATGTCTGCTGAAATAGAAAACATGTTTGCTTTTTCCTTTTCAGCAGTATTTTCTGCTGTGTTTACTATCATATTTTTTTTAGTGTACTAATATGTATCCATGTAAAACATTTATTAGTATAAATCATTTGTAAAATAGCAATAGTACCAGTATTTATCAAAATACATCTAAAATCGAGACAGTCGGTGGTGGTGCAATGGGTAGCGTGCGTGAGTCTTGCGCATGCTATCATAAGTTCTAGCCCCGAACTGACTATCATTCATTTCGTTCGGCTACGTTCAGTCATCCCGTTAATGACTGTGACGCTAACGAATAATTAGCCATCAAAAAGCATCTCAAAGTATAAGTGTAAATGGTAGGAAACGGTGTGATAAACTGAAGGTCCAGAGTAGTTTATCCAAAAATAGAAAGTTTGCAGCTCAACTCTCGTGAGAAGCGCTTCCCAATCACTTCATGGGATGTAATACGAAAATAGTAGGAAACTGTAATAAAAATTAAGAAATGTTACAAAGTACTAGCCAGTATAATGAAATATTCAAAAATGGTTTATAGTTAAAAATATTGATAATCCTTAGATGATCGATTCTACTTCTATAATCTATAAAAAACATTAGTTCGAACATTCGTTCAACCAACTATTTACAGCTCAATACAACCGATATATATTTCTTTCTTCTTAGAGGTTTCCCTGTTCCCGCCAGTGGTGCAATGACTAGTGTGCGCGGCTCTTGTGCACGAGAACGTGGGTTCGATCCCTGCTCTGACCACTTTACATTTCCTTTGACAACGGCCACCTCGCTTAGTGATGGCGACACTTTCGAGTACTTAGCCATGAAAAAGCTTCTCAGAATACCGTTCGGAACCGGTGTAAAACAGTAGTGAGTGTGAAACTAGAACGCGCACTTCTCACTGATTGTGAGGGGCTCTCCCCAATACCTTCATGGGATGTAATGGGAAACCGATTTTTTTTAGAGTTTTCCCTTCCTGGGACTCGAGAAGCCCGTGTGGTGTATTTTGTTTGACAATCAGTCGGTGTGTCCTTATGTATATAAGAAAACCACATATATTTTGTGTCGTCGGCCGGGTATTATACATCGTTGACATTGATGAAGTCAATCAGCTTTGGAACACTAATCTTTTCATGGACTACAACAGGTCAACCCCAAGGCAACACCTGCAAATGTGCAACAAATAGATTAGAATGTGTTGGAATCGCATCGAGCATTGTATACAATCAGTGGGCCCTCGCCAACAAACATGCGAACTTGGCATATTCCTTCCTAACTGGTGAATCAGTTATTACATATATGGAGGAGTTACATGGTATAAGCAGCAACAGTCAGCCGGTTCTTTACAACCACCGCCATATATGGCGCCAAAGCTGGTTGCGGTTTTAACATCATGTGAATGAACAAGTCCTTTTGAATTTAAACCAAAAATGTATTCCAAGAAAAATAGGTTCCAAATGCTAAAACCAATGTTAAAGCGATAGCAAATCACTGGTTTGCTTTTGGAACGAAGTTCCTTATCGGATGTTGCGGGATGGGGGCTAAATGAAAAAAATTAGACAACTCTTTTTTAACACTATTAGGCTACAACCCAGTATTATAAACTATAGTGAGTACTTTGGCTTTGTTTTCTGTCTAGACGAATATACATATGTTGGGAAATGTCATGTTTAATGGGAAGTTTTCTAGATGGAACCTGTAACCAATATTTAGTGTATACTGCAGTTTTGAACCCCATAAAAAGTAGATTTAGAAAAGCCAAAGTGAAAGAAGTTTAAAAAAAATAACATTTTCTTAAATAAGTCCTTTTCTTAAATAATATAAATTTTCTCAAAAAAATACCTATTCATGTTCTTAAACAAAGTACCTCTTCTTAAAATAAATACCTTACCTTAAGGAATTACCTTTGCTTAAAAAAGTAAATTTTCTTACAAAAAGTAGCTCTTCTTAAAAAAAGTAATTTTTATTAAATGAGTACCTATCTTAAAAAAGTACATTTTCTTACAACAAATGGCCATTTCTTAAAATAATACCTTGTCTTTAAAGAGTACCTTTTTGAGAAACAAAATAACTTTTCTTGACATAAGTACCTACTCTTAACAATGTACCTATTCTTGAAAAATCCAATTTTAAAAAATAATCCCATTTCGTAAAAAACCTTTTCTTCAAAAAAATACCTTGTCTTAGAAGTAGCTTTTCTTAAAAATGAAATAGTACCTTTTCTGTTCTTTTCTTTTCTTGAGATAAGTAGCATTTCTGGAAATAAGTACATTTTCTTAAAAAATAACCTTTTCCTAAAAAGAGTACCACTTGTTTAAAAAGCAAATGTTCTTAAAAAGAAGTACTTCTATGTAAAAAAATCATACTTTACTCCTATGGTTTTTTCTTACAGAAAGTACTTCTTCTTAAAAATAGTACATATTCTTAAAAAAAACCTTAGTTTTTAATAAAAGAAGTACCACTCTTTAAAAAATTACCTTTTCGGGAAAATGTAATACATATTTTTACAAAAAGGACCTAAAAATACACTTTAAAAAAAGAAATACATTCTATGACAAAAAAATGTCTAAAAAAAGTTTATGATTTTATAAAAATTGTCTTTTCTTGAAGATCCATTTAAATTATCGTATTTTTCAACGGGTGCCTTAGACGTGTTGGAACTAACTAGTACATAGTATTTAGCGAAGGGAACTTCGTTCCAACCGTGTGTCCTCTGACATGTAATTTTTTATTTCGGTAAATGTTTTCATTAACAGTACCTTCGTTTACCGCAAGCGAGTTACAGTAACTCCAAACTCAAAAAACTTTTGAGAGCAACGAAAAATTTTTTCAACCAAGTGCTTTTTCCCTAAAGCTTTCGTTTAAAGCTTATTTTAGGACAAATAAACGTCAAATGACAATAACGGACCACACCGACATGAAAAAAATTAAATCAGCTAGTCCACTATGACCACCTGTATAAATAGAACTGGGTGTGAGTTTGTATATACTTATACTTGTTTCTCTTAAAGAGAAGATAAACAATTCACGATAGTGATCACCTATGACTGAATGAGAGTGTATACAATTTTTCGTTGAAAATAAACGACTTTCTTTATATGCTGCAAAAGTAATTTGCGGCAATCATGGGGAATATGACAATTCATTCATCCATTACAAATGACAATCGGCCACTACGATGAACAGTTTTCTATTTCCGGGAAAATTACCAACTTTTTCGGTCAATCATGAGACTAAGCAGCAAACGAAAGTGTTTTGTGGCAAATTAAATATTTTTGCGTCAAAGGATGTTAAATGTTTGATTTTCCTATGAGAGTGTAAATTTAAGCAGAACGATTAGCAAAACCAAATATATACATCGGTTAGATTTCTCTATTTTTTTTTTTCTTCAAATGATGCGACCAGAGGTGCATTTGCAACGAAACCAAAAAAAAATCATTAGGGTTGCCTCTTTCTCGAGCATTCTGGCGTATATCAGGCGGAAATTTTTGCTCTTAGAGAAGTAACCGACTGGCTGAGGGATAATACATATTTCAGCAACTCTTCGCGGACAATGTCTTCTCGTACATTCAGGCTGTCATCAAGTCTCTGGACTCAGTATTCCTGAAGTCAACGTCTGCCCAGGATTGAAGCATAAATCTTAATGATATGTTCCAGAACTACGATATTCACCTCATGTGGGTGTCAATGCACAGATGCATTCCGGGGCATAGCAGAGTTGACAGGAATTGCGGTGTATTGTCATGCCCCTATCGCCGTGTAAGTAAAGAGTTTTTCAACAGAGACGCTACAAAAGTAAATCGATAGGAACAGCAAACGACATCTTTTGACATTTCTTTTCAGTAACGTTTGCCATTTCATCATGGAAAGATATACGAGCCAACAACGAGTCGAAATTATCAAAATTTACTACCGAAATTTGGAGTCAGTGTCGTCAACTTTAAGAGCGCTACGTCCAATTTATGGTCGTCATAATCGTCCTACCAGATCAACAATTGAACGTCTAGTGGAAAAATTTGAATCCACAGGCACAGTACAAAATGTTCCCGTGCCAGTGAGACAAAGAAGTGCCCGTACTGTCGAGAATATTGCTGCCCCTGAGGCTTCAGTCCAAGAAAGCCCAAATGTGTATCTCACACGTCGTTCTCAAGCGTTGGGCATCTCTGTGACGTCGTTGTGGCGAATTTTGCGAAAAGATCTTGGCCTACATCCTTACAAGATCCAATTGACGCAAGAACTGAAGCCGGTTAACCACCATAAGCGTCGTATGTTCGTGAATTGGGCTGATCAACAACTTGAAAATGATTCGGATTTTCATCGGAAAATCATCTTCAGCGATTAGGCTCATTTCTGGCTGAATGGCTTCGTCAATAAGCAAAATATGCGTTATTGGTCAGACAGCAATCCACACTTAATCCATGAGTCATCATTGCATCCCGAAAAAATTACGGTTTGGTGCGGTTTATGGGCCGGCGGCGTCATTGGGCCGTACTTCTCCCGTGATGATCAAGACCGGCACATTACTGTGAATGCGAATCGCTACCGTTCAATGATAACCGAATATTTTTGGCCCCAATTGGATAATATGTACTTGGAGGACATGTGGTTCCAACAGGACGGCGCCACAAGCCACACAGTGAATGCCACAATCATTCAGCGACGATTGATGAACTTCGTACGAAAATCGAACGTGAAATTGCAGCAGTATCGGCCGATTAATGCTTGAAAACCGTCGAAAATTGGGTTCAGCGTCTGGACTTCTGCAAGCGTGCCCGTGGTGGCCATGCAAATGATTTGGAGTTCCATACATAATGGCATCGAACGTACTTTCACAGGAATACAGAATTTCATTGGTGCCTAAAACCGGTTTTGTTTTATTTAAAAAACTTTTGTAGCGGTCTTATTGAAAACCCCGTTACATCTTGAAGAAATGATGCAGAAGAGATTGATGATGCGCACAGAGCTCAATACAAATCTGGCCCATTGTGGATAGCAGCAGATTCTTGAACCTTCTCTCTTTGGCCAGGTCAAAGATATCAATGGTTTCACTTTTCAGGTCAGTGTCTGATTGGTAGACTTGTGGCGAGACTTAAGATCAGGGCAAATGAGTTCTGTGTCCAGCACTAGCCGGCAGGAATATGTCTACTATGGTAACATATTTAGGAAATTAGTTGAATTATCCCAGACAGTCGCAGACAAGATATTGAGATTCTTAAAGCAAACTAACTGGTTCTCCGGTGTGTCTAACGCTTTATCCCGTTACCTCTTTTATATCAATAGACGAATAAATCTAAATAACCTACCCTTACACATTTAGTACTTTTATGTATACTTTTTGTATTTTGTGTACACTTTTGTACTATTGCCCACACTTTTTGTACATTTATGTAAAGTTTTCGGAATTTTGTCTACGTTTTTTTAAATTTGTGTATATTTTTTGTATTCTTGTAGTTTTTGCACTTTTTCTTTACACTCTATGTACTGTTGTGTACAATTTCCAAACTTTTGTGTAACGTTATGATTTAATTAGTGAATACATTTTTTCTACTTATGTTTCCGAATTAACTTCGAAAAACTTGGGAAATTTATGATGGAAAGTCTCAGCACACAACAAAGAATCAAACTGGTTAAATTTTACGTTGAATGTCAACATTGGATTATTCCGACACAAAGATCATATCACCATTTCTTTCATGCTCGTAATGCACCTAGCGCCAGCAATTCACCGATTGGTTCAGACGTTTGGGCAACAAGGGGCTGTCTGTGATCTTCCGCGTGCTGGAAAACCTCGTGCAGTTCGAAATGATGTGAACACGGCGCGGGTACAAGCAAGTCTTGAGGAAAACATCGATACTTCCAAAAGACGTCGTTCGCCGCAGCTGGTGATGTCTAGGTGGTCTTTGTAAAGAAATTTACATAAATCACACCTTTCTCATATAAAGTTCTATTGGTCACGAGTTGAAACGAAATTATGGACAAATACTGAATCAATATAGTCGCCGATTCCAAGAATTGTGCTTGGAAAACAACGGGTTTATCCACAAACTCATAATGAGCGATGACGCCCATTTTCACCTCAATACTAAGGCGACGAGTTGGGTCAACAAATGCCCATTTTCGGAGGGAGGGTCCCAAAAGACGCGTATTGAAGAGGTGACTGTTGTATGTTGTTTGATTGTATGTAGTTTAGTGTAAAATACAAAATAAGAAACATTTTAAATTTAATTGAAAAATTGGGGAGGAGACGTATGCATGATCAAGATTCCAAAATAATGCCGTGAAAAAAATATACTCTATAAAAATTCTGAAATTATTTTATTTCATTAATGCACGTCAACGCACGTCGTGTATATTGAATAACAAATAATATTTATGATGTGTTAATATCTATAGGCATGGGTAGGGCAATCTATTAAAGTGAACACATGCAAACAATAAACAGCATTAGCATCACATACGTCTTTGTTGTACAAGGCTCTGTAAGTATGATGGTATGTGATGATGTAGTGGCAGCGAACAAACAAGCATGTCGTCGCCGCCAAAGAGTATTGAATAGTATAGAGAACTCATGCTACGAATTGAAAGATTCAAAAGCACTGGCGACATCTGGCGAATGATTCAAAACGTATTACTCTTTTTTTTGTCATAGCTTGGTCTATTCATAACTTTGACGTGAAACATTGATGCCTTTTGAAACATTTATGCTTTTTGTATTGTTTTATGAAATGGTGCATTTATATTGAATTACTCTATAAAACAATACGACTCGTTTATGCTCTTTTACTACGACTCTCTACATGAGAGCGGAAAAAGAGTGCAATAAGTTCTCTATACTATTCAATACTTTTTGTCGTCGCTCTGTGTATGACAAATCAAACACTATTATTTCACTGAGCTAAATATTGCTTTAATGATGTGTTAACATCTATAGGCACGGGTAGGGTATAATCTAACAAAATCAACACATGTAAACAACACACAGCGTTAGCATACAGCGTTATCTACGTCAAAGCTATGCAGCGTTAGCATTGAAAACAATATGTCGTTGTTGTACAACAATAGTCTCTGCCTGAAAATAAATATAATGGTGTTGATGTATTCCCAACGAATAGTTGTTTTAAAAGACGAAGTCTTGCTACTCGTAAGCTTACGAACATAACACAATGTATATACAGGTGTCTGTTGCTCTGCATTCTCTTGGTTTTTTTGTGGGTATAAAACAACAAGTATTAAGCAAGAAAATAATGACAGATGTACTTGCACTTGTCTTTAAATAATTTTAAGTATTAATATTATTATTTAAATGAAACGTTATCATATGATATGAAATCGAACAGGTACCGTGTAACAAAAAGGTGTTAACACATCGCCCGTGAGTTCGAACACTCATTGATTTTCTTTTTACCAAAATACACTAGGAATCGAGACTTCAACGGGCGGTAGTGTGGCCTAAGTAACCTGAATCCTGCTTTTGGATGTTTCATCCCGCCTTGGATTTCAGTCCCGCTTTTTACAGAGAAGTCGCGCATTACGACTGTTTTGTCTTTAAAACTAGGAAAGTATAATTTAGCTTGGAAGTTATATTTTTATAATATAAAATTTTCAACAATCGCAAGCAGGATTTCAATTCTTACTGTCCGACGAGTTTTGGATTTCGTCATCACAGGCTTAGTTGTAGGCGACATCGGTTCCAAGGTGTCACCAACTGAAACAATTAGATAGGAGTTTTTGTCGATTTTTCTTCCCATTAACCTGATATATCTATTTTTTTAATGGTCACAAAAGTGGCGCAATCAGATGCTTGTTATGGGCAAAATAGTTAAACAGATCTCAAAACAATCTAGCTTTAAATTATGTTGGATTATTTCTGGATACTAGACTTCAAATTCCTGTTTATTGGAATATATTTCTTAAAATGCCCCGCCATTTCGGGCAAAATCCCGCTTTTCGATCAAAAGCAGTTGGTCAGGTTAGGTATAAGTAACCTCGGTTTAAAAAAAGCTTGAAGTTCTCGTAAGCGGCTCTTCAATAGACATCATTTGAGTGGGGTTTCAAATTGAAATTCAAATATACATCTGTTTTCAGTACACCCCAATGATAATACATGAATCATACAGTAATCATATACCCAGAGATGCCATCTGTATCATCTGAAGTTTCATTTCATACTCTTCGTGGTAAGGTTGGTGCGATAGAGAGATTTTCGACGCAAATTGATTTACACCAGGTGGAGTGATTTACACCGGGTGGAGTGTCATCAACAACAATTGTTGATTTAAATTTGTCATTTTGTTTCGGTGCATAACTGTGACATTTAAACGTATGTATATGTGACTTTTTGTTATCTGTTATTGTTAGTATACATTTGTATTGTATTTAACACAATAATTTTAACACCTAAAACGATGCCGTTGTTGATTTCTTATTGGCTGTTTTGAACCATTGCCTCTATCTGCTATTATTAAACAATACCTTTTAACATACAATATCCATATGCAACCAAGCTTAATATCGTAAATTTACTGAGAAAAGTGGTTACTTAAGGTGACTTTACTCTATGGCACTCTATGTTGAATTTTGCGGAACAAACGCAGACCTAATATTAGACCTGTCTCTTTCTCGAAAAAGTTTGCCTACCTCACAGAAAAAAGCGAATGCTCAAATCAATTACGATATTTGTCAATTCAATTATTTTTATACTTGGATTTCCGCCAATGACGATTTTTGTAAATTCAATTACTCGAATTGTAAGATCGTAATTGAAAAGTTTTCAATTAAAGCAAATATTTATTTGAGCACAGATTTAATCAAAATTTCTTAATATTGTTGATTAAATTAGTAATTGAGTTAAGCATGACTTTAATCAATTTTTTATGGAAAATTTCAATTACGCGTGTAATCAAGTTGAGTGAGTGCTTAATCAAAATTACATAATGTTTTGATTACGCGCGTAATCAAGTTGAGTGAGCGTTTAATCGAAATTATATAATGTTTTGATTACTAGCGTACTCAACTTGAGTATTCTGGTAATCAAAAGTCGGTGTTCGCTTTCAATCGAAATCGGTAATTTTTAATGATTAACATTAACACCCAAAATAAGAAAAACCAACATCTCATATTTTTTGAACATTTTATTTTTATAATTAATTTCAGTTTGATTAAATAATAATTAAGAAAATCATTTACAGGGATTCAAAAATAAAAATTAAAAAAATTCAATTATACTTTTTACTTATGAAGTATGTTTTATTTTTATAATTAATTTCCGTATGTCTTTTTTTCGTTTGAACGTTTATTTGTAAATTCTCAAAGATGTGTTTTGATTTCGCAATGATTTTGTAGCACATGTGTTGTTGCTGTCATTGTGTTGACGAGTGCCGATTGCAATAACAAAACACCGTTTGTAACGGATTTTTGGTGATGCGCATCTTCCACTTGTTCTCCCTGACAACAACAAAAATTCGCCTTAAAAATCGAACAAAAAAACGTCAAATAACATATAAAGAATGTTTTAATTTCAAGTACACAAGTACTTGATTCCAGTGAAATTTTAATTGATCTTCTTCGCTTTATAAAATGTAAAATTGTTGAACCAAGTATTCAAATGATTGAGTCAAATAATGATATAATTGAATTTTATCTCTGTTTTCAAGCACATCAGTAATTGAAATTAATTCGGGAATATTTTTTTCTGTGCTCTCGCTTAAGCGATGCGACAGATCAACGAGGATCGCGCTCTCTAGCCGCTGTATCACTGACAGTTACTGTTCGTGCTTTCCCCAAATTAAGTTCTGTTAAAATTCACTAGAGAACAACATATCGTCGCTGACCCTGCAAAAAGGGTTATGTGTACTTTTTTAAAAAATAATTATAATGAACAATTGAAAACCATTTATATTCCTGCATACGCTCACGTAACTCTGTCCTGATATTTGCATCGGCTTCGAAGTATATGGAACTAGCAAGGTTGGTGCTGTATTGCAAATGTTCCAAGAAAATTTATGTTTTCCTAAAAAGTTAGCAAAAGACACATAACTGCTTTCGTTGGCGCATCGACGATATACTAGACTACACCTTCTAACAAGTGTGTAGTTTGAGTATGGATGGTAAGACTCTTGACTCTTTTCCTATGATAGGACATTCGTGCTATGTGTAAACAAAATGTTCTCAGAGAACTAGAGAGTATTGGTATAAAACCTGTGTGTTTGCCTCAATGCCTTCGGGACATTGAAAATATGACACATTAATAAAGCGGCCATAATATATCTGGTTGGATTTGTTTACCCTCTGCCTCTCAACTCTTGACGTGTCTTAGAAATAAATAAAGCCTTTGGTAAGATGTTAATGACGGTGTGTACTAGTCACAGCGACCGGAATGGTTGGACACATTTTGTACCTATGGTGTGAGTGTGTTTAAGTGTAGCTAGAGGCCCGAGGGCGGGCGGCGTCATCTTGTTGCCATGCTGATTAACTAACGCTTGTTGACGATAAAAAAGCAATTACCATCACTAAGTATTGATCGTTTTTTTCTTTCCTTAACGTTTCGCTTAAGACGAAAATACGCCAAATGCACGCACACTTGACGCACTTTACACTGAACCTTTACCGATATGGCCGTCCAAGTGGTGGTTCAGTCGTTGCATTGGCTGAGTTGGAAATGGGACGGAGGAACGCGATGTTAATTTATGCAAATAAAATTGCAATTTAAGTGAATACAACAAAAAGCGAAAGAAACACAACCAAATTACAATAAAACACGCCCGTCCCAAATGTGGGTTGGTGGGGGGGGGGGGGGGGATTAAAAAAGAAAAGTTAAACAAAATGACCGTTGTTTGTGCCACTTTTGGTTTTGAGGTTTTTTCTTTTTGGCCACATTTTTGTTTGGTCTTCATTGCTGAATGACCAAAAGCAGGCGAACAAGTGCGTAAAAGCGGGTGATTTACCACCAAAAACCGATAAAAAGAAAAACGGGTTTTCGTTTAACGTTTTCATTGTGTGCGCCAACTGACGCACCGCGTCATGCCGCTTTGTGCTTTGTGCATATGTGGACCAAGGTGTGTTCAAATTAAAGGTTGTTAAAGTCGTATGAACAAAATTAAATATTTGCCAACTGCATTTCGCATGTGTTGCCACCGCATAAAATATGAATATTAAAAACGCCTTTTTTGTTCTCACTCTCTGTCTTTCATTTAATAAAAATGCATTTAATCACGCGATTTGTGATTATCTTATGTCGCGGCAAAAACAAAAACAAGCAGCGGCACGAGAAAAAAATGCACCGCATATTGTCAACATTCTAGATAAAATATTCAAATTCCAAGTTTAGTTTGCATCATATCGCGTACATATGTGCACTGCATGGAGATACATTGTAAGCGAAGTGGTTCTAAAAGCAGTTCAAATGCCCTACTTAGACATGGCATTTGATACTGTTATGTCGAGTTTCTATCAGCGGTTTATGTCAAAACACACAATTTTCCAGGAGGATTGAAATTAACTTTGAAATAATCGGGTTAGAGTATGAAATAGATAAATAAAGATAAATCGAAGAAATTATATAAATGTTATCGATAACTCGCTAAGTTATCGAGATATATACTATATAACTTTAATAATATACAACCTTTTCAAACCATATTACTCAAAAGCAGGTAATTTCCTTTGCAGAACACCTCAAAATAAACCAAAATGCATCTGGCATCTGATGATGAATTTGTCACGAAGTTCGAAAGTAGTCATGCCAGTGAGTGTGGTGTCCTGAATGGTCTGTAGCTCCAACTATGCCAACCATTTTTCACTAAGAAAAATATTTCTAATCTTTTAGTCTTATAGTATGCACATCTCATACATTGCCACAGAAAACAAATACATGTTATCGATTACTCGATCAGTTATCGGAATATCTGAGATTAGTGTCGCAACATGTATAGCATTTTGCCATTTTTACTCCGTCAAATATTTTTTCTTCCAGTCTGCAGAATAAGCTCCAAAATTAATTAAAGCTATCGATAACTCTCTTATTTCTCCAGATATTTGTGGTTGAAGATTTAAAACATGCATAACTTTAACTTTATTAACTTTATCATTTTACTCAATCTATTAATGTTGAGGTGCAAGTATCCAAAATAAGGCAAACAAATTAAAAATTTGATCAATAATTCGCTAAGTTACACAGTGCAACACGAAAAAATATAACCATATACGAACACCACTACATGATGAAAGACCAAAAAAAAAAAGACCAGTGTCTCCCCGTTTTGCTCAAAGTCATGCATTTTTTTTATGGGCCCCCAAAGATTTGGGGCCTCGGAGTCATTTTTGCAAAAAAGTAATCATTTTGTCAGGATCATATCTTCCAATTCGTTCAGAATTTTGATCATAAAGAACAAAAATTGTGAACATATAAAATCAAAAAAAAGTTCATCTTCATGGTCAAAATCGCAAAAAACTTTAAAAAATCGATTTTTTATTACCTTTTTTCCTCTGTTCAGGTCCATAGGTAGCAAACCGTTCAAAATTCAAGAAAACAATCAACAACAGAAATATAAATAAGATCTCAATAAACAACTTTCTAGAACATATGAACTTCCTAAGAATGGTTCCGAACGAATTGCAAGATATGAGCCTGACAAAATGATCACTTTTTGAAATTAACAAATTTTCGGGAAATTTTTCACTTTTGCGGCTACCTAAATGCTACCTACTCGGAGTTAAGAATCATTCGTAGGAAGTTTATATGTTCTAGAAAGTTATTTACTGAGATCTTAGGTACATTTCTGTAGTTGATTGTTTCCTTGAATTTTGAATGGTTTGCTACCTATGGACCCGAACAGGGGAAAAAAGGTTACAAAAAATAGAATTTTTTAAATATTTTGCGATTTTGACCTCGAAGATGAAGTTTTTTGATTTTATACGTTCTTTATGACAAGAGCTACAACTTTCCCTCAGAGAGTAAATCTAAAGTTGGAACGAATTGCAAAATATGAGCCTGACAAAATGATCACTTTTTTGCAAAAAAGACACCGAGGCCCCAAATCTTTGGGGGCCCATGAAAAAAGTGCATGACTTTGGGCAAAACTGGGAGACAGGGGTCTGTTTTTTGGTCTTTTATCACGTAGTGGTGTTCGTGTATGGTTATATTTCCATGACTTAAAAAATTACACACAGCGTTACCAAATGAAATAAATAAATGTTATCGATTACTCGATCAGTTATCGGAATATCCGAGATTAGTGTCGATTAGTATAACTGTTTGCCATTTTACGCCGCCAAATATTTTTTACACCAGTCTTCAGAATAAACGCAAACATTAATTAAAATTATTGATAACTCTCTTATATATCCTGATATTTGTGGTTGGCGATTTAAAAGATGTATAACTTTTATACCATTTTACTCAATCTAGTAATGTTGAGGCACAGTACCCAAATTAAGGCGAACAAATTAAAAATGTTATCAATAACTCGCTAAGTTATCGAGGCAATGGGGTTGCAGATTTACAACAATTTGAACCTTTTACCATTTTATTCGGCCTACACCTTCCCCAAATAAACGCAAAAAGTAAATAAAGTTATTGATAATTCGCTTAGTTATCGAGAAATCTGCGGTCAACGATTTAAAACTTGTATACATTTTATATAATTATTCTCGATCTTTGAATTTTGTAGTACATTCCACAAATCAAGATGAAAAAATTAACATTTTTTTTTATTAATAACTCACTTCGTTGTCGAGATATTTGGAGTTGAAAATTTAAAAAAGTTTTAACTTTTACCATTTTCTCGATCATCTTTTGCTACACCTCCCTCAATCACGCGTAAAAATATAAATAAAAGTTATCGATAACTATTGAAACTATTGAAATATTGCTCGACCCAATAACCCTTTAAGCACTGGAGATATTAAGAGTAAATGTTTTCGCGGACTTAGGGATTTTCTCCTCTGGGGTAGGTCAACACGGGAGTCATCATAAATTTTTGCTTATTAAAAATTTCTGCACCTGATCTGGGCTAGGCCCAATACCGGCTTCGCGGCTTCGATATAGTTTATTTTGTTTAATAAATCAATATTTTTGGCTGCGGTATTTAAAACATTATTGACATTGACTGACAAATTATATATTTTTCCGATAACTCTATAACGAATCCATGATGGATGATTTTCGTTCATTTGACCTTTTTTCTAGTACCTTTTTATTTAATTATTGAAGCTCAAAACATTTTTTTATATCTCTATTAATCGAGTTATCGCTTTTTAAAGAAGTTTTGCAAAATGCATTATCATGATTCCTCGTGAACCATATTGCTATTTCAGAGCTAACCACAGATCTTCATCAGCGGTTGTTTGGAATCATGCAATAAAATTCATGAATCTAGATACAACTAAAAATTCATTTTAATTGAGAATTTCCCAATATGCAGGTGTTCGAAAAATAATGTAAGCAAAACTTGCAAGAAAAGAGTTGAAGATACTTCTCTCCATCTCCAGGAACCTAAAAGACTGATGGAGATCTGTGGCTATACGGTTTGCCAGGAATCAGGAGGATGTATTTTCCAAAACTTCTCTTTAAAATCTATAAAAAAATAAATAAATGGTTTCCCATTACATCCCATGAAGGAATTTGGGAGAGCTTCTCACAACCAGTGAGCTGTGCGCTTTATAGTTTTATACTCACTGATTGGGACCTAGTGTTTTACACCGGTTCCGAACGGAATTTTGAGAAGCTTTTTCAAGGCTAAGTAGTCGATAGTGTCGCTGTAGTCACTATTTTCCACCTATTCTGCAAACAAAATTAAGCCTTTTTCAGCAATAGAAAATATATCCTTTTTGTATAAGCCCCTTATCTCGATTAGTAAGCAAGTTATCGGAAAAATATTATTTAATTCTTCAGACATATTTTCTGGCGTTCTACAGGAATGATCATAACATACGATATTTCTAAATAAAACCCCCCGATATATCGATGACTAATCGAGTTATCTACAACTGATACTTAATTTTACCTCCTCTTTCGGGAGCTGCTACCGAGACTGAAAAAATAATCTACCTAGTACACTGAAAAAATAATCTACCTAATAGATTTGGAACCTTCTCCGTAATTTCGTAATATTATGAAAATCATTCATAATATGTTTACGATTTCACGACACGACATTTGTTTTTTCAAAAGATGGCGACACTATCGAGTATTTAGCCATGAAAGAGTTTCTCAAAATACTGTTCGGAATCGGTGTAAAAACTGTAGGTTGCAATCAGTGAGTATAAAGCTAGAAAGCGCACTGGTTGTGAGAAGCTCTCTGCAATTCCTTCATGAAATGTAATGGGAAACCATTCCTATTCATTTGTTTTTGCAAAAGTCCCAACTCTGATATATAGAAGCGGTAACTTATGTTTATTCCTATTATTAAAAATGGAGCGCTTTATGAAAGAACTACGTGTTATAATTGTGAAACCTTGTAATAAAAATGTGGAAAGTTATGATAAGACCGCTCGCAAACTTCGAAGAATCTTCAGTCGAGAAAGTGCAAAGAATGTGTCAACCATACGAAGAGTGGTCAACAAATTTGAAGAAACTGGCTCGGTTATGGACAGTAAGACTCCTGTACGTCAACGTACCGGTCGGTCTCTTGAAAACATTGCTGCTGCAAACGAGAGTGTCGCCGAAACCCAGAAAACATCAATTCGGTGTCGTTCTCAACAACTTCATATTTCACGAATCACTACGCAGCGCATTTTGATAAAAGACCTCACCCCTTCCTGCGTACAAAATTCAGCTTACTCAGGAGCTCATACCAGCAGCACACCATGGAAAACGCCGGCAATTCGTTCAATTGGTAATGCCAATGCCAAATCAATGCGAAAAAAGTCATCTTCACCGATGAAGCGCATTTCCATCTGATACACAAAATTGTTGAATTTGGGGCTCAGAAAATCCTCATGCTATCCATGAGAAACAAATGCACCCATAACGAGCAACTGTCTGGTGCGGTTTTTGGTCAGGCGTCGTGATTGGGCCTTACTTTTTTGAAGGCGAGGCCGAAATTGCAGTTACAGTGAACATCATTCGTTACAAGCATAAGACGCCTCAACGCGTATGAAACAATCGGTTTATTGAATTGTAGAAATGTGGGTTGTAGCGAATTTTTGATAAAATTAGAGTTTGGCAAGGACTATGATCAATATTTTTCGTTCTTATTTTTTTCAAAATCGGTTACTATTTATTGACTGTAGACATCTTTGAAGCAACATATTTAGTATTTCACCAATTTTGGCGTTACCTCTGCAGTTTATTTTTTTTGCTAAAGTTAACCAAAATCTTTTTTAAAAATCGGCCTGGAGCGACTGTTTGCCAATTATGTCAAGTCGTGGCTGCAATTTTTTTTATTTGAAATCGGTCAATGTAGGCAGGATGTAGCAAAATTTGACCAACACCCCCTATTTGGCACCACTGTGCTCTCATTTCCATTGATTTGACGTAATGTTCGTGTTTCAGTTTATGTGTTGAACAGTGACATTAACTTCTACACATTTATAGTATCAGTGTAATAAAGTCAATGGATTTGTAAAGCTGATCTCACTCTCACTCTCTGTTTCTTTCCCTCTGTCTGTCTTTTCGCAATCCCCCAAAACCTGAATACTCTGGCATATCTTGTCATTCAGGTAGGGTACAAAATAATTACATTAAATTGTAATGAATTTTACATAAAAACGTTTACGACAACGACTGACTACTTCTATAGGAGCCACTAATGAATGCATTTCTTGGCCAATTCGCATTCAAGTTAACCTTATGGCAACAAATGCTGGCTGAGAATGCATGAATGCATTTACTATCGAGTGCAAATTGCAACAGCGCCACCAATCTGACAGCTAAACGGCCGGGCGGCCCTCGGCCAAGGCAAGGTTAAAAAGGTCTTTTGCAAGGGCTTTCAAGCCACATGACACCACCAGCACCATCAACATCGCCAACACCATCTCCACCCCAAAGATGTACGTCACATTAATTCACGTACTAAGTGCATAATGTATCACACGATGGCACACGTCACGTGATTCCGTTAAAACGACAGCGGCCTCAACACTAACAACATCAGCAACAACAACAATGTCGATACAGGTATCGCACAAACGAGCGAGAAACAGCGAAAGCCTAAAGACATGCAATATGCATGATTAACTTGCGCGATTACCTCGTTCGGCCGCACTCGTCGTCCACCCTTGTACACGTTAGTGACACTTACACACGCGCGCTCTTATACACACACGACGAATGCAGAATATGAATGCGATTGAATGCGGAAATGTGAAAATGCGAAAATGCTACTGCAACTGAATGTTACATCGAATTCACTCATTCAGTCACTCACTTGCACTCACACGAACATGTTGCAGCAAATCGTGTTATTTATACATGTGTGTTTGACTTTAACACTTTCTGTTGGGCCGTGTGTGTGTGTGTGAGAGTGAAACTTAACGGAAATTAACGAAGCCAGAAAATTACCGGTAATTTTATATCACAATAGCGAAAAATCACCGGCAACAATCAAAACACAGGCACCGGTAAATATGAATTTCAGAGATCTGTTATCTGCCAGCAATACGAGTCGCAGAAATGTTACTAGTTCGTATTGTAACAGTCAGCTGTTGCTGAGGAATGTACTTAGAAGCCATTAACTAGTACAGCATTTGAGCGATTAAGTACCTACTCGCTGATTTAAACGTCAACACAATAAATGCATAAGTGTTTATTATCAATACTAATTAATTCAATCGCCTTACACTCAGAAAAATTTTCTTGCTAAATTTAAATAAAATCCATACTCCAGATTAGATTCATATTTCTATTAGGGATGTAACGCACGTTCGCTTTCACATATGTCAATGCGAATTAGTCGGATGATTTTGGGCATTCGCTTTCGTATTCACAAGAACCAATATTCGCATTCGCAAAAAATAATTCACTATTCGCTTTCTCCTTCGATATAGTACACTCACAAGAAAAGACTGAATAGTCACGCCCACGCGATATTTAGGTGAGGTCTAGTGTATTAAAAAACCCGGGTTTTCAAGAACGTCAGTTTTCGGTTTCTTCGAATAAACCGTGGTGTAGAAACCGGTTAGCAACCGGTTTCGATTTTTATGCCAAAATGCTAAACTATTGCCTTTTATAAAGATCGTTTGTTTTTAATTCAGTCGGCTACGGAGTACATAGCCATGAAAAAGCTTGTCAAAATGACGCTCGTAACCAGAGTAATACTACAGGTCCAAATCAGTGAGTGTAAAACTAGAAAGCGCACATCTCACTGATTGAGAGAAGCTCTCCCCAATCCCTTCATGGGATGTTTTGGGACTCTATGTTTATGTTTTTTTGTTACCCAAATATATTTTTATTTGTGATACAAATACAGCTGTGTTTGCTGCCATGCTCTATTGAGAGCAAGAGAATAAAAGAAGGACAAAGGTGGATCATTTAAAGTGAAAGTTATTAGTGTGTATCGGTATTTTTGCATTATTTTCTCAGTCTGTGACTCATAAATTTCCTGAATGGGTGTGGAAATTTGAGATGAAGTGAGTCTTTCTTATGTTCACTAATCTGTTGCATTTTAGTTTCACACACGCAGAAAAATCTGTCTTTTTTCGTTGTTTGGATGCAAATATAACTCGTGTTTGGAGCTTGTCGCAAATATAGTATACTGTTGTCCAAACGGATCGTGTTTGCTACTCAATTACATGCTGGAGACAATGTGATTACAATTTTTAAATAAATGTGTTTATGATCCAAATATATATATGTTTCTGATACAAACACATCTGTGTTTGTTGCAGTGCTTATACTCTCTCGAGAGCAAGAGAATTAAAAAAAGGTAAAACGAGAGCTTCTTCACAGTCTATCTTGTATGTGTGCAACCATATTTTCCAATATTCTTTCAGTCAGTGACTCGTAAATATTCTGTATGCCATCAAGGTATTGTTATGGGAACCTAAAGTGAGGGCCTTGTAAAAATCTGACTTTAATACCGCTCTAAAAAATTAGGTACTGTATCAATAGCTCATTCGACCAACCCAATTTTTCAGTACATTGTGGATTGTTTGGGTCTCATTTTTGTGTTTTAAGGCCTCAGTGGAATCGGAATTGTTAGCGTTATATTTACCTTCCACGGCGCTCCCGAGATTATTGTCTAATGGGTTCAAATCGCAGCTGCGAGGCGGCTAATGGACTTACGAATTTCGACTAATTATGCGATTTTCGAACACAGTGCGCAAAAGATCGATGGTAACGTTGGTTGTGTGGCAAGTAGCGCCGTCCTGTTGAAACCATTCTTCGTCCATGTCATACTCTTCAACTTTTTGGAACAAACACCGGCTGAAAATTGTACGGTTATGCTCGCCATTGCCGGTAACAGCGGCACCTTGCTCATTTTCGAAGTAAAATGGACCTACGATGCCGCCATGGCAAAAACCGCACCAAACAGTCACTCGTAGTAGATGCATAACCATAGTCTCGACGACGTGTGGATTTTCCGACCCCAAATTCGACAACTTTGTTTGCTAAACCATTAAAACCATTATTTTCAGAAAAAATGTTCATCTTCCGCCATGCGATCTTCAGCCCATTTAGCGAAGTGGAAGCGCATCGGATGGCCAAGAGGTTTCGGTTCTTGTACTAGTTGGACTTAAGCCTACATACCGAGCCTTTTCCAAGAATAGGAGAGTTGTTCAATTGCTGCGAATGGTGGAGTGTTGTTGCTTATGACTGGTCCAGCGCACTTCCAGCTACAGTGGCAATATTTTCCACTGGACGAGCACGTAGACGAGTTCTTTTAATAAGCGCCCAGATTGACAAACTCACTTCAGAAATTGATCCATAAACAGGGTTGATGGAACTCTATTTCTATCGGATTTATTTCTTACATTTTGAGTTGGAGGCTCAGAAATTTGGATGAAAGCTTTTAAAATTTCCCAATTTTATTCAAGCGTAAAGCGACCCATTTCGTAAATTTCTAACCTTTATCTAATAACCTGTCACTTCCGAAATGTGAAATTGGCCGTCTGCTTTGATATAACAGGGGGATCAAAATCCGAATTTTAAATGGCCCACCCTTTATTTATTTATTTTAATCAACTTAAGGGCGGATCAATAAGTCCGTGACTTTTCAAACTTCCCTCGTAGCTATATGAAATGAAACACTGCTCCCATCAAGTACCACCTGACTAATAGACTAGATAGTTCCGTCATTTAATTTGTGTTTATCATACAACCTCGTGCAATTTTTAAAAATCGAAAAAAGTGAATTTCGAGTTATTTCGAGTTAAACATTATTTTTTGCGAAACAAAGCCGTCAATCAAACCAAGGAAAAGCTTGATGTATATCATAGGGACTCTGCATCATCGATTTCAATGAAAAAAGTGGTTTACTGACTTTCGTTGTGGTCGCACAACTACAAATGACGCTGAACGTTCTAGACGACCAATTGAGGTCAATACACCCGAAAACATCAGAAAAACCCACGATATGGTCAATGGCCGATAGAAGAGTAAAAGTGCGTGAGATTGTTGAAGCCATAGTCACTTCGTAGGACAGAGTGGTTTCGTTTTTAAATGCTCAGTTGGGTTTAAGAAAGCGGTCTTCAAGATGGATTCCGCGCGTTTGCTCTCAATTGACCATAAACGTAATCGTGTGACAACTTCAAAGGATTGTCTGGAGTTGTTTAATTGGGCTACTAATTGGTACCTCATCCGCCATATTCTCCGGATTTAACCCCCATTGACTATTTACTCTTTCCAAACCTAACTAGCTAATAGGAAGACCAAGACTCCGCTGGAAGGATCAAGTTGACGAATCCCTGCATACACTTGGTATTACCAACTGGAGAGATAAAGCAAAAGATCGAACTGGTTGGCGAAATATGTAATCTTCGTTTTGTAAGGTCCCTGAACCCCCGGGGTTGTTTGAGACCGGATAAGTAAGTATTCCGAAATTTTGGGCAGTAACGTAATTTGACTAAGTAACTAATGTTTTCCTCTTTTATATAAAAATTTTACTACAACTGAACTAGGAAAAATTAATTTAGCGCCATACGACGTTCAATTTTCCATCAGCTTAGATTATTTTTATTCATGTTAGAGTTCAATTTTCCTAGGTGTCGACGAACAATTCTAGTTCTGTGTTATTTTTATAGATTATCTTCACCTGTTATGGCCGTCGGTGGTGCAATGGTTAGTATGCGCGCCTCTTGTACATGAGATCCTGGGTTCGATCCCTGCTCTGACCACCTTAAATTTATTTCGGTGGCGGTCACCTCGCATAGTGACGGCGACACTATCGAGTACTTAACCATGAAAAACCTTTACAAACTACCGTTCGGAGTCGCTGCAAAACTGCGGGTCCATTTTTACTTTTTGCAATTGCAACTCAAGTACCGAACTATGAAACCGACAACTGGCAGTTAAAGCCGTCTAAGTCAGTCCCTTTTCGTTTTACCTCAGTTTTCAGAATTTCCTTTTTAAATTCTATTATCATGTTTTCAAAGGCTGTCAATGAAATCCTTTGAGCTATATTGCGTCTACCAAACACATGTTTGTCGTAATGATGACTATAACTATATAAAATAACTATATTTTATGTGTTCTTCCCTTTACTTCAATTCACTTCATATTTATTCCAAATTATAGACATTAAATGCAAACTTTATAGCTAAAGCTAACATTATAAAATATTTACATTGATTTTCTTAAAATGAAAAATTTTTTACAGAACTATATAAATTGGTTCGTGACATTGCCATAAATCCAGCTCTGTTGGTACTTAAGTATTAACTCAAAGTTATACTCTACTAGGATGCCCCAAAATGGAATTACAAAAATGGGCAATATTTCATCAATAAAAAACGTACAAACCACCTTAAAACTGCCTTTGCCTGATATTAAAAGACCCAAGATGGTTTGGGACTTCAAGTTATCCCCCTGATAACCATTAGGGACCGCCCCATCAGTCTGATTCAAATCGGCCTTGATTTTCGCCGATCGTTTAGGGTGTCCCCTAAACTTTTGTCTAAACTTAAACACGTGATAGCTGAGAACAAAAGCTACAATGTTTGTTCTTACGCCAATTGCCTAGGTGGCTTCGTTTTCGAGATATTCGTGTTTAAAATAATTGCATTTTTGAATGCAATTACAATAAATGCATAATCTACTTTTTAAATAAAAAAGAAATATCATTGAAAATTGCTTCAAAATTGATTTTAAATCAAATGCGACAGGAAATGACTATTAATACAACTAAAACTGAAATAAGAGACCGCTTATCTAAGTGCATAACGCAACAAGGCTCTCATTTTGAAAATTTTCGTTAATTGAAAACATTTTAAAAAAAAATTCGTTTTCATTTCAAACGAAAAAATTAATTATTTAAAATCAATTTTGAAGCAATTTTCAATGCATTTATTGAAAATGCATTCAAAAATGCAATTATTTTAAACACGAATATCTCGAAAACGAAGCCACCTAGGCAATTGGCGTAAGAACAAACATTGTAGCTTTTGTTCTCAGCTATCTCGTGTTTAAGTATAGACAAAAGTTTAGGGGACACCCTGTATATGCACAATTCAGGTATAAATTGATTAGTTGTTTTATTTTTTACGCTTCCCCTCTTCTCGGACTGCCTGGCACCATACTTACTTCTGGGTCCATCATTCTTCGGTATTGTTGTAGTCGCCATGACCGCAGCCATCTTCCGTGCCGGCGATACACGGGACCCAACTTCTTTTTCGAATTGCTCGAGGGAATGCTTTTCGAGAAAAACCTCCTTCAAACTAGGCTCTTCGCTCATGGATTCTTCTACATCGGATTCACCGTTGGCACTTCTCTACAGGTCCTTGAGGCGTTTAATTGTGTTTACAGCCATTTCAACGCTGGCCGTAACTTTTCTATTCTCATCCCTCAGTTGCTTGATTTCATTCAAGGCGTGTTCTTCTGTCTTGCGCTTTTTCAATACTTCCCCTCATCCAGGGGAGTTTCGTGTTTCGAGTTCCGTAGCACTTGCCAACTGTCAATACAGATGTATTTTGTTATTGTAAATTTGTGGTGAATTTTACAGAAGCCAAGTGCGCAATAGAGTATTCAAAATCCGGGCAATTCAAGAAACCGGTCTTACGGTTGCTTCCAAAAATGGAATTTTTTGAAAACCAATTTATTGAAGGGCAAAACCCGGTTTCGGTTATTATATCCAAATCTTAAACACCTTATCCACTTAGCGTGTAAAACACGTTTAATTTGTTTTGTGGCCGGAATTTTAAAATGTTAAACGTGTTAGCGACGCAAACTTGACTCAAAGCTTTAAGAATTGTTTTTTCATTCAAAAAAGTGAATGGTATTAAAATATGTTTCAAACCAAACTTGAAAATTAAAAAATAAATAAATGGTTTCCCATTACATCCCATGAAGGGACAGGGGAGAGCTTCTCACAATCACTTTCCAGTTTTCACTCACTGATTGGGACCTGCAGTTTTACACCGATTCTAAACGGTATTTTGAGAAGCTTTTTCATGGCTAAATACTCGATAGTGTGGCCGTCACTATTCGAGGTGACCGCCGTCGAAAGAAATTTGTAAGGTGATCTGAGGCAGGGCTCGAACCCAGGATCTCATGCACAAGAAGCGCGCACACTACCATTGCACCACCGACGGCCACATGAAAATTAATGTATACAAATTGGGAAAAATTATAAATTTTATGAGTGCAAAATTGAAAATGCCAGCATTACAAAATGTTTATAAACCGTTTCTTTTCAAGTTTTCCCCAATTTTGATTTTCTTTTGGAAATTATATTTATACTTTATATAGAACATTTTTCAGAAAAAGTACTTTTTGTAAGAAAAGGCCATTAGAGTATGAATTTTTTTTACAACGAAGTACTTTTTTTAAAAACATCTACTTTTTAAAGAAGTGGTAGATACTCTCTTTGGGTAAAGGTTATTTTTATATGAAAGTGTACTTACTTTCAAAAAGGCTATCTATTTATCTCAAGAGAAGCAAAGGTATTATTTTATTTTATAGAAAAGATACTTTTAAGAAAAGGAATTTTTGTAAAAAAAGTTATTTTTTAAGAGAAGGTGTTCTATTGAAGTAAAGGGTTTTTTTTTAAGAAATGGGAATTTTTTGTAGAATTGGTCTTTTTTCAAGAATAGGTAAATTTTTAACAGTAGGTACTTATCTCAAGAAAAGTTAGTTTGTTTCACAAAAAAGTACAGTTTAAAAAAAGCTAGTCTTTTAAGAAAATGCAAGGAGATAATTTCCTTTTTTTTAAAAACAGACACTTATTTAAGAAAATTATATTTTTTAAACTTCTTTCACTAGGTTTTTTAAATTTACTTTTTATTGGGTTCAAAACTGCAATATATACTAAATAGTAGTTACAGGCTTCAACTAAATAACTTCCCGTTAAACAAGAAATTTCCCAACATATGTTAGTCTGGACACAAACCAAAGCAAAAGTACCCAATATAGTTAATAATACTGGGTTGTAATACAGTTGTTAAAAAAAAGTTGTTTATTTCTTATTTTTCATTTAGACGCGATCCCGCAACGTGCGAAAAGCAACTTCGTTCCAAAAAAAACTCAGTGATCATCAAGCAGAGTCTTGCTCCTTTGACCGTAACTTTGCGGCCATCATCGTATTTGAAGAAGTACGGTCCAATAATGCCGCCGACAGCTCGAATTCGGCAATTATGTTTACAGACGTACCCATTTAGCAAAGACCGAGCCTTGTTGCGGAAGAGCATAAAAATTGACGTAACTTGCGAAACCCATTTTCCACAGAGCACGAATCTTGATCATAAAACCCAATGAGTTGCTAGTGTTGATTTGCAATTAGCACAAACCTAGAATTGTGACTTTCAGAAACGAACTAAAAAGTTTAATTGTCCGATTCACTTTTGTGAACTAGATAAACTACTTCACGTTGTTCTGCTCGTTTGTTTAAGAAGAAAATTTAACCTCACGGTACCGCAGACTCCAATCGAGAAATTGATCTCAGTTAAAATTATTAAAATCGAGATTTATTAAATAAACTTTCATCTCACACTTGAAAGTTCGTTTACAACAAAAAAAAAGACTTTTATTGGAAAAGTTTTTTATTTTGCGGGAAAAGTACATATTTTTTGACATCAAATTGTAACCACAAAATTGTTACAAAGTAGTCACTATTTTTTGTATCTGGTATTCTGGCAACAAGGTGACAACAAAAAATTCACATCGTAACAAATAATTCACCTCACAATAACAGGTTGTCAAAAGCAGGGACAGCAAAACAAAAACATATGGTTTTCTGCACAACATGAACGCGGCAAAAAAGGAAAAGTAAGTATTTAATATATTTATGTTTTATTGAATTAAAATTAATACATTATTATTTAGGGAATTTGAGCGCACCGCAAAGGTACAGCTGGAATGCTATATTCCTCAAGGAAATAGATGAAGAAATTTACTTTAGCGCCAAATCTCTGATCTACATCAAAATTTCACCACCTACAAAAGCCACTGCGCTGAAGTCAAAAGTTTTTTCCCCCCAGAGATCGGTCGAATTTCTTGAGATATAGGCCTTTAAAGCTTGCGTATATAATCGCTCATATCTCAGGTATTTATAATCCTTTCTGGTTGAAATGGATATCTTTACAAAGGTTTTTCTAGATTCCATGAATATATGCTGTAACATCTTTATTTTTATTAACCCATTAGGAAAGTAATTAAAAAACGATTTTGTAACCCCACTTTTCCGATCAAAATTTATTTTTTGGGCTAAAATACCCTATTATACGTGTATTTTTTCTAGTAGACAAACCCCTAGCCATGTTTTTAAGGTATAATGTTTACCAATATCCCTTCAAAGACCGGAGATATTTACGTTAAAAGATGTTAAATACATTTAGCGCTTTTTCAATCTTTCTAATACAAAAACAAGTCCTTTCTCCTTTCTGCTCCATTTCCATAGCACATAGTAACAATAGTCCTTCTTCCATTTAATTATGCCCTCTTACCGTTATGTTACAAAATATATCATTTATTTTTTCCGTATACACTTATATTGTTTACTTGTAGAACTGAAGCCCCTGGTGGGAGAAGATGTAACTCATTTCACTCATACCTGATTTCAAAAAAATTAAACAAAAAATGTTTAAATTTAATTTTAATTATTTAAATATCGGATGTTGACTTTTTTCTTATCGAAAACATAATCAGATTCCATGGAAACATTAAAAGAAGGAAACTATTGTTTCTGAAAAAAAAAATGAGTTAACACATTTTTCCACCAGGGGCGTCAATTTATAAAATGTTTTTGCATCAACAATCCGGCAAACAAAACAGCTGTTACGCGCTGTTACACTTTTTACCAAGAAAATGTGTCAGAATACATATTTGTGGCAATTGACACATTGCTGTCAAATAGTAACCGTGGTGACTTTTGTAACCCTGCCACAAAAGCCTGTAAGTAGCAAACAAAATATTAAATATTTTTGCGCCAAACGAGATCTAAACGATGAACAAAATATTTTTGGAACAAAATAAATATTTTTGCGCCAAACGAGATCTAAACGATGTCTTTTTTCTTTTCCATATGCACTGCCCTAATATGACACACCCAAACAAAACGTCCATCACTGTGCAAAAACAAGCGTTCAAATTGTATTGCTTTTGTTGTTTACTCATTTCATATCCTTGAAATTTTAATTGTTCCCGCCTGTGACGAACACATTGAGATTGAGCGTGATGGCATTTAGTCGGCGATTAATGTATTAAGTATCATTGTAAAATTGAATTACAACGCTTGACTGACATCGATAACATTGACTTAATTATAATAAGTTGTAAAGTAGCGTAGTTGCGAAACATAACAACAACTACAACTGCAGTAATATTGACAAATAATCAGCAACTACGACAGCAGTTAGTTAACATTAATGTAATCGAATTGCAATCACTGTTATCAGTTTTATTCAATACAAGCTGATGCGGCACATCTGGTGGGACCACAAAGACATCGCGAAATTAAGCATGAAATGTGTTATAATTGAATTTGTCAAGTGACTATGATTGGCTTAATCATCATGGTCTTATAAATAGTGGGGAACACTAATCCATACAATGTGGAGGAGGAGGATGAATGTATATTTGGGCTTTGAAGAAATTTGGTTAATATGTTAAAATTTAGTATAATTTCAATTAAAAGATCCAACAATAAGAACGTGAGCTGCAATATCGACAATTAGATTATAAATATTTTCAAAGAATACCAACTTATTTCGGTTTACAGATATTCAAATTAAATTAACAGCCCTATTCTGGTAGGGTTACAAAAGTCACCACGGTTACTATTTGACAGCAATGTGACAATTGTCATAAATCGGTATTCTGACACATTTGTTTGGTGACAAAAGTAACAAAAACTGTTATCTGCGAAAGAGGAAGTAACAGCGCGTGACAGCTGTTTTATTTGCCGGAGAGTTCACACAAAATCATTTTATAAATTCTACAAGTAAACAATAACGCTGTATACGGGAAAAATTAATAATATATTTTGTCCCAAAACGATAAGAGGGCATAATTAAATGGAGGAAGGACTTTTGTTACTTTGTCCCATGGAAATGGAGTAGAACGAAGAAAGAACTTGATTTTGTGTTAGAAAGATTGAAAAAGCGCGAAAAGTATTACAAAACTTTTAACGTAAACATCTCCCGTCTCTGATGGGATATTGTTTAGGTAATATACCTTTAAAAAAAGACCAAGGTATTGTGTATTATCGGAACCTGCCAAAAAATGTTAGCAGAAAAGTGAGGTTAAAAAACATTTTTTTAATTAGCTCCACTATGGGCTACGAAAAATAAATACGTTTATGCATTGATTTCTCGAGCTTAGAAAACCCTTTGTAATGATTCCCATTTCAGCCAGATAGGGTTATAAATACCGGAGTTACGAACGATTATATACTCAAGCTCTAAAGGCATATATCTCAAGAAGTTGGACCGACCGCGGGGAGAAAAACAACTTTTTGAACTCACCGCAGAAACTTTTGTCGGTGGTCAAATTTTAGATCAGAGAGTTGGCACTAAAGTTAATTTCTTCTTCTATATGGCGCTGATGCGCAGTTGTATTCTTTCCGGTTAGGATCTCTGGATGTTCCTTGAGGAAGGCAATATAGCATTCCAGCTGTACCTTTGCGGTGCGCTCAAATTCCCTAAATAATAGTGTATTAATTTTAATTCAATAAATCGTTAATACATTAAATACTTAATTTTCCTTTTTTTTACCGCGTTTATTTTGTGCAGAAAACCATATGTTTTTGGTTTTTTGTCCCTGCTTTTGACAACCTTTTATTGTGAGGTGAATTATTTGTTACGAGGTGAATTTTTCGTTGTCACCGTGTTGCCAGAATACCAGATACAAACAATGGTGACAACTTTGAAACAATTTTGTGGTTAAAATTTGATTGTTAGCACGTACACAGAGTAGGGGTGTAAATGTCTGTTGTTATCGAAACTTCAAAACCCAAAATGAGTGAAACACTTTGGTTAATGTATTTACGTTGCTGTAATGCAAGTTTTGTTACCTGTTATTTCTGTCATTGACAATTCCGCGCCAAATTAATTTTCGTCACTGCAATGACTTGATTAATTGCGAATTTTGTAGGAAATTATAAAATTATGTTGCGGAAATTATATAATTTAGTAAGACTGTGAGATTTGAATTCTTTTTATTTAGTTATCTTATGCTTTTTCTAAAATGTATTTTTTATGAGGGTTTTTCGAACGGTTTCAGCTGACGTTACTGCAACGAATCAGATGTTAATGTGATGAAATTCACAAATTATAGTCCGAGGTAACAAAGTGTTGCAATTTTAAAACTCAATCAAAAAGAGCATAAAAATGGTACCGAGCAGTTTTACGTACAATTCAAGGCGGATCAGCTGGTGATACTAGGGACAACCGTTCACGTTCCAGAGGATATGGCACATGTTGGCATGACTTGTAAGAAAATCCTGTAAGAACCATCTAATGTGATGATGTAGCAGATGTGGATGACGGGCGTGATTGTGTGCGGATATTAAAATTCAGACGGCAGTTGATAGCTGAAGATCCATGAACCTTCTGTCTCCTCTCATGCGCAAGGCATCCATGCTTGTATCAGTTTTAATGGGAAACTACCTGTTTGGTACACATGCGGCAATACCTAGAGTGCCCAAAAAACAAAATTTTTTAAAACCCGGTTTTCAGTTGTTCAAAGAACAGGTTTTTGGTTCTCAATTTCGGCAAATCACGATGAAATGTTATTTCGGACTTTTGCTTTAAATTAAATTACAATTTGATTTGCAACCATTCCATATACTTATTCGTGTTTAGAACTCAAATCTGATTTATTTTAAATTAGTTGGATTTATTAGTTGAAACAGACACATGGATCGCCCTTTTTGAATACAGGACATAATACACTGAGACTCCAATCGTCGGGCATAGATTCCCCCAGCTATATACCGCATATAAGTCGATGCATGTGGACTAGCAGTCCTTCGCCACCTGCCTTCGCAAAAACAACTTGATCCTCAAGGTTTGATCCATTTGCCTGATGTTCACGAACTTCCTATGTCCAGGAATGTGACCATTCTATTCTGATCTATCAGGAATAAGAGTGTGGTACTTCTTGTCAAAGTGTGGGTCGGCCACAGTCTAATCAATAATTCTTGGAAGGTCAGGCATTGTGTTGAGAATGACATTGTATCCGAAGCCATTTTCTGGCCAAAGTGACAGTTTTTTGAGTCTAATAGCAGTGACAGTGGTATGCTGCCTAGCTACAATGTCGTTCCCAACTCAACACACCAGACGAAAACGCCATACAGCATTGTTGGTGTAAGGCAGAGGCCACGCAATGAGTGGCAGACCGGCGAGCGAGTTTGAAAGGCAAGTGGCTTTATTGTTAAAATGCCATTGTCAAGGGAGGTCTGTTTAATGTTATTACGCGAAAATTGTATCGTCTACGAAAAAGAAAATCGAGCAAGGCTACATTACGGCGAATTTAAACATTTATATATCGGTCGCTGGTGGCGCAATATACATGAGATCCTGGGTTCCCTGTTCTGACCACCTTAACATTTCTTTCGGCGGCGGTCACCTTGCATAGTGGTGGCGACACTGTCGAGTATTTAGCCATGAAATAGCTACTCAAAATACCGTTCGGAATCCGGTTAAAACTGTACGTCCCCTATCAGTGAGTGTAAAACTAGAAAGCGCACTTCTCACTGATTGTGAGAAGCTCTCCCCAATTATTTCATGGAATTTAATGGAAAACCATTTTGTTTGTTATAAACAAATCAATGCAAATTTCCAGACAAATTTTTGGAAATACTGCCGAATGTCTGTGAAATTTTTTGATTTGCTGTTACTTTTCAATTTGGTATCTGTCTTGTCATAATAGCGGTCGACTTTGTACAGATGGAATTAATAGCATCACATTCACTTTTGCTTTTTTCCCTTACTGCTCAGAAACCCACTTCAAAAGTGGAACAAGTTCTATTCCTGAGCGGCGCCGATTAGACGCTCAGAAATGCCGCTCATTGCGTAGTCACTTCAATGTTATTTGACATCGATACCGCTCAGCCGCTCGGCACTTTGCCGTTCATTGCGTGAACTCGACCTAAGTACTGCCGTATACAGCCAATGAACTATATGCGGGTTCAGGCCCCAGCGATTTCCTTTTGGCCGTTTGCAGGTATATACCTCTATCACAGCCTTTTTGATTCTTTCCAGAATGTTAACAACTAAGTGCACTAAAGATTTAAATGAAATACATTTTTTTTAAACTGCATATGCTTTATTTTTTAAACTATTTTGTAGAAATAAAATGCTAGTGTATGATTTTCACTGTGACCCACTGTAAGAAAGGTTGAGAAAGGGGATTCGAAGCATTTGTGCCTCGATTCATGACCCATTTCTGTTCATTCACTGGAGCCAGTACACACGCTGAGAAATCTGTATTTTTGTTGTTGTTTAGATGCAAATATAACGTGTTTGTAGCTTGTCGAAAGTATAATGTACTTGTGCCCTAACACATTGTTTTTGCCACTCAACATATGTAACATGTTTGAGACACAATGATTAATAGGTTATAATATATGTTTTTGAGACCCACATGTGGCTTTGTTTGTTGAAAACCGCTAAAAACAAATACGAGACAGACAACAAAGAAACAAAAACAAAACAGATCTACAATTCATGAAAACAATAAGGTTATTCACGAAGGGCTGATTAATTGGATATTTGATGAAAACATTAAAAATAATCTCTGTGCTGCGTGAACACCCTTATATGTTATTTAGTCGCATATTTGATTACCTTTTTCTATCAGCTGTTTTCAATCAGCTTTTCGGCAAATTAAATTTTTGTTTACAATTGAAATTATTTTATAATGCCTAAGCAAAGCATAAAAAACGAAATAATCGACTTCAGAGTCCATTTGAGTATTTTGGAAATTGAATCAATTGATATTTATTTTGATTTTATGTTGATATTTATCTTTTCGCACAAAAAAAGCAACATAAACAACAATGCTACCAATATTTAAATATCAAATTTGAGATGCCAGATGCTAAAAATTCCCGTTTTTAGTGTTGTCAGTTGTGGTATTTCCCAACACTACAAACAATCATATACTCCATTAATCACTTCCCAAAGGCAAGGGTTGCTCGAAGTTGATGAAAATATTTCCATATATTTTGTTGTTGGTGAGTTAATCATTTACGCGGTTACACTGTTAATCAGCCCTTCGTGAATAACCTAAATGCTTGCAAATATGTAAATGTTTCCTGCAATGTGTTGCTGGGGCCGACATTTTTCAGCGTGCAGATTTTCAGATTTTAAATATCGTGCTTTTCGACTTAAGACTGTCTACTCCAGTTGAAATCTTCACACAAGACACTTTTACAATTTTATTATTTAGTTGCACAACATTCAAGTTCCGCCCTTAACGCCAACTACAACACAATACCATAACCTTTTCCCAAATTGTGACAATTCATGCTTTAAATGTCAACACCAACCTTAATCGAATAGCATTGCACTGAGAGAAAAACAAAAACAAAAACAAACAATCCGATTAATTATATTGAAAATAGAGGTGCAGCACGATTTAAAACAAATGAATACAAAGAAACAAAAAACAAATCACAAACTTCATTCGTGCAATAAACAAATTAATTAAACAAATTTGTAGCGATAACTTAAATGAACTCCACATGTTAAAAACAAAATTACGTAAATTAAATCTGTTGCTGTTGTTGAATTTCGTCGAGAAAACAAACAAGACGAGAAACTCCCAATGAAATCTTTTACAAGACCGAATGGGGCAAAAAAAAAAATAAAAATCAGGTAAATCACAATATCAACTAAATGGAAATAAATTTCATAGATTTAGTTAAAAGCCACATAAGATAAAGTAAAATCAATTTAACATTTTACTCGTAACGAATAAAATAAGATAAACTTATATATGTACGTACACTTGCAGAAGAAGAAGAAAACCAGCAAAAACTTCGAACCGAGTATCTCGCTTTTATAGTCTACTACACCTGAGGTTGCAAACGATAACAGCCAACTCCGAATTATCCTCCCGATCGTTTCATGGGCAGAACGTTAACGTCGATACATTCATATGCAAGTACACATGTGTAGATACATATGGTGTAGCCACTTAGTTTGGATACATGTGTCTGTATGTAAAATATAGTATTGTAATGCATTTTATTTAATAGATTTATGTAATGGATTTAAGTGGTTAAATAAAGCTATAATTTAAGGCTACAAAACATTAATAACAAAGTCGATTTTTTGCATCCACTAAAACAACAGCAGCACTATCGGCAACATGATGTTGTTTGTTGGCCTCAACAACGTGCATACAAACAACAACAAGTTGCAACTTATTTAACCCAATTTGCATACAAGACAATAATTCAATAAAGCCATAAAACCGCATAATCAATCTATAGAAGAAAATTGAAACAACAACAGCAACGCAAAGAGAGGAAAAAAACAAATCACTTTAACAGACTCTTATCTTTCCTTATAACATCATGACACCCTACACTGGAAGGTTAAGCAATATCTAATTGCATTGATAAATGTAACAAGTTGAACTACTACATAATTAATAATTGTATTGTTATCAATACTATGCAAAATATAGTTCTTCATTGAATGGAAGTAAAATTTCATTAATGGAATTTTGATGTTGTCCAGCGGAAATCTTCAGAGAGATTGACAGAAATTGTCCACATAACTAAACAATTGTAGCTCATTTACTGAATCGGCTTGGCTCACTTTAACTCGTAAACATACTTGTTTCCCAATCTCTAAGTGGCAGGTTGCCGGTGGTTCTGTTTCTCTTGCCCACTGTACGTTTCCGTCTTAACTGGACACCAGCACTCCGCCACAACTGCAAGCCGAATCACGAATGCGAGAACATAAAAAACTCATATTGTTAATAATAAAATATAATAATAATGAAAATAACTGGTAGACATAACATTTATTATTATTCTTTATTTTTTTATTATTTTGCCAGCATTTAAAACAATAAAGCCAACAACAAAAATATGGACTGCACAACGAAGCGAGCGAGTAGTAGTGGTTGATATTGTGGCAGTCCTGGTCTTTCGTTACGATTAAATTGTGTCTTGGGATTATAATGGATCAGATACAACACGAGATCAGTTAAATTGCGATAAAAAAGAGGTAACGGCAACAAGTGCTTTTGCTTTTGCTGTTGCTCCTGCTAACAACTGACACGGCGTCGAACCGAAAGTGTTTGATTCAAGTTGTTATTACATACAGTCGTGTTGTTGTGGTTCCTTACCGGGGGCAATCACTGCAGTTTGACATAAAACCTGTTCGACATAAACTAAGTGCTCTTTTCGATCGATTCGATTCAATCAAAACCTTTATTGCATCACAATTTTGCGTTTCTTGAGTTTGTAGTGTTAAAGTTGAAATGTGTCTATCATTTCAAAGAGGTCGCTTATTGAGTATTTTAGAAAATGTACACAATTTTAAATGAATTAATATTATTTAGATTCTATTTTTGGTTAATGGTTTGTTCACGCTGCTGCGAAATTGAATTCTTTCACAATTTGTGCTGAATTTTAGTTGAAATTTCTCAGTTTACCATACATTTTGGCAACTACGAAATTGAGATATTTACGACAATTTTGCTTAAATTGACTTGAAATAGACCTATACAACGCTGTATTTAATTTACTCCACAAAATGTATTTAGTACTTTTTTGCAAATATGCGCGACAACGACGCCAACACAAAATATGTCGGTGCGCCGCCGTCGTAGACAAATTTCGAAGTTCACGCCGCCGTCGTCTAAGGCTCCCCTCGGATTAAAATATTAGTCGATTTGACCGGCTAAGCCGAGTTTGTAGATCCAAATTACTAAAAAAAAACATCCAAATATTTCACAAAAACAACGATATGAGACTTAAGGTAATAAAAACTCCGCCGACTCGAATAATTAGGGGTCGGCTTAGTTCCCTAAATATGTGGTTACTCCAATTACAACAAAAAATAACAAAACCGTTGCATGCCGCCTCATTCATCAAATTGAAATTTTAATTTTTCATTGAGATGGATTAGTGGGAAGAAAATATTATATGTGTAGGATCCGTGCTTCCTGTTAAGGTTCCTGCAAAAAAATGCAGTCAAAGAGTGGATACATAAATAGTTTCCCTTTACATCCCACGAGCTTCTCACAATCAGTGAGCTGTGCGCTTTTTACATTTACACTCGCTGATTGGGGCCAACAGTTTTAGACCGATTCGAAGGTCGGTAATTGATCTGTAACATACAGTTGCATTTATGACTTAGAAAACTGTATCAGTCTTTGAAATATTTTAGTATAAACTTCTCATACTACATGTCAACTTCTCATAAATTCATTCAAAACTAACAAAAATAAGGCCAACTACTTATATACAAATTTCAGAAGGAATTTAAAATATTTAAGTTAAACTTATAACCAAAAGTTAATCAATCTTTCGTAACATTTTCAATTAAATGCGTTCTTGTGTCCATTGAAAAGTAAATCAACAACTTATTAGTTTTTTCAGTTACGTACGTAATTAATTGGAGTACGAAATTAATTTACATGTAACATTTTATTTCAATTATAACGGGGTTTTCAATAAGAGCGCTACAAAAGTTTTTTTTAAATAAAACAAAACCGGTTTTAGATACCAGTGGAATTCTTTATTCCTGTGAAAGTACGTCCGATGCCATTATGTATGGAACTCGATTTCTTTTGCATGGTCACTACGCGCACGCTTGCAGAATTTCAGACGCTGAACCCCATTTACGACGATTTTCAAGCTTAAATCGGCCGATACTGCTGCAATATCACGTTCGATATTCGTACGAAGTTCATCAATCGTCGCTGGCTTGTTGGCATAGACCATAGACTTGACGTAGCCCCACAGGAAATAATCTAACGGCGTCAAATCGCACGACCGAGGCGGCCAATCGACTGGGACATTTCGTGAGATAACACGTTCACCAAATTTGGTTTCCAATAAATTGATTGTGGCATTTGCTATGTGGCTTGTGGCGCCGTCCTGTTGGAACCACATGTCCTCCAAGTCCATATTATCCAATTGGGGCCAAAAATATTCGGTTATCATTGAACGGTAGCGATTCGCATTCACAGTAATGTGCCGGTCTTGATCATCACGGAAGAAGTACGGCCCAATGACGCCGCCGGTCCATAAACCGCACCAAACCGTAATTTTTTCGGGATGCAATGAGGACTCATGGATTACGTGTGGATTGCTGTCTGACCAATAACGCATATTTTGCTAATTGTGGAAGCCATTCAGCCAGAAATGAGCCTCATCGCTGAAGATGATTTTCCGATCTTAAGCGCTCTTAAAGTTGAGGCCACTGACTCCAAATTTCGGTAATAAATTTTAATAATTTCGACTCGTTGTTGGCTCGTATATCTTTCCATGATGAAATGGCAAACCATACTGAATAGAAATGTCAACAGAGCGGGAAAAAATATGGCGTCGTTTGCTGTCCCTATCGAATTACTTTTCTAGCGTCTCTGTTGAAAAACCCGTTATTCGTAATCAACTTATTACACGCATAATATGCTTACGACCAATTAATATTTAGTCACGTATTTAGCTGTTTCAGTGCCAAAAAGATAAACTCATCAGTTCGCTTCTTCCAAACATTTGGGTGTACAAACACAACTTACGGAGGATCATACATATGAATCAACTATTACCTTGGGGAAGATCGTTTACCCATTACCCATACGGTATGGGGAAATCAGTAGGTAGCTTCCAACAGCGTTGGGGAATTACCCATTACCTACAGGGTATCGGAAAAATAAGGGGTAGCTACCCATGACAATGGGGAGTTACCCAGCACGACTAGCCACTACCCACAGGGTAATGGGGAATATAATGGATAGTTACAAGAGAGTCCAAAAAACCAGCATTTTTTAGAAACCGGTTTTCGCTTTGTTCGAAAAATCAATTTTTCAAGAAAACGGTTTCCGGTTTTTAATTTTGGGAAAACCCGGTGAAACCGGTTTTTTCGTTTTTTTTTTTGTTTTGTTTTAAATTAAATTACACACGTATAACTTACAATATATTTGTTTAACGACCATTTCATATAATTATACGTGTTGAAGTCTCGAAATGTCACAACTGTATTAAATTAAATACAATATAATTTAAAAAAAACTATATATTTAAAATTAAATTGTTAGAGCGTTAGGTCTATTTTAAATTATTTTATTCTTCAATATTTCGCAAACCATTGGGTAGCATCATCAGGCAGATAAATACAATTATCAATTACAAATTAAATGTAAAAAAAAATAATGAAGATAAAAATTAAAATAAAATTTTGAATTATAATTGTACTTATTTTCGTGACGATGCTACCCAATGGGTAGCGAAATATTGACGAATAAAATAATTTAAAATAGACCTAACACTCGAACATTTAAAGTTTAAAGGTCGAATAAATCATCACATTTTAAAATATATGTATATCACAATTTGGAATCCGTGTTTAATATAAAATTTAAAAGTTTTACTAAAATTCGCAATAAATGATTAAAAATCGAAAATCATATTCAAATTTGAAAAAAATTTTCATGTATGAAAATCTTATTAACCCTGCTGTTAGATTAGAAAAAACTTACGAATCTTAGATTGAGGGACCATTTGGTCCATACTGCAATTTTCATCCAAAATAATAATTTTATCTTATCCTTTGTAACTATTTTGGTTCAATAATTTCTAAAGCAAGTATTTGACATATCAAAAACATCTTCTAAATATTTGACATGAATTTACATTCGCTTGGTAATGAAAAAATGTACTATTGACCAAATGGTCCTCTAACCTAAGATTCGTCATTTTGTATTTTTCTCAGTCCTGAATAAAGTTAGAAAATTTAATTTTCGCACATAACATTGTTTTATTAAAAGACCCCATTAGCAGAAAAATTTAGTCAGTATATATCACCGTTCCAAAGTTACAAGGGAAAACAGAAAAAATTTGGACCAAATGGTCCTAATCTAACAGCAGGGTTAAGTTGAAAACATTCAGTTAGCAAATAATTTTAATTTTGAAAATTGATAAAAAGATGTTTGAAAAACTTAATTAATTCGAAATTAATTCTAATTCAAATCATAAAATCCGTTTGAAAACAAATTGTTTGGATATCATATCATATTTCAAAATGGAAATCATGTTTCTCAATTCAAAAATTTCACTAAAAATTCGAAAATCCTATTATTTATTATTATTTTTTTTAATGATATTAACACAAGCTAAGTAAAATCCTATTAACCGGTTAAACGACGTCAAATAACCGGTTTCCGGTTTGATCGAAAATTAAATTTTTTAAAAATCCGGCACACGGTTAATAGCAAAAATCCCGGATAACCGGTTTCCCCGGTTTTTCAGTTTTGGACACTTTACAAGATACCCACTACGATGGGGAATTACCCATCACGATTACACACGGGCTATAGGTAGGCGGGTTTTACCATTCCCACGGCGATAAATAAAGGGTTAGCCAGGGTAACCATCCACATTTTTGATCGAAAATATGGAAAAATTAGAAAAACTGTTTAGATGGTGCTGTGGCCGTCGGTGGTGCAATGTTAGTGTGCGCGCCTCTTGTACATGAGGTCCTGGGTTCGATCCCTACTCAGCCCACCTTAAAAATTTCTTTCGGCGGCGGTCGCCTCGCTTAATGACGGCGACACTATCGAGTATTTAGCCATGAAAATGCTTCTCAAAATACCGTTCGGAATCGGTGTAAAACTGTAGGTCCCAATCAGTGAGTGAAAAACTGGAAAGCGCACAGCTCAGTGATTGTGAGAAGTTCTCCCCATTTATTTATATTTATTTAAATAATTTAAAATAGACCTAACGCTCGAACATTTTAAGTTTAAAGGTCGAATAAATCATCACATTCTCAAATTCGCATTAAATGGTTTAAAATCGAAAATCATATTCAAATTTGAAAAAGATTTTCATGTATGAAAATCTTATTAAGTTTAAAACATTTAGATATTAAATAATTTTAATTTTGAAAATTGATAAAAAAAAAAAGCTCAAAAAAATTTTTATTTTTTCGACTCGGTGCTCCGATTCTGAGATACAGACATAAGGGCATTTTAGGGATTGTTTATTAAAAACAATTGTAGTTTTAGCGATTTAAAAAAAAAAATTATGATGTATTAATTGCTTAAAGCGTCATTTGGAGATAAACAAAATATTCTTTTTGCGATTGGTTCGAGTTATAGCCACTTTTGTATTTTGGTGATTTTTTTATTTTTGCGATTTTTGAAAAAAAAAATTCTATCATACGAATTGTACCTTCTTATTGTATGTAAATTACAACTTTTTGTTAACATTTTGAAAATTTAGTTTGAAAATTTAAAGACATTCTCGAATCCACTTAAATTCCAAAACGAGTCAATGACAAATCTCTGTGCATTTGATATTAATCACAAAGATCGTAATCAAAAGTTCAATATAATAGTGGATGAATGCAATGATGGCAATAGAGCTGAGAGCAACAACCAACCAACCACACAACGGCTGAGACGGGCGCATGGAGTTTAAGAAGGCGATGGTAAAAATAAAACTAATGACAATCACAGACAAGCAAAAACAAAACGGATAAAAATATCCAACAAAAGTGAATGGGTAGAAACTGAAAATAATAAGAATACGAATAGAAAAAAACACCAAATGCTACAACTTATTTAATAATACATAACTATAATAATAATAATAACAATAATAAACAAGTGATAATAATAAGATTTGTTTCCTTCTCAGTTATTAACAAGTTTTTTGTTTGTGTCTACAGATGTTGCTGTTCCTTCTCAATTCCATTGAGAATTTTTTGCTGGAGGGTGAGATTTTTATTGACTGAAATGCAAGACACTGAACCAAAGTCACGTGACAACTTTTACTTGCTGCCAAGAGGCGTCTTCATATTATACAATTCGCTTTGGCGATGTTGCATTTTATGTTTGGTGGTGGTGTGTGTGTTTGCTCGATTGTTTGACGCTCTCAGCATAATTCGTTGCTTTTAAATGCGATTACAACATTGTTCACACATCTCCAAACATGACAGCGTTTGTGCCACAAAGATGTTGCATGATGGCATTTGCGCATCTGGGCCGTGTGTTTGTTGTTGTATTTACGTATTTGTGCAATAATTTGCTGTTGTTGTTGTTGTTGTTGTTCATGTGCTTTTAATTCGCCGCAGTTGCCTCATAATAAAATTAAGCTAATCGCTGAATCACATTAAGTATTTTCAGCGAATGAATTTAATAATAACAACAACCAACGACGTCAACAATAAAAGTAAAAGTTATCCTACAACTTTCAACTTTCTGCGGTCATACACACTCACACTTGCAGACGTGTGCACATACAGTATCGGGTAAAACTGTTCCAACTAAAGGTCAGTGCTAAAATTAACATTTCGGGAGAAATTTAATAAACCTCCATACACAAATACAAATTACTGGTAAATTTGTAGGACGAAAAGATTTAAAATCTCTGTCTGTTTAAAAAGCACAAAGACTTTTAATGAAAAAAAAATAAAAAAACGAGAAAAAGGGTAAAAATTTCAATGTTGCTCAATATTTTCCGTACGACTGTATTTACTACCAGACTGCATTTAGTACCAGTATCTAGTACCAGGCTTTGCTGTATTTAGTACCAGACTTTAGTTGAAATTTATATTTAAAAAAACAAAACAAAAACAAGCACTCGATTAATGACTCACATAGTCCATTGTGATACCACGAGCTAACGAGATTAAGCGTTACTGCAGAACGATTTAGTTTGCTCTATGAATCTCAAGGGCTTGTGTGAGTTAATTCGCCCAGATGCCTAAATTGGTAGCATCCCATAGTAGACATACTCCCACGAGTTTGGCTGGAAACGTGTACAAAAAATGTTCAGTGAATTTGCTCCCTTCCAGATCATTATAGCTCCTTCTTGGACTTTATTGTACAAGCATTTATAATGGGTCTTCTAATAGCTACTTGACAACTTTGAATTTAATTTGTGAACGCACTATTTCACTGATCATCTAAGTGTTACTTTCCTTTTTTCAGTAAACTCAACATGTTCATCATGCTAAAGTACACGAACGAACAACGTATGCAAATTATAAAAATGTACTACCGAAATTCGTAGTCGGTGACCGCAACTTTAAGAGCGTTAGACCTAGTAGACAAGCAATAACAAGTCTAGTGCAGAAATTTAAGTCTACATACTCATTGTGTGATGCTGCCGTGCCAGTGGGACAACGGGTTGGTCGAAGTGACGAAAATATCGCTGCCGTTCAGGCGTCCGTAGCAAACGATCCAAATCAACCGATTCCGCAGCGTTCTCAAGAACTGAGCATCGCCAAGACCACTTTATGGCGGGCAACAATTTTGTTCATCATCCCCTTTCGTTCCCACTCCCAGCAATTCATATAATAACCTTTCGTTTAGTCTATTTCGAGCTACAATTCCAGCTATAATTTTGTTCGAATAAATAATATAAGCGGTAGATGGCGCTGTACTTGGAATTTAAAGCCGGAATCACAATGCAAGCAACATTTTCAATAGGCGTTCGTAATGTAAGCAACAGTTTACTTCGAATCGAGATGTTTGTACTAACAGGTGATACCAGTATTACGACCAATATATGAAGGAAACAATAAAATATATTTTGTTTTCGTGTCAAAGTTAACACAAATGTACATATGTCAAGAATAAAAGTAAGGCAGGAATTACAAAAACGAAATACATTTGAATCTGAATCTTCACGTAATGAACAGAAGGAGAAGCAAATAATTTAAGTTGTTCTTATAACACAACCTCTATTAGTTGCATCATGATTCAAATGTCACAAATGTTTGTATTTTGAATATTAAAAAACGTTAATGAATTTAAACGTATTTGCTATTAGCATAATCTACAGATAAAATTACGTTTTATAATGCAAAATTTTAACACAAATGGGTTCAATTTTCATTGATGTTTTTAAGTTTGAAAATGAAATTCGAAGTACAGCGCCATCTACTGCTTAATAGTACATTATTTATTCGAACAAATATATTGCTGGAGTAGAAATAGACCAACTTCGGAGACAAATTTGAGTTACATTTTTGTAAAAAAAAATAACAAGCCTGTGTTAGATAACACGGGCGCATAGGTCAGACGTAGAATACGTTAGCGTATACATCGCCAATCCTTTGTATTAATGTACATACACACACATTTACACGCTGCTCGCAGAAGTAAACAAACGACAGCAAAGATCTGTAAACTTTCAAGCACACACAAGTGTCCACGCTCCCCTCCCTTCATTTTATGTTCCCCACCAAACGAACTAATAACCGACCGATCCAACTTCTCGATAAATAAACAAAGCACAGCAAAGCCAAAATCATTTGATTTCACAATAACAACAAAAACAACAGCGGCATTTACAAACCAACAACAACAGCGGCATGTAGAAAAAAAGTCTAAAATATCATGCTCTTAAATATTTATTTCCTTAACTACATAAAACTTTTATATATAGACATATAATTTTTTTAATGTAATTCGAAACAAAACATATTACCAAAACTGAGTAACATATAAAAATTGCTAAAATATGTTTTAATATTTAAGTAAAAGTGGGTGAAAGTTGACAAACATTTTCTCAAAATTTTGTGCTCCAGATCAACACCCCTACCTTACCGTATAACGTATTCTACGTTAAAAACGAAAAGGCATTATGTGAAATTCTGTGTATGAGAACGAGTTGGCATGAGAAACGAAACTGTCGCTTGCTTGCATTGTGAATGCGGCTTAATTTTCAAACATAAAAACATCAATGAAAATTGAACCCATTTGTGTTAAAATTTTGCATTATAAAACGTAATTTTATCTGTAGAATATGTTAATAGCAAATACGTTGAAATACATTAACATTTTTTAAGATTCAAAATACAAACCTGGATGTGACATTCGAACCATGATACAGCTAATAGAGGTTGTGTTATAAGAACAACTTAAATTATTTGCTTTTCCTTCTGTTGATTACATGAACGAACAATCAAATTCAAATGTATTTGGGTTTTGTAATTACTGTCTTACTTTTATTCTTGACATACACTTGTGTTAACCTGGACACGAAAACAAAATATATTTTATTGTTGCTTTGATATATTGGCCGTAATACTGGTATCACTTCCCAGTTGGAAATTTCCTATAGACATCATCAATGACAAAGAACTGACTTGTCAGTGTCACTGCTGACTTTCCGACCCGCTCCCATACAAAAAACGTCATGGCACCTCCTGACATTTTCATACATTTGGTCAAAAGACAGCAGAAATTATCCACAGTTTGTCAACAGTGGTGATCGCCTTATGACATATACACAAGACGTCTTGAGTAACCATTCATCAGTGGGTCAGTTACTCAAGACGTCTTGAAATGTGATGTTTCGGGTCATCTTATAGGTAGTTATTTGTAATTATATATAAAAAGTACGTATGCGTGTATCTGTTCTGTTGCACGATATTAAAAAAAATCTGAAAGGTAAGATGACAGAAAGTGAGACATACATACATAATTATAATGCTCTGTAAATTAGCATATTCTTCTAACAAATTTTACACATTTTGCATTGAAACGTATGGCATATATTTCATTACTACAAATAAATATAAATTTTCAGTCTGAAGTTTTTGAAAAAATTTAAAATCCACATACATGACTCGCCGTTGACAAATGATGAAGACATCCTCAATCGACATTCAGCATTGATCTTAATAAGAGTCAGCCATGACAAAAGGCTAACAAATCAATAGGACGGTCTCACAAAGAGTGTCAGACCCTTCATAAATTATGTCACCTAAGTCAAAACTAGTGACATGTCAAGAAGATTTCTTATACATATTAACTCTCATCACTTACTGACATAGTCTAAAGGACATACTACTGACAATGTCTTCAAGACAAAATTTCCAACTGGGCTGTTATAAAAAAACATTTCGATTCGAAGTAAACCTTAGACCTGAGAACCAGTCGGCCAACTATTAGTCATGCCGGCTTTTGTTTCGGGCATTATTTCGCCTTACACTAACCGACTTTCCGAAAATCAAACTAGTTTTGATTTTTGCCCGACTAGTCGGCCGACTGCCCGACTTCACCTTATACTGGGAGATGAGTCGGCCCGACTCGAGAGTCAGACCGACAATCCGCAGGTTTAAGGTGCCCTTTACATTGCGAACGCCTATTAAAAATGTCGCTTGCACTGTGATTCCTGCTTAACGTATACATGGAATAAGTGCTGGTTCAAAACAGTGGTGAATTATTACAAATTTTGAGCCTCTTTCCTATGCACCAGAGTGTATGTTTTATTTAGCCTTTTTGTTCAGAAAACCCACAAGAAAACATAATATTTGTAAACGCAACCACATTCCCCATCGATTACAATAATTTGCAAGTGATTTATTGGATGACATTTGTGGTCACTCAAATGATGATGAGCACACAGGAAAAACAAATGACAGTATGACCACGAAAATATAATGAAAGTAGACAAAGTGAAATGGGGAAATGAATCAAGTTATTTAATAGGAAACGGAAGAGACTGATGGCAACACTGTGCGTGCTACAATATCATTTTATAGGTTAAAAACGTCCTTATTCACAAAAAGTTCTGGGCAATTTGAGACACAATTTACCAGAAAAAAGTCGTCTCTCAAACCTTTCATAACCTTTTATGAATAAGGCCTTAAAACTAATAATTTTTAACGGGTTTTCCAACTTGAGTGATATGATTTCTCAGTGAAGTTTCGGCCATTTGTAGTATGTCATGATGTGACTTTTTTTCATTGCATTCAGGAATGTTTACAATTTCAGGAATGTTTACAATTTCATCATGGAGATTATGAGTTCGATACCTGCTCAGACCACCTTAAAAATTTCTTTCGGCGGAGGTCACCTCGCATAGTGACGGCGACACTATCGAGTATTTAGCCATGAAAAAGCTTCTCAAAATACCGTTCGGAATCGGTGTAAAACTGTAGGTCCCAATCAGTGAGTGAAAACTGGAAAGCGCACAGCTCAGTGATTGTGAGAAGCTCTCCCTTGTCCCTTCATGGGATGTAATGGGAAACCATTTCTTTTTTTAACGTTTATAAATTATTGAATTTTTTTTATCAAAGTAATCGTTCTCCAATTGCAACTTTTCGTGCGCTTTCGCCATTTTATGGTCGTAATAATCGGCCACCTGTGCTCGCTATTCGTCGAATTGTTGCAAATTACGAGAGTCAGTTTCTGATGAAATGAAAATATTGCTGCCGTTCAGGCAAATGTTGCTGAAGACCGCAATTTATCGATTCCAAGACGTTGGCAACAATTGGGACTATCTCAAACCACAAGCTGGTGGATTTTGAGAAAGGATTTGGGCTTGCATCCGTATAAAAATGTTATCACTCAAGAACTGAAGTCATTGGACTACCATAAACGCCATGAATTTGCTGATTTTGTCTTGGAACAACTTGAAAACGATAACGATATTTTTAAGAAAATCATCTTCTCCAATGAGGCTCACTTTCATCTGAGTGGTGCGGTAAATAAACAAAACTATCGATTCTGGTGCGAAGAGAATCCACAAATTATTCATGAAAAACCATTACATTCACCTAAATTGACAGTTTAGTGTGGTTTTTGGGCTGGTGAAATCATCGGTCCGTACTTCTTTCGAAATGAAGTTGGTAACATCGTTATTGTCTATGGAGAGTGGTATAGATCGATGATAACCAACTTTTTATGGTCGCAATTGGAAGAAATTGATCTTGACAACATCTGGTTCCAGCAGGACGGGGATACGTGCCATACAGCACGTACAGAATTATTGTGAGAAAAGTTTGGAGATTCGATTATTTCAGGAAATTGTGACATTGAATGGCCCCTAAGAAGTTGTGATTATTTGAAGTCATTGCATGCAAAGAAAAAGCTCGTTCCTCACAAACGAAATCTCAGATAACTGAAGTTCGTCTGGGGACTGTAGTTGGGAGAAACGAACTTCTGTTAATCCATACATGTCATTTAGTTTGGGAGAACCGAAAAATGTTTGCAGCAAACGAGATATGAAAAATATAAACTGCAAAAACGTTTCCGAGAAACGAAAAACGGTTCCGCTAACCGTTGTTTCGGTTACACCAAACGAGTGGAAGTTGCTCCCAACAAAAAAAAACGTTGGTGGTAACTGAAAAACGTTTGCAGTAAACGAGTTAGGAAAAATGAGAGGTGACAAAAAGGTTTGCGGGAAACGAAACCCGGATCCACCAACTGTTCTTTCGGTTACAGGAACCGAGTTGTAATTAAAACTGCTACTTATGGCTTCCATAAGCTCTTTTTTGTTTAAATTTCCAACTTTTATGATTTTCGTTTTACCCATAACGTTTGTTTTACAAATGTTGGAATTTTTGTCAATTTTTTTGAAGGACGTTTTATTCAAAACTTAATTGTTTCGATTGTACTTCACATTAAATAAAACCATTTGAATTTCCTTAAAAATTAGTGTACAACAATTTTTTAAAGAAAACATATCACTCAAATTGGAAAACCCTTTATTAAACTGGTTGTTTTTAATTTTTTTTTTGTAAATGTTTATTTATTGGACCAATTTATATTCTAAACATAAATAAACAAATTGTAATTAGTTTAGTTTCCACTTCTCTGTCCCTCACACGGGCTCTCAAGCACAATTTTTAATACAATAATCCATGATTTAAATTTGAATATTCTTGAGATACAATAATTAGATAAATATGATGAATGTAACGAAAAATTTTAAAAAAAACTTCACTTAATTATACAGGTAAAGATAAAAGGAAACCAAAAGCCAAGGGGTAAAAAAATCAATTCTGAAAAAAGTCAATTATGAAGTTTAATGACACAGTGCAACACGAAAAAATATAACTATTACCAGACACCACTATGTGATAAAAGCCCAAAAACAGACCCGCGTCTCTCAGTTTTGGTGTCATTTTTGCAAAAAAGTGATAATTTTGTCAGGCTGATATCTTGCAAACCGTTCGGAATTTTGATTTACCCTCTGAGGGTAAGTTGTAGCTCTAATTATAAAGAACAACAATTGCCAACATATAAAATCAAAAAAACTTCATCTTTAAGGTCAAAGTCGGAAAAAACTTTAAAAAATTCTCTTTTATTATCTTTTTTCGCCTGTTCAGATCCATATGTAGAAAACCGTTCAAAATTCAAGGAAACAATCAATTATAGAAATGTACCTAAGATCTCAATAACTTTATACTTTCTACAACATATAAACTTCCTAGGAATGATTCTTAACACCGTTTAGAATCAGAGGGTTACCACTTCTCTCAGACGTACTTTACAAATACCTCACTACTATTTCCATTTCGCACTCCATTTTATTTTAAAAGCGTGTGGTTTACTTTTGTTTGTCAGAAAAATCGAAATGTCAAAATTCCGGTCCCAAACTAATTATTTTGGCATAACAACCCTGTAACTGACTTTGCTTAAGAAATGTTCTCAAAGATCTGAGTACCAAACAAATGAAAAGTGATAGAAATATCCGTTTTACGAAATTTTCGATATAGTTTTATTCACCAACTTTTTATGCGAACGAAAATTTCAAATAAACTGAATAGAGAGCTTTAAGTACAGGTTTCATTGAGAGATTTTTATTTTCCGAAATAACTCAAATCCCAATTTCCATAATGCGACTTAATCATATTTACATAGTTTACTATGCCATTATGAACACGACAAACCAATCTATCGGCAATTTTTCCGATTTATCAGTCCACAACTTAATTGCAAATATAAATTGTTATTAATTATTTGTATGTTTTCATTCGTTGGAAACTAAATTATAATTAAATTTATAGTTGAAGTGCCTACATAATAATAATAATAATAATACGATAGTACGTCAGTACACAGCATGAATCCACAACAACAATACGTTGGATATTTATGTTGGTAATTTTGATTCCGTCCATTAAATGGCCCGAAAAGTGAAAGTGCATTATGCTCTTTTTCACTTTTTCTTTGTTTTGTTTTGTTGATTTTCGATTTCTTTTTCGTTTTATTTGTTGCTGTACTTTACTTGTCTTATGTTTTCATTAATGTTGTTTTGTACATCACATTAATAATATTATTTACATTGTTGTGTGTTTGTTTTTTTTTTTTTTTGTGAATTGTAGATGGGAATCATCAATTCAAACTACTGGATTTCTTAATAATTTTAAAGTTTTCATTAAACATTAATAAAGAGTGCATGGGCAATAAAGTACGAGTATTTGCGAAGCAATTTATTTCGATGATGTACAATTTTGTGGTTTCAATTATGTCCAATTTCAATTGACCGAAACAAAAACACATTTCGCAAACATTTTCTGAATATCGTCATAATTTATTGGCCGAATACTGTGTACGTAGCGAATTATTTGAAATATCACTTCTTTTCAACTGAACAATTGGTTTTGATGGTAACGGATATTATCGCAGTTATGGCGAAAGTACCTATATTGATGAATGAAGAAGCGATATCGATGATGTTATTGTGTTTTGGTTGTCTACCTAATTTAATTTTTGGTATCATTCTCGTTTTTTATTAAATCTCTATTCACCTTTTAATGAAAAATTTATATTTAGGTCAGTGGTCATCTTCGTCTCTTAGTCAAGTTGTGTTTAAGCAGAGGGTATCGATGACACAGTTGATCGATTATAAAGTAGGAAATTGCTAGAAAACCGAATAGATAGGTTGCAGAGCGATAAGCAACCCGAAGCAAGTCATGCAGCAAGCTAAGTTTATATAGAGTTTGAATGACACTAATGACACCTAAATTAGGTTTAATGTTGGTTGCATCGAACGAAAATACAGATTTCCTTTCATATCTGTCAAACCAAAGAGTAACTACTACAGCAACTAGAACTCGATGAAATGACCTACTGCCTTGTCGTTATCGAGAGAACATAAAGAGAGGGATGGCGACTCTTATCTATTGGTCTGTGGTTTAAGACAGGCAACGTAATCGCATGCCCACAACTCGCTCGCACGCAAGGAGCAGTAAATCGAAGAGCAGAAAAACGAATCAACTCGTTAGTGCTGAGATGTGAAAAAAAAACCAAAATAAAGTATGCAACTAAAAAGTACAAGCGAAACAGCAAACAAAAAATTAATATGACCGCGAGCGAGCTGCATGAGTTTACTTCCACGAGGTTTGTTTCATCCAGGGTGTTTCTCTGGCACATCTGATCGAAAAGGTACTAGAGAAATCATGTAGAATGTGAGACCAAAGAAGACATAGATATTATAGACCATGCAGGAAAAGTGTTTGATTGATACTAATGACAGCTAAATTATGTTTATATTGTTTGCTTCGAACGAAAATACGCATTCCCTTTTATTTCTGTTCATATTAGTCCAACCAAAGAGTAAATTACAATAGCAACTCTAACTCGATGAATTTACTCGAGGTAACTACCTCGTCGTCATCCAGAGAATATGAAGAGAGGGATTACGGCTCTTGTCTATTTCTCTGTGTTTCATCTCATACTGTTTCATCTACTACAAGTCTTGGAAGTAGCTTGCGTACCGCACGCTAGACGCGCAAATTTATTACATCACAGAGGCAATTTGATAGGGACCATCTGTCTTATCTAACGTTTCATTTCACACTATTCGGTGTTAAGTAGGTGCAGGGGGTTTCGATGAATCAACTGATCGACCTCCTAGTTTGATCGGTAGACAAACTGAAGAAAAGTGATTTTAAGTTTGATTTTATTGACACTTTTAAAATAACTTTATATCCAATTAATGAGTTTTGGTTTGAACGAACACAACAATTTCCTTTTATTTGTATTTGTGTTACATCCAAGTTCTGGCATAAATACAAACTGTATCAAAACCACCATTAGATCAGTGACTTTCGACGAAAATTTGTTGGAACTGAAACAATCATGCACACTCTATATATAGTGTATTACTCTATGTGTAGGTGACATATAGAGATGTTCGACGCAAAATGACTTTCGCCAGGTTGAGTTACAAGAACTGTTAACTTTAGTTTACATGTCGTTTTGGTGGAGAACAGTCAAATTTAAATGTATTTTACACTTTTTTGATATATTTTATTGTTAGTGAAGTAAATGTTACTGACATATTTAACACATTTAATTTAACACATACATAAATAAAAAAACACCGCTGTTGTTGCTTTGTTCGATGTTTAGTACTAATGCCCCTATCTGCTATTAATAAATCAGTCAATACATTTCAACATGCAACCAACATATGCAACCACAATAATTGTCGTAAATTTAATGAGAAAAGTACTATGATTATATCGCTCATTTGCGACAAGACGGTCATAACTCAAAATTTATCTTTTTTGAACTGAATAATACAAAATATTCTCCTTGTCTAGTTCTATCAGATAAATTGATTCGGATATCAAAACTATTTATAAATTCGGCCTGAGAGCATTTTTAAACTGGTATACATATTGCATACAATCCTATACAACTTGAAACTTCCATGGTCATTTTACTCGAACCTATGTTTTTTGAGTTATGACAGGCTTGTCGCAAATGAGCGAAATGATCTACTCAGATGGCAATTAATCTTTTTTTTTTGATTCTTTTTATTGACAATCTGCTGGATCAATATATCCAGTAAACAAATGTAAAAGTATTATATAAAGGGTCCGCCATCTAACGTTTTTTTTTTCAACTAGTGCTTATTTCGTGAATGGTAACACTTAGCTCATGTCTGATTTGACAGATAATTAGTTTTATCCTTCCGCTGAGCGAGTATGGTTGTGTATACGCTTGAAGTGGTTGTGTATACGCTTCGCTAAGTGGGCCTGCGATCGACTTACAGAGATGCCGATTTTGCCAAAAAACATCATCTTTTCAGATGAAGCTCATTCTGATATTGGCGGGTATGTAAACAAGCAAAATTCTCGCATTTGGGGCACAGAAAACCCGCACGCATACATTGAAACGCCGATGCACCCAAAACGAGTCACTGTTTGGTGCGGATTTTGGTCCAGAGGCATAATTGGGCCATTTTTCTTCGAAAATGAGCAAGGAGTGGCCGTTACAGTCAATGGCGATCGTTATCGGGCCATGTTGAACGAATTTTTGTTCACAAAGATTGAAGAGTAGGATATTGGCAACATTTGGTTTCAACAGGACGGCGCTGCGTGCCACACAGCCGAAGCTACACTCGATGTTTTGCGCCCTGTTTTTGAAGATCGCATATCAGCCGCAGAGCTGATGACGTTTGGCCACCTCGGAGCTGCGATTTGACACCGTTGGACTATTAGTTGTGGGGTGCCCTCAAAGATAAGTGTTACGCCGACAAGCCAGAGACAATTGACGCTTTAAAGGACAATATTCGTGAAGCCATTGGTGAAATACAGCTGCACACAATCGATAATGTGCTTAAAAATTGGACCGATCGTGTAGGCTACTGCATGGCCAGCCGAGGCAGCCATTTGAATGAAATTATTTTCCATTATTAACCGGAAGGATTGTACTTTCAAATAAAAAAAGGAATTTGACAAAATATTCAGTAGTTTTTTTTTATAGCAGTTTCAAAAACAAAGTTATTTGGCGGACCCGTTACATATTCACATTCTTGTTATATAATATAGATTTTTTCTAATTCCTATAAGGCAAATCAAGGATATGATGACGTTTTAATCTTACTACTTCGTTAATTTCGTCAAGTAGGATTATAGCTAATAAATTCGGGTGGTTACTAAGTCTTTGAAGGTAGTTGTGGCTCTTTCTTTTTATTGCGGTTGTAACCGCTGGCACATTTAAATCGTTTTGAATGGAACCACGGAGCATTTGTAATCATTCTAAGTGTTTTTGACTGAAATCGTTGTAGTTTTTTTATATTTGATGTTTTTGCTGTTCCATATAATTCCATTCCATACATCCAGACTGGTTGCAATACAAATTTGTAAAGGATCACTTTATTTTCTAGACTGAATTCTGATTTTGGCCCAAGTAACCAATACATACGCTTAGTTTTGATATTAAGATACTTCTTTTTCGCATAAATATTATTTTTCCACGTCAAATGTTTATCAAGATGAAACCCTAGATATTTGACACAGTTATGCTTGGGGATTTCTTCTCCATCTGCAGGACAATCTCCTTTTCGTGGCGTAAACGTTACATGGGCAGACTTTTCAGTGTTGATTTTTATATTCCATTTTTTTTCACCAGGATTCAATATCTCCCAACATCACTTGTAATAACATTGATGCTACAGTTGACGACACATAAGAGGCTAACAAGGCAGTATCATCTGTGTATGTTGCTGTGGTAACATTCTCATTAGCAGGCATGTCGGACGTGAAAATTGTGTATAACAATGGACCCAATACGCTGCCTTAAGGAATTCCGGCATTAGTAACACAAGTTTTCGAATTCTCGTCATTTTACTTTTATAAAAACTTGTCTCATATACATATGACTTTACGATTAAGAAGAATGGTGCAGGTATTAACTTTTTCAATTTATAAAGCAGGCCTGCCTGCCAAACTCTGTCGAAAGCCTGCTGGACGTCTGAGAAAACTGCAGAATAGTATTTGTTTCTTTCTAACGAATCGGTTATCATGTTTACTACACGGTGACATTGGTCTGGAGTCCCATGATCATTCCGGAAACCAAACAGTTGTTCGGGAATAATATTTCTAATATTAGGAATATTCGTTCAAACATTTATGAAAACGTAGTAAGAAGGCTAATTGGTCGATATAAAGGTGTTAAATAGTCTGCTTTATTCGGTTTTGGTATCATAATGATTTCGGCACATTTCCATTGCCTCGGAAAATGTTGTAGGCGAAGCATTAAGATGAATACCATAGTGAGAAACCCAACCGCTTTTGCAGGTAGTAATTTTACAACAGCTGCTGCAATGTCATCATACCCAGGGGATTTATTACTATTATTAAGTTTGGAAATTTCCTGTCGGACTTCCTAGGTGGAGATGAATTCTATAGGTAAGTCCATTTGGCAGGGTATTTTGATAAAACTATCTACTTCCAACCTTTCGTTTGAATTATTCAATGAAAATGGTTGGAATGTTGATTGTAGATGCGATGAAAATGCATTTGCCTTACATTTGTCAGATCTGCACCAAGAATTGTTCAGATCTTTTATCGGAATGTTCCATTTTTTCGGTTGTTTTAATGATTAATTTAGCAACTTCTTTGTTTTTGTAGTCGTGTATTTCAAATGTTACATCCCTGCGTGCTTGATTAAAGTTTCGTTTGTCTAGTGGATTTTTACTAAGCATCCAAATTCTTCTTAGTTGTCTTCTGATGCTACTCAGATGTCGAATTTCTGCTGATATTGGACATGGTGTTGTTTGGCGATTCTGGTATTGATAAAAAGGCAGCTACAAGGATGAGTTTTGTAAACTCTTCTATTGCAACTTCAAGCTCGGATTCATTTTGAATTCCGTACGATAAATTAACGTGTGTTTCAATCCAGTTTGTCAGCGAATCCACATCTGTCTTTTCATATATTATCCTCAGCTTTTTCTCAATATAATTTGCAACGGTATAATAATTCAAAATAACAGGCGAATGGTCTGAGCTCCGTTCATCGCTATCCGCCATGTCCAAACAGTTTCTGGGTATGCCTTTAAAAACAGCAAAATTAAGAAGATAGGGAATCTTATTTGTATCACTAGGCCAATATATCGGAGTACCAGTTGATATAACGGGTCTTTCAATAAGAGCGCTACAAAAGTTTTTTTAAATGAAACAAAACCGGTTTTAGATACCAATGAAATTCTTTATTCCTGTGAAAGTACGTTCGATGCCATTATGTATGGAACTCGATTTCTTTTGCATGGCCACCACGGGCACGCTTGCAGAAGTCCAGACGCTGAACCCAATTTTCGACGATTTTCAAGCATAAATCGGCCGATACTGCTGCAATTTCACGTTCGATATTCGTACGAAGTTCATCAATCGTCGCTGGCTTGTTGGCATAGACCATAGACTTGACGTAGCCCCACAGGAAATAATCTAACGGCGTCAAATCGCACGACCGAGGCCACCAGTCGACTGGGCCATTTCGTGAGATAACACGTTCACCAAACTTGGTTTCCAATAAATTGATTGTGGCATTCGCTGTGTGGCTTGTGGCGCCGTCCTGTTGGAACCACATGTCCTCAAAGTCCATATTATCCAATTAGGGCCAAAAATATTCGGTTATCATTGAACGGTAGCGATTCGCATTCACAGTAATGTGCCGGGTCTTGATTATCACGGAAGAACTACGGCCCAATGACGCCGCCGGCCCATAAACCGTACCAAACCGTAATTTTTTCGGGATGCAATGATGACTCATGGATTACGTGTGGATTGCTGTCTGACCAATAACGCATATTTTGCTTATTGGCGAAGCCATTCAGCCACAAATGAGCCTCATCTTGAAGATGATTTTCCGATGAAAATCCGATTCATTTTCAAATTGTTGCTCAGCCCAATTCACGAACATACGACGCTTATGGTGGTCAAGCGGCTTCAGTTCTTGCGTCAATTTGATCTTGTAAGGATGTAGGCCAAGATCTTTTCGCAAAATTCGCCACAACGACGTCACAGAGATGCCCAATGTTTGAGAACGACGAGTGAGAGACACATTTGGGCTTTCTTGAACTGAAGCCTCAGCGGCAGCAATATTCTCGACACTACGGGCACTTCTTTGTCTTACTGGCACGGGAACATTTTGTACTGTGCCTGTGGATTCAAACTTTTCCACTAGACGCTCAATTGTTGATCTGGTAGGACGATTATGACGACCAAAAATTGGACATAGCGCCCTTAAAGTTAAAGCCACTGACTCCAAATTTCGGTAGTAAATTTTAATAATTTCGACACGTTGTTGGCTCGTATATCTTTCCATGATGAAATGGCAAACCTTACTGAAGAGAAATGTCAAAAGAGCGGGAAAAATTATGGCGTCGTTTGCTGTCCCTATCGATTTACTTTTGTAGCGTCTCTGTTGAAAAACCCTTTAGTTGTGTAGTGGTATTTTTGGATACATTTAAACATTTCTTTTCCTTTTGGATTAATAATTCGAGAGCCCCACCAGGGATGCTTGGCATTAAAATCACCGCCGATTATGCATTTTGGTCCAAGTTTTTTAAATAAATTGTTATAATCCTGACAAGATATTGCATGCCTTGGATGACAATAAACGGAAAATATTAAGATATCATCATTATTTGTAACAATAAAATCGAAATATCTTATTTTAAAGTGGGTTTTGGATGTAAAATGGGTTCCAGATATAAGGCAAATGTCAATAAAATTAGTTTGCAGAAATATTTGAATTTCCTGTAGATGTTTGGGAAGCCCGTTGGCATTCCAGGTAGCTATTCTTAAATTCATTTGCATAGCTTTTGCATTAATAATGACATCATGCTAACTAGAGTATTTGTCAATTCCAGTTGCTGACTTAAAAGTTGCTTAACTAGTATTACCAGCAGTTACTTGTGGTACCTGGTTAATATTTGGATATTTACTGCCTAATATGTTATAAAACTGTTATAAACTGTTGACATTTCAATGATATTACAACAAAAACATCTCAATCTTCCCACTAAAATGAAGGAGGAGTCATTGAAGAATTTTTGTGCGTTGCCTAATTTTCTATGAAAATACATGTTCGGTCAGGTTAGGTAGAAGAGGCTCTCGCAATTGGCATTCTTAGTCCAACGTGGACTGCTGTAATACCACGGAATTTCATATTTTGTCCCCATGGTTGAACCTGTAAAATGACCCGGAATATTTACCGGGCGTTCAGGCCATATGTTGAAATTCCAGGATATGGCTGAAGAAAAGACGTACTGTGAGAACACACAGAAAACCCACATTTGTTTGACATTTGTCGCAGTAGCCCATATACAGAGGTAAAAGAAAATGATGTCAAATAATAAATGCGGATACGTTTTCTCATTTATTCACTACAGTTTGTATTAAAAAGTTCATGAAATTGCCCACAAGGCAAACCAAAAAGTACCAAGAACAATATAAAGCTCTTGTATAAACTTTATATAATATATATCTACCGCAAAAAGTACATTTCCCACAAAAAGTACATTTCCCACAAAAAGAACATAAAATGCATCAAAAACATGTACAAAAAATTACCAAATCTAGCTACATAATGTGTACCAAAAACGTACATCCAGTATACCACAAATCCATCAAAAAGTACTTAAAGTGTACTAAAACTGACATGAAGTGTACCAAAAAAGTACAGAAAGTGTACCAAATTGTGTACCAAAAAGTATACAAAGTGCAGAGCTGTAACTGAATCCTCCTTGTTTGATTTCAATACATTTCGAATTAGTTAAATTTTGAATGAAATATTTTCATAGAAAAAAAGAGTTGAATGAAATTTGAATCAATTCAAATGAATTCGGCAAAATTGAATTGCAACTCATTTGCAATTCAAATGAATTTCGCAAAAGCAATAACAAATCATTTCCAATTCCTTTAAATTGAATTGATTTTGCATTAATTCATTCAGTGAGAAATATGAATTGTAATTAATATTAATGAAATCAAAAATTGACGACCTTCTGGGTCAGACTGTGAATCCAATCTACTCTTTTGCCGATGACAGTAATCTCTGTCATTCTTATTCATTCGATCGTAGGCCAAGTCATCAAGAGATTGAAGTCAAACGCCGGACGATGAATGAAACACTCGGCCGGGATCTGGTGTCCATTGTTGAATGGGGTCGAATGAATAGAGTAGATTTTAATGCGGGTAAGACCCAGTGTTGTTTGTTGTCGCATAAACGGATTGCTGACCCAGGTGTGTCGTCATTGTCTATATACGGTGTGGATATTGATGAATCAGACGCTCTTGATATTCTGGGCATGAAAATACAATGTGATGTCCGTTGGGCAAAACATGTATTTGAAGTGTCGAAAGATGCATTCAAGTGTCTAGGCTTTTTAAAGCGATGCAAGAAATACTATCTACACCACCTACATCAGGCCAAAGATGGAGTATAACTCCCATATATGGGCAGGTGCTCCTAGAACCTCTTTGGAGCTTCTCGACCGTGTCCAGAGGAGAGCGATGGTGTTAATAGGGGACAGTAGGGTATCCAACTCTATTGCCTCCCTTAACCATCGTCGAAATGTGAGTTGCGTGTAGCTGTTCTATCGATATTCCCACGGTATGTGTTCCTTGGACATCCGTCTACTTATGCCAGACGTGAGGATATTTAGCCGAAGTACGCGGCTTTCCAGGAACTCTCATCCGTTTTTTATCGAGTGGCCGATTGACCGCACTACACACTATAGAGAAAATTCGTTCTTCAGCCATACAATCCATATGTGGAATAAACTTCCGGCTAGTGTATTTCCCACCAATTGTGACATACAAATGCTCAAAGCAAATGTCAACAGACACTACTCCTTCTTTCCAACCTCCACTACCTCAATTTTCCTTCACCAACACAATGCACTGCATTTATAGGGGGCATCCCCTGAGTGTTGGTTCGATAAAAAAAATGCAATTATAGACTTGTCACTAACCGATACAAGTTACTAGAACTTTGATAAAAAATGTTAGGCAAAAAACGACAACAGTGTAATCACAACATTGGAAAATTCTATAAAAAAAAGCCCAATAAAGATTTACCCCCATTTTCATAAGGAAAAGTTAGCCACTGCATGTACCCTCCCTCCGTTTAACTCAAGTGATTTTAGTATTAGTCACTTCCTGGTCAAGATATTTAATTCACAAAAGTTCTTTTAATATGAACATGCCAGTTTTAGGCAAATGCAAACACGTTGAAAAAACCGTCCCAGAAACATATTGCAGGAAACATGTCCATATTTGCAAGCACTGTTTTAATTAATTGAATATCTGTTGCCATTTTGTTCCATTGTTTTCTGTTAGCATTTTGTTTTTAGCAGTTTTCAACATACTAAGCCACGTTTGGGTCAGAAAAAAAACGTAGATAATAACCTATAAATCACTGTAACTCCAACATGTAATATTGAATAGCAAACAAAATGTGTTTGGCCACAACTATATTATGTTTGCGACAAGCTACAAACACGTTATATTTGCATCTAAACAATAACAAAATATCGATTTTTCAACGTGATCCTGATAATCATGGCAGTTGAGAGTCAAAATGACAGCTGTTCGTCAAAACGTACTATGCATTCGTGCGCTTCGTAGCCACTCGCTGGACACAGTTCAGTTGAAGCGCTATAAATTTAAAAACTTTTCTCAGATTAGAACCGGTGGCTAGCTTTTCGCTATGTGTACGGTTGCTAATTTCGGCGTTACGACAGAGAACGTCAATTGCATACCTCCCAAATAAATCTATAACATTTTGGGCTCTCCTAAAAGTTGAGATTTTCTGACATATGCGGTTATTTGTGAATACCACATAAGAGACAATTAAGTACAATTCATTTTGTTGGAGGTCATACATAAGTCTGCTACCATCACATGTTAATGATGCATGCCCTCCAAACTAATTCACATATTTATCAAATGCATCCGGTTGGAAAAAACTAAATTGAAAATTTACTGCTTTTCATTTCAAATATAATTTATGATTTTTCTTTAAACTCTGTGTATAATCCATAATTACCTTGGCGGAACTATTCTAACCTCCCGCCAATCTAAATCTATTGTTTGTTAGAATTCATAATTATTATGAATGTGGTGGATCTTAAGCCATTATTAAAAATGTAAATTATACTAATGCAACTTTAGAAAAAAAAACACAAAAAAAAACCAAACTGAACAAAAGAAAAACAGTGGAACAACGAAACGGAAATAAACGCGCATAACGCATATTTAATGTGTTCTAGATCACTGCGCTTCTTTGCCAATGGGATTATTACTCGTAATAAGGATGCTCGCTTGCTACATGCTGCGCATGCGCCAGCTAACATACGCATTTGAACAAAAGTTGCACAGAAATTGCAGTTTGAAGATTTGCATTTGAATGCCAACATCAGAGGGACAGAACTAAAAACTTCACTGCACTATGACATCGCGAGCAACGCATTTACCCGCTTCTCTCCCTCATTTTATGTGAGTACAACTTTCGCTCACAGATAGGCTGGGCACGCAAAAAATGCGGAAATGTTTTTAAACCAAACTCCAATACCCGTATGTGACATTTAACTGTTTTTTTAGTGAGCCACCTCTTTAATCAACCAGTGAATAAATACAATTATTAAAATATGTATGTTAATAATATCAGTACTTGGTTGTGTGTTTTTCTTTCGCCGATATCGCCCCACCGCAAACATTCGGCCCGTCACCGTCACCGCTCCCTCGACCGAACAACGAATATCGTATTGCCACCACCCTAACCATTGTTTATGGGAAAATGTCACGCAAATTTGTTTTAAACTTTAACTTTTTGAACTGCCAACTACCAACTGTGGCTGTAGCGACAAAGTGACGCTGTAAAATAATACGATATTCGCCATATTTTAGCTGATTTATAATCTTGTTTAAACAAATTATTCACATTTTTCATAATATTATTTATGGCATCTCAATGTTATTTCTTTTTGTTTTATCTTTGGCAGGCGTTCACATCAAATGGCCATTTTCATGGGTACTGTATTCCACTGTAATGCATTCGATATCGCAGCTAATCTGTGAACACTTGTCCAACACATTGGTGGCTTTTGCTTTTGGCCATTGCTTTTGTAATTAATTTGGTAACCGGATTCGTGTTTCAGTTTACAGGAAGTGGTGGAATATCTTGCCTAGGTAAACCAAAATATTCGGCCAGTGACAGTTGTTGCTTTTGCGGGATGCATGCAATCAGAAGTGCTGTCATTGTAAAAATTAACAGTTCATTATTTATAATACAAAAAAAGAACACATGTCATATTTTGTGACGTTTCGGAGAGTGTATTTTCGTACAGCCAACTTGCAGTTGTAGTGTTTGATGATGTTTTCCGGGAGACAAGTTAATATGACTCAAGGGTTTTTATTTGGTGGGTGAATGAGTCCTAAGCCAGTCACAGCAAAACTACATGTTAATACGAGGCCCATTGAAAGTTGGTCACACACAGGGCATGGGAAAAGTTATTTTACCTTTGTTAAGCTAATTTACGCCGAACATTACAACGAGCACGAATGACAACAAATATTGTACGTTACAAGTTGTAAACACGAACGCCATCAGAAATGTCATTCGCTATGGTTAGGTAAACACCCACATGCTCCCAGGCACTTCATCCTCTACAGATGCCCAGCAGAGTGAAATAAAAGAAATAAATTATCTCTCATCTCATTGCATAACCGGATAGGAGAGAGCTTTCTAGTTTTACAATGGCTGATTGGAACCTACAGTTCTACACCGATTCCAAACGGTTTTTTACAAAGACTTTTCTAGGCTAACTAATCGGTAGTGTCGCCGTCACTAAGCGAGTTGAACATGGTCGACAGAAATTTAAAGTGGTCAGAGCAGGGATCGAATCAACGTTCTCATGTGCAAAAAAACGACCTCTGTAATATATTCTCCCAAACATATTCTGCAGGAATCATGTATATGTTTGGAACACACTGCAAACATATATATGTTTGCATGTCGCAAACTCGGGTGTATTTAAATGCAAACATTAGCATGTTTACTGACAAATATAGAAGCTTTTACGTTGAAACATATACGCGCTTCATCCGAAATATCCATATACTTAAGTGGAAGCATTCGCGTGTTTCCCCAAACCTCCATTTATTTATTTGGAAACATATGCGTATTTGCTCCCAAACAAAATAATATTTAGAAACGAATTATTCTTTCTCTTTTTTATTTATTATAATTATTATTATCAATAAGTAATGATTCATCCGACCTTTCGTATTGTATGCAAAAATTAAATTGTTCGAGCGTTTGGTCGTATTTTTAATTAATTTTATTCTTCGATATTTCGCTACCCTTTGGATGGCATCGTCAGGAAGATAAACACAAACTGCAGATACACACTCTTTATGCCCTCTTTTATGCTCTAGTTCTCGAGAGAGCATAAACAGTGCAACAAACACGGCTGTATTTACATCACAAACACGGATATATTTGGGTCGCAAACACATATATTATAACATATTAATCATTGTGTCTCAAACATGTAATATTGAAAAACAAAGACAATGCGTTTGGGTACAAGTATATTATATTTCCGACAAGCTCCAAACACATGTTATATTTGCTCACAAAAGATTGTTTGCAGAATATTCTTGAAAACAGAATGTGTCAGGACAAGTTTTGACATATTCTATACACCGTTGGACGCGTCATTATCATCATTTGAAACCAATATTGTATACATTGTCTTGAGCTAAAGTACAAATTTCTTTGAAAATCTTAAAAAGATACCTTTTTAAAAACGGTCCAGCTCACGTGATCTTAATGCTAGACGCGAAATATTTTGGGAATCATCAGAAAACAAAGCACGGTAAATTGTGAAGGGTGGACGAGAAATACACTTATCCCAACAATGCAATGTGAGTTGGTCTAATATACATAGTACATTAACTATCCAAGTCTACATTACACCACCGACGGCCTTAATTTCCTAGGAATAATCCCGAGAAAATTCGAGGTTTTTACCGGAACCCAAAGAGCGTATTACAGGTCTATATATCATAGAGTAATTCATATTTCTAGAGTACAGATTTCTCGCAGCAGACTTATGACATTTGGCTTGGTGTGATATAAACGTTGGTTGTTGAGAAGAATTTCGTTTTGTGTGTTTAAATTAAAAATCAAATAAATAAATGATTTCTCGTTAGTTCCCACGAAGGGATTAGGGAGAGCTTCTCACAACCAGTGAGCTCTGCTCGTTCTAGTTTTACGGAATTTTAGAGAAGCTTTTTCATGGCTAAATACTCGAAAGTGTCGCCGTCACTAAGCAAGGTGACCGCCGTCGAAAGAGATTCAAGGTGGTCATAGCAGGGATCGAACCCACTTTCTCATTTACAAGAGCCGAGCACACTACCATTGTACCAACCATGGCCTCACTGTGTGTTCAAATTACTTTGTTTAATACAACACAAATACGTTTAAATTTCACAATTCTCAACCAAAACGACACGACAGATTTAAGCGAACAGTTCTTGTAACTCCACCTGGTGTCAGCCGAACAGGTATCTATCACACCAACCTCACCATAGATGCAAATACTTGTACTATAGATTCACCAACTCGGTCTTTGTTGTTTGACTGAAGGGAATCGAACATCTGGAGGTTGCAAGTTTTAAAGTGAAGAGAAGAATTCTGCCGCTGATGTTTGAAAACACAATCTGAAATTGTTACTGTGAATGTGCAAAATATGTAAATATATGAACATTGTGAATGCACAAAATTAAAAATGGAGGACTTTGTTCGAATTTGTTTCAATTAAACGGCAAAGCTGAGGAGAGAAGTTCGCTTCCTCTCGGAAGAAGCACAAAGTGGTACGTCAGATAAGACGGATGGATAACAAATCTATAGTATTTTTGTCTATAGACCTCACCACGAAGAGTGTGAAAGGAAACGAGAGACATTTTGTCTATCTTTTGTAATTACTCTATGCTATCTACTAGCTTAAGTGTATGCCCAGAAATGGATCATGAGTCGGGCACAAATGCATCGAATCCTCTTTCTCATCATATTTTATTTTTTGACTAGATATTATATTAGGGGTTTCGTCCCATTTTCTTTGCTTTAATGTAAATGCAACACTGATAGCCTAGTTCTTAGAAGAAAGTCGAAACATGAGAAAGATATCTAACAGATTTGTCAATTTATTTTTGCAAATCGTTCCCTACAATCTACACTATTCCATTCGCCGTCCGCCTATGAATATTTTCATGCTTTTCTCACTTTTTTTCTGTTTGGATGCAAGTATAACGTGTTTGTAGCTGGTCTCAAATATACCATACTTGTGTCCAAATACATAGTGGTTGCTATTCAATAATATAAGTATACTGGGCATCTGCACAAGACGACTTGAATGCCAATTCAAGACATTTTTACCTTTTTTCAAGACATGTTGAGGAAACCAAACACTTTTCACTGTTCTAAAAAACAACATTCGTGTATTCGTGTACGTGTATGAAGATGTAGAGTACAAAAATACAATACTGCTACTTCAGCTTCGGTTCACATCGTATTGTGTGTTTGTATATAGACAGAAGTACTTGGTCGTCGCAACTTCGCTACAGTATAAGTCTTGAAAAAAATCAAATGTCTTGAATGACCATTTCAGATGTTTTGTGCAGTTGTCTGGAATGTACACAATATAGTTTACAACACCAATGTAACCAAATCCGGATTCATAAATAGCATCCATCAGAACATGCCATTTCTTAGGAATACAAAACTTAGGGTACTGTTTTGCAACCCTTACTACATGAAAATGCTTAACAAAAATAACAGTTCGAAATCCATACAAAACTGTTGAAAAGTAAAATTATGAATTAAATTAAAACTGTTGAAAAGTAAAATTATGAAAAAAACTGCTGCCCAAGACCCCCATAGATGTAAAGGGAAACATGGTTATTTTAAGTTATAATGTCTGCCGAGGTTTTCGCCTTATTTATTTTCCGCTTGTCTCAGGAGATCATTTATTTATTAGTTTTATTAAATAACCCATTCTTTAGACTACTCACCGACGTTGTCAAAATGTCCTTATGCAAACATTATCCTTAACAAACTCACCTAAAACGAAAAAAGGAAAGAACATTTTTTGATTAAAACCAAAGTTAAACAAGTATCATTAATGCTAAAGAAAGTCATCAAATTATATCGACGTTAACGTGGCCGGTAATGTTGGTCAACGTCAATTTCGAGCGAATCAAACAATATCCATCAAGACTCAAAAGCACCAAAAAAAATCTCAAAAATGTAAAAGCGAAATTTGAAGCAATCGCTGTCGGTAATCGACAAAATACCAACAACCAACAACCTTAACATTTCGTCATGTTGACCTAAATATTTATGGGGAAGAGGAGGAAAAACATTTTGATTACTCTTATATGAATGTAAAGTCTAAAAATACGTTTTACGTTTGGCAACAATCTCTTCCAAAGAGATTCTTCCATTCCATTCTCCACCGAAAATGTGCAGTCTCAACACGTTGCAAGCGTACATATGGGGTTATGCTTAAATCCTGATAAATTTCCAAGATTACAGGAATTGTCGGTGAATGGAAGGGAATGAGATACAATGAAGCCCTCTAAACTCGTTCATAAAGAATGAAAGTACTTGAATACAGATAATAGTCGTATAATGCGGAATGAATCGCAAGTGTAAGTAATTGCTACACTGAAAGAAAATCGATTAGACACAGGACAGCTACAATGAAAAATCTCATAAATCCATCCATATTATCGGTGGTACAATCAATGTTCATTCATCGTCAATTTGTAGTTCAGTTCACTTTTGATGAAACAAATTCGTTGATTTCAGCGTTTGACATTTTTTTAAATTTAAATTGAGGACTCATGAAATTGAACGGATGATTTAAGTTTCAATTGATTTAATTTAAAATTTGAATTGAAATTTGTAGATATCAATTGAGGAACATACAATTTTAAATAACAGTTTGAAATTTCAACCAATGCGCCGCTTCCAGGGTATTGAAAATAACCCACAAAACTCACGAAATAATAACAATAATGGGTGGCGGGTTTGCAACTGCTCGGTAGTCGGATTGGATGGATCGGGTCCAAGTTTGAATTCCAGATTCAATTTCCATGTTTCGGATGGCAGGTATGACCGCCATGATCGGCAATTGGACCGGCAACGAGTTTTTTCGTAGTTCGGCTACATAACTCTTAAAGGCCGTGTTAGACTATTACAGAAATCGTTGGATATGTCAAATTTTTCATTTGGTGACAGGAGTTGGAATAGTGTAAACTTGAGGAGAACGATTTGCAGACAAAATTTGCTCAAAAAATGATGCGATCAGGGTTATTTCGTCCATATTTCAAATGTTTAGCCTTAGATTTAGATTTGATTTAGATTAGATTCACCATTTTCTGTATTATATTTTAATATTAGAACGTGTAGTTTTTTGTCACTTTGCCAACAGAGGTTTTGTACTCTCTAAAATTGATAGTGTAAATAGCAATCAGAATGATAGAACGATTTATGTCAAATGGAAGAGAGTTTAATTCCATTTCTATAGTCTATTGTCTAATACATAGTCTAATACGGCCTTAAGTTGTAACTAGTCCGGATATACCGAAACTTAAAATTGTTGCGAGATACAGACTAGAGATATGGGAAACAGATTACAATAAACTCTGCGAGGTACACACGCTAAAAAACGGACCCTGCAACATTATGCAGGAACAATGTGTATGTTTGGAACCATTGTCTTTATGAATTGAAGATCTGCTGCTTTGTTGATTCTTTGTCGTTTGTCACGTTTTCAACAAACAAATCCATATTTGGGTTACAAAAATATATATTATAACATATTAATCATTGTGTCTCCAACTGGTAATATTGAATAGCAACTACAATGTGTTTGCCCACAAGTCTACTATATTTGTAACAAGTTACAAACCCGTTATATCTAAATCCAAACAATAAAAAAAATACAGATTTATCAGCGTGTAGACCCCTGAAGTCCATCTGGGGTGCCGATGAACGAATGAACGAAACGGGTACAGAGGTTAGGTACAGACCACCGACATTCCCATGCGGAATAGACAACTGCTGCTAGTAAGTCATATAAAAAAAAAATGTGTATGTAGCTTCCCATCAAATCATATGAAGAGACAGGTAAGAGCTTCTGGCAACCAGAAATTTGTAGGCTTCTAGTTTTATTCTCACTGAGTGGGACCTATAGTTTTATACCGATTCCGAACCGATTGGTGATCCGGAGAACATTTATTGATAACCACAACTGCATAATGTGATCATAGACAGGGCCGGATTAACAAGTAGGCAGAATAGGTAGTTGCCTGGGCCCCCGATTTTAGGGGGCCCCCGAAAAATGAAAAAGACTTCTAAAATGTTCTTACAAACATGAAATTCTAGAGAGTGAAGGAGAAATATAATCAGAACTGAAAATAAATTTTACTCAAACATACATCGGAAGTCATTTACAACAGCATGAAAAAAATCCAAAACATCGGGAGTGTTTGCTGATTTACCGGCAAAAACGAAAGGACGAAAATAATCTGCCAGAACTACTCGAGACTGAACTACTAACTGAAAAAAATACTGGCGCGACGTTTTAAAATGGGTAGTTGCTGTCATTGCTACATTAGCAGAGCGAGACTTGTCATTCACAGGTTCGAATGAGCAATTCGAGGTGCCGGATAACGGAAATTATCTAGGGTTACTTGAACTCGTTGCGAAATTTGATCTTCTTATTTATCGAAGACGATCTGCGAGGAGTTCATTAACATTATGGGTAAAAAAGTCAGATCATACATTTTAAAAGAGGTTACTTCGGCTAGGTATTTTAGCTTATCTGTCGATTCGACTCCTGATGTAGCGCATGTTGATCAATTGTCTATTATTTTAAGATATGTTTCTCCGAACGATTTTCAACTAGTCGAAAGGTTTATAACTTTTCTTCAGTTGGAAGGTCATACTGGTGAAAGCCTAGCGAATCAAACTTTAAAGTTCTTACTGAAGACTGTGGTTTAGATATTCAAAATTGTAGAGGACAATCATACGACAACGCATTAAACATGTCCGGAAAGTATAAAGGTGTGCAAGCAAGAATATTGAGTTTGAATGAGAATGCGATCTATGTTCCCTGTTCCGCGCATTCCCTTAATTTGGTTGGAGAGCATGCTGTGAAGTGCTGTTTTTATGCAGTAGATTTTTTCGCCATTATATGCAGACATTATATAATTTTTTTCCGCTTCCACCTATCGTTGGGGCGTATTAAAAATAAAATAAACAATGAGAAAACTTTGAAGACATTGTCAACTACACGCTGGGAAGCACATTCGAATGCGACGAATGCAGTTTACGATTCATTTGATATCATATTAGAGGCTCTAGAAATGATTGCTGATGACGAATCACAAAATACTGATACTCGTTATGAGGCGACGTGTATCGCGAATTAAATGCAAAAATTCGAATTTGGTTTCATGTTGATTTTATGGAACTCTATTTTGACTGCTATGCGTTTAGTGAGTAAATCATTGCAAAGTGAAAAAGCAGATGTGCTTTTTTGTACGGATCGTTAGATGAGATTTTAGTTTCATTCCATGAAAAGTTCAATGATTTCGAGGAAAACCTAAACAATTATTACCTGGTGTAGGTTATACAGAAATATTAAAACGTACTCGTCATAGAAAAAAACAACATAATGACGGAAATGCTCCAGAAGTAGAATTTTCGCCTCGCGATGATTTTAGGACAAAAGGTTTCCTCGAAATCATCGACAATCTTCACTGTGAAATCAAAGGACGTGCGACAGTGTATATGGAAGTTTCAGAGAGATTTGCATTTCTCATCAACTTTTCTCTAAGTGATGGAGACCTCCACGAAACTATAAATAACTTAGTTCGTTATTATTCTAGAGATTTGGAAGAATTTTTCATTGGAATGAAACAATTCCAAAGTTACGTGAACTCCAGATACACTGATACACAAAAAACTCATAGTCATTTGTATAAGATTCTAATGGAAGATCAATTAGCCGATGTATTTCCTAACACAGAAATAGCTCTTCAGATTTTTTTAACATTAATGATAATAAATTGTTCTGCCAAACGATCCTTCTCGCAATTAAAAAGAATCAAAGCTGCTGAAAGAGCTACAACGCGACAAGAGCGACTCAAGATGTTAGGTATACTTTGCATTGAGTCAGATTTATTGAACAAAATCGATATTGATGATATAATTGATCAATTTGCCGAAAACAAATGTTGAAACCGACATGTTAAAAATGTAGATAGGAATTTTATTGATATTATTACATTGTGACAATAAAATTTTTATGAAAGATATAAGTTGGTATTTTTTAATCCATAAAAGAAGGGAACGAACGTGAAAAAAGGGCCCCCAAATTGATGGTAGCCTAGGGCCCCGTTGAGGGTTAATCCGGCCCTGATCATAGAGTAATGACGTATAGAGCTGCCATTGGTCGCATCTGACATTTCCTTTCACACTATTCGTGGTGCGGTCGGTTCGATAGAGAATTATTTACACCAGATGGAATTACAAAAATTGTTGACTTACATTTTTAATTTTTGATGATTGTGAGGAAACACTGAGAAATTTTAACGTATTTTAGACTTTTTTGATATATTTTATTATTAATATATATTTGTTGTGTATGTACACACAAATTTAAACACACAAATCGAAATGCCGTTGCTGATTTATTGTTGGATGGTTTAAGCCATTGCCTCTATCTTTGCAACATCCAAACGCCCTTCAGTAACACACCAAATGTTATCAAATGAGAGAGTTAGCGTCTCTATACGTCATTGCTCTATGAATGTGATAGTTCAAGGAACCGCCAAATTTGTTGGCTGTAACTATAGTTGTAATAATAAATCTTTTCTCTGTGTGAAACAGCGAAGTCTTGGTAGTTCTATTTTTCGAAGTCCTTCGAGTATATCTTCGACTACGCATACAATATATACATAACCGCGATTTAGTGCTTGTAGAGGTGCAAGAGGAGGTGAAGAAAAATAAACAAAAATTTAGTGGACTACAAACATGAATTTGAGGAATCACTAAAACACAATGAAAGTGAAATGAATCAGTTATTAGAAGCAATTGAAAAAGGATACCAAGGAAGATTAAAGAAGCTTGAAGAAGTGCAAAAAAGTTGTGAAAACAATATTAGAGAAGTAAACAAATTATGTGGAAATGTAAATAAGGAGATGTGTAAAGCGATTCGCGAAGGAAATGAGAAGATGTGTGCTGAGATGAAGAAAACAATTATGGATACAAATGCCATGCGAAAGCAACCGCTGTACTCAGGGGCGGTAAAAAATGTGTTGCCAGATGTTAATAAAAGAATCCCACTAATAGTGAAACCCAAAGAAAAACAAGGAGTAGAAAAAACAAAGGAGGATCTAAATAAGAATGTTGACCCAATTAACTTAAAAATAACTAATGTGGAAAATAGGAGCAATAGAGCTTTAATAATAAGAAGTGAAAATGATGAGGAAAGAGATAAAATAAAAAACGCCATTGAAGACAAATTGAGGGAAAATTATGAAGTCAATGTTGCAAATCCTATAGAACTGGTAGTCTTAATCACAGATATATCATTTAAATACACAGACGAAGAGGTGGCTACGAAACTTAGAAAACAGAATCCAGTATTGTGCGAAAAAAAATTTAAACATATTAACTGTGTACGAAACTAAAAGAAACAATAGGTCAATATACAACATTAAACTAAAATTGGATGCTGAAACATATGAACTGGTTATGAGAGCTCAAAATGTGAATATATGATGGGAAAGATGCAGAGTTTTTGAGGGAACATCGTTAAAACAATGCTTCAAATGTAAGAGATATAACCACATATCAAGTGAATGTAAAAATCAAGAAACATGTTTCAAATGTCATGGAGCTCATATAACAAGTCAGTGCAATTAACAACTAAAAAAATGTATAAACTGTGTTCGAGAGAATAAAAAACTGAATTTAGGTTTAGACGATAATCATCTGACAAACGATAAAAAATGCCCGGTATATAAAAATAAACTGTCTGTAAAACGTAAAAGACTAGGATTGTCGGAATAACAACCAAAGTCATTAAGTGCAATATATACAAATATACAAGAATTAACTAACAATTTGAATCAGTTGGAATTACTAGCTGCTACAGAAAACCCGGATTTCTTAATACTATCGGAAACTCATACAACCCAAGATATTGATGCAAATGAAATAACGCTGCCGAAATACAACCAAATTATAAGTTATTCAAACTCAAAACGTACTGGAGGAGCAGTATTATATTATCGAGAAGAATGGTCGGTGACAAAAATATATGAAAGAGTAATAGGCTTTGGCTATTGGATTCTGATTTTTGCGATGTTTTTCAAGAAACTATAGAAGCTATAAGTGATAAAAACTATGATATAGTCAGAACGGGCGATTTTAATATCGATTGGTTGAAAAATAGCGTTTACAAAAATAAAATTCGGAGTGCAATCCACGACAATGGTTTAAAACAACTTGTAACGCAATTCACGAGAATAACAAATATTTCGCGAACTATAATTGATTATGTAATAACAAACAGTCACAGAGTATCGGTGCAAATAAACTCCGGAAATAATATATCACATCATGAATTAATTAATATAATGATAAAATGTGATCACAGGAAACCACCGTGCAATAAACAAATTGAAGTCTTTAAATATAACCCAGATCAGTTCAAAAGAGACCTAAGTGCAATAATAAAATATGACAATAACAGAGATATTAACTATAACGTAAACTATGTAGACAATTGTTTCAAGGAAATCATTACAAAATTTTCGAAGAAAGTAACAATACGTGATCGATATAAAATGGATCAATGGTTTACCAATGAGCTTAGTGAAATGAAGCGTCACAAAATTATAATGTACCAAAATGCACAATATGAGAACACACTTGCTGCATGGCAAAGCTACACTGTGATAAGAAATCAATATAAAGTCGCAATAGAAAATGCAAAATTTAGATTTGCTAACGGTGAAATCGACAAAGCTACAGACCAAAAACAAATGTGGTTGACAATCCAAAATCTGGTTATGAGAAAAAAACCAAATTCAATAGAGTCTGTGATATTTCGTGATATAGAATATAAAGATAACTTTAATATAGCTAGTCACTTCAACAATTATTTTGTCGATAGTATTAAAACTATAAGAGAGTCAATTATTAATGTGCAATATTTTAATTATATACAAGTGACTGACAAAACATTTAAATTTCGTGCAATAAATATTTTGGATCTTAAGAATATTGTTAAAATCCTGAAAAATACACCCGACTATGAGCGAATTTCCCCCAAAATGATACTTGACAATTGGAGCACAACAGCAAACATTCTTCTAATAATCATAAATGCATCATTAAAAACGGGCACATTTCCAGAAAATTGGAAGGAGACTATGATAACTCCGGTCGAAAAAATAGCGAACACAAAAAAATGTGAGGAGTTTAGGCCAATAAACACTCTCAAAACATGCGAAACAATTCTTGAAAAAGTGGTAAAAATACAACTGGAAGAATATATTGAGGCAAATTCTACACTATCAAAATATCAATCAGGTTTCCGAAAAAACTTTTCTTGTGAGACTACTATTAATTACGTGATAAACAGATGGAAAAATATTAAGTGCAATAGAAAGATAACAGCAATATTTGTAGACTTTAAAAGAGCTTTTGAAACTATTGACCGGGAAATATTATTGGACAAGCTAGAAAAATACGGCATCAGAGGCACAGAGTTAAAATGGTTCAAATCGTATCTATCGAACAGAAAGCAATTCACTTGTGTCAACAATATAAAATCATGTGTAATTGACAATGGTCATGGTGTTCCTCAAGGATCTATTCTAGGGGCACTATCGTTTATTATCTACATTAAGGATATGCCAAACGTGTTAGACAAGAGTGAAATGGTTCTGTATGCAGACGACACACTAATATTCACGGAAGACAATACAGCTGAGCAATGTCAATACAACATATTACATGATCTGAACAATATTAATGAATGGTTAAAAATGAATAAACTTAAATTTAATGAAAAAAGAAACAAAAGTAATGGAAATTAATATGACTAGTGATTTGAGTATACGGATAAACGATGAAGAATTAGAGAAAGTGATCTCAATCAAATACTTGGGTGTGATTATTGATAAACATTTAAAATTTACGCACCACGTAGAGTAGATATGTAAAAAGATTGGTAAAAAGATTGGATATTTTAAACGCATAATGAACAACATAAATGTTATTACGGCAATAAAGGTATATAATACAATTATAAAACCGCATTTTGAATATGGGGCAACAATATTATATACGTGCTGCACTGATGCACATTTGGAAAGCCTGCAGAAATTCCAAAACAAAGCTATGAGAGCGATTTTGAAATATAATAGATACGCACCAAGACAATTAATGCTGAATACACTTAAATGGCTTAACGTACAACAACGACTTGCACTTAACACACTGAAATTAATACACAAAATTCGACAAGGAAAAGCACCAGACTACCTACGTGAGCAAACGAGATATGTAAGCAATGTTCAATCTTACCCATTAAGGAACGCAAGAAATTTTAGGCTTCAAAGAGCAACAAATTCTTCTATGCAAAAAACATTATTTTATAAAGGTTTAAACCATATAACAGACTTCCAGAATATGTCAAAAATGAAACAAATAGTAATATATTTAATAGAGAATGTGTACATTTTGTAAAAACGATACATTTACTTAATTAAATTTTGCAATCTATAATTGGAAAGAAAATAGTATTATGAATACTAATAAATGAACAAAAAAAAAAAAAAATAACAAGCCTGTGTTAGGTAACACGGGCGCATAGGTCAGACGTAGAATACGTTAGCGTATACATTGCCAATCCTTTGTATTAATGTACATACACACACATTTACACGCTGCTCGCAGAAGTAAACAAACGACAGCAAAGATCTGTAAACTTTCAAGCACACACAAGTGTCCACGCTCCCCTCCCTTCATTTTATGTTCCCATCCAAACGAACTAATAACCGACCGAACCAACAAAACGAAATGTACACACACACACATTTACACGCTTCTCGATAAATAAACAAAGCACAGCAAAGCCAAAATCATTTGATTTCACAACAACAACAAAAACAACAGCGGCATTTACAAACCAACAACAACAGCGGCATGTAGAAAAAAAGTCTAAAATATCATGCTCTTAAATATTTATTTCCTTAACTACATAAAACTTTTATATATAGACATATAATTTTTTTAATGTAATTCGAAACAAAACATATTACCAAAACTGAGTAACATATAAAAATTGCTAAAATATGTTTTAATATTTAAGTAAAAGTGGGTGAAAGTTGACAAACATTTTCTCAAAATTTTGTGCTCCAGATCAACACCCCTACCTTATCGTATAACGTATTCTACGTTAAAAACTTTTGACACCAATTTTGCGAAAAAATTCTAAACTTTTTTTTGGACAAAATACACTACGATGGTCAACCTCAAACGTTGGTAGGGGATGGAAGATGACCTCCAAAATTTTTTTTTATTTTCCCATAATTTGCTCTTAAATACGCGTCGTTTTACACTTAATGTGAAGATAATATCCGAAACATTTTTTTCTTGTAATTAATTGTAAATTACGCGTCTTCTGAGATATACAGATCGTGGTTCATCCGTCGTCGATACTCACCGCTTTCTATTATAGGATCATATATTTTTCGGAGCATTTTCTATCGAAGACACCCAGTGATGCTTCACCAGCATGCGATATGACCCAGGATTCTCCGCCATAAAGGCAGATAGGTTGTCTGAGTGTCTGATATGGTTAATATAAACATATTGAAATATCTTAGAGTAATCTAACCTATGACTAGGGACAGAAATTGTACATATTTATTCAGTCTTTAGAGTACAATTCTTTCCAGTAAATACCTTTCCGAACTATTGTAGGAGTATGTATGTGTAAATTGGATCTAACTTATTGCTATATTTGCCTATAGGCATTGAAAAATTTATTTCATATTTCATATTATTTTAATTAAATTCCTTTAAAACTATTCTGATGGATTCAAACATAATACAATTTGATGTATAACCTTAACTCTAAGGTGTTCCTTAAATCTAAGACGCTTTTTAATATGGGAACATGGAAACTAATTATATTGAGGAGATATGGCCAATCAATTTGACCAGATAACAATTTATATACAAACAGTAATAATCTCTTAGATAGAATAATGATTATTTTCGTATTTGTAGTCAAAAGAAATCATTATTCATATCGAACAATCCCACAAAAGTACACAAATTATTCTTTGACGATGGACTATCGAAATCCGCCGTAATTTATTGTTTCCTAATTAATATTATAAAACTCAATAATTAAAGATTATAATTAGATTTTTGGTAATTACTCCACACATAATGGATATTTTTAGATTTGTTTTTTATTACTCAGACAATAGAAATTATTTTTGATTTATACGTATCTTAGAAAATAATGATTAGATTTTTATGGCTTATGGCTAAGAAAATAATGATTATTTGTCTTAGTTTTATGTATTAATCAGAAAATAATAAAACTTTATAATTATGTTCCTTATCTCCGTTGAAAACTAAAATGTTTTGCATTCGGTTTATTATTATTCGATTAATAGTGGCCACACAAATAATCGTACAAATCAAGCTCGATCAATCGATTTACTGTGATTATATAATCGTAGCATATTAACTAAACAAGTAGATACTCATGTAGAAAATATGTTCTTTCAATATTATCCTCGTTAATAAGATATTTGCAATAACCGCGAAACAACTTAATTAGACGAATATAACATTTTGGATGATTTGTGATATTTACGAAAATTGTTGCGATGGATCGTTTAGTATAATACACTGTGCAACACGAAAAAATATAACCATATACGGACACCACTACGTGATACAAGACCAAAGCAAAAAGACCCGTGTCTCCAAGTTTTGCTCAAAGTTATGAACTTTTTTTTATGGGCCTCCAAAAATTTGATACCTCGGTGTCATTTTTGCAAAAAAGTGATCATTTTGTCAGGCTCATATCTTGCAAATCGTTCGGAAGTTTGATTTACTCTGAAGGAAAGTTGTAGCACTTATCATAAACTGCTACCCTGAAAAATTTTTAAAAATATAAAACAGTGTACATTATGTAAAGCTTTCATTCTCTACACAGGAGAAATTATTTCCCAAAAAATATCAATTAAGACTTTGTTTGATCTCAAAAATCCGATCCAATTACTTTTTAATTAAGTCAATTACTTGAGCAATTGATTGAAGAAATTTACGTTAAAATAAGGAATTAAATAAATACAATTGGCTCCAATTACTATCTAAGTTGGACCAATTATTTGTGTACTTGAAATTATAAAATTGACTTTAAATCAAACTTACTTGGAAAGTGTTTTGAAATTGCTGGTACTAGTAGGTCTTGAAATAATTCTCATTTAGATGAGTTTTGTTTATCCCTACAAAAATTCTTGTGGAGACGGCACCTGATGAGATATTTATGGGCACCGAAATAGCGGCTTACTTAGGGAATTGTAATTATCAGCGGAATCGTGTTGACTATGAATGTACTCGAAAATATATGTAATTGCAATAAAGTACTAAATTTTGATCAACTTCGTACTCCAGTTGATTACGATTATAATTGAAAAAAAAATAAATTCTTGATTATATTTGTACTCAACACATGCACGCTGAAAAATCTGTCTATTTTGTTGTTTGGATGCAAATATAACTTGTGTTTGGAGCTTGTAGCAAGTATAGTATTATTGTATCCAAACACAACGTGTTTGGTAGTAATAATATAATATGTTACAGAAACCGATTTTTTCAGCGTGTATAAATATTTAATCGGAAATATTATAAGGGATGGATTAACTTTATACTCGAGCTAATGGTAAATTTAAATGATATAGATGATTTATTTTAATTATTTATTCGGCCTTTTTTATTTTATTATTCAAGCTCTAGACCATACTATATCCCCATATCTCATCTCCTGTGCAATGGGTAGTGGTGCAATGGGTAGTGTGCGCGCCTCTTGTACTTGAGATCCCGGGTTCGATTCCTGCTCTGGCCACCTTAAAACAAAAAAAATTCTTTCGGCGGCGGTCACCTCGCATAGTGACGGCGCACTGTGGCTGAGATTTTGATTTCATTGGTCAAAAGTCAAATTTTTTTTTGTCACCGATTTTTAAAATTTGTACGCCTTTTTGTAGCTACTATATCCAGATTAACGTAGCCAAAAAATTAGGGTAAACTATTGCTAATTATGGACGTGGCATGCTGTCAAACTCAACTGTTTTTTTAATTTCAGAGAAAGGTGTCTTTTTTTGTTTTTTATCAAAAATAAATGGTTACTACTCGCAAGCTATCATCGATAATGGCCTGCGGTCTTTTTTATAATGTTGGTAGGATTATAGTCTTTAGTTGTTGTAAGTGGTCACAGCTCTAGAGTTTAATATTAGGGGCGTTATGAAATATTTAGGAAACTATGTACTATATTTTTCTCAAATTTAAGTTTTAGTGGAATAGAACTTCTAGGGAACAAAAGGGAACAAGAAACGTATACCACCCGGAGATAGGTGAAAGTGTCCTCTTTAAACCTATATATACTTTTGCACCCGCCACGGCCCGCCGGTAGAACACTTTTTTCATTTTAATGAAATTACTCTAAAAAATTCAAATTACGATAATTTAAACAGCCCTATAATGTCATTTTCTTATCTTTTTATTTTACCTAGAAATATAGTTTGATGGCTTACGAGAAGGCTTATAAGAAAGCGACATTTGAATACCAACTCAATTGCTCTAATATATTTCAGCAATAACAGACGCAAATAAAAATATTCAGAAAAATATGGAGAGCTTCAGTTGTAAAGAACTGGCCGAAAAGTATTTTAGAAACAAAAACCAGGAAGATGTTCTTAGTTACGTTAAAATAAAATTAAACTTAAATTCGTGTAGCACCGAAATACAAGAACAATTATCTAATTTCGTCAAAGCACTAAAAAAACGCTACAAAGAAGTTAGCTACAGTAAACAAAAGTTTTATATAAAAAGTGCAAACTGGGTAGAAGGCCAACTTACTGTCGCTGCAGAAACAGCAAAACAAGATAAGGCTGGAAGACCACGCAAATCATTGGACAACTGCAGCGATAGATCTAAGAGGCGGAAACTTAAAGATGTTAACGATGAAATTGGTTGTACAAATATAAAAGAATCTTTCCTACATCAATTACGATCACAGAACCAATTAATAAAAGTGGATATCATTGAAAAAGTTCTTAAAGCTAGTCCAGTGAGAACAAAAGGGATTTTTAAAAGTATACCAACTCCGAGCGATGCAAACAGTTCACAAATGAGGAGGCATTAGCATTATTTCTGGATTTGAAATTAACAAAACAGCAATATATTCAGCTCAGATTGCGTGCGATTCAAAAAGGCTCAAATGTGTATCCAGCATATCATCACATAACCGCTGCTAAAATGGACTGTTTGCCATCAAAGGACACTATTACCAAAAAACTAAAGCCAAAAACTACTAAAGAACAGAAATAGCACAAAACAAAATATGGAATATTTTCAATCAATATTTGAGTCAAATGAATAATAATTATAGTATTAGTATTAGTAAAAAATAATAAAAAACAGAACCTACCATTGTTACAAATGCTATTAAAATATATTTCATTTTTTTTTTAAATTATCAAATCTATTTTCAAATTTTTTTTTAAATTATCAAATTTGACAGCCAAAAATAATAAATTTTTCTGTAGTAATAGCAAGATTTTTAGATAATATTATTAACGTTTTTTTTTTAAGTGTAAATATTCTTTGAGTGTAAACAAATTTGCAAATTTGACAGCAACAAATTTTGAATTTTTCTGTAATAATAGCAAAATCTCCAGTTGATTATACTATTTTTTTTTTTGAATGTAAAATTTTTTTTGAGTGTAACATTAAAAAAATTCCATTATTACAAAAAATATTTATAATTATTATTAAAATCCAAATATTAAATTTTTTAATAAATAAAAAAATAATAAACCCATATTTCACTCTAAAAGTTAAAAAAAATCAAAAGTTCAACTTTGACCTAGAATTCCTTAAAAAGTCCTCAATCAATTTTAATGTAATTAAAACTGAGTCAAGCTGAACTAAATATCTATCCATTAAAAAAAAATTACTTAAATATTTTAATATCGGTTCAAAAGTTACAGAATTTTGGCCAATGAAAAACGATTTTCAGCCACTGTGCGGCGACACTATCGGGTATTTAGCCATGAAAAAGCTTCTCAAAATACCGTTCGGAATCGGTGTAAAAACTGTAGGTCCCAATCAGTGAGTGAAAAAATTAGAAAGCGCACAGATCACTGGTTATGAGAAGCTCTCCCCAATCCCTTCATGGGATGTAATGGGAAACGGTGTGTTTTTTTTTTTGATGGGGGTAAAAATCTTTTTCACAATACAATCACAAATTTAGAGTAAGATGTGCGATGTAATCGTTAACCAATCGTAAAGCGTTATCAAATCGGTGTGAGCTATGTATGAGTGTATTAGTGTAATCATACGCTGCATACAATATACTCAGCACCATCTAGTGTGCAATAGTAGCTACTAATTTTCAGTAATTGTCGTACATTATGTTATCGTAGGCAAATGAAAACAAATAAATAAAATGAATACAAAAACATTTAATTTTAATAACTTTTAAACAGATTTTTTGCACTTTTAATAAGAAATTTACTAAAACAAATACTTTTTTTGTATGTATCAAATTTCCCACAGTGTTAAACAAACGTCAATGAAAGTTATGAGAAACTTCAGTGAGAGTTACAAAACGACAACACAGCACCTAGTGGTAGTACTTGACAACACCTGTGCGATATCTACGTATTTCCTTTATCTATGCTGTAAAATAACTACATGCATTACATTTCAGTAAACAGCTGATTAATAACTTGTCAACCGCAACAAATACAATATAATAAAATATTTTACAAAACACCAAAAACAATTATAACTCAGAACATAAAACAACACAAAGTGTATCAAAGCTGAATGGAGGTAATGTTAATTCTAATAAAATTTCTATTAGATTCCAATATAGATTAAGATTATAACATATCTTCATTACGTACTGTTGCCTTACACTGAAGCTGGTGCTCGAAAATTGGGTAACAATCTCCATCTCATGCCAATTATTATGGGTGGAGATTTTAATACAAATTTTGCAAACCCACAGTCGCAAGCTGTGTCAAAATTTTTATTTGACGTTTTCCACTTGCATATGAGCAATTCGCCACAAACTCCCACAACTAACAATTCCACTACTATAGATGCAGTTTTCCATAGATTTTTAAATACAATCGAGTCAAAAATGTATATATGTATCTCATTTTAGTTACCATAAGCCAATATTAACTATTTGTACTTAAGGGATTTACCATAGATGGGCACTTTGAAGTACTACTAAAATTTCAGTAAAAATAATTCTTTAACTAGTAAATTTTTACTGATTACTAAAATTTTTTTCAGCAATTTTTATAAAGTGCCAACATGGTTATGATGAGGTGCATTGAATTTTCAGTAATCAATAATGCCCGATTACTGATTATTATGAATACGGCCTACGATTTTACTGGCAATGTAAATTAAATTTCATTATCAGTAAAAATTTACTGAATTTTTTCAGTAATCAGTAAATTTACTGCTTACTGTAATTTTTAATGCAGTACACATATACTGCAGTGTGCCCATTTACTAACCAAATAAGTTAAATAAAACAAACAAAAACCAGCAAATTCCTATGTATTTACAATATTGAAAGTTTGGATACTTTTAATTGATTAATTAAAAAAATATACTAAAAGCATAAGTACTTCCAACTTAAAAAAAATTGTTCATTACTAGATGTTTACACATCTCCCCTGTGATCGGATCACATTAATTTTTTTTCATAGAATGGTCCTGAGCTTGATTAATTGATACATATTCAATTATCGACCTACAATTTGTGTACTTGAGTTAACAATTTTCTGTATTAGCTAAACTCCAAATATAAATGTCATTGAGTTGACAAATTTCGTGTTTTATTGGAGGCATTTTGTTCTGTGTACCTTATATACGAAAACATGGGTTCAATTCCGTCCCTGCCCACCTCTCATTTCTTCGTGTTGTGATGGTGGTCATGGTTCGCATTGTCTCGTTTGCGAACCAAGAACTAAAGTTAAACAAGCTAGCTACCGGTTCGCAAATTTCAACTTGTTGGCTCTCGTCCTGCGAACCAAAATCTAACACATTAGCTAAGGGTCGGGAGTCAAAGTTGATCCTGTTAGCTCGCGGGACTAGACCCGATTGATTGAACTTATGCTCAAGGCTCGCAGCTCGGTAGCCAGGTTTTGGCTCGGGAGCGGCTGCGAGCCCGTACAAACTAAAAATATTGGAAATTTCCAAACACATATATCGGAAGAATTAAATATATATCTTCGAAACGTACCCTTTCGGCCGTTAAAGATTCCTATGGAATTTCTCCAAAAAAAACCTGAAATAATTGAGAGGTTGCCAAATGGCTGGACCGACCAAAACTAAATTTCACATGGGCATAGCTGAGGTTTTAAGCTTGTGTAAAAACGTGTACCACCACGACTCATATGTTCTTTAAACCTCAATGCTTCCAGCAATTTTCAGTCGTGTATGATATCATCTTGATCGGTCCAGCCTTTTAGAACCAACTGAATTAGTTAGATTTTTTTGAGAAATCCCCCACTGTGCGAAGTGCCATGATGAGTATAAAAATAAAAATATATTTTGAAAATTGTGACAGAATACTTTTTGTCACGGGTATATTTTGAAGTCTTGATCAAACATATATTTTCAGAATTGTTCCTTTTTCGCAATGGATATCGCGAATTCGGCCAAAGTAAAGTAAATTGAAAATGTAATTGGTAAATTGGAAAGGAACTACATGCTTGATTTTTTAAAATGCCGCCGTTAAATCCAAAAAGAAACACTGTAGAATATTTGGAAATATATTTTTCTATGCATGTTCGTCCTGAAACGTCATTTGAGCCATATTTTGACCAAAATTTGGAATAGTTTTTATTTCCAAAATACATAACGAATCGAAACTTCTGGCCGGTAAGGAACCACTAGTACTCTCGTACAAAAAAAAATTATATCCCACTTAGCTCTTCAATACGAATCTTTTGAGGACCCCCGCGTTTGAAATTTCAAGAAACGAGGTTTTTGGTAACACTGAAAAATTACTCTTTTTTTGTTGTTTGGATGCAAATATACCGTGTTTGTAGCTTGTCGCAAATATAGTATACTTGTATCCAAACACATTTTGTTTTCTAGTCAAAATAACATGTTTGGGTCACAATGATTAATAGGTTATAATATTTGTATTTGTGACCCAACTGTAGCTTTGTTTGTTGAAAGTGTTGAAAACAAAGACGTGTCAGACAATAAGGAAACAAAAGCAGCAGATCTTCTATTCACGAAAACAATTCTTACTAACAAGTACGTGGTTTCCGGAATATGTTGTGCAGGGTGTGCAGCCTTATGTACATGTATATACAATGTTAACCAATAAATCCAATTATTTTTATCGTCTTTATTAGATCGATTGCTGACATTGATTTTTCGTTTCACAATTTACTATTCAAATCATTTTAATTCGAATGAAGATCAATATAAAATCTGTGGGGTATGTGTTTAGAGGTTTTTACATACGATGCCCGTGATGAATGTTTCTACATTGTAGTTGACACCTCTCATTTGAATCGCGATACAATTTTACATTTTCAAAATTGCGTAGACAATTTTCGGTCTAAAGAAGTTGTTCGTATTAAGTTTTTTGCCGCTGGGAAACTTTTTTAATAGAAACTTTTTTCCACGCTAAAGAAAACCTGCCCCAGCAACATATTGCAGCAACATTTGCGTCGTTGTTGTGACGGACAACAAACAAAGCCACATTTGGGACACAAAAACATATTTTATAGAATATTACTCTTTGTTTCTCAAAACATGAATAGCAATCACAATGTGTTTGGACACAAATATACTATATTTGCGACAAGAAAGACAGATTTTTCTGCATGTATGAATAGAGATATATAATTTTGTAAAGGAAGTTTAGCAAAATGCATCCTCGTGACTCCTGGCAAACCATATAGCTACATATGACTTTAAAAAAGAGTTATTAATTACACTATGTTTATTAGTTACAAATGAAAATAATTTGTTTCGGGCCTCAACCAAACAAAAATATTGTGAAAGTACTTGGACGGGGTATCACAAAAACCCGCTCGGTTTTGCCCCTATATGTATCCGTTTTTTTTTACAGGCCGAAGAAACTTTTGGAGGGGCCCTATTTCAGATTTTACTTCAATAAATCCTAAACAGTTTAAAATATTACATCACAACATTTGACAATATTGTAGCTATTTACCCATTTCACAATTCTCTCTAATATATTTTATATGTTTTGACATTTCTTGCCTAACAGTAAATAAATTGCGGTAGCTGTTTTGAAAAGAATTGTAGCTTATACATTTCTTGATAACCCAAAATATAATAATGGAACCCAAAATATAATTTATGTTCATTAGTGTGTGTTTGATAATAGAAAAGAAATATTAAATTTCAGAAATATTAAATTTTTTTTAAGTTTTCGCTTATAATTTCTATACTATTGACACAGGAGTGTAATATTGTTCTACAAAGTTGTACAACTTAAGGCTTTCGAGAAAATTGACAAATATATCAACGCCCTAAAATGTCATATATGAGCTCAAATGGTCGCATAATACATAAATATGGTTGTTTGCTGAACGATTTTAACCTAAAGCGCCTTTTAAAAACATCTTGAACACCGAATAGGGTGACTCGATTGTTGTTTTGGTTACTTGAAAATGCTTTTAAAGATATGATAATTATGAACAAAAACGCTAAAAACACGAAAATTTTTGAGAAATAGTCGATTAACAGGGTAATTTTCCTCAGAAATGTATTAGAGGGAATTGTGAAATGCAAAAATAGCTACAATACTGTCAAAGGTTGTAATTCAATATTTCAAGCTGTTTACGATTTATTCAAGTAAAATCTGAAATAGGGCCCTGACCACATCCAAAATATTCTTCGGCCTGTAAAAAAAAAATTGTTACGTATAGGGGCAAAACCCAGCGGGGTTTTGTGATACCACGTCCAAGTGCTTTCAAAATTTTTTGGTTTGGTTGAGGCCCGAGACCCACTGTTGCACGGTGTTATCAGACTACAGAATTTGGGAATAAATTTCTTAAAAATAATAACGTCTAAATGTGAACCTTCGCGTTTACGCCATTTATTTATTCGAACAATGTTTTCGAAAGTTTCGGTTTCAAAATTTTCGGTTCGGCAGGTCGGCTCCCGTGATCTGCGCGAAGGAACTGGTTTACACTATTAATGTTTTTTGCCATTCTTGATGATCTTGGGCGACCAGATTTTGTGTTTTGTAGTGTTGAACCGGTTTCTTCAAATTTGTTGACCACTCGATCCGCTCCCGAGAAACGCTCCATAGTGACTGACTTCCCAAGAGCCAGGCTGCGTACTGATATACCCCCGCGCAGACCAAATTCAATGCGTTCACGCACTCAGCTAAAAAAGGAAACTTCCCTCAAAATCTCACTTTAGCAAATATATGCGAAACACATACATAAAAACCAAAGCACCATCACAAACCATTTTACCGTCCGAGCGTTTGTTTATTCTTCTTTCACTGGTCAAGCGCTTTTAATGTCCTCGGTCCGATGAACCATGGACGACTGAAAACATGAAACTCGAGAGAGCATAAAGAGTGCAACAAACACGGCTGTATTTGTATCACAAACACAGATATATTTGGTTCTCAAACACATATGTTGTAACATATTAATCATTGTGTCTAAAACATGTAATATTGGATAACAAACAGAATGCGTTTGGGTACAAGTATATTATATTTGCGACAAGTTCCAAACATGCATTTTTCAAAACTTATTTTAAAAAACTATATCTCTATTAATAGAGATATAGAATGGTATCGGGCTTGAATAGCAAAATAAAAAAGGACCATTAAAAACGCCGAATAAATAAAGATCATCCCTTGTGCATTATTATTATAGTTTTTTGCCTTTCATGGATAAATCGAAATTTTTACGCTGTTAAAAATGCTGTTGCCACAGGTTCCGGCACTATACGCATTAATTTTTTCATCTCTATCGTCTTGGCGGTTGAATAATAAAATTAATTTGCATTGTTTGCTAATCATTTTAAATTGTGGCTTCTTAATCTTAATGAACAGTTTCATCAAATATAAGAAAATATATTGATTATTTTACAGATTTTACTCTCAAATATTATGAAACACAGTTTAACTTAAATGAACTCGTGTTCTCACTACAATCGATCAGGGGAATTTGGGCATTTTCCTACAGCCCGTGACCCAGGCGCTTTCCAATTTAAGTTCTTCAGCGGGAACTACAGTTTTATACCGACTCCGAATGGTTATGATTTTTAATAAAATGAGAAAATAATTATTTTCCATAAATTTTCGAAATTTTGAAAAAGATTCCTTATTTTGTGTGGTGATTGTGATCGTAGGACAAAGTTCTTGGGCTTTAAATGCAAATCCATTTCTTAGCCGATTCGTAAACATTTGTATGCCAATAAGGCGATGAACTCCAAAATGATCTCCTGGAATTTGTTGATTCTTTTGTTACGCTTGTTAATGTTATTATTGGGTTATTAACTGTTATGTGCCAAACTGAAGAAATTACAGTAAGACAAGCGAACACTGTTTATTTAACAACAACAGCAACACAACAACAAAAACATTAATTAATGGCTTCATCTTAAAGTTAATGAACTTTGAGTTCAAGTAATGTCCAGAAATTTGAAAGTGATCACAGTACCACAGCAAACTACAGCAACTACCTAGTGGACCAAACGAATAAACGACCAAACGACCTTTACAGGGTGACCCATAATGTTAAATTACGAGCAGTATCCACATGAATCATGTGCAGTTTTTCGGAGTAGGAAGGGAAAATACACACTCACAAAAAAAACAGACACCAACTGCAACATCGTTGTGCAAACAAAAGGGCATTCTGTTTAAAAGTGGGTCATTTAACCTTTTTGCACCCAGATTCCAAAACAACAACCAATAACAGACTGAAGTTTGTATACATGTGTTGTATACAACATTTTGCTCCTACCTACCGACATAACTCAGGATTTGGTTTGCGTTTTCGATTTCGGTTGTATTGGCAAATTCGCATTAAATCCTTAACTTATGCATTATCAATAAACATTTGACATTATTTTGCACACATTTCGTGCGAGCGTGTGGTGCTCGCTTACTTGAGTTGCCAGCCAAGAAAGCGGGGCCAAAGTGTTTACACACACACACACTCCGTCGGAGTCATAATCCCTGGGTAGCCAATATCCAATGTACTGACTCTTAGAGCACAAGGAACAAACCAACAGTCGCCCCAGTAAAAGGCGTCAGTTATTAGTGTTATTAAGTCTGTGGCGAAGTGATGCGGGCGGTGGCGGCGTCGGCGGTTGGTTGGTTGTATCTGCCTGCGATAGTGATGTGGCCAAAAGTGTTGCATGGAATTTTAAATATCCAGCGTATGAGGAATAAACGAGACACAGCCAAATAAGCCAACAGAAAATATGAGACAGGCGGTCGATCGGACAGACAGATATTTTAGATATTCACCAAACAGGGGAACTGGGAATTGTGACATACGTGAGTCATACAGTGGATGACAAAACAAAAACCACTTATATTTCAATTACATCGCTAGAATTGATAGGAAAACGCTTCTCACAGTGCTTTCTATATTTTATGTTCACTGATCAGGCCTCACTGTTTTACACCGAATACGGGCAGAATCCCTTTCATGGATAATTACTTGATAGTGTCGCGGTCGCTAAACTAGGAAACAATCGCCGAATGACATGAAAGGAGTCAAGATTGTGGAAACAAGAGTCACACATGCTAAATATTACACCACCAAAAAAACAAAAAAATACTACACTGAGCAAAAATTACACAAGTAGATGAAAGGTACAATTCCATGGAAAATAGAGGAAATGATGGAAAAGACATGTTGAATTAAGTTATAAAAACATTCATTTATTGAATGTGGAAACCTGAAAACTGCATAATAAGTATAATGGGTGCATTTTCGTAGATTTTTTTCTGAATTTTACATTTCTGAAATTTAACCCTCTAACTGCCCCTAAGTTATATCCCTCTCTGAATATCTCAGAAAACAATTCGAGTAGTCCCTCTTCTCTGACTCTAGATAGATTATCTTCTGAGATACCTATACTTTTGGGAATTACTTGTATTCTACCCATGAGCTGTAAGTGGTTCCTGATTACGTCATTTTTAAAACTCAGAATGCCAAAGCCAGGATAAAAAGTCATTGAGTTTTGACTAGGTTAAAGAAAAAAATTTTGCAGTCAAATTTTATACTTAGAATCTGGGGTGCGGAATAGAATTTGGAGCTGGGAGTCTAACATTTGACGGGAGTCGGAGTAGGAGTTGGGGTCGGTTTTATTCAGTCACACCCTAAGAATTTGTTTAAAGCCGTCCAGCCTTCCTCCCGAATGGGAATGTTTAATTCGTCCATATTCAATAGCAGTTTGATGTTACCCAAATGAATTCCCAATTACGAACTGTAGTATTTTTGAGGGTTTATGGCCTAACATTTGAATGGGACGTAAAAAATGGGCGTATCATAGTTGTAAATTTTTAGATTCAAGGTAGCTTTTGACGAAGTTGTTACCAGGACCAAATGTTGTTAATATCGGCTGTGGTTTACGGGAGATATCACATCAATCACTTGTTTTATTAGGTGAATGGACTTTGGTAAAATGAAGCCTAATACCTAATTTCATTACGATCGGAAATTTTACGCGACTTATCGTATCGGAAAATCTAACGGCTCCAGCTTTTGAATGGGCGCGGCAATCTTGTCAATTTTCTCCAGTTAAGTACACGTGAAAAAAATTTTCTTTTTTTATTGTTTGGATGCAAATATAACGTGTTTGTAGGTTCTCGAAAATATAGCATAATTGTCTCCAAACACATTGTGTTTAATACTCAATATAACATGTTTGGGCCACAATGATTAATAGATTATAATATATGTATTTGTGACTCAAATGTGGTTTTGTTTGTTGAAACCTGCTGAAAACACTGCTGTCTGTCACCGTAAACAAGCAAAAAGCAGCAGATCTGCAATTCACGAACGCAATTCTTGCAAACATGTAAATGGTTCCTGCAATATGTTGTTGTGACTGATATTTTTCAGTGTGTAGATATATGCGGATTATTAATCAATATCTGAGTTGAAGCTAGTCACATATGCCAGGAAGAAATATGATTTTGTAGAAAAAGTGTAGATTTTTATGGGTAGTAAAAGCAGGAACATGGTCCCGTCACAATGCTCATTTTCAATCCCAAACTAAGGTTAGCAAATGATAGCCACTTACAAAATTGCATTGTCATTGGTAACGATTTACTTCAGTTACCGTGTTGACTAGCCAGACAGACAACAAGAGTCCTAACCGAATTTCGTCCAAAGATACTAAATGATATTTACTCCTTCCCAATGGGTGAGGGTAGAATTATCTATCTATGAATAATTTTTATATTTATTAAATTTTCCAGAACTGAGATATTTACCAAAGAACTACGGTTGGATTATTGGATTGTTTGTTGAGTTGGAGTTGATGTGGCGTAGGAGTCAGAGTCGAAATCAAATTCGGAGTAGAACTCGTTGTGCACAATTTAAACACGGCGGAGGTGGAGTAAGAGTTTTTAACATTGTAGAGAAACTCCACACCTCTGCTTCGAATAGAAGTAAGTGCCTGTATGTTTAAATTTTGACAAGCTCACCAATACTGTGTGAATCGAATTTTTGGATTGCCAATTTGGCAGTTCGATTCGCACTATCCGCCAAATTTCCGGACTACATTTACAAATTGTAATCATCAAATCCCCAATATTCTCTTCATACTTTCTTGTGAATCTAAATCTATACAGAGAAAAATTAATACATAAGTCAAAGATTAAATTTGACAAGACAATTAATATTGCATTGGGATTTTAGTTAACGAAGGAAATTGTTAACTCAAATACAGAAATTCACTGTACAGCACAAAGAAAAATAACAAGGATTTTTGGCAAGGGATTCTGGTTGGCAACGGATTCTGATAGAAAATGTCAGGGTATCGGATTTTATTTTATGGGGTCGGAGTGGTCAATATTTTCCCCCTTTGGCACATTCTAACAATGAATCGCCATAGGAAACCATGTGATCCTTACATTTTTGATATAGTACAAGGTGATGCAAAGTTAATCATCTAATTTTGTTTTGAATAACTTTTTTATTAAATAAAAAAAAATGATTTTGAGTGATGGAAATGTTTATTTGGACTTTTACAGTTTTTTCTGTTAAGTGAAAATGCTGATGACTGTCAAGTAGCTGCCGCTAGTGTTGATACCCATTTTTGACCGTTTCATCGCATTTCCCATGACTTTCCGCAAGATTTCCGGTGATAACTGTTCATATTCCTGTCGAATATCCTCCATAAGGTTTGCGATTGTCTGAGGCTTGTTGGCATAAACCCGCGACTTCAAGTAGCCCCAAAGAAAGAAGTATGGGATGGTTAAATAGGGCGTTCTTGCTGGTCATGCCAAATCGTCAATACGGGAGATTACGCGAACGGGAAACGCTTCCTTCACAATTTCCATTGTGGCTCGAGCACACGATTGCACCGTCTTGTCGAAACCACATGTTTACCAAACCCCGCTCATCCAATACCGGCAGTAAGAAGTTGTTTATCAAGACACTCCTCCCGTGTGAACGCCGTACCACACAGTGGCTTTGAGTGGATATAATGGCTCTTCGTGCATCACACGCGGATTTTCAGATGTTTCATCGTTATCAGTGACATCGGCAGCCACAGCCGCGATTTGCTCTACCGAACGACTAGTCTGGTGGCGGCCACGCCCTGCAAGGTCAAGTTTGGTTTCCGTCTGTTCGAGTAGAGCATCTAAGCGCCGGATTATTTGCCCAGGTGGCGAGACACGTTTAGGAAATCGACGTCGAAATTCACGCTGCGCCAACACCACCGACCGATTATTGGTCAAACAAATCGACACAATTATTTCACGCTCTAGCAGAGTATAGCGCTCCATTGCTTGTCTATTTATATACTGCAGCTGTCTAGTTCACAAATGTCAAATATGGCTGACGTACGACGCCATTTGCAAAAATTATAACATATTGCCATTGCCTGATTAACTTGGCTCCACCTTGTATATGTTCAGCAATTTTATGTAAATCCGTACGACGAACATTTTGGTGGATCATTTTAAACCCCTAACTTATCACTTGTGGTGGTGCAGTGGTAGTGTGCGAGGCTCTTGTGCATGAGAACGTGGGTTCGATCCCTGACCTGACCACCTTAAATTTCTTTCGACGGCGGCCACCTCGCTTAGTGACGGCGACACTATCGAGTACTTAGCCATGGAAAGGCTTCTCAAAATAACATTCGGAACCGTTGTAAAATTGTAGATCCCAATTAGTGAGTGTAAAACTGGAACGCGTACAGCTCACTGGCTTGTGAGAAGCTCTCACTAGTCCCTTCATGGGATGTAACGGGAAACCATTTATTTATTTAACTTATCAATCTATGGGTCTTTTTGACGCTTTTTTGGAAAAGGGTAAAAATCACTCATTGCAGGGATATAACGGGTTAAAATTAACTTCAAACAAATTTGCAATAATATTTTACTATAAGGCTCGGAATCCACCAAAACTCAAAATTCAACTTTAAGTCGAGCAAGAACTCAAAATTGAAAATACGTTTACGGGTTAATTTCGTACTTATTAATTTGTTGGGGGCTGGTCTGTATGGAAAAATAATATATGTAAAATGTCCATATAAGTCATCGAACAAAAGCAAGCTGCATATGATATCTATAAATAAAAGATGAGTACAAATTTGACAATTTAGGCAGAAATTTATTTGTTGCCTTTTTCTTTTATTTCTTGTGCAATTTTATACCATTATTGTTAGAATGTAACACATCAATTTTTCTCGCTGAATTTGACGTAAAATTTTTCTCGAAGAATTTGACGTAATTGATCATATGATTTCCTATACCGATTCATCACATGAATGTGCGAAGAAAAGTGGGAAACTTTAACCCCCGCCAACACTAAAATAAAATTAAACTTTGAAAACACTGATAGACGTATATTTGCTCTTGCTACCTCTACCAGAATCCGTAGTCTTATGTCCCTATTACGGTTCTCAACTTTTGTGAGAGTTTGGTCGTAAGACCCCTTTCACACTCGGCAAGTTACTTGCGCAAGTCAGTTTTTCAACTTTCCGAGTACAAGCAAGTCTGTACTCAAAATTTATTCCCCTATCCCGACCTTACCTCTGTCATCAACAAACCAAGACTTGGGCAAGAGACTTGCGCAAGTAACTTGCCGAGTGTGAAAGGGGTCTAATCGATGAATTGGCATTGCCGTTCTCAACTCAACGGCCGACTCAACTCAACTGAACAACAGCTGATATTTTGGTTGTGTTCACTTACTTTTGTCGTATTGCCTTTGACAACTCTGTGCCAGTTTGGTCGACAAATGCGTTAAACTTACACCACTGCTTGAGAGCAGTTGAGTTTATAGTTGTGCGTGTCTTTAAGTTGATAAGAATGGAGCGATCGTAAGAAGATATTATTTTGGCTTCAAATTATAATTTTCATTTAACATTTGAGCATTTTAATTTAACAATAATATTTTATATATTTAGAAGTATCAAGACCACAAAGAATGCTCAGTTTGAGAAACTTGTCCAGCTAATGGAATGTAATCCAGCCGTTGCCCTTGGAACACCACAATTTAGCACTACGCAGAACCAAGTGCGAGAACTATGGGAAGGATTTGCTGTGGAGTTAAATAGTTTAGGACCACCGTCCAGAACATGAATGAATGGCAACGTGTATGTGCAAATACATACCTTGTACTCAATACATACATGCGCAAATACATACATGCTCAAGAAGGTTGGATGCATCACGAATATTTCTTCTTAAATGCAACACATCTATATTCGCGATTTCGACTCCTTCTGCAAAAACGAAATCTGTGCTACTTCTATCAATACAATACAATTGTTAGCTTCTTTTATTTTCACATAAATCAGCTGCTTTTACTTGCCAAAATTTATATTTCGAGCTGGTAACACTATAACAATTGCAACCAAAAATAGTTGTGAACCACAATACAAAAGATAAGTTTGGTCGTGTTGAAGTTGGGTCGTCTCTAAGTCGACCAAACTAAGTTGAGTGGTAAACAGTAATAGGGGCATTAATCTTGTTATTTTGGAAAAAGTTAGATTCTGTTGTACAGTGTTGTAGGTCGGTATATGAATACATTTCAATTAAACTCAGCCTGATTATAAAAATTATAATTTCGATTGAGGGTACAAAGCTAATGAAGATTGTCAATTATACTTATATTATTATAATTGAAGTAGGAAGTTAATCAACGATTAATACTGTATTTCAATTACATTCGTAATCAAATTTAGTAAGAAATTAATTAACACTTCATTTACATTTCCGATTATATGCATAAGCAACATGATTACGATGTTAATTACAACACAAAATTTGTTTAGCTATTTCGAGGCCATCTTATCATCTCAATACATCTCATCAGCTGCCCTATATGAACCCACTCTACACAAAAAAGGATGCGGATCCGTTTCGCCCACTCTACGGCTATGTAAAGTGATAGAAAAGTGAAACGTGAGTTCTCGAACCTGTTCGCATGATGAGGATGAGTTCGTAAATAACCAAAAACTGCATAAATAAAATCGCGATTTGGTGGATCCGTTTCGTAACCAATACAAGTCCGCAAAAACATAAATAAAAGTGAATCGGTGAAATTGTGATTTGGCGGATCCTTTCGAGCCCGTATCGAGTCCGTAAAAACATAAAATTTAAATTCCAAACATCCCGAGAGGAAATCAAACTCGTAGTTCGGTCAAGAGGTGCCATAAGCAATCTCTAGTAAACAAATAATTGGCCCCAGTGAAATAGTTATTGGTGTCAATTCTATTTACACATTTCCTGATTTTTACGCAAATTTGTAATTAATTGGCTCAAAGAAAAAGTAATTGGATCGGATGTTTGTCTTTAAACAGAGTCTTAATTGGTATTTTTTATGCAATAGTCTTTTAAGTGTGTAGAGAGTCCAGTAATTTTTCATAAAGCGATTTATGTTTACATTTGCCCCTCACTGTTGGTTATTGGCAATACAATGTGCGGTCGTATGGCTGTGAGCTTTTATGCCACAACTGAATACATTATAGCTGCCACATTATTTGGACAATGAGGAAGGATTGGCTTTTTTGGTTTACTTTTAACGACTTTGCATTGCTCATTCATTCTCCAGCCTTTGATTTCGTGGTTTTTTCTCTGTTGGCATTTGGCATACGCTTAACTTGTTGCCTGCCTATCAGTGACTGACTGACTGACTGACTGCAGATTACAGACTTAACTGTTGCTTGTCTTCAACAATGTTGCAGCGTTATCAGACCAAAAAATGCTACTGTATGTTTTGTGCACTCTGTGATGATGTGGTTTGTTTTTGTTCAGCAGCACATAAAAAGGACGAAAAAAATCTCAATTTGTAATTGAGTGCTCGTTGACGACAACGACAACGAAGCTTGTCAAAGATTTGGTTTAGTGTCTTTTGTTAGTTGGTCATGTGTGTATGTAACGAAATACATAAATTCAAGCAACCATTTCTAGTAGTGCATCAGTATGCAACCACAATGTATTGGCAATGGCAGTATCGTAGCAGCAGTAACAGCACCTAGCCAGCTCATCATCCCCATCATCATTGTTATGCGTCAGATGTAGTTTCAGTGATTTTTGTTTTTTGTCTCTTCACATGTGAAATTTGTCCATTTTGTCTTGCGACACAAAGAGAAGCGTTCGATCTTTATGAGCCGACGTGTGAAACCATTAAATAGCCTTAAGTGCTAAGAAATGCCATGCGGCACCAGCAAATTCATGGCGAAATCTTTAAAATATTTGCGTTTGAAATGTAAGCAAACACCTTTGACTGCCTGATAAATATGAATGAATTCCATTCAGTTTTGCAGGGCAATTGTTGTCAAACAATATGAATTTAATACAATTTCAAGGATACATTTGTTTGAGTACCATTTGGTATTCTTAACATAAATAAATCGAAAGCAATCAATTCAATCTCTTTTTGACGCCCACTGTGTGACCACCAATACGCGATGTTTAATAACAAATTAATACTTGACTTGGTGCTAGAATAAATGTTTAATAGACACATATATTTACTTGCAAATGTTCGCAATACATTTGGTTGGCATTGGTATTTTTGTCGTCAGTACTTAAGTCAGCTCAGTGTTTTCTCAGATATTAAAACTGCAAAGTAGAACGTTCCATTTTGGAGTGACAGGATGTAACAATAAAATTTCTAGTATTAAATACATACTTATATTTAATTAAAATGCTAGCGTTGAAATCTATTCATGCTTGCACAAAAATGGAAGGGATAAATGCACTGAACAAATTTTTGATAATCAGCACAATGAAAAATATTGATTGGACATTAAATTGATGTAAAATATCATTGTTGTAATCAAAATTTATTACAACCCATTATTATCAACTATATTGGGTACTTTTAGTTTGGTTTGGTTTAAAGGGAAGTTTTCTAGGTGAAGCCTGTTTATTACATATTGTAGTTTTGAACCCAATAAAAAGTAAATTTAGAAAAGCCAAAGTGCAAGACTGGCAAATCCATGAAGTACAATCCTGAGCATGGAATTACATTTGACAGCATACCTATGCCTTGCTCACGCTGCCGCGAAATTGAAGTTTTTCGCACTTTGGGCTGAAATTTCTCAATTTCGCATATATTTCGACAACTACGAAATAGAGATATTTACAACAATTTCATTGAAATTGACTTGAAATTGTCGTATACAACGCTGTTTTTAGTTACTTATCCGGTCACGGACAACCCCGAGGGGTCAGGGGCCTTGCAAAACAAAGATAACATATTTCGGCAACCAATTCCATCTTTTGTCTTATCTCTCCAGTGGCAATACCAAGTGTACGCAGGGATTCAGTAACCTGATCCTTCCAGCGGAGTCTTGGTCTTCCTATTTTTCGTCTTCCTTCGAGTTCGGTTTCGAAAACCCTTCGTGCTGGTTCGTCTTCATCCATTCTACTGACATGGCCTAGCCAGCGCAATCGCGTTATTGTCATCCGCTTAACTATGTCAATGTCGGGATATAGCTCATACAGCTCATGGTTCATTCGTTGCCGATACTCGCCGTTGTGCACTATAGGGCCATAAATGTTTCGGAGTATTTCTCTCGAAGAAGACTTCTACAGATGTTTCATCTGCTTACGATAAGACCCCGGATTCTGCGCCATAAATCAAGACAGGTTGTCTGAGGCCTCGCTTAGTTTCAAAAGGTTTGTTACCAACCTTCACTGCGGATTTGGTGTTCGTCAGGGTCATCCTGCAAAGACGTATGAGTTTTGCAGGAATACCAAGCTCAGACATTACTGCGTAGAGTTTCCCCCGTATCGGGCTATCGAAGGCCGCCTTATAATCGACAAATAGATGACAGGTGTAGATTTGTTTTTCGTGTGTCTTCCCCGAAAAAAAAAGATCTAAGTTTTTTACACAACCAACGAGATGAACCTAAAAGTAACGTCTGCCGACAAATCGTATTTAATAAAAAGTCAGTTGCCGCCGTCGATACATTTGTTTTGTTGCTCCAACACCGTTGATAATTGTGGGTCGGTTTCGATTACTGAACACGTGGTTGCTAAAAAATTAAACAATTGTAGGCGGATTTTAATTTTAACGTTTTCATCGATATAGACTAGTGAGAAGAAGCTATAAACCTTGTAAAATCAGTTCTTCATGTTAAAGTTCATGCACCATTTATTTATTTTATTGTTTTCATTCATTTTCTAACTAAATTTTGGTTAATGTGTCCAGGCACGAAAATTTTACTCATGGTAATGTTTGTAAACAAACAATTGCCATTTTGCGACGAAATTGCTCAAATGCCAGTGTGAATGATTTTAATTTCGTTCGACAATTTCAATTCGAAATTGTCAATTTCGTGGCACCGTGAACAAGATATTACTCTTACACTCGTACTTTTGGTTTGGTTTGTGTCTGGACTAACATGTGGGACGATATTTCCTGTTTAGTGGGAAATTTTCTAGGTGGAACCTGTTTATTACATATTGTAGTTTGAACCGAATAAAAAGTAAACTTAGAAAAGCCAAAGTGAAAGAAGTTTAGAAAAAGAACATTGTCTTAAATAAGAGCGCTTTCTTAAAAACCTAAATTTTCTCAAAAAAAATACCTATTGATATTCTTATGGCCAGTTTTTCAGTCGGTGGTGATCTTCGTTTCTTAGTTAAATTGTGGTTAAACATCGAATTGTGTTTTTTAGTCATTGTTTAACTATGATTTAACCACCCAATGTTGGGTGCCTGAGTGTCAAAGGGAGAAATGAAGATTGTATAAAATACATGTTCCAGATTTGCGAATTTGTACACATACGTTGAGTCTAGATCGTTAAATTGTTGCTCCTATATAGTTTTTTACACATTTTTGTTAAAATGACTTCGATTTTATGCATCTATTTCTTATTGTACATAATTCCATTTTGTTTGTTCCCCTTTGTTGTTTTGGTATTTATCCAAAGCACACGTTTTTTCCAATAAGAATACAAGGGTTGCCATATTAGTTGACAATATGGCGACTTACATTAACTCACCACTGAAAAACTAAATGCAAAGTTAACCTCTAATTAACTTAGAATTAAGATTAAGTAATCCGATAGTTAACTACCAACTTAAAAACTGGCCATTAAAGAGAGTACATTTAGTTAACAAAATACCTTATCTTAAAGAAGTACGCACCTTTGCTTAAAAAAGTAAATTTTCTTACAAAAAGTACCTTTTCTTAAAAAAGTATTTTTTAAATAAGTACCTTTTCTTAAAAAAGTACACTACCTTAAAACAAATTCCCTGTTCTTAAAAAACTACTAATAAAGGGTTTTTCAACAGAGACGCTACAAAAGTAAATCGGTAGGGACAGCAAACGACGCCATATTTTTCCCCGCTCTTTTGACATTTCTCTTCAGTAAGGTTTGCCATTTCCTCATGCAAAGATATACGAGCCAACAACGAGTCGAAATTATTAAAATTTACTACCGAAATTTGGAGTCAGTGGCCTCAACTTTAAGAGCGCTACGTCCAATATATGGTCGTCATAATCGTCCTACCAGGTCAACACTTGAGCGTCTAGTGGCAAAATTTGAATCCACAGGCACTGTACAAAATATTCCCGTGCTAGTGAGACAAAGAAGTGTCCGTAAAAAAGTGCCCGTAGTGTCGGGAATATTGCTGCCGCTGAGGCTTCAGTTCAAGAAAGCCCAAATGTGTTTCTCACACGTCGTTCTCAAGCGTTGGGCATCTTCGTGACGTCGTTGTGGCGAATTTTGCGAAAAGATCTTGGCCTACATCCTTACAAGATCAAACTGACGCAAGAACTGAAGCCGCTTGACCACCATAAGCGTCGTATGTTCACGAATTGGGCTGAGCAATAACTTGAAAATGATTCCGATTTTCATCGGAAAATCATATTTAGCGATGAGGCTCATTTCTGAATGAATGAATTCGTCAATAAGCAAAATATGCATTATTGGTTATTATTATTGGTCAGACGTAATCCATGAGTCATCATTGCATCCCAAAAAAATAACGGTTTGGTGCGGTTTATGGGCTGGCGGCGTCATTGGGCTGTACTCCTTCCGTGGTGATCAAGACCGATACATTACTGTGAATGCGAATCGCTACCGTTCAATGATAACCGAAGATTTTTGGCCCCAAAGTGATAATAGGGACTTGGAGGACATGTTGTTCCAACAGGACGCCGGCACAAGCCACACAGCGAATGCCACAATCAATTTATTGGAAACCAAGTTTGGTGAACGTGTTATCTCACGAAATGGCCCAGTCGATTGGTCGCCTCGGACGTGCGATTTGACGCCGTTAGATTATTTCCTGTGGGGCTACGTCAAGTCCATGGTCTATGCCAACAAGCCAGCGACGATTGATGATCTTCGTACGAATATCGAACGTGAAATTGCAGCAGTATCGGCCGATTTATGCTTGAAAACTGTCCAAAATTGGGTTCAACGTCTGGACTTCTGCAAGCGTGCCCGTGGTGGCCATGCAAAAGAAATCGAGTTCCATACATAATGGCATCGAACGTACTTTCACAGGAATAAAGAATTTCATTGGTATCTCAAACCGGTTTTGTTTTATTTAAGAACAACTTTTGTATCGATCTTATTGGAAAACCTTTTCTTTTCTTTTCTTGACATAAATAGCCTTCCTGAAAATAAGTAAATTTTCTTTAAAAATTAATCTTATCCAAAAACCGGTCCAACTTCTTTAAAAAGTGCCTGTTCTTAAACAATTTATTTCTTTGTAAAAAAAAGCATACTCTTAGGCTTTTTCTTACATAAAAACATTAGATTTTAGTAAAAGAAGTCCGTCTCATCAAAGAAAGGACCTTTTCGGGAAAATCGAATTCATATTCTTACGAAAGGGACCTAAAAATATAATTTTCTTAAAAAAAATACATTCAATGAATAAAAAATTTCTTAAAAAAAGTTTATCATTTTACAACAAGTATAATTTCTTAAAGATCTAGTACTAGTACATAATATATAGCGAAAGGAACTCCGTTCCAACCGGGTGTCCCCTGACACCTCATTTAATTTTTTTTTTCAGTTTCATTGTGATTATTAGACGAAATTTTTGATTTTTAACGATTCGAAGTTGAATAGATTTATAATATGAAGTTCGAAAATAAACCCTTTGAATGTGTTAGCACTAACTGAACAAAAACAGCTCTCAAATTTCCAAAACGAAGTGTTCTCAATGTTGTCCACAATCGGTTGAAGACTGATTCCAATCGGTTGAGACGGTATATTTGATTGAACAAAAGTTTGAATACACTTAATGCACAAAGGTTTTAATAAAATGAAATGCATTATATCAATTACGTATAAAAAAAATCATCAAACTGATGACAATTTTTCATACAAATAACGTATTTTACATAAAATTGAGAAAATTGTTACACAGATATGAGCAAACAATTTACTAACGTACACTTTACATCAACTCAATGAATGGCATGTATTAAATATCCCACAAGTTTGCATAAAACTGATGTCTCATTTACATTCAATTGTAATTAATATAACGTTTTACATTTATCCCATGAAATGGATCGTAGCTTCGACATTGACGAACTTTTGCATCAGTACAATGCACAAGTTCATAATTTTGATGTACTTTAACATGGAGTGTAGAATCAAAAATCTTTCAAAGTACCGGAGATCTAATTGTGTACAAGGTTTGACCTAATATAATTGCAGACCTCCCAACAATTTAAAAATTCGTAAGCATAACTCTTGGCTCTCGAAAGGTTTTACTGCAAACACATAAATCATATCTGAATCTGCTGTTGAAAATGGGCACTCGCTATGTTCATTCTGAAATCTGTTATTTGCAATTTTATGAAAAAAACTAGCAGACCCGGCTTTAATTCGCTATTGATTTATATAACAACGACAACCACAACACTGTCCAAAAATATCACTATTTCATTATTTACAAACACTTGTCAATCATAAGGACGAAGGATGCCATAAAAAATGCATGAATTTTCATTCACGTACACACACCTTTCTGGGAGTTGTTTAACACACTATTTTCAGAGAACTGGTTCCTAAACTTAACATCGGACTCACCGTACACCCATGTCATCACGCACGTGCTGAACACTGCACTCGACAATAGGAAGTTTAAAGTCGAAATCCTCGCATATTAGTCCAAAAAACGTTATAGGCCATTCAGGCTCGTAAGCACTAACTCACAGGTTCCACAGGAATTGAAGCTCGTTTGCATGCCCTTAGCGGCTTGGAAGCATATCCTGCAACAGTGTTACTACATGATGACGCAGGAGAGATGGACGAGGGCACAAATTGTGTACACATAAGACAAATCTGGTCCACAGTGGATAGCAGGAGATCCATGTACCTTTTGTTTTTAGCCAGACCCAACGAAACAATGACTGTTTCAGTTATGATGGGGCAATATTTGATTGACCGTAGGTGGTGCAGTGGTTAGTGTGCGCGCCTCCTCTTGAGATCCTGGGTTCGATCCATGCACAGACCACCTTAAATCGCATAGTGAAGGCGACACTATCGAGAATTTAGCCATGAAAAAGCTTCTCAAAATACCGTTCGGATCGGTGTGAAAACTGTAGGTCCCAATCTGTGAGTATAAAACTAGAAAGCGCACAGCTCGCTCGTTATGAGAAGCTCTCCCCAACTCCTTCACGGGATGTAATGGGAAACCATTTAGTTTTTATTAATGTTTGATTGATAGACATGCGGGGACACTAAAGGTCAAAGCACGACGAAAAACCCATGAACATATTCCCGGCACGTGTGCAGCACTAGCCGGCGGGAGAATGTCTACTACGAGAACCTACCCATTTAGGCACCTGGAGGAATTATCTCAGGCATAGACAAGATCTTGTGCTCCTTGGAGCAAACTAAATAATTTTCCAGTGGGGCTATCGCTGAATCTTGTTAGCCCGTGGTATCACAATAAACTAATAAGTCGTAGTGAGTCGTTCATCAACTGCCTTTCCTAACTAACCTATTCAGTCTCTCATCTTTCCTTCTGAGGTATTAAAGAGGACGATTGGCTCATATACTACAAGGACAATACACACTTTTCAGCTGTCCACATGCCAGCACGGTTACAGCAAGGGTAAATCTGCAGCAAACTCGTCAGGCTCTAGTGACCTTCATAGAGAATTATATTTATGCAAAGGAATACACTCTTGTCGCATTTGTAGATATAGAGATTTCCTTTTCCAACATCTTACCGGGAGCAGCAAACCCGGGCAGCGGATCAATATTTTGTCTACAGCTTTTACGCGAATGCGCATAAACTCGCCCCTGGGCCACATGACTTGAAGGGGAATCTTACCTCAACCTGTCTGTAATTTAGCACTAGATAGTGATTTTCTAGAGATCAGGTTGCACAATCATATCATATGCTGGCGATCTGGCAATTGCGGTGCTGGTAAAATATCAGGTGACTACTCAGGTCGCCCAGTGTAAGAATGGGCGGGTTTTAAGTCCGGCGAAATCCGAGCTCATACTCTTCATCATGGACCACAAAGTTCCGAATATTCAGCTATGTGGTAGGGAAATTTGCCTAAAGGATAACAAAATATGTCTAGGTGTGATTGTCGACAGATATCTTATTTTCAAGTCAAACACTATGGAAACGATCAGTAGACCCACAGTGGTTCTATATTCGTGTAAAAGGCCCATCGGAGGACGATCAAACCTACCCTCGAAACTGGTTTACTGGATTGTCTGTTTGGTAAATCTGTACTTTACGGCTTTGCCGTTTGGTGGCCTGTACTGCAAAAATCCACTTACCTAACTCGGTTGATACAAGTCCAGAGAATGGCAATGGAGCCTATCACGGCTGCCTTTCGCACGACCCCATCCAAGGGTTTGGGGGTTATCCTCCATCTGTCACCATTACATTTGTTGGTAAGGCCAATGGCTGTAATGTCGGACATCCCCTTCTAACATTCCTTGCGACTGACAGCCAGCCAAAATGGTCAAGAGATGATTTCAAAGGATTTGCGGCAATTGGTAGAAGAGGCTTACATGATCCCCAATTCTACCTTTGAAAGAAACGTCTCCATTCAGATCGAGTACAAGTAGGACAAAAAGGGACGCATACCAGGATATAGCAGACGCATACTAGATTATACTGACGGCTTTAAACTAGATGAAATAGTGGGGTTGGGAGACTATTCTAAAGAACTGGGTCTTGAACACGCTCAAAGGCTGGTTGGTTGGCTGGTTTACGTGGTTGCTAAACATACCATATAGCATCAATCAGTGTCTTGGAACACCGTTTTACATACCACATCACTCCGGACAGTCTAATGTAGAGTGTCTATATCCAACCTGTTAATCGGAGATACCTCTTTAGATCTCCTAGATCTATCTCGTGTACCTCAGTGAGGTTGTGTAGGAATGGGCGACCTAGAGCCGGACAACCGCAGAGGAGATTTTCCACCGCCTCCTTCTCCTGTTCTTCTTCGCAGGCACGGCAGCTGTCATTGGATGGAAGATTTAGCCGTCTTGCGTGATTACCGATTGGACACTTCCCAGTCAGCACGGCAATTAGCCTTGACATGTTCCCCCGATTTTGGCTAATCAGGGAGTTAGTCCGATGAATGTTATATTCTGGCCATATGTTTCTGGATATGCGTCACGTTTCCGTTCTATCCCATCTGGCCTTAGCTCGTTCAAGGTAATGCAGGAAAATACCACCTTTGACCGACCCTATAGGGTGTTGCGACTGACACCGCATGGAGTTCGGTGGAAGAGGGTCGTGGCCTAGCTAGTTCATCTGCCATATCGATCCCAAAGAGACCCTTGTGGCCTGGTATCCAAGAAAGGACCACATTGGCCAGTCGACCTAGCTTGACAAGTTTTTCCCTACATTCACTAACGATTTTAGACGCAGTGTTGTTAGATGTAAGTGATAGGAGACCCGCCTGTCTATCAAAAAATATTCCAATACGCTCTGTTGGCTGTTGTAGTTAAAGTTCGGCACAGGCTTCCTTGATGGCCAGCACCTCCGCTTTGAAAACGCTGCACTTGTCTGGAAGTTTGAATGATAAATTGAGGCTTGCCTCTTCGGAAAAGACGCCCGAGCCGGTTTCACATTCGAGTTTGGATCCGTCCATAAATACTTTGGTGTCAAAACATGTCAGTGGTTCCCTTTATCCTTGCAGATTCCAAGAGCATATAGTCGGGAGGCGTCCCAGGCAGCACTAGCTGTTATATGTAGGTCTATTGGTATAACATGAAGCATTGCATTAAGGGCTTCAGCTGGGCACGTCCTCATTGCAACTATTATGCCGATGCAAGCTGATCTCTGAACTCGCTCAAAGGCTTCTTGCACAAAGATTTCTACTGTTTTAAGGCAGGAGTCAAGACAATGGGAGAAGTTGCCCTATGGCTGGGATGAAGCGTCATCACCGCCAGGGGTATCAACATGTACTCTGACTATTAATCTCTAAAAGAATCCACACCGAAGTTCAGTCACTTAAAATCTGAAAGAAATTCGTTTTCTTGTCAACCTTATCAATTGTCTGCACCACATCATACCTGTCCGTTCCTGTTTCCAGCAGTGCAATTCCCAGGAACGTATAGCCTCTCGTTTGTTCCAAGATTTTGCCGTCTGTTCTTACGAGAAGATTTCATAGTGCGTGTAATGTCTACGTAAGTCTTGGCAGACCAATTTCACTACATCTGCGATATTCCAGTATTTTTGTCCTGAGAAATACATTTCTCTGTCGAAGATGCACTAAAATCGCTTTACTGAGTTTATATCTAAACGCCCCGGGTTCAATGAGCTTCACGGCGCCAAGCCATAGTAGTGAAATGTTCGGCTACTGTAAAAGTTTTCTTTTATCTTTGTGGCTATTGAAATGCAGGCCAAACATGCCCACGGTGAAACGCCCGATGTCCACGTAGCCATATACCTTATCCACGTCGACTCACATGCCGACAGACTGGAGCTTCAACATTGGTGGCGTTATTGTTCACAAAAGTGATGACCTTAAGGCAAATCCTCCTCTCGTCCATATGTAGTGGAATGTTTCCTAGGTCTGGGCTTCAAAGATTTTAAGGGGACGTTCAGGTGCACTATAGGTCGAATTTTGCACCAGAGAAAGCTCTTCTCCCTTTTGGGGACCTCCATACCTGAGGAATCAATTCCTACTAGCGGATTTGGGTTTTTGGATTTGGGGTTCTGTTTTGATATAAAGGGGTCCCTATATTCACTCAAGATTGAATTGTAGTTGCACTGTTCTGGGTAAATACAGCATGTGGCACCGTCTTGTAGAAACCACGTATCATCGAGATCCATACCATACAATTAAGGGACAACAAGACTAAATCATCATGTCATGATGGAGCACGAAAACTGTTATTGCCCGACCAGTCATATTTCCAAGGAAAATGTTTCGATTATGGTTGGAACACAAAATCAACGTAAAATAGTGACGTGAATGAGTTTCATTACTGAAAATGATTTTGTTCAAAAAGACTTCATAATTTTTATAAAAAATTTCTCAAAACTAAACCCTGAACTGTCAGCTGTCAAGCTATCTTTATTTCTTCAAGACAAACAGTTTACCGCACACGAAATATATTGGGTGGATTTTCGGAAACTCTTTACATAAACATTTTGGGCTGCTCCCCAACCCATATCATGGATACGACCCTACGCCATATAATACAGTGAAGCGGAATGTATTGGAAAACATTGAGGAATTTTCCACTCAACACAGATTTTATATAGAAAAATTGTTGTTTCGCACGGGAATGCCATGAGCCTGCAACAGGTCTACATTCCGAGTTATGTAAGTGTATGCCAAGAAATGGATCATGAACCAAGGCATAATATTTCGAACCCTCTTTCTCAATCTAACCCACTACAACTCCTAGCTTTACCAAATTTATCTCATTGACTACATTGGATCGATAATCAGACGAACTAAAGTTCATCATGATTCCCAAGAATTCAAGAATTGCCAATGACAATCTCGAGTGAAGCGCATAGAATAACACATACCATAGAAGGTTTTATTCGCTCAATAAATTAAACGTCATAGGTACGATGGAAAGTAAACATTGGATGGTAGAAATATGGGTTCAATAATACCAGATAGTGGCAATAGTATACAGCGATCAACATAGGAACAACAACCGAATTTCGTGTTTTTGTGGCAAACTAGTTGTGTTAAATACAATACAAATGTATACCAGCGATAAAAGTCAATAAAAAAGTGCAAAATATATTTAAATTTTTCAGTTCTACACCAAAACGACAGGAAAAAGTTAAGTGAACATATTTTGTAACTCCACCTGGTGTAAGATAATTTTAAATTTAATTGCTCTCATTTCCACAAACCTACGATGAGAGTGTGAAATGAAACGTCAGATGAGAGAATAAGTTTATCTAGGTATGTATTAGTCTATGGTGAAGCGAGGTGTAAGTTAGTTCTCTGGCGAATCCTAAAAGACGTCACTCAGCCAGGAGTTCTGTGCAAAGTGAAGACTTTTGCAACCTTAATTCATATTCCTCTCAACTGCTCGTTGCTTCCTCTAAGGCAGTCAAGTTACTGTCACCATGCAGGCAAACCCCGAATCATGTATTCAACAATATAAATCCAAGAGTGGCGTATCCACAAAGTTCTATCGTACCTACTATGATTACCCTGTACTAACACCTGAGCCGAAAAAATCTCACCATCACAGATTTGCATCAAGAGTTGTTGTCAAAATGACAATGTATGCAAACGACAACAACAACAAAAGTCATAAGTCACAACAACAACAGCAACCAGCAGCCGCCGTCTGTCGCTTGTGGTATCTAAAAATACCTACCGCCCTCATTTAAATGAAGTTTTCTTCAAGTGTACGTTTCATTCCGATTCGATTTGGTTTGGCTGATGATGTCTGGTGATTTGTTTTCCTTGGATCGGCCGGTCGGTTGGACGGTTGGTTGGTTGGTCGACCGGGCGGTTGGTTGGTTGATTTGCAATCAAATTGAAACGAATGTTGTTTGTTTGTGGTGTACCTTGGCTTTATTTTCAATTTGCACCAACCGGTTAGTTTTTGCTCAGTGTTTCTTCTACTTCTTCCTCTCCCGCTGCTGATGTTGTTGTGCTTACTGTATCTCTTGCACATAATTTTTTAATAAATCAAAATTCATTAATATCTTGTCGGGTTTTGTGTTGTTCTTTTTTTTTGTTGTTAATTTTTTTCGCGAAAATCATGTACAATTGTCATTTTGATCACTGGTCGCTCAGTCTGGCGGCCGATAGTAGACAACAATTCGGTGGCTGCTGCTGGTGTTTTTGTTTTCGATTTGATTTTTTCCTTTCCTCAGATCATTTATTTTGAATGTTGTCGGAATTTTGTGTCTGTCAAAAACGAACAAACAACAAAAAAAAACTTGAAAATCTAGCATACCTTTCTCGAGGCCTGGGAGGAAGTTTATGCCACATACGTAATAGAGAAATAATAACAATACTGATCGTATTCACATAATGAATAGTTATGACCCCCCTCTATGTCTCTGTTTTGAATGCTGATACGACTATTACGCTACGTTACGTTTACGTTGGTTATGCGAATATTATTCGGTTATTAATTTGATTTCCGAACAGTTGTGAACTATGTCTGACTGTCTAGTGCGGTTTATCAGAGATACCAATGTAGTTTTTTGCTAATTTCCATTTTGAAAAAAAAAATTAAGTGATCGTGCTGAGAATTTTTATTAATTCATTTAATCATTTGAAATATTCATGCAAATCCCCTTTGAAAAACAAGTGGATTTCGTGAGAGATACATAGAGACAACATGATTTTTATATGATGCAGATAATTCTTTAACAATTCTCAATGTATTATTGTACGACTAAGGAAATGGTAGTGACTGAGGCACTTGTAGTCTAAATACAGCAGTGTTGAAAAATGTAGCAATTCCTGTTTTTGTTTACTTGTACAAAAGACTGTTACGCCGCATTTACATACATATTTAGCCAAGACTAGGGCATTTGGATGAGTAACTCTGTTAACCCATGCTAACCCGGAAGTTTACTCATACAATTTTAGTCTGCAAAAACAGAAGGTCAATTTTTAACTTCAATTTACTACTATTGTACTAGTTCATGCAACGCAGCTAAGTACCAAAAAATACAACCATAATAAAAACAGAAAAATCAACTGTTTTGCAAACCACCACAGACGGAAACCGAACGAAAATTTGCTATCGTGCCGCCGCAACCAAAACTTTATTGAAACTCACATTACCGTTGGGTTAAGTAGCTCTCATCGGTTTAAAATGTGTACCAATATAACCGATTTGACAGGCTGACGCGATTTTAAAATAACAGATATTGCAAAAACATTCCAATTTTGTACAAAACTTACAACACAAAGAACCGACAAACTAATTTTTCTGTTATGCCACCGTGTTGTATAACTTGTTCGGACCTCGGAGTTGCCGCCTGAAATTTCAAATATATCACAAATTGCGTGGTCTAAGATTAGAGTACAAGGTTATCGCCATCCTGCACGCGATAAACTGGCGTCGTAATGGGGCATTACGCATAGAAAACGCATTTGGTTAACTGGTATATAAACTTATGCAACACTGCTAAAGTACCAAAAAAATCAACTATAATAAAAAATTTTATGAGGTGTCAGGGGACACCCGGTTGTCACGAAGTTCCTTTCGCTATATATTTTGTACTAGTTAGTTCCAACACACCTAAGGCGGCCGTTGAAGAATACGATAATTTAATAATAATTTTCTTAAAGAAAATATACTTTTTGTAAAATGATAAATTTTTTTTAAGAAATTTTTTATTTATTGAATGTGTTTCTTTAAAAAAAGTATATTTTTACATCCCTTTTGTAAGAATATGCATTATATTTCCCCGAAAAGGTAAATTTTTAAAGACAGGTACTTCCTTTATTAAAATCTAATGTTTTTTTTAATAAAAAGGACTATTTTTAAGAAGAAGTAAATTCTATTAGAAAAAGCCATAAGAGTTGGAATTTTTTTTACAAAGAAGTACTTTTTTTAAGAACAGGTACTTTTTAAAGGTTATTTTTAAGAGAATGTACTTATTTTCAGAAAGGCTACTTATCTAAAGAAAACAAAAGGTATTATTTTATTGATGTGTTAACATCTATACGCGCGCCTCTAGGGCAGTAAACTATAAATTTAATACATACGCAAGTGTTACATAGGTTTGTAAGAGTAAATCATCGTTTGTTTGTTCGTTGCTTGGCAGTCGGTATTGAAAGTGATTATTGGGCGATTTTCATATAATTTTCCCACGCGATTTTCTCCGGAAATTCATAGCCGATTTTATTAATTTTTGGATTAAAAAGCTAGTGCGGGTTTCGACGAAGAGTTTAGGCCAAAAATTAAGGCGATCCGATATCGGCGAGCCGAGATTGAAGTGTTTTAATTTGAAGTATTAATTTGGAATAATATTAAAAAAGTATTTTATGTTCATCTTCGGTTACATCGTACGAATATAACAATGTATGTATGTATGTACAAGTGTCTGTTGCTTTGCATTCTTTGACTTTTGTGGGAATAAAACAAAAAGTATTGAGCACGAAAATAATGAAACATGTGCCTGCACTGGGTCTTTAAATAATTTTAAGTATTAATATTATTTAACTGTAACGTCATCATGTGATTGAACGCTGTTTTTTATTTTCCAATGTAACATTTACGAATGTGTTCATAGAAATCGAACAGGTACCGTGTAGCAAAAAGGTGTTAACACATCGCCCGTGAGTTCGAACACTCATTGGATTTTTTTTTTAAAAAAAGGAATTTTTGTAAGAACAAGTTTTTTTTTAAGTCAAGGTATTTTTTTTTTTGAAGAAACGGTTCTTTTTTTAAGAAATAGGAATTTTTTCAGAATTGGTTCTTTTTTCAAGAATAGGTTCATTTCAAAGAGTAGGTACTTATCTCCAGAAATCTTATTTTGTTTCACAAAAAAGGTACTATTTAAAGCAAAGGTATTTTTTTTTTTAAAAAAGGCAATTTTTTGTAAGAAAATTTACTTTTTTTAAGCAAAGGTACTTCTTACAATTTTCTAAATTTATTCAAGCTCAAGACCTTTGTAATAAATAATAAATTAGAATAAATTTAGAAAATTCTAATTTTAAATTCCCGCAAGGGAAATGATCAAAGGTACTTCTTTAAGATAAGGTATTTTTTAAGAAAGGGTACTTTGTTTAACATTATGAATAGGTATTTTTTTGAGAAAATTAACTTTTTTAAGAAAACGCACTTATTTAAGGAAATGTTTTTTTTTAAACTTCTTTCACTTTGTATTTTCTAAATTTACTTTTTACTGGGTTCAAAACTAAAATATATACTAAATATTGGTTACAGGCTGCACCTAAACAACTTCCTATTAAACAAGAAATTTCCCAACATATGTTAGTCTAGACACAAACCAAAGCAAAAGTACCCAATATAGTAGATAATACTGGGTTGTAGCATAATAGTGTTAAAAACAGTTGTTTAATTTTTTTCCATTTAGCCCCCATCCCGCAACGTGCGATAAGGAACTGCGTTCCAAAAGCTTCCGAAAAAAGCAAGTGCTTTAAAAGCTACCCACACCATCAAGCAAGGAAGCCGTTTGGTTTTCTAGCCCAATGAGACCCATGTCCAAACTTTACAAATACTGCGCACAAGATATCCACTACAAGGAATCCAATATGTCCTACGTTTCTGGTAGCTGTGTCCTTTCATCTCTTAGATCTATATGTACCCGAATTCTATACACATTTCGGCCAACTGACCAATATCTCGGTCACATCCTGAAATTCTGCCGAGGATACCATGTCACACCCGGGAGACTTAAATATTTTGTCACATATACATATGTTCTTTCGTTACCAGTGTTGGAAAGTGGCACAAAAGCCCTTATTGCTTCTCACGAGGAAATAATATTTGATTCAATTTTTCCCTAGTTAAAAATCATCCCGAGCATTGCCGCCCCCTGGCTACGTCCATATACTTATATACAATACAAGATGTTATGTTATGTTCCGACAATGAAAGTCGAACGGCTCCAAGGAGAACGATTAACACATAACATTTACCTAGGCAAAAATGTATTCGAAAAGGACGTTGAAGAAATGTATATAAAAGGATGGCCAAGACTGTGTTAGAGACCTGGCGTGACGAACTTATGTCAAATCTTTAAGAGTTTAATTGTCAAAGACACAAGTTTGTTGACCTGAAAATACCAGAGAGAATGATAATTTAGGAAACATGGAAATTGGTTTACAAATCAAACGCAGATAGAATTTCTCAGGGAATTAAGTGGCTACTGTACATTGGTAGAAGAATTGCTTTATCAGTCGACAGCTTTAAAATTGCTTCATCAGTTTATTTGTTTCTTGTTTTACTAGTTGTACTTTTTTGTATGTTTTGGATGCAGTTTATCGATAAATTATATATATTCAATAAATGGTAGAAAATTGAAAAAAATTACCTTTTTTGCACACCTAGAACATACTTCGAAAACAAGAGCCAACCTAGAAAAATGGTTGAGGCTACTGGATTCAGCATACTCGAGTTAGGATTACCCACTGGGTGCCCCTTTGTTACGTTTATGAACTAGTACAGTGCTATCCGAAAAAATATTGATTCCGGCCTTGGTCAGAATATTATTTCTCAGCCATTCCCCTACTTCTCTAATAGCTAAGATTTCTGCCTGGTAGACACTACAGTGATCAGACAATCTTTCCTTAATGGATACAAAAGACACCAAAGCCTACTTTATCCTCATGTTTTGAGTCAACTCTATGTATGTTCAAGAATCTCTTATATCCAGGGATGCGACGATTCCATTATGATCTATCAAGAATAAGAGTGTGGCACTTCTTGTCCCCAAAGTGGTTCGCCCAAAATGTAATCGACAATATCTGGACGGCATTGTGTTGAGAATGACCCTGTGTCCGAAGCCATTTTCTGACTAAATTGGCACTCGCCTAACTCTAACAGCTGTAGTCGTGGCATGCTGGCTAGCTACAATTTCCAGTGGTATTAAATGTAGTATGACCTTTAGTTCGTCAGTCGGTGTTGTTCTGAACGCACCAGCAACACACATACCAGCCATTCTCTGAAATTTCTCCAGAATCTCGCAGTAGATGGATTTGCGTAGATCCGTCCACCATACGACGCCGCTATGCAGCATTATTGGTCTACCTACTGCCGTATACATCAAAATAACGTTTTTCTTTTCCCCTTTTACATGTATATAGCGCTATCACATCCTTTTTGGATCTTTCCAGAATGTTGGTTTGGAAGTTTAACTTCCTGTCGAGCATTTTGGGCTTTCAGAGAATGGGCAGGTACAACAGTTCATACCTTATACAACCAGCTGAAAATAACCAGTCACGTCTTGGTTAGGGTTAACCCAAGACTATTATCCGAAGTCTTGTGGTGGTATGAGGCGTCAGTTACAGGATGTCCCTTAGACTACTTGGAAGCTTCTCTCTAACCGCTATTGCCGCGTCATCTGCGTAGGAAATAGCCTTAAGACCCATCTTCTCCAGAGAAAGTAGAAAGTTGTTCATGGAGAGTTTTCATATCAGAGACGATAAAACACCGCCTTGACAAATCTATAGAGATCCTTTCATAAGAAGGTGGTGGGCATATTTTTAATGCTCCCTCTATGTCAAAGAAAGCTACTATGGTATAGTCTTTTACAGAGATAGAACCTTCTATAAATCTGAACAGATCATGCAGGGCGGTTACGGTAGACCTCCAATCCTGTAGACGTACTATTGACTAGACAGTAGCCGGGGATCAAAGTTGATCCTAAAATAGCTAGCGACTAATCTCTCCAAGACTTTCAAGAGAACTAACGATAGATGATAACGATCGATAATTCCGATGAGCACAAATGCCACTACACTCCGGAATTAGGGGCTTCACTTTGAGTAAAACCAATACAATATCTATGCTTTCAGATCCAGAGAATCTTAGTTTCTCACTCTATCTAGTGGAGCTTCCAGTAGTTTAGGTTATACCACTTATTCTAGGTTGCCAGAGCCTCGATAGCGAAATCAGGGAGCAGCCAGTTCAGTGAGAATGGTGGGTGAGGTTGTCAGTTGAGTAGGAAAACCCGTATATGCGCATTACTACTCCCAAAACTCCCCATCGCACTAGCAAAATCAACATCGAAGTGAATATTCGATAACCTTTTGTATTGGGGAGAGTTTCCCACAACTAGTGACCTGGGCGCTGTCCAGTTGTATACTCACTGATTGGAACCTACACATTCACACCGGCACTAACCTGTTTTCAAACAATTAGCTCTCCTAGGTCACGTTTACTCTAAATGATATACGTGACAGAGTCCATCTGCGGCCAACAACTTTACGGAACATTTTGCAGAAAGATCTTGGTTTTGCGGGTTTAGAAAATCCAACACGTGCAGCATTTGAAGACGCATGATCAGCGGGCGTGCTGCTCATTCGGTGAATGGACAAGACGAGATTCTTGTCGATTCCTCCGGAAATAAGGAATGATTTTTATAAGAAATGACTGATTTTCGTTCGATTATCTTTTCGTTCGAATTAATATCATTTATGTAACACAGTGCAACACGAAAAAATATAACCATATAACCGTGATAAAAGACAAAAAGAGACCCGTGTCTCCCAGTTTTGCCCAAAGTCAAGCACTTTTTTTATGGGCCTCCAAAGATTTGCGGCCTCGGTGTAAATTTTGCAAAAAAAGTGATTCCTAAGAAGTTTGTATGTTCTAGAAAGTTGTTTATTGAGATCTTTGGTACATTCTTGTAGTTGGTTGTTTCCTTGAATTTTGAACGGTTTGCTACCTATGGACGTGATCAAGGGAGAAAAGATAAAAAACAGATTTGAATTTGTTAAGGTTTTTTTTCGATTTCGACCTTGCAGATGAAGTTATTTTGATTTTATATGTTGACAATTTCTATTCTTTATGACAAGAGCTATAGCTTTCCCTCAGATAGTAAATCAAAATTCCGAACGGTTTGCAAGATATTAGCCTGACAAAATGATCACTTTTTTGCAAAAATGACACCGCGGCCCTAAAATGACACCGCGGCCCATAAAAAAAGTGCAAGACTTTGTACAAAACTGGGAGAAACGGGGCTTTTTTTCTTCTTTTATCACGTAGTGGTGCCCGTATATGGTTATATTTCCATGACGAAAAAAATTACACTCAGTGTAATTAATTACTTATTTGAATATCATAAATATTTGCCTATTTTTTGGAAAATTGAACGCAGCACATCCAAATCCCAAATCCAAATATATACTACATCTACTTGCATACAGATTGCATCATCCAAACTGTCGCGGTAGATCGGTAGATATTCATAGCAGATCGTGACATCATATCCAAAGCCCTGCTTTACTGCATCTTAGTAAGCGAACGACGAACAAATATATTATCAACGCCTTACAATATCGTCTGAAAGGAGGCGACACAGTAAGCAATAAACATTACTTTACGTTCGTCTGAATATTTCAGTAGATTCAATATTATATGAAATGATGGGCCTTACTTCATTGCATCTTCTATGTTATATAACTAGAGGTAAGGACTTCTCAGTAAGCGGTTTAGTATGGGATAAAAGTTGCTCATGCTTCCCAAACACTTACAATTGTTTGCTGGCTATTTTTGGTTGGGCTCTGTTACATATGATCCAACCGCCTGGGTTGTATATGGCCAACAATGACTTTTCATATATCAATACACGCTGAAAAATCTGTCTTTTTTTTGCTATTTCGATGCAAATATAACGTGTATTAGCTTGTCGCAAAAGTAGTATACTTGTGTCCAAACACATTGTGTTTGCTATTTAATATTACATGTTGGAGACACAATGATTAGTAGGTTATAATATATGTTTTTCTGACCCAAATGTGGCTTTGTTTTATTAAAAACTACTGAAAATAATAAGGTGTCACCCAACAAAGAAAAAAAGTAGCAGATCTTCAATTCATGAAAACAGTGTCCCAAACATAGCATACACGCACGCTGAAAAAAACATTCCCAGCAACATATTGCAGGAAATATGTATATAGTTTTAAGCACTGTTGCTATTTTTTTGTTCTTTGTTGGCGATACCTTCTGTTTTCAGAAGTTTTGAACAAACAACACTATATTTGGGTCACAAAAACATATATTATAACCTATTAATCATTGTGTCTCCAACATGTAATATTGAGTAGCAAACACAATGTGCAACAAGCTACAAACCAGATTACGAAGTGTCATTCATTTTCGATTCGCTCGAAAAATTTAAACCGCCAAGGAAGTTTACTTTTTAATTCTTTGCAGATTTACATCTTTTAAACTCCCGCGTTTTATTTTTAGCTCGGGAGCCGAATTTTTATTTTCAAAGATTTTAAAATATATTTCGATTTAATTCGAAAAGAATGATTCGCGAGTCACAATTCATAAAATTTTTAAATTATTAAATGTATAGAAAAAATTTACACATGGGTGCAAAAATAGAAAAGCGGGCAACTAATTGTGTAAATTTGATGATACGGGAAAATTGTTTGAAAGGACGGGAAGGTGATTAAAATCGGAAGGGTGGGAATGTGTTTAAAAATGCGACAAAAAGTCGCATAGAATGATTATGAACGTAAATCATCAAAATTAAGTAAAAAAAGTGAGCGAAAGGGTAAATGTTGAAGATGCGAGAAAAATGGATTAGAAAGATTAGGAATGTGTGCAAAACTGGAAAAATGCGAGAAAAATCTTTTGGAAAGGATTGGAATGGGCAAAAATTGTGAATGTTTAGAAGAAGGGTAATAAGGGGGCAAAATTGGTAAAATCTCAAAATGCGAGAAGAATCGTTTGGAAAGCTTAGGAATGTGCAAAAATATTGAATGCGGGTAAAAAGGGTAAAATGATGGCAAAAAGGGTAAAAATTACAAATGCGAGAAGAATCGTTTGGATAGGTTAGAAATGTGCAAAAATGTCGCATGTGGGTAAAATGGGGGCGAAAAGGGTAAAACTCTAAAATGCGAGAAAAATACTTTGAATAGGTTAGAAATGTGGGAAAATTTGTGAATGTGTTAAAAAGAGTGGCAAAAGGGATAAAACTAGAAAATGCAAGAAATGCAAGAAAATCGTTTGAAAAGGTTAGGAATGAAGCAAACATTGTGTACGTGGATAAAAAAAAGGGGGCAAAAGGGGTAGAGCTAAAAAAATGTGAGCAAAATCGTTTGGAAAGGTTAGGAATGTGAAAAAATTGTGAATGTGGTTAAAAATTGGCAAAAAAAAGGGGCAAAGGGGTAAAACTTGAAAATGCGACCAAATCGTTCGGAAAATTATGAATGAAAAAAGTGTATATTGAGGAAAAATTGCAAAATGCCCGGAAAAGATTCCAAACGATTCTCCTCGCATTTTTAACTTGTACCCTTTCATGACCCTGCTACAGTTTTTTACCCGTACACATTATTTTTAATAAATTTCTAATCCTTTCTAAAAATGTTTGCCGTTAATGCAAGTTGTTCCATTTTTACCAATTGATCCCCCTTTTTACCCGCAGACACCATTTCTAAACCTTAGAACGATGTTTTGTTGCATTTTGACGTCTAACTCCTTTTCGCCAATTTTTACCCCTTTTTAACCACGTACACTATAACGTATATACAGTGGTGTGCGATGAAATAGAGTCACACACTCGTCAAAACTTTTATTCTCTGCAAATCAGTGGTCCAAGATGTTTCATGTCAAGAAATTCTGAACCTGATTGACCGGTCCTCTGCTGAATACAATGCCGCAATTTATAATAAATTTTGTACACTACTGTTCTCCAGGTCAGTGTCAGTATTTTAAAGGATATGATGTAATGACGTCTACTATTAAATAGAGTCAATTACAAAAAAATATTTTTTTTTTGAAATGGTTAATGGTAGTTTGGATTTGAATTTGAAAACAAAGTTTAGCTTCTAAATATGATTAATATTTATTAGTAGCATTAATAAATTGTCATTATTGACGTTCCAAAATGGGCCGATCTAAGAATTGCAATCATGATCACCAAGAAAGAATAAAAGAGACGATAAAAGAATTCAGAAGCTACATACAAATTACTGACATAATTGGATGCTCAAAGAAAATGTTGGAGACCGGAATAAAATATAACCCCAATCCAGGAATCAGACGGTAAAACCCTGAAAATTAAAGAACATTTGGAACCAAAAATATTGCGCCACGTAGAGTTCGACTATTGTTACCTCTTCCGCCCTTAAGAGGCAATACGATCGGGATGTTGCCACCTCTACATTAAGACAAATGGTAACTAAACACAATTTAAAGGCAAAAAAAGTGTCCAAAAAGTTCCATTTCTATCCAAACGGAACGTTCAAAAAATGTTGCATTTTGCCAAGGAGCATGTGAAAAAAATAGTCCGTACGCAAATGGCGAAATATTTTGAGGACAGCTGAAACTAAAGTGAGATTGGGTAGTTATGATAAGAGTAATCTTCCTGTACGAAGACCTTCCAACACCGAATTCAGGTCCCAGAACACAATCCAAACAGTTAAACGTGGTAGCGGAAACATAATGGTACGGCGTTGTTACTCTACATTGGGACAGGAGCTTTATTCCAAATTGAACAGACAATGGACGCTGCATATTTTACCACTGTATTAAAAAAACATCATGATGCCATGTGCTAAATGGGAAATGCCGCTTCGATGGGTGTTTCAACATAATATCGACCCCAAACACACATCGAAGCGAGCAAAAGTTTCGTTTGAAAATAATAGTGTCATAGTTTTAAGATGGTTTATGCAGTCGCCGGGCTTAAATCCTATTCAGAATTTGTGGCGGGACATTAAAGTGTCTATCAAAGGAATAAACCAATTTAATAAAGATGAGCTAATGACACTGGTACAATCGGCGTGGAAAACACGACTTGTGGAGACTTCTGGATTCAATGTCAAGGCGTTGCTTAGCTGTGATAAAAAATAATAGTTATTTCATAAAGTACTGAAATAATATACAAGAATAATGGGAACACACATTTTATTTGACACAGCTATTTCTTCTAGTTCAGATGATGAATCGCGATGACTCTATTTTAATTCACAGGCAAAACGGGGCATTTTGAAATATTTTGATTTATATCTAATGATTTAATTTTAAATTACGACATTAATGTTATAAAATGTTATATCTAGTTCATAATTGAACAATTAAAAATAAAAGTTATAAACAAAATTTAATTTTTCTACATTTGTTTTTGTTTTGAAAATGTTAATTAGTGTTGACTCTATTTCATCGCACACCACTGATCTCCAGTCATTGTTCAAACCATATTTTTGTGTCTGCCTTTAGTATCTTTATTTAAACTTATATTCCAAATATTAGTCGACCTCTAGACCAAAGTATTCCATACTAATGATCTCGTTATTTGTAGTTTTTCACCACATACATATACTATTTATTTAATATAGGTACATTTCCCATTGTTCCATCAGATTGTTTAGTCTTTTTATAATTCTGCCCTTTCTGATAGACGATTATTATTTTCTGCACCTTCCACAACATTCCAATCGATTTTTATCCTAGTTGTCTCTTACGTACATATAACTCAAAAAAATTCCACTCGCGTGTCGAAAAATTCGGCTCCTCTTCACTAACTGATAAAGCTCTCACTCACAGTAAAACAAAAATTAAACTCCGAATCGAATTATTATTTCTTATATTGGAGCTATTCAAATAAATAAAAATTTTAAAACTAAATTCGCTCGAGATTTTACCTTTTTTAAACTCGGAGTGAGAGCTTTATATTGAAGAGGAGCTGAATTTTTCGGAATTTTTATTTACTATGGTTTTTCTGGCCCAAAATACAAAGAAAAAGCGGAAGCAGATCTTCAATTCACCAAAACAATGTCCCAAACATATACATAAACTACAGGCACGCTGAAAAAAAAATCGGTCTCAACAACATATTGCAGGAACCATGTATGTGGTTGTAAGCAATGTTTTCATGAACTGAAGATCTGCTGCTTTTTTGTTCTTTGTTGTCGATACGTTTTTGTTTTCACAAGTTTTCAACAAAGAACACCACATTTGGGTCAGAAAAATATATATTTTAGCCTACTAATCATTGTATCTCCAACATGTAATATAGATCAGCAAACACAATGTATTTGGACACAAGTATACAATATTTGCGACAAGCTACAAACACGTTATATGTACAGCCAAGAAATAAAACAGTATAGATTTTCAGCGTATGATTCGGTTGGTTTTTTTCCAGCGTGTCTCATTATCGGGATTATCAGTGGGGTTTCTTATGTAATTTAGCATTTGTGCATTTACCATCTCTGTCTGTGTAATCGTCACATAAGAAAGATTTTTTTCTGATACAAATTTACATCACATTTTAGTTGCACAAGAAAAGTGTGTATTTTGCTTTAGGTCCCTTTGAAATGTGAAATGTTATGCAGCACTTCGACTTTTCTTGCAAAGATTCAACCAGAAACGCACCTGTTATTGTTTTTTGTTGGTTTTTTTGTTTGTTTTTTTGTTTGATTGCTAAATGTGTTGTCATTTAAATGTGATTAATATTTTGTGGCTTTTGCGAGCGTTTATGATGTTCAGCATAAATTGGCACGCCATAAATCATCGTTTGACATTTACGGCATAACACGCAGTTTCTTGTTTTTTTACTTTCAAAAAATATTTTGTTTCCTTCGATTTTTGGTTAAAACTGAATCTTGTGTTGCTGAAAGGCTAAATAAAAGGTAATTTTTGGTTATAGTATTCATATACTATGCATAAAATGTGAAAAGCGTTTTGAAACCAAAATCTGAAGACCAACCTTTGCCCGTCTCTTTCCCTCTCCATGAGTATAGTGTATACCCTCTCACTCGCACATTGTGGTGCCTCTACTAAATAACATTGCATTGACATTTGAGTCGTTACTCTGAGTAAACCCATCACCGGCACATTCTTTGCTTCATTTCAAAACGGCTGAAACATAAATTTTGCCAACCAAAATGCAAAAAAACTTAATTTTTTTCATTGAATAGCAACAACTATTGAGTTACTGACTGACAAGAGCAGCAGACAGAAATCAGCTGAAAGAAATAACTAATAAAAGCACGTTTGACAATTGCATGACAATTACGTGACAGCTCATCACTTTAAAGCGATTGTTTTTGTTTGCTCTCATGTGTCCGTCCACACCGCAGCTGATTGTGTTGCTCCATCTGTGGTGAATTGCACTGCATTAAAAAACTGACACGTTCGCTGATATTCACATTTTTAATACATAATAAATAGCTAAATGCCGAGTGTAGTGCATTATTTATTTATTGGTCACATTTTAATATGTGACAAAAATTCGTTATAAATTCAGCTGAATGAATCCGCCGCCAGCGCAACATAGTGTGTTTCGTTGGGCGGGGGAGGATTTAAAACGTGTTGTGAATGCGAGTTAGGGGGGGGGGGGTGGTTTTATTTACCGCCACACTAAAACCGAAACCTGACATCAAGGTAAATTAATTTGTTGATTCGATTAAATTTCAATGTGGCATAACTTCCCATGGAGTATTAAATAGTGACGCTGTGTCAGTTTGCCTCTCTGCTTGGTTGTCATTTATTTTAATACTATCAGAGTTTGCCGGCAAACTGCAGTTGTATGAAAGTAACACCACCAGAATGCGCTAATTTCCGGCTAAAGTTAATAACTGAATCACGCTAATAAAGTTAAATATTTTTGGTTGCAACGAAGCGTTTATTATCACACGAATGTGTGAATGTGATGGGAACATTTTGGACCGCGACTGCAAATCAGTTAAGGCAACTAAAATTAACTGCGGGCAATTTTCTCAGGGACTAATTTTTAAACATCATGCTATCGAAACTAAATAGGATTAAACAATTTTGGTTTTCTTTAAAATTCATACAGTATAAAGTCAAATCACCGTCACGGAAGATGGTAAGACAGAGAAGATTGTTAAACTTTTTGAATCGAAATAGACACACAATTATCAAAAAACTCTGTTGACTTTCAAAAAGAATATAAACAGGATGTCTCTACTTACAGACTTAGGTGGCCTCAAACAACCCAGTGGGCTCAAGGGCTTTAGTACATGAGGATAACATGTTTCTCCAACAGGCTCGATCTTCAGCTTTGCTCCTCCAGTTGGTAACACCAAGCTCTCGCTGGCAATATTCCACCTGGTTTTCCAGCAAAGTTTTGGTAGTCCTATTTTCGATGTCGTTCGACTACCCTTGGCACTGGTTCATTCTGAATCATTCTACTGACATGGCCTAGCCAGCGTAAACAAGCTATTTTGAGAGGCATAACTACTCACCGTTTTATTTTATAGGATCATACATTTTTCTCTCGAATACTGCCAGAGATGTTTCATATTTCATGCGGCCGTCGGTGGTGCAATGGTTAGTGTGCGCGGCTCTTGTACATGAGATCCTGGGTTCGAAACCTGCTCTGACCACCTTTAAAAAACAAAAGTTCTTTCTGCGGCGGTCACCTTGCATAGTGACGGCGACACTATCGAGTATGCAGCCATGAAAAAGCTTCTCAAAATACCGTTCGGAATCGGTGTAAAACTGTAGGTCCCAATCAGTGTGTGAAAACTGGACAGCGCACAGCTCAGTGATTGTGAGAAGTTCTCCCCTGTCCCTTCATGGGATGTAATGGGAAACCATTTATTTTTTTTATGACCCAGCATTCTGCCTCATAAAGCAAGACAGGTTGTATGAGAGTCTGATATAGTTGGATATTCGTTTCTCGAGATAGATTCTTATCTCTGATAAAGCCCCGTATTCAGTTCTTGCGTAATTTACGTAAGAAATTTTGTCGTTGTCTCTAAACGAAATATGTTGATACAGAGAGTTACCGCCTATCTCCGATTTACCTTGCAAATATTTCATTAATAACTAATTTTTCCACTCCATTTTATTTTCAACGCATGTGGTGCTACTTTTGTTTACTAAAATAATCGAAATGTCAAAATTCCGGTCCCAAACAATTATCAAATAATTATTTTCGAACGAAATAAATTTAGCGTAACAACCCTGTACTTAATTTTGACTACGAAATTTTCACAAAGAGCTGAGTACCAAAGCGAGCGGAATTTTCGGTTCACGAAATTTTCGTTATTTTTGATGTGTTAACATCTATAGGCACAGGAATGACAATCTATCAAAGTGAACACATGCAAACAACACACAACGTTAGCATCATATACGGGGTTGTTGTACAACAATATTCTCTGCCGCCTGAAAATAAGTATGATGGTATTGATGTCGCGGCAGCGAACAAACTGGCTGGTAGTCATCGCCAAAGAGTATTGAATAGTATAGAGAACTCATGGAAGAATTGTATGACTCAAAAGCACTGGCGACATCTGGCGAATGATTCAATAATTTCGATGTGAAACATTGATGCCTTTTGGAACATTTATGCTTTTTGTATTGTTTTATGTAATAACGTTGTCGAAATGGTGCATTTATATTGAAATATTCCATAAAGAGAATAAGACTCGTTTGTGCTGTTTTAGTCAGACTCTCTTCATGAGAGGGGAAAAAGACTGCAATAAGTTTTCTACACTATTCAATACATTTTGTCGTCGCTCTGTTTATGACAAAACAAAAACAATTATTTCAGTGAGCTCATTATTGCTTTATTTATTTTAACAATATTACATCAATATTACAAAACAGATGTAAGAAAAAAGAATGTGCAATAATAGCAAAAGAGCCTTCAGCACAAAAACTATACTTTTTTTATTTTCCAATGTATCAGTTACTAATGTGTTCATAGAAATTGAACAGGTACCGTGTAACAAAAAGGTGTTAACATATCGCCCGTGAGTTCGAACACTCATTAACTTTTTTAAATTTTTTCAATGCATGTGGTGATACTTTTGTTTGCTAAAATAATCGAAATGTTCCGTTCCCAAACAATTATCAAGCAATAGTTTCCGTACGAAATAAGTTTAGCGTAACAACCCTGTACTTGATTTTAACTACGAAATTTCCAAAGATCTTAGTGCCAATCAAATAAAAAGTGAGTGGAATTTTCGGTTCATGAAATTTTCATATTTTTTATACAAGTACTTCTTATGGCAAGGAAAATTTCATAAAAACTGAATAGCCCGGACAGAAAATTACACCTGTTTGCAAGCAAAATTCTCCGTTTGATTACCAGGCTGATGTTACTGTTTTTGTTGACAGGAGACCCGAGTTAAAAAAAATTCATCCACTGCCTCGGAATTATAACGGTTATCAACGTGAACCCTTTCAGCCAATCGGGTGGAAATTCAAAATGAAAATCAGGATGTCTTTATGTCTTCTAATACAGGGTGGGCCAAATAAGATCTACCACTGTTAAACCCGAATAACTTTTTTGTTTTCTAATATAATTGTAATTTTTTTCTTTGCAGGTTATAACTGAGTTCTTGGAAATTTATAATGGATAGGTACCGTACACAACAACGTGTTAAAATTATCGCAAAATATCGAATTATCGAACACAAAATGATCTTATAAATAATCTTTTAATGTCGGACGAAGCACATTGTCATTTACACTGTTATGTCAGTAAGCAAACCTAGATTGTGGGGCTCTGAAAATCCAAGGCAACACACCAGCATCAGTTACAACCATTCAGATGCACTGTGTGGTGTGGTGTCTTGGCCGATAAAGTTATCGGTCCATATTTTTTCGAGAATGAGGATGGAACGCCGGAACAATTTCCGGGGCTTCTTACAGAACAATGATTGACAACTTATTGCGGACAATGATGGAGCAGCATCCTAATTTGTGGTTCCAACAATATGGAGCGACTGCGCACACTGCAAGGCAAACTGTGGCAAAACTACTTTACATTGGTGGGTCTTATTTGGCCCACCCTTTGCCTCGAAATAGGTAAGATTTGACTTATCACAATTTTCCTTCTTGCAATTTTGCATCTGAGTTTAACTAAGATGCAAACACACAATGAAAAATTTCGTCACAGCGGTCGACGAAGCACTGGTTTGCGAGCGCCACTCTTGTTAGTGAGAACGTGGGTTCAATTCCTTCTCTGACCATATTACATTTCCTTCGACGATGGCCACCTCGCTTAGTAATGGCAACACTGTCAAGTAATTAGCCAAGCTCCTAACAAAACAGTTCGGAATCGGTGCATACTCGTAACAGGGAGACAAATCCCACGATAGAAATAGGATAACAAATGGTGAGATGGAATAGTAACTTCAGCAGAAATTTCCATACAAGTTTTCTTGGAGTGAACGAACGTCTTACAGTACATAAATTCGTACACATTATCGAGTACATGATCATTGCTTACAAAAGAGCAATTTTCTTCTGGAAAAATCAAATAGTTTATGTCCGGGGATACCGGGTCGCACTGGTTTTATCACGAGGCTTTCACTGAAATCCGTTTTCTGGAAAAATTCCAGAAACTGAAAACCGTCTCATTTGGAAAGTCAGGTGTTTTGTCACTCCTTAGTAATTCCCTCATTAGGTAAGGTGCGGTGTGTGCAATAGATTAAAGTTACAAGAACCAGTTATAGAAAAAACTAAAATTTCAGACCGGTTCCAAGAAAAAGAACCGGTTCCCAAAATTGGATTTAGAAACCAGTTACGCAAGCCGGAATTGATAATTGATTTTAATAAACAGAACCGCTCTCAAAGAATCGTCTCTTGAGGACCTAAAATATGAACCGGGTTTTAATTAATGGTTTTGGACAGCTTCTCACAACAAGTGAGCTGTGCACTTTCTGGTTTTATACTCTCTGATTGGTACATATAGTTGTACACCGGTTCCGAATGGTATTTTTAGAAGCTGTCGGTTTCAAACAAGTACGTACCGAAGATGCCACCGGTGCGTTGCCATTTGATGGGCCTCGTGTGGATTGGTATCGTCCCAAAATGTAGTTATTTTGGTAGCTGACGTACCCGTTTGTCCAAACATTAGTCTCGCTGCAAAGTGGGCGCATTGCTGCCTACTTTTATACTTAGGTATAAATAGGGTATGCGTTTTGTCATTATTGTCCGAACAAAAAGAAAAACTAATTAAAGGTAAAACAACAGAACCAAAACTGTTGTACTTAAAACAGAATCAAAACCGTTGAACTATCAAATCTACAGCCTTTTGGAAAACCCTATATAATCATACCCAGAAAACTAATTGTTTGAGAAGAGGTTGTAGCATTATTGATTCGATTGTGACAACTGAATATTCATTCTGTCAACTAAATATTCGAAAATTTCGGTCGGAGTAACGGAATTTGTAATTAGGTCGGATGCAACCATCGAAATTGGTACAAAATTTCGTTGGAGTAACCGAATGTGCGACCAATTCTGGTGCTACAACCGGATGTGACATCAATTCGGTTGTAACCATCGAATTTGCTATCAGTTCAGTCGCAATAACCGAATTAAGCCTTCAGTCGGTTGCAACGACCAAATTTGGTGTCAATTCAATTGCTGTAATCGAATTGTTGATGAGTTCTGTACGTACAACCGAATTCATTTTCAATTCAGTTACTACAACCTAATTCTATGTATTTCAAACCTACAAACAAATATTATATTAAAAAAAATTAACGAATGTATAATTTTTACTGCAGCGACAATATCAGGATAATTTTCTGGTAATTAAAAATATATTTTAATTATGGTTTTTGTATTAAAACGTCTCATTGTGCAGAAAATTACCAAGCAGATATCAACTGTTTTGAAGATTTGTAAGGTCGGCCGTTTGGGCTATGCTGCTAGGGTCTGTTTAGGACCTAAATCACGGTTTAGGACCTAAATCAACAGGTACAATAGCTCAGAATTGGTGCGGTGGGAAAGGTCGGAAGTGGCATATAAAGCTAATTTGGTGTCCTAAAAATTACGCTATATAAAAATTAATTTTTGTCCTCGCCTTGAAATTGGTTATAAGAATACAGGAAAATTAAGAATCATTTAATAATAAAACATGCCTTTCATTTGTGACACTATGTAAATTCGGTTGTAACAACCTCTATTTCGGCTGTGACAACCTCTAATGTGGTTGTGTCAACCTCTAATGAGGTTGTGCCAAACTCTACCCTGCAGTATTGGTAATCGACTCTACGCTGATGAGTTCATCGACTACCACAAACCTTTCGTCGACTACTCGCTAAACTACCAGCAATGCTTTTGAGCGGCGAATTTAACAAGGCGATGTCCGCTTTGGTAATGCCTTACTGTTCGTCGATTACTTCATCGGTAACATTTCGTCGACGCATTTATCGGTAACATTTCGTCGACAGGTTAAGAAAAACAATAGAAAATCTCTGGAGACACTACCTTACAGATTACCACTGAGTACCAATGTAATCGGCGATGTAGACAATGAAAAATCAATGGCGATGTAGTCGATGAAATGTTGCCAGCCACTACTTGTGAAACTGCAGGGTAATGAGATTGTCTCAAACTCTAATGAGGTTGTGTCAACCTCCAATGAGGTTGTGTCAAACTCTAATGATATTGTATCAAACTCTAATGAGGTTGTGTCAAACTCTAATGAGGCTCTGTCAAAATCTATTGAGATAGTGTCAAACTCTAACGAGGTTGTGTCAAATTCTAACGAGATTTTGTTAAACTCTATAGAGGTTCTATCTAACTCTAATGATATTGTCTCAAACTCTAACGAGGTTGTGTCAAACTCTAATGATAATATTGTGTAAACCTCTACTGAAGTTGTGTCAAGCTCTAACGAGGTTGTGTCAAACACTAATGAGGTTGTGGCAAACTCTACTGAGGTTGTGTCAACCTCTACTGAGGTTGTGCAAACCTCTAATGAGATTGCGTCAACCTGAAATTAGCTTGTGACCTCTCAGTGTGGTTGTGGCAACATCAAATTCGGTTACGGCTCATTCGGTTATCTTAACTGAATTTCTATGTGAGTGCAAGGAGTATCCATGCAGTAGCTGATCGAAATGGTAGTTGAAGATTTTTATGGAGAAAAGAGTGAATGGTGGAGTAGGCGATGAACGATTATTAACTGGAAGTAAACTAAATTTAAATAGTGATTGATTAATACTGATAACAATTAACTTATGTTTGATGTTCGTTGTATAAATGTTGGCTTTAGTTGCAACTTCTAACAGCAACTCAAACTCCATCAAATCTACAACTAAGTCGGTAATCACAAGAGAACTAAAACCGCTGAGCGAAAGTCTAATCTGTTACTCCGAGCTATAATACGCTAGTAAACAAATATAGTAAATACATAGTTTTCCATTACGTCCCAAGAAGAAACTGGGGAGAGCTTCACACAATCAGTGAGTTGTGTTCTTTCTAGCTTTAGACTCACTGATTAGGACCTACAGTTATACACTGATTCCGAATGGGTTTTTGGAGAAGCTGGTGCATGGCTAATTACTCGATAATGTCGGCGTCACTGAGCAAGTAGACCTTTGTCGAAAGATATGTATGTCATAGTAAAAGCAATGATCAAAATCGCGCTCTCATGACCAACAGCCATGTACACTAGACATTTAGCCAACCCATGGCCACAATACAATATTATACGCTGGCATTGTACCTAAAATCATCAAAATCTAATAGTACGAGGTCCACATTTTGTGTTTTCATATTAATTTTCCCAAATAAAATATTTATTTTTGTATAAATTTTAATTAAAAAAAAACTTTGTCAAAAACATCGTAACTATATTACTGATTTGTGTCGCACAATCTTTCAAAGTTATAACCAAGTAAAATATACTCAGATAAATCTTCAAGTGTACCACAATATAGTTTTTCCGTAATATCCATCTGCCAATAGCAATAAATCATATTGGAATTTAATAAATTTTCCCCAACAAATATTTCGATAGAAGAATCTTCTCTTATTTTTTTCTATCTTTTAATTTGACATAATTTCTCGCCGATTTGTAGAAGAGCGAGAGGTGATCACACCATATGATCGATAAACGATCACCTGTTCTCGCAAGTGGCAGCGATTTTGCAAGGTGCAGCTACAGACCAACTGGTATAAATGATGTTTCGAGTATGATAATTGAATTATGATTTATGTGAGCATAAAATGTTTATGACTTTAAATTGTTTTCTAAAAGCCATAAATATATCAAATCAGAAACAGAAATCAGCGAATCCCAAGTAACGGCCATAAGGCTTTTAAGCAAATTTGAAAGACTTAAGAGGTAGAATAACAAGTTTACAATAACCTCACTTTTATCGGATAATTGCTGGTCATGGTGTGCCACATTGGGCAACACATAACAAGATTTCCAGTTGTACACCCAACCGGCCAAAGTTGTAAACCATGGAAAATTATGTCAAAAACATCCGCCATTCAAATAAGTAGAAAACAATAAATGTTGACATGTTTATAGTACTTGTGTGAATTGTAAGCCACCTAAATCTTCCAGCAGAGGTTTGATCAACGTCTAAACTGTACAGGGTAGGGGAGAGAGGATGGCCCTACTTTAGCCTCGACGTTGGACAAGAACAGAACTCGTTAAAAACATTCATACGGGAAATCTCTCTCGCTCTTGAATCGAAAAGTAACGCATAAAAATCACCAACATCACTGGGTAGATATAAAGTACAGCCATAAATCATTTTATGCAGCTACCGGGCTTTTTTTCCTTATTTAAAGCCTTTAATAATACACTACACACGGCATAAATGAACATATCCACACACACACACACACATATGTAGCTGAAAAGCGTAAATAATGTGCTGCGTTGAGAAACACAGAGTATAATCACATCCAAAGGATACAGAGGACTCAGAAAGTTAGTACATGCTGTTATATATGTATATATTAAATAACACTGTGTGTAATTTTTTAAGTCATGACAAAATAACCATACACGGGCACCACTACGTGATAAAAGACCAAAAAAAGGACCCCTGTCTCCCAGTTTTGTCCAAAGTCCTCCAGGTTTTTTTTATGGGCCCCCAAAGAAGTGGGGCCTCGGTGTCACTTTTGCAAATAATGATCATTTTCTCAAGCTCATAAAACGTTCGGAATTTTGATCTACTCTCTGAGGCAAAGTTGTAGCACTTGTCATAAAAAACAGAAATTGTAAACATATAAAATCGAAAAAAAAAATTCATCTTCTAGGTCAAAATCGCGAAAAACTTTAAAAAAAATGAGCGAAAAATCGCCCAAAAAGCTTTTTTTTTTGTTATTTTCCGCTTTTACGAACAAATTTACTTTATGAAAAATGCGCCAATTTTCTTTGGCCTGGTAAGGCTTACAGCGCTGATTAAAACCCGAAAGTTTTTTTAAGGAGAGATATAAGCCTTTATAGATTAAGTATATAATCGTTTATATCTCACCCATTTCTTATCCGATCTGGTTTAGATGAGTATCATTGAGAAGACCTTTAAAAACGCTATAAATCTGTATATAAATATGTTAATTTTTATTAACTCATTGGGGCAAATTTAAAAAAAAAAAGATTTTTTAACTTCACTTTTTTAATAAAAATCTGCTTTTCTCAAAAAACAGCCCTAGTAAACTTATTTCTTCCTAGACTCAGTAAAACACAACACTCCAAGTTTTTTTTTAAGGTATAATACTCCGCATTAACCCTTCTAAGACCGGAGATAGTGAGGTTTTTCTAACAAAAGTACTTTCTGGGAGCCAAAATTTCGCTTAAAAACAATTGAAGCGTAAGAAAATAAGCGATTTCTTAAAAAAAATGTTGATTTCCTTTCTTTAAACGTAAATAATTGTCAGTGAGGAGGCTGAGTGTGTGAGTGCACTGTACCTTCACTGATAGTAAGTGGATTCTAATAAAAATTCTCAAGCTGGTGGGTGAGTTCCGGTGCCCAAACTATCAAATAACTACCTGGAAGCAAACATCTGCATCGAATTCACATAAAAACAACCCAAAATATAAAAAATACCTATTGCCATAAAGATGAAATTGTGAACATATAAAATCAAAAAACTTCTATCAAAAAACTACATGGAAGCAAACATCTGCATTGAATTCACAAGGGACGCAGCACACAATATAAAAGCGACACGACGCTCACATCGCGGCATTACACAGCGCGACGTCAACGGGAGCTCAGCGGTGAAAGCTATAAAGTGAAAGTAAAAAAAGTGAAAGTGCTACAGCATAATTCATTTCAGGTATGTTGGTGGAGTTACAAGATCACCCTGTATGATGTTAATGAAGTATCTGAAAAAGAAAAAGCTGATGATGGAGGGCAGTCTGGAAATAAAGTGCCTGTGGACACCATAAGTTCTGAATCAGATTCGGACGATTTGGATCCACAACTTAAGAGACTGCGATTTGCAAGTCCAGGGCCATCAACATTATAAACATAATACGAATATTTTCTTTTAATAGACAGCATAGTATTGTAGTTAGTTCCATCCCTGCTGAGACTACTAATCCCTACAACACTGAATCATTATTACTAAATATCCATGCTACTACTCTTTGTTACAACCCTAACTCTAAATGTCAACCCATACCACCTAAGGACTAAGATTAATAAAATCAGTAATAGTATAACAATGACACCTGCAACATGCCTTTTCACTTACGGGAGAAGGCTTTATAGTATCTCAATGTTGAAGTAAAGAAAAAACAAATGAAATTAAAAAATTTTCGGGAAATTTGCCACTTTTGCGGCTATCTAAGGGCTACCTAAACGGTGTTAACAATCATTGGATGTTAAGAATCATAGTTTATTGAGATCTTAGGATCATTCTTGTAGTTGATTGTCTCCTTAAATTTTGAACGGTTTGCTACCTATGGACCTGAACAGGGGAAAAAATGTAAAAAAAAAATTGAATTTTTTAAAGTTTTTTGCGATTTTGACTTTGAAGATGAAGTTTTTTTGGTTTTATATGTTTACAATTTTTGTTCTTTATGACAAGAGCTACAATTTTGTCTCAGAGAGTAAATCAAAATTCCGAACTGGTTGCAAGATATGAGCTTGAGAAAATTATCACTTTTTTTTGCAAAAATGACACCCCGGCCCCACTTCTTTGGAGGCCCATAAAAAAACCTGGAGGACTTTGGGCAAAACTGGGAGACAGGGGTCTTTTTTTGGTCTTTTACCACGTAGTGGTGTCCGTAAATGGTTATATTTTTTCGTGTTGCACTGTGTAATTGTAGTTCCCACGAAAGCATATTTTTGTGTGGTATATTCGGGCAAAAGTGAGGATCCATGGCGAAAGTTTTTCGAACGACTTCTATGCCCTATATTGTAGCGGGTCAGTCTGGGACTGGTTCTGAATATCTGGTTACCTGTCCAAATTGTTTTTCAATAGTTTTATAGGAACTCAACAGGGGGTCCCAGGATATGACGCAGACTCAGTGCATTACACTGAAAACTATTTTTATTGTAATGCTTATTATACATTCTCTATTAGAAATTATTTATACATCCTTGAAAATATTTCGAAAATGTCATGGAAATTATGAAAAACTTTTATTAAAAGTTAAACAAATATACGAAATTTATTTAATGAATTTCGTTAAAAAAAAGTTTCGTTAAAAATTCTCCACTGATTGGAAACATTTAATATGTTGACTTGGTATCTTGTGTTTAGGTGCCAGTCAGTTGTTTACTAAGCAATTATCATTGTAAAGGATGTTATTTTTACAGACTCACAACTTTGAGTTGGTATCACTGCTTTATTTGACTACCAATTTAATTCAATTCAATTCAATCCAACTGAATTCAAATCAATCCAATCCAGTTCAGTTCAATTCAATTGAAGTCAAATCAATTCAATTCAGCTCAATTAAATTCAATCCAGTTCAATGAAATTCCGTTCAGTCCAATTCAGTTAAATTCAATTCAATTCAGTCCAATTAAATTAAGCTCAGTTCAACTTAATTCAATTCATTCCAATGCAATTCAGTACAATTCAATTCAATTCATTCCAATTTAATTCAATTCAATTCAAGTCAATTCAATTCAATTCAATTCAATTCAATTCATTTCAATTCAATTCAATTCAATTCAACTCAATCCAATTTAATTCAATTCATATCATTGTATTTCAATTCGTTTCAATTCATTTCATTTAATTTCATTTCATTTCATTTCATTTCATTTCATTTCAATCCAATTCAAATCAATCCAATTCAGTTCAGCTCCATTCAATTCAATTGAAGTCAAATCAATTCAATTCAACTCAACTCAATTTAATCCAATTCAATTCAATTGTCGAATCCAGTTCAATTCAATTCAATCCAAAGCAACTAAGTTCAATTCAATTTAATTCCATTCATTTCAATTCAATTCTATCCAATTCAATTCCACTTGATTCAATTCAATTGAATTGAATTCAATTCAATTCAACTCCGCTCAATCCAATTCAATTCATTTCAATTCAATTCAATCCAGTTCAGTTAAATTTAATTCAATTCAATTCAATCCAACTGAATTCAAATCAATCCAATCCAGTTCAGTTCAATTCAATTGAAGTCAAATCAATTCAATTCAGCTCAATTAAATTCAATCCAGTTCAATAAAATTCCGTTCAGTCCAGTTCAGTTAAATTCAATTCAATTCAGTCCAATTAAATTAAGCTGAGTTCAACTTAATTCAATTCATTCCAATTCAATTCAGTACAATTCAATTCAATTCATTCCAATTTAATTCAATTCAATTCAATTCAATACAATACAATCCAATTCAATTCAATTCAATTCAATTCAATTCAATTCAAGTCAATTCAATTCAATTCAATTCAATTCAATTCAATTCATTTCAATTCAATTCAATTCAATTCAATTCAACTCAATCCAATTTAATTCAATTCATATCATTGTATTTCAATTCGTTTCAATTCATTTCATTTAATTTCATTTCATTTCATTTCAATCCAATTCAAATCAATCCAATTCAGTTCAGCTCCATTCAATTCAATTGAAGTCAAATCAATTCAACTCAACTCAATTTAATCCAATTCAATTCAATTGTCGAATCCAGTTCAATTCAATTCAATCCAAAGCAACTAAGTTCAATTCAATTTAATTCCATTCATTTCAATTCAATTCTATCCAATTCAATTCCACTTGATTCAATTCAATTGAATTGAATTCAATTCAATTCAACTCCGCTCAATCCAATTCAATTCATTTCAATTCAATTCAATCCAGTTCAGTTAAATTTAATTCAATTCAATTCAGTTCAATTCAGTTCAATTCAAATCAATAGGATTCAATTCAATTCATTTAAATTCAATTCAATTTAACTCAATTAATTAGATTTTATATTGAAATATTTTTTATGAAATACATATGTATACAGCTGAGCTGAAATAAGCATAATAGTATGAACATTGTTTTACACAACTACTTGTTATCCTGCAGACAAGCCGAAATGGCTTCGCGGGAATATGAATTAAGATGAAATGTAAGAAATTATTTTTTGTTCAATAAAGCTCAAAATCTTGAAAAAAAAAAAAAAAAAAAAAAAAAAAATTCAATTCACTTCAACTCAATGCAATTCAATTCAATTCAGTCCAATTCAGTTCAATTCATCTCAATTTAATCCAATTCGATTAAGTTCAATTCAATTTAATTCAATTCAGTTCAACTCAATTCCATACAACTCAATTTAATTCAATTCAATTCAATTCACTTAAATTCATTTCCGTTCAATTCAATTCTTTTCAATTCAATTCAACTCAATACAATTCAATTCATTTCAATTCAATCCAACTCAATTCAGTTTAATTCAATTCAATTCAATCCAGTTCAGTTCAATTCAATTCAATACAATTAAATTCAATTCAATTCATTCCAACTCAATTCCGTTCAATTCAATTCAATTCAACTTAACTCAATTCAATTCAATTCAATTCACTCCATTCAAATCAATCCAATTCAGTTCAGCTCAATTCAATTCAATTGAAGTCAAATCAATTCAATTCAACTCAATACAGTTCAGTGCCGTGCAATTCAATTCAGTTCAATTCATTTCAGTTCAGTTCAGTTCAATTCAGTCCAACTTAATTCAGTTTCAATTCAATTCAATCCAATTCATTTACATTGAATTCAATTCAATTCAATTCAGTTCAATTCAATTTAATTTTACTGAATTCAACTCAATTCAATTCAATTTAATCCAATCTAATTTAGTAAAATTCAGTTCAACTCATTTTATTTTCATAAGAAAAATATTAACTGATGTGATTTTTAATGAAAATGTAAATTAAAAATTTGAATAATGTTGTAATATTTTTTGAACAATAATGATTATTTTTACGGGAAAAGGAAAAAAGGCAAGAAAATGTTATTTTGTGCTGAGTTTGTATTAATGTTCCTACAAAATTTAAACACGTACTTCTCCAGGCAAAATGAAAAACCCGAAACGAAACTGTATATAAAATCGAAAGTTAACCGGTTTCTTCCATTCCGTGAAACCGAAAAACGTGTTTCCGAAACAGTGATTTTTCGAATAAACCGAAAACGGGTTAATTGAAAATGTCGGCCTTTTGAACACTAGTTGGGTATCTACAATTGGGTATTGCACTTTCGTGTTGTACAATTCGATTGCGGTTTGCGATTATTTCGTGCATAGTTTCTTATCGTTTACTTCACTTTTATGTTTTGGGTTCGTCGCTGCACTTGATCGGCATACAAAAGAGCTTAATTAGGAGTTTGGGAGACTCTTATATCGCTGCTTGAAATACATTTATCTGCAGAATAAACACATTTCCAATAACAAATGTCTTCGAGAGCTACTTTCCTTGAGGAAATATTTTCAGATACATTTATATATAACAGCACATTTTTCTGAAGAGAAGTGGAGATATATAGAAAATTTGTCAATAGAAGTCTTGTACTACAATATACGTATTGAAAACTATTCAAACATATTTGTACAGGAAGGAATTCTTATGTAATGGTCAGAGTTTTTTACAATTAAAAAATAAAAATCTGTCCTTTTCTTCTCAAGGAATCAATTTATCACATGTAAGTGAAGCTGTTTTCATCGTTTGGCATTTTTAGAAAGTGTTGTTAGTACAAACTAACTTTTTGCCGAAACTGTAGGCAGCGGATGTATTGAGATCCATATGTATGACTGAGCTAACGTTCAGTTCACTCGTAAGCACCGTGAGTGTGTGATATTATGTTGCCAACAACGACAGGAGCAGCAACAGCACCAACAACATAAATAACATGCACACAATACTTTATCGCCAACAACAATAACAACGGCAATACCAACAACGTCATCGGTACCACCACTGTCTAAAGTAACCAACATAAAATCCCCCTATAGGCTAAAACTTTAAGCCTATAACTAAGCTATGGCAGGCAGATGTTATTGTTGTTAGCCTAGAAATAAGGTAGAAAAAAAAAGCTCTCTACCAAAACTAAGCACTCAAATCTAAAACAGAACGTACCCGCAAAAAACCAAAATAAAAAGCACCAAACCAAGGCAACAGATCCATAAATACATACGTGGTTGATATTAAAATACGATATGTTTCGCATCTACAAACATTGGAACCCATGTGAGTCGAGCTTGTCTGTATGATGCGACTCAGTGTGCATTTGCTTGCTAGGCATCATAAATATGATGGTGCCGCACTTGAATGTCGACTGTAGCATGTAGAAGGTGGGCACCACCATTGTGCAACTAATAGTTATCCTGGGCGCAACCAAGCAAACCGAGCTCTCTTAAAAACGCATAAAATGCAATGACACAATTGTAGTTTTTTTTTGTAAATTTTTTGCATTTGATGAGATATTGATTGTACTGTATTTTTTGAAATTACATTAGTTGGTCAGAGGAAATGTCATTGAAAAGAGAAAAAACTTAGAAGCCATTTATCGCCTAAGACATTCATATATCTTTAAATTTATATAGTTTGGCTCGTACATCCAAAACTGCAACTAAAATCTCTACTTGAATTTTTACTGAACAAAAGAAAACGTCCAGCTCAAAACTCCAAAAATAAAGTTGGCTTTTAACAGCACACAATGTTTGCCACTTATCAGCAGGCAATTTGTCTGCTAAGGCAACAACTGTATTGGCAACAACTAACTGTTTGCTGTTTTAATAAAATACCTAACAAAATGTTTGCTAAAACAACAAATACATGTGTTGTTAAAAAGCAAACATGTCTGATTTCCACTTTTCAAAAGTAATTTCTGCTGTGTTTATTAACATATTTTTTGAGTTTAGATTGGATAAATTCATAAGACACCCTCACCCTAGACTACAAAACTATTCCTAAGTTTGGCATTCCCGGCAGACAAATACGGCTTTGCGTATTTCCACTATTCGATGTCACTGAAACATCACATAGGAAGTACGCAAAATATCTCTAGCGTCACACAGCAGTTCCAAATTAATTTCTCGCTTCCGCCCGAAATTTAACAACCGGTTGCAAAGCAAAAAATTCCATCGCGGACTTAACAACATTGACGATACGATAGATGTTATTTATACTTCTGGCCTAGGCAATTTTTAGTGTTGCCAGGTGAAATCTGAGACATGGAACTGACCGTGGAAAGTTTCTGATTGCCACCCAGTCGGCAGTGGCCAGAAATGATTAATTCATAGGGCAGCCCAAGCAGCTCACTAATTCCTCGTAGTGTGTCCCAGGCAATGGCTTTATCGGAACCCTCCGTTAGCTACTTATAGTGGGAAGGCGAAACGAATGAGCAGCCTGATTGGTTATGCGATCCTTGATGCGCCTCAGGTTAAATAGGTGACCCTGTCACAGAAGCACTTCGAGCTAGCGTTCATATTAATTTCTCCTTTGAAAGCGGATATTCCCACGCTACTGGCCAACGGCAGATGACAAGTAAAGAATAAGAACTCCAGTTTCAACACACTGGCTTCTGATCAGCGCCTGACCCATAGTGGACGACTAAAACATAATCATCAAACTAATTATATGTCAATAATAATTTGTAGTTTAATTTGAATCACGTTCCTCTACAAATGTAGATTCAAAAATATATATATGTTAATGACAATTGTGCTTGTTTCAAAGCATTTCCTTCATATCTAGCAGTTTTGGTTTCCAAATATTATATTGTTACAAATTTCCTCAAATCGTCGATTTTAGCACTGTTTCATTCCCGTTAATAAAACAAGGTTCGTTGTGAGATTCCGATATGTACAACAGTTTTAATTCCTTTTATTTTTCTTATAAAGTTTTACAGTCAGCACTTAACAGTAAGTCCTTTTTACTATTACTTCGCATTGTTTACTTTTCAGTGTTTAATCACAGACTAACTCCAAATGCAAAGCACCTCAGCTATTTATAGGAGTATTTCTACTTGCCACCAGGGTCACTACCAGTTTCTAGATTGTTTTACCCGATTTCAGAACCTGTTTCTCGATCTTTACGTTATAGTCGTACATGGAGACTACTCACTTCCAGTACCAGTATTGAATTATGAATTTGAAAGTACTACGAGGCAACACCAATCGAAAACATAAACCTCTACATATAAAATACTTTAAAATCCGAATTGCCAGCCAGCACTACAGCAAATTCATAACAATCAAAAACACTCATATACCTCATTACAATTGACCTAAGATTCCAAAATCTGTTTTTGCATTGCCTGAAGAAAGAAATAAATGGTTTCCCATTACATCCCAAGAATTAGGGAGGGCTTCTCAGAACCAGTGAGCTGTACGCTTTCTAGTTTTATACTTACTTTTTTGGGCCTGAAGTTTTTACACCGATTCCGAACGGAATTTTGAGAAGCTTTGTCATGCCTAAATACTCGCTGGTGCCGCCATCCCTATGCGAGGTGACAGCCGCCGAAACAAATTTAAGGTGCTCAGAGCAGCAATCGAACCCAGGATCTCATGTACAAGAGGCACGCACACTTAACATTGCACCACCGACGGCCATATTGCCTGAGCAAATGGAAATTAAATTGTCATTGAAATGTAATTGTCATTGCGAATAATGTGAATTCATTTGCATTTGCATTGGAGAAAGTAATGCAAATTAAACAATCCCAACACTATTCGCTCGTTAGACTATTCCTTCCCACATATACTGATTCTGACAGATACACAGCAACTCTTTGAATTTGATCGGACAGTCTGTCAGTATCTTAACGACAACTGCAACAAACTGACACAAGAAGCAAAAGATAAATAATCCCAAGACTAGTGTATTCACAACCGAAACCGGTTAACCGGTTAACCGAATTTCTGTCGGTTAACCCTATATCGGTTTTCTAAATTAATGCAAATTAAACAAGTCCAACACTATTCGCTCGTTAGACTATTGCTTCCCACATATACTGATTCTGACAGATACACAGCAACTCTTTGAATTTGATCGGACAGTCTGTCAGTATCTTAACGACAACTGCAACAAACTGACACAAGAAGCAAAAGATAAATAATCCCAAGACTAGTGTATTCACAACCGAAACCGGTTAACCGGTTAACCGAATTTCTGTCGGTTAACCCTATGTCGGTTTTCTAAATTGTCATTTTCGAAGAACCGGTTTCACCGGTAATTTCAAGTTGATTAACCGGGTTTTTCGGTTTTTACACAACTGATGTCACGCCGCAGAATTACACATCTAAAGTCTTTTTCATAACTCGGTATGATTAGTAACTCCATCAGACGACACAAAAGATTAGTTGTCCAATGGCAATATAAGTCATATCTGCCAACTCCGATTTTGATGTAAGTTCCGGAACTAGTGACAACACAGGTGATATGTTAGCAGAAATGCAAAAAAAAACAGTATTCACTCTCCAAAAAGAAGTGCAAAATGTCCAAAGGAACATTTACTCAACGATAACTTTGCCTAATTGGGTAATCAAATATTGAATAAAATATAAAATTAAATAAAATAAATAAATAAATAAGGGGTGGACCATGTAAAATTTGGAATCTGAACCCCCCGTTACTTCGAAGCAGATGACCAATTTGAAATCTACGAAGTGACAAATTACTTGTTAAAGGCTAGAAATTTACAAAATGGGTCGGTTTTCGCTCGAAAAAGCATTGGGAAATATTAAAAACTTTCAGCTCAAACTTTCAGAAATCAAACTTTCAGAAAATAAACGGATTTTGTGGAACAATGTGTGAAGCGAATTCGACAATCCGTATCCTACTCGTGCGCGTGCTCGATCGGTGCGTTCAGTGGAAAATATTGCCGTTATAGGTGAAAGTGTGTTCGAACAGCCGCCAACATCAAATTCTTTTCCCAGAATTTTGAGTGTTTTTACGGAAAAATCATATTTCCTGGTGAAGCTCATTTTCACCTCGGAACAATTCACCTCGGAACACCTTACAAACAAAATTATCGCATTTGAGGCTCGCAAAATCCACACGTCGTCGAGGAGAATCAAATGCATCCACTACGAGCGACTCAAAGGCTCGGTTTTTGGCATGGCGGCATCATAGGCCTATTTTTCTTCGAAAATCAGGAAGGAGCGGCCGAAACCGTCAATGGCGAGCATAATCGTGCCATGCTCAGCGATTTGTTGTTCCCAAAAGTTACAGATAGGGAGACTCACACGCTCTGATTGGGACCTGCAGTTTTACACCGGTTCCAAATGGTATTTTGACAAGTAGTTTCATGGCAGTGTACTCGATCTCAAAATTCAAAGGGACGAATTAAAATTAAACGATGTGTATAAAGCGAATAGTTGCCCGTTTTGTTTCTAAAACCGAAACCGGTTATTAACCAGTTTCTCCACCTCGGTTTAACCGAAAACCGGCATTTTTGAAAAACCGGTTTTTTTAATACACTACCCAAGACGTTAAAACATAAACAAATGCTACAGACTTAAAATTTGCTACACATAACGGTTGCTACCATAGAGTAGTGTCATATAGAGCTGCCATCTTTCTCATCTGGCGTTTCGTTTCACAGTCTTCGTGATGCGGTCGCTGCGATAGAAAGTTATTTGACGTATATTGACTAAATGGAATTACAAACATTGTTGACCTAAATTTTTCATGTCGTTTTGATGAAAAACTGTTAAATTTAAACGTATTTTGAGCTTTTTTTGGTATATTTTATTGTTATTACAGAAAAGTTTTAACGCACAAATCGAAATACCACTGATGTTTTCTTGTTGGTTGGTTGAGCCATTGCCTCTAACTGGTATTATTAAAGCAATACTTTCCAACATGCAACGTTCATATGCAACACACCAAACTTCGTAAATTTACTGAGTGAAATCGCCTCTTTATATATCATTTCTCTATAGTTGCTACTATTTACAATCACTCTGGAATGAATATCTTTTATTAACATGCCAATTCACCGCCATTAAAACAGGACCAGCTTTGTAAACCCAACTACTTTAGCTGCATGCTAACCATATCAATTCCCCTTATTGTGTGATTCCAATAAATTAACATTGAAGCTCATAAATGGATCCGCATTCATGTTGATTTATATGGAGTAACTTTCAGACAGCATTAGCAGTTCTAATGCGCACACAGACAATACATCTTCCAGCGCTTCTTCATTCATATTCATCAAGGCGGGCACTGGCTGCTCTGTCAAAACTGACATTTACCATACATTGTATCGTATGTGAAACCCTAACGGTACATGCTCGCTCGTATTCTCGCATTCTGGGTATATCAATTGCATTAATGCATAAACTGAAATCATTATGCGAATTGGAAAATAAAATTCACTTAACTTCCAGTCGTGATTACTAATTATTTTCACGCATTTCTCACATGCGAAAAACGCATTCATTCGCCGATTCATCACCATGGGGGGGCGGGCGCACAGTCTGAACTTAATGTACATGGCTGGAATTTGATTCCCCCTACAATCGCCGGCATTCGTATAATTTTTGGTTCCACGGACGGCTGATTACAGGTACACATGATGGTTAGTGAGTGCGTGCAGTAGTGGTCGGTCGGTCGTAGGGGCCGAAATATGAAGGAAGTGGGTGTTTATGGTCTTTTGAAAATTGAAATATTTATTGTATTTTTGTTTGTTTAGCAGTTGTGCGTAATTAAAGTGGTTATAAATAATAATGATGGTGAAAATTTATTTGTTTACCATCTACCATACGAGTGTAGCCGGCGAACATGTCCGCCGTTATAGGAGTTTAACATTTGTTTTGTATTTTTGTGGTTAAGTCATTTACCTTACAGATCTCTCTCTCTCTCAATGTGGCTGGATGCTACACTGAAAGAAATACGCTTCATAACAGGAATCCAACAAATTTGTTAGTTAGTTTACATTGGTGAAAAGTTTGCTACAGCCTACCATTTTGTCGTGTTGCAATGAATTTGTACGTCAGCTCACTACTAATGAAACTATTCGTCGAGGCGATGCAGCTTTTCCTTTTTGTGTGGAGATTAACATAACTAACTTGACTTCTCACTCACTTCTCGCAATCACTTCGTTTTGAGCTCATTCTACTTTTTAATTCACTTGTTTCCGATGTTAACATCAAACATACAGTCTTGTGTCTAAAGATAGTAAAGATATAAGCGATTTAATCTTACACCTAACGAGTAGCGCGCATGTTTAAGCCGGCGTTTGCGGTCGACGCTTAAGTCTTATGTGTTGTTATCATGTCAGATGTTTACATATTTATGTTTATTTCGTGTACATAAATTAATTGTTATTGTTTAACAATTAATTATGTGTAATGATATGAATTGCCAGCGTGGAGGAAAAGAAAATATGAAATTAAATCGGTGTGGAGTTGCCAGTCTAAGTGGCGGCGGCACTGAATGCGTATGTGGCAAGAAGTCGATTATAGCAGTATGTCCGTATGTTGCATGTAATAAATTATATTTTACGTTCATTAATTACATATTTTATGGTCGGTTATCATTTCACTTTCATTATGTTTTCTTTCGCAGCAAAAAAATCCAACCAACAGTAAGAAAAATAAATTAAGACGCTGTGCCGTATTTGGAGGGGTAGGTGTAGATGGCTCTAATGTTGTAATTAAATTAAGCAAAAGGCATCGTTAGTTTCCTCTTCGAAATGCAAGAGAAATTAATAATTGATTTTATGTAAAAATATGATGATTTCCATCACTGAGTGTAGGAGGAACATGTGACATGGGACTGTCCGTGGAAGTGGAAAGTTTCTGATAGCCATTCACTTGGGAGTGGCCAGAAATGATTCAGTAATTGGGCAGTCCAAGCAGATTACAACTTCCACGCAATATGTCTGATTTTACTTCTTAAAAGAATATTTTTTCACTTCCTCTGACCTAAGCACATCAAGGCGTTTCTGCCACTAGAACAAATGTAAACAGTCGGAAGCAGGATTTGAATTCAGGTTGACGGACAATCGTTTTGAAGTTTGTTTCTCTTTTCCTCAGTGCCTCAGCGCTATAGGCCAGTGAGCGTGTTATTCATATTCTCACTAATTGCAGTTGTCGTAGGAGGTTTCTCTCGTCGTTCGCTCTCACTCATTATCATTGCATGAGCGAATCTGTACGTTGGCACATTTTCGATGTTAATATTCGCCGAGACGACGAACAATTTCAATAGAGTCCCAATGTGCACAAAAACAGATGCGGATTCATTTCGAACTCGTTACGAGTCTGTAAATCCATAAAAAAAAGCGGAATGTGAGTTCTCGAGTTCGTTACAAACTCTTTACGAGTCCGTAAAAACATACAAAAGCGAATCAGTGAAATTGTGATTTGGCGGATCCATCTCGAACCAGTTAGGAGTCCGTAAAAATATAAAAAAGCGAATCAGTGAAATTGCGATTTGGCGGATCCGCGTCGAACCAGTTACGAGTCCGTAAAAACATTAATATACGAATCAGTGAAATTGCGATATTGCGGATCCGCCGTTACGAGTCCACAAAAACTTAAAAAAACGATTCAGTGAAATTGTGATTTCCAAAGGTAAGATAATATAAGGACCAGCCAATATCAACATTGGAGAGGACGTCGCTAAGAAGTTTTTCCACTACGCTAATGATCGTATTTATAAAAGAATCAAATATATCAAATAAATGTAATTTCAAATTTAGATAAAATTCACGTGCAAAACATTAAAAACTTAAATGTCCAATAAATAGAATTTAATAAACAGAAATTCCTATTAATGCAAATGGCAACTCAGATCGAATCCGTTTCCAATGCGAAAAAAAATTGTACAAGCGGATCCGTCTCTTATTCATTTTACTTCCAAAAAACGAATCCGAAACGGATTGGCAAATGAATTTCGTTACGAGTTCGAGACGGATCCGAGAAAGTACAAAAAACGATTCGCGTTTTCGAGAGGAATTTCGTACGAATACGAATTCGTTATGAGTTCGTAACGAATGTCCGTTTCCGGCAAAATGCCCGAAGAAACGAATCCGTCTCGAATTCGTAACGACTCATATGGCACTTTGGGTCAGTGAAATTGCGATTTGTCGAATCCGTCGCGAATTCATTTTATTTTCCAAAAACGAATCCGAAACGGATTCGAATATGAAGTTCGTTACTAGTTCGAGACAGATCCGAAAAATTAAAAAAAACGATTCGCGGATTCGAGAGGAATTTCAGACGAAAACGAATTCGTTGAGTTCGTAACGGATGTCCGTTTCGGGCAAAATGTCCACTGAAACGGATCCGTTTCGAATTCGTAACGGCTTCATATGACACATTGGGTTGGCGGATCCGTCTCGAACCCGTTACGGTCCGTAAAAACATAAAAAGTGAATCAGTGAAATTGCGATTTGTGGAATTCGTCTCGAATTCATTTTATATTCCAAAAAACGAATCCTAAACGGATTCGCAAATGAAGTTCGTTACGAGTTCGACATGGATCCGAGAAAGTACAAAAAACGATTCGCGTTTTCGAGAGGAATTTCATACGAAAACGAATTCATTATGAGTTCGTCACGAATGTCCGTTTCGGACAATATGTCCGAAGAAACGAATCCGTCTCGAATTCGTAACGGATTCATATGGCACATTGGGTTGGCGGATCCGTCTCGAACACGTTACGGTCCGTAAAAACATAAAAAGCCAATCAGTTAATTGCGATTTGCCGGATCCATCGCGAATTCATGTTATTTCCAAAGAACGAATCCAAAACGGATTCGAATATGAAGTTCATTACGAGTTCGAGACGGATCCGAAAGAGTTAAAAAACGATTCGCGGTTTCGAGAGGAATTTCATACGAAAACGAATTCGTTATGAGTCCGTCACGGACTTCCGTTTCGGACAAAATGTCCGCAGAAACGGAACCGTCTCGAATTCGTAACGGACACATATGACACATTGGGCTAACGAAGCCTGGTATCGTGGTATATGTTAAGGCTTAAAACATCATGATAGTGGTCAGTTGCGACCACCGACCACCGCACGACCCTTGTTATTGTAATACTATGATTAAAAACGTCATCTATGAGAACTTCCTCTAACATAAGGTTTCCTGAAGTGAAATGGATATGCATACCCATGACCACCACTGCACCTACGAAGTAGCTGTATGAAAGTGCATACAAATTTCCTACGAAAACTGTTGCATTAATCATTGTTGCAATCAATGGTGGTTGGCATGAAACATATCGCACTAGTATGTACTATGTGGCAACATTTTCAGTAGCCAATTTACATATCACGCATAATGCATCTCACGCTCTCTGCCATCAGCAGTGTCGGTTCATTGTTGCCACTGCTGCGCCGTTTGATGCCTTTTGCGCGGTCCCAGATGTGTGCACATGCGTTTGCAACTGTTTTCTGCGTTCGACGCAAAATGTGCGAAATTGTATTTGTTGGGGTTATCATTGGGAACAAACTGCAATGAAGGAAACAAGGAGAATTATAACAATGTACGACGATGCTGTTCATTTGTTGTTGTGTGGACTAGACATGAAATCGACAAGATCTTTGGTATTGGCCTCAACCATAATGGCTTCGATCCGTGTAACGTGTTGGTAAACAATTTAAGAAATAAATAACAATTTGCGTTTACATCTCACATCGTTGGGAGGCAACAAACAAACTGAACATACTATCAGCTGCCGATGATACTTCACATTTGCCGCTGTATCAATCATCAGTGGCGGCGGCCCAAGCAACTCTATCAGCTGTTGCTGCTCTTATCACTCACTACTGGTGTTATTCGATCTGATGTTGAGAGTTCGTTGGGGCAGCAACTGTTGTTGCTGCGGCTGCTGTTGTTGCTGCCACTGTTGATTTCAACAATTATTACGTGTGAAATATCAATTTAACAACAAATTTTCATTTTTAATTGTGGAGTTTCATAATTTGTTTCAGTTGTTTTTACTGCTCGCGTTCGCATTGGTTCATGGCGATGTTTATTTTTCTTCAGCGTTTCTTATTTTTGTTATTTTTATTGTTTTGTGTAATTTATTTCTAAATTGTTTTGTTGTTTATCATTGTTGTTGCTGTTTTATATGTCTAAAGTTTGCCTGAGACATGTAGAGAAACTATTTACGCCTGCCTGTCCGTCTGGCTGTATGTTCGTTCATATACAATTTTTGCTTCAATTAACTTGGGTTTTTTCTTCCATCATGCAGTTCCAGTTGCCGCTTTCAATACATAATTCATAATGTTGACTGTAATCATTTATCATTTGTTTCTTGTTATTTCGATGCAGCAATCCAATTTACACTTTGGTTAATTGAAAACAAAACCCAGGTAACTTAAAGTGAATTGGAAATTTAAAAAAAAAAATCTGTGCATTATATTTGCAATACGAATTATTAATGGCCAAAAAGATCCGTATTTTGGCCCACATAAGCAACAGACCACCAAAGTTACACACATCATGAGTAACAATTGCAACCTGGCAAAAATTTAGCTTCCAAAGGAGTACAAATGGAATCATTCCACATTTCACAGATGAATTAAGAAGTTTAGATTTTTCATTATTGGTATGCACGCGCTTCAACAAAAAAAAATGCGGACTCGGTTTCTAATAGGGAATCCTAACAAAACATTTGCTTACGGGAACCCTGGATTAAAATAAATAAATAAATGGTTTGCCATTACATCCCATGAAGGGACTGCGGAGAACTTCTCACAATCACTGAGCTGTGCGCTTTCCAGTTTTCACTCACCGATTGGGACCTACAGTTTTATTCCGATTCCGAACGGTAATTTGAGAAGCTTTTTCATGGCTAGATACTCGATAGTGTCGCCGTCACTATGCGAGGTGACCGTCGGCGAAAGAAAATTTGTAGGTGGTCAGAGCCGGGTTCGAACCCAGGATCTCATGTACAAGAGCCGCGCACACTAGCCATTGCACCACCGACGGCCACGGCGGCCAAACCCTGGATTACCTCTATATAATGTTTAACATATCACGATCAAGACCCACTGGCCCAAGTTCGGGACTAAGCTGGAAGAATCCATTAGTCAACAAGAAGGACCACTTGTAAAACCCGGTATGCAGTTTTTATGAAATTTTCGTTATATAAAAAAACCACACACTTTCCATTTCATTGGTACTCAGCTCTTTGCGAAAATTTCGTATGCAAAATCAATTACAGGGTTGTTAGCCAAATTTTAACAACGAAAACCACCTGCATTAAATTAAAACGGAGTGCGTAGAGGAATTATAAATGAAATATTTGAAAGTTAAATCAAGGATACGTGGTAACTCTTCTCAACATAATTTTCCATTTTCAGATAAATGCAAATATTTCGAAAATTTTTCAAGAACTGAATTCGGGGCTGAAGTAGACAAGCTGACGGAAACTCTGGTGAATACCTTTGTGGACTGCTGAGGAATAAAAAATGTAATTTTGAAAGGCTCTGAATGTCAGGTAGGATACAAAATATGGCAAAAATATTCCGTACACCCAGAGACCTAATTACTTGAGAAGGGGTTGTAGCAGACGAAAATTCGGCTGATAGCATCGAATTGCGGTTGCCACAACTGAATTGATGTTGTCACGACCGAATTTAGTCCCCACAATGAAATTCGTAATTGATTCGGATGTGACAACGGAACCTTCCACTGGAACCATCGAATGTGAAATTAATTCGGATACAACAACCGAAATTGGTACAAAATTCGGTGGGAGTAATTCAAAGAAATATCTGTATATCTGAAGGAATAATATCTTTTCGCATTTGCGTTTGAATGCAAGCATAGTGTATACTTGCATCCAAACAAACTGTGTCTGACATTCAATACTACTTGTTAGAGATACAACGATTAATAATGTGTGTGAAGATAAATGCCGAATTTAACTATCCAAGACACAAACCAATTCGTTTACAAAATTCTGTTGTTGAGTTAGCAGATCAATGTTAATGTATTAGATACGATGAGGAGGTGTAAAACCCCGATTTTTGGACATAAGTCCCATTGACGAGGTTTTCTTCGTTTGGATATAGTGACATATACATTATTGCGTAGTTTATTAAAAACAGAAGGTGGACAATTTATTTTACCAAAGGTGTTTTGAGTAATAATGTTGTTAAATATGGATAGTTAATGTCGGGCCCTGGATAATGACATAGATTTAGCTGACGAGGAAAGTTATATTTATGTATATCAGCTATATATGTTTAGAAATAAATACCATTTTTTTATTGACGCCCTATGTGCATCTCGAAAGTTGTTGGAATTAGTTTTTTCAAATATATCAACCTCAAACTGTTTTCTTTTTATTTTATAAATTTCGCTGCCTTTGTGGTCACAGATCGTCCAAAAATCGGGGTTTTTAACCTCCTCATCGTATTTAATACATCAACATTGATCTGCTAACTCAAAAACAGAATTCTGTAAACGAAGTGATTTGTGTCTTGGATAGTTAAATTCGGAATTCATCTTCACATACATCGATTAATAGGCTAAAATAAACGATTTTGAGACCCAAATGCGGCTTTGTTTGTCGAAAACCACTAAAATCAAAAACGATACAAACAACAAAGAATCAAAAAAGCAGTAGATCTTCAATTCATGAAAATAGTGCATGCAACCATGTATATGTTTCCCGCAATATGTTGCTGCAGCCGTTATTATTCAGCGTGTAGATAGCGTGCAGACGTTACCATGTTCGCTATCGTGCACATGTTGGACGATTATTTTTGGTCAGAATCGCCATCAGTGAAATGTGGTTCCCACAAGATTTTGCCACATGCCACACAGCTGGTCAAACAATTGATCAATTGCAAAAGAAGGTTGGTCATCGTATAATCTCGAGAAATTTTCAGGTCGAAGGAATAGCTTACTCATGCTATTGAATATTGAATTACTGTTGGATTTATTTTCATGGGGTTACATGAAGTCGTCGGTTTATGCCAACGAGCCAACAATGCTGCAGCAGCTTAGCGAAAATATCGAATACGAAATTGCCAACGTTCCGGTCGTTATATGCCTAAGGGTGGCGGAAAATTGGCGTAAAATTGGAAGCAAATTTGCTCGCGGTGCTCATATTAACGAGATCAATTTGAATATTTAGGTTTAATATGTGATCTAATCCTGGAAGATATTTCATCCCGATATCTCAATTAATCTGTGTTTTATTTGAATACTAAATTGTTATGTTATTGTTATTGTTATATTTGAAACATATTCAAATGCAAACTCATGCTTTAAACTTAAGCTCTTAGCCATCTACTCTAATCACACCTACGCAAAGGGTGCTCTGGAGGTAGTAATTGGGGGCTAACGAGGAAGGTAAGGCCGGATTATGACCTAAATCGTTTGAAAAAATTTATATACACTCCAAGACAGGACATTTCTACACTAGTAGTTGTGATCACTGGGCACTGTTTGACAGACAGACACGCGCCTAGACTTGGAATCTTACGTCATGATTACTGTGGAAGCTGCGGGGTTGAAAAGGAAGAATTTAAATTAAATCTAAGGAAGCCCAAGAGGTAAGTGTGTTTTCTTTGCTTAGAGAGAACACGTGAAAAATTTAGCTTTCAAACAAACTGTCATACTGCAGTCACTTTTTGACATGTATCATCAGTATACTCTGAGAAGTCATCGTGAATAGATTCGCGAACAACGCCATCAAATTATCCAAATTTACTTTGAAAAGCAGTCATCGATTCAAGCAACTTTTAGACGCAACTTATAGTCGACGACTCCGTCGAACTGTGGATAGGTTTCATACCACATGCTCTCGGAATTATGCATTAACACCAACATGTCCAAGGAATATGCGTACTGAAGAGAATATCGCCGCTATAAACGAATAATCGACAAATTTGGATTTTCTTCCAAGCGTTCGTTTACAGTAGACAAGACGTTCTGCACAAGACGTCTTGAATGATAACTCAAGACATTTGTTTTTTTCAAGTCATGTACTGTACGGAAGTAGCGGCAACCAAAGACTTCAGTGTTCTGAAACAAAAACATTCATGTCTATGTTCGAAGCTGTAGAGCACAAAAATACAATACTACTACTTCTACTTCGCATCACATAGTATTGTGTTTTTACGTACCCACACATACACGAATGCTTTGTCGATAGTACCCCCAAGTACTTGGTTATCGCAACTTTCCTACAGTACTTGTCTAGAAAACACCCAAATGTCTTGAATGGTCATTCAAGTCGTCTTGTGTAGATGCCTACTGTAAACGAACGTGTTGAAGAAGATCCAAATTTATCGATACGTCGTGTGTTGCAGGAATAGGGGCTCTGTCCGTCCACTGCGTGGAAAAGTTTGCGCAAAGATCTTGGCCTTCACCCGTATATGATTCAGATGGTGCAGGAACTAAAGCCACCAGGCTATCATATTCGTCGTTCTTTTACCGATTGGGCTCTAGAGCAGTTGATAAGTGACCCGTTGTTTAATTTCAAAATTGTGTTCAGCGATGAGGCTCATTTTTGTCTTAACGGATTTGTTAATAAGCGACACATATTGAGACTAACGCATATGAAGTTAGACCAACATACAACAGACCATCCAGCCCTCCGCTACATCCAGAAAAATACATCGTTTAGTGCGGTTTACACGCTGGTAGCATCATCGGACCCTATTTCTTCAAAAATGAAGCTGCAGATCGCCTTAAGGTGAGTGGAAATCGTTACCGCATCGTAATCAATGAGCGTTTGTTAGAAAACATTGATGCCATTGGTCCGGGCGACATGTGGTTTCAACAGAATGGCGCTACGTGCCATACGGCGACCGCAACCTTCGAATTCTTGAAATCAAAATTTGCCGATAAGTTGATTTTGAGAAAAGAGCTTGTCAATTGGCCTTCAAGGTGGTGAGATTTGACACCTCTCGTTAATTTGCTGTGGTGTTCCGTGAAGTCACTGGTTTATGCTGATAAACCAGCAACAATTGATGCCTTGAAGGCCACAATTGTTCGTGTTATTCGTTACCTACGGCTAGAAATGCTCGAAAAACGGATCCAAAATTGGACGTCGAGTATGAGCTTTGCCATGAACCGAAGCTATGGCTATATGCCCGAAATCTTTTGGAAGTGTTAATGCCGTATATTGATGTTTCGAATAAAATATTTAGTTGATGAAAATTAATTTGTTGTATTAGATGTTGCAATCGGCCTAAAAAAAACACCCTTTATAAGAAAAACAAAACAAAATTATAGGTAAACAAAAATTATAACTGAAGCATAGGAAATATTGAGAAATTTTAAATAGATATTGAAAACAGCCACTATTAACTTTTCTGCCATCCGCATTCAACTCATCAAATTGTATTTACACTGTTGCCAATCATTAGCAATTATTTTGAACTAAATACAATTAAAATGTTGTTTATTTTTTTAGCAGTTTCTTCTTTAAACCCAAATGCAAATAACCTTATGAATACTTCGACTAATTAGTCAAAGCGAATATAATTAATTAGTGTGTCTTCGTTGTGTTTCGGTTTAAAACATTGTCACAATTCCGAATGTTATTTCGTAACACGCAACCATGTACGCGACACGTAATACCAATAAACATATGATTGTCATAATCGATTTGCAACAAATTATGAGTTGTGCATGTTAACAATATATGAGTCTGTACGTAATAGAACAATCAATAACAGCGTGATATTTTTGCTGTCTTAACCGAAAATGTGTATAAGCAATTCAATGTGTAATTTATCATGGCATAGAAAATGGAAATGAAACTAAGTAACACAATATTAACCACTAATTCAAATTGACATTTCAATATGCAACCAAATTGGTAAAAATCGAAACGAAAACAAAACACAACGAGTACGTAACTAAATTACACTGAGAAAAATTCGTTAAGCCTTTGGTTCGAACAGACTATGCGGCCTGTGTTCGGAACTCAGATTTTTTTTAGGACACTCAAAGAGCTATCGATGAGTTTGTAACTAACCAAAAATGTTGTTTTTGAGATCGCCTTTGGTGTAGCGAAATTTCTGAATACAAAAACACTAATTCGTCATAAATCGTTATTGCAGAAATCCACAGATATGTAAGTCAAGACCTAGAAAGAATTTGTAATATCTGTAATACAAAAACTCTAATCAGATATAGTTGATTATTGCAGTAATCCCCTGATATTCAACTTATGACCTATAAAGAATTTGTAATATCTGTTCGAATATTTTCGATTTTATCTAAGTCCAAGCAACACTTATTCACAATTAATGAAATTCTAAACAAGTATCTTGTGCCAGCTGCTTATACAAAATGGCTCCAATTTTTTCTTTCAGTGTATCCGCTTGAAAGATTAAATTCCAGTTTTCGGTGTGAAAAAAATGCAAATCATTGCGGGCGATCTGTTAAATCGCATTTGTTCAAAGACATTCAAATTGTAATACAATGAATTGCATTCACGATATGATTTTCAATATTATTCTCAATAGCATTTGCACTTCATACGATCACTTATGTCATTCGGCAAAAATTTTGAATATTTAAGATAAGTTCGTAATTTATTCAAGTGCTTAATACTAAGCCGGCAGGATTTCCATGGAAATGCGGAATATTTTAAAACTACTTTTGAAATTTTAAAAATTATAAGTCAGGCCTCAAATTGACAAGAAACTGGAAATAATATTAAAATGTAATTACAGTTTTCAATAATATTTAGATGTTAATTTAAATTGTTGAAATCTGTGGCACTAATTTCGCAGCGAACAATTGGAAGTGATACTTAACTACGAGTACATAGCGATATTACAATACTACATTTTTTCTGTCAGCCTGAAAAGAAGCAGTAGTTTTATATATCTCCTTTTTATCAGTTTGAAGATATTTCAGCAATACTAGGCCAAAAAAATATACATATATACATACATTTTACTTCTGTCGGTTGAAATGTAGATTATATTGCCAAACTATCGTCTTATGGTCGTACAGATTATAGATAAGAGACTTTAAAAATATTTTTGTGGTTTCTGTTACCCGAAAAACAAATAGTAGTTTTATATATCTACCTTTTATCATTCCCGAGATATTTCATTGTAACATGAAATGTAGATTATATTACCAAAGTATCGCCTTACTATTGTCTAGACCAGGGATTCCCAACAATATTAGTCCAAGGACCCCCTCATACATTCGCTATAATCACAAGGACCCCCACTAATTCCTAAACCTAAAGCTAAAAATGTTCTAGATCTTTATTGTTATTATTCAACTCCCGATCATTACACAAGTTTTTTTATCTGGATTTTATATATGTACGTCCATCAGTACACAGTTCGTTTCCATTTTCGGTTCTTAATGCGACCTTTGAGTCCAATATTTCTGAAATGTTTGGTTCAAAATTTGACACTTTCACACTGAAATCCGATCGCATGTCAAGCCGATTCCTGTACTTGTTTTTCATGAAGCAGCACATGGAGGAGAATGCTTGTTCACACTAATAGGTAGTTGCAAGTGGAAGGATATTTTTGATTGCCTTATCTCCAAGTCCTTTGTACTCCTTGTGTGCTGTAGCCCAGAAGCCTGCAATTTTTTCACCATTCAAAATATTGTTCATTGTACTACAACTAGACAGATCCACAAGTTGATCTTGTGCTTCTACCGTGAGGACTTGGATTTTTTCTTTTCTAACCATTTCCAGATCTAACCATAGTACTAATCTTATCTTCAACTTTGAACGTGTCTACATTGTGCCCTTGCAAACTTAAGTTTAACACATTTAAGTCTTCAAACACATCAGCTAAGTAGGCAGTTGAGCAAAGCCAAGAAATGTCAGTGAGAAAGTCTGCGTGTGCTTGGTGTCAAGAAGGAAGACACGAACCTCATCTCTAAGTTCAAAAAATCTTGTCAACATCCTACCTCGAGAGATGGCTATCTTACTTCTGTATGAATAAGAAACTGCTCATGCTGACTGCCAATCTCTTTGCACAACAAAGAAAATAATGTGGATTGCAGAGGTCGAGCTTTAATGTAGTTAATGATTTGAAATATTTCGTTAAGTATCTTCTTCAAATGTTCAGACAATCTTTAGGATACTAAGGCTTCACGATGATTACCCCAGTGTGTCCATTTCACCTCAGTGGCTACTGCATTGATACGAGCTTGAAGTCCTGTTTTGTTGCCAGCCAGTTTTTTGTAACGTCTGATCTAATGATATCTTGCGGACCCCTCTGGTATGACTTGTGGACCCCCAAGGGTCCGCGGACCACCTGCTGGGAACCACTGATCTAGACAATAAGTAGGAGATCTAAAAAATGTCAGGTGTTTTGATGTAGAAAACAATTTACCATCAGAAGCCAATACGCTGGAAAATTATCAGCCAAAATCACGATCTCGAAAGAAAACCTAAGCGAACGAAAGCCAGTCACTCACTTTCGTTTTTATGCCAGGCTTTAAATATTATTGTGTGATTGTATGTTTGCAAAATCGGAAGCCACTATCTATTTTAGCTGTCGGCTAGGCGAACGAAAATGTCTCATAGCTGGAAATCAAATGAAAGTTTGATACAAAACCAATTTATGTATATAGAATTCAATGGAAGAAACACAATTGATAGAAAATAATGTCATTATAATAAATTTGTTATTAAAATATATTTCCATTTGAGCATAAAAACGCCATCTTTGCGGCACCTGCAGATACTGGTTCCTGGTACTCTTCTCTCTCGCTCCGCAATTAAATGGCGATCGCCAACTTTATGTTATTGCTTTGAACAACAACCACACTAACACATGTCAAACCATGCGAACGACAAGTCGAAATATAGTGACTCGCTTTTTCAAACAAAAGTGAGTAACTGGCTTCGTTCGCTTGGATTTTGTTGGAGAGGGTGTAAGTGCGGTCCGGTTTTATACTGAATTGTATATGTTTTCGTTCGCTTGTTAGTGGCTCCCAAATCAGCTGTTTGTCGCATAGAAAGAAAGCGAACGTTAACGTTCGACATCGTGACTTTGGATGTAAATTTCCTTTGGCAATTTTACTTATTTTCAAATGATTTCCTTCATATCTGGCAGTTTTGGTTTTCAAATATTCTATATGTACAGGTTCGCGAAATTGCAAGTACCACGAGGCAACACCAATCGGAGTCATAAACCTCTACATATAAAATACTTTAAAACCAGAATTGCCAGCAGTCAGAAAAATTCACAATAATTAAAAAGATTCCCATACCTCATTACAATTGTCATCCGATTCCACAACCTGCATTTGCATTGCCTCAGCAAATGAAAATTTAACATTTTTAAATTTCCTTGCGAACAATGGTAATTCTTTTGCATTTTTATTAGACAAAGTAATGCAAATTAAAATCCTATACAAATTAAAAAGTCCTAACACAAATGTGTATGAATACCACTTCAATGGAAGCAGGACTCTATCGTGTAACTTGTTCTCATTTGATAAAATTTTTAATTTTTTGGGCGGATTTTTATGTAAAAAGTCCGAGTTAGAAAGAAAACTCAGTGTAAAAAGAAAAACTCAAGTCATAAAACTCCAGTACCTACTCAACGATCCATTTTTAAGAACAACAAGACATAATGAATACCACAAACATAGAATGAGGTACACTTTCGCCCATTTGTTTTTACTTGACAAGATTTTGCTCATTTTTTGCGGAGAACTTAATTTTAAAATTCGTAAAGCGAAGCCGAGTATAGAGTTTTCATGGAGCAGTAAATAGCAGCACCTGTTTCCCTATCCAATTTTACCAACAACAAGTTAATACCACATCCAAAAACGAGAGTCGTTTGTTTTCATCTGATAACGTTTTATCTATTTCTGCTCGGAACTTTATTTAAAAATTCGAAGAAACGAAGCCAGTTATTGACCTTTCCTGGATAAGAAAATCCCGTAGAAAAAAGTTTCACACAAAAATGTATGCAGAAACAACCCTAAAATATAAAATTCAAATCAAAACGCTTAGGTTAGGTTAGGCATAAAGCTTTATTACGACTACGCACGCTGAAAAATAACGGCCCAACAGCATATTGCAGGAACCGTATATATGATTGTGAATTGTTTTCGGGAATTGAAGATCTGCTGCATTTTTTTCTTTATTGCCTGTCATGTTTTTGTTTTCAGCAGATTTCAACAAACAAAGGCACATTTGAGTCACACATATACATATGTTATAACCTATTAATCATTGTCGTCCCAAGCATGTTGTACTGAATAGCAAACACAATGTATTTGGACACAAGTATACTATATTTACGAAAAGCTACAAACACGTTATATTTGCATCCAAACAACAAAAAATATAAAAACTTTTCAGCGTGCGGTGTAAAAACTACCCCGGAGCAGAAAATTCCTATGGTTGGTCGTTACTCGGTCACAATGCAAATATTTAGCAAAAACTACGACCAAGGCTATGTTAATGCAACCCGAGAGTATAAATGCCTAAATCCACCGTAGACTTAGTCACCATTTACCAAGGGTGTAGACTTGTAGTTGAAGTTTAGCAGTCGGAGTTCAGTAAATTTGTCTGGAGTCGGAGTCTATTTATTCCAGCCAACCTAAGACTTCGTGTGAATAGAATATCTAAAAACCGGAGAAATAGCTAAATATAAGTAGATAACAGAATCAGTACTATCTATTTTTAATGAAAATCCTCCGATCTAGTTCTAGAGACATCTCCCAAATCTTTATAGATTAATGTGTAATGTGTATTAATGTGTATTTTTTGAAGTATACGCTGAAATAAAAACTGTCCCAGAGCAACATATAGCAGGAACCATATATATGTTGGCAAGCATTATTTTCATGAATTGAAGATCTGCTGCTTTTTTCTTCTCCGTTGACTGTCACGTTATGGTTTTCAGCCAACAAATCCACTCTTGGGCATTATAACCTATAAATATTAATTATTGTGTCCCTAACATGTTGTACTGAATAGCAAACACAATCTATTTGGACACAAGTATACTATATTTCCGATAAGTATTATATAGTTAGTATAGTATATAGTTCTGGAATGATATTAGTACATTCATCTTTTACCATGTGAAGTCTTTTGACGCCATCTTTAACTTTTAAATATCCAAATATTCGAAACTTTTATAGTTCAGTTACCTGCAATTAAAAACCCTTCGGTAGTTCTGTCAGTTTGTTTAGGCCCATTTTTGATCATCGACGTTTTTGTGGGAAAAAGGATCAGCTCTCATTTAATGGTTCTTAGAAGAAAATTAAATCACTTACTTAAGAACAGTTATTTATTAAGTTAGTAAAATGTTGTTTATTTGTGCAGTTGGAGTCGCAATCCTACCTACGTTTTAGTACCACCGACAACCACAATATTAATACAAAATCGAAAATGGAAAACTAAATTAAGAAATCTCATAATGTTCCAGGGATTGATCCAAATAAATTTTCTTTTTATCTACTAAATTAAAATTTGAAGATATCGCGAAACTGTTTTCATAGTGATTGTTTGACAATATCGCGCATTTATCTTCTAGAATTACACAGTGCAACACGAAAAAATATAACCATATACGGACACCACTACGTGATAAAAGACTAAAAAAAAATACCCGCGTCTCCCAGTTCTGGCCAAAGCCAGGGACTTTTGTTTTATGGGCCCCAAAGATTTGGGGCCTCGGTGTCATTTTTGGAAAAAAGTGATACTTTTGTCAAGCTCATATCTTGCAATTCGTTCCGAATTTTGATTTGCTCTCTGAGGAAAAGTTATAGCTCTTGTCATAAAGAACTGTGAACATATAAAATCAAAAAAACTTCACCTTCAAGGTCAAAATCGCAAACAACTTTAAAAAAAATCGATTTTTTTACCTTTTCCCCCTGTTCAGGTCCATAGGTAGCAAACCGTTCAAGAAACTACAACTATCCACTAAAAAAAATTTACCTAAGATCTCAATAAACAACTTTCCGGGACATATGAACTTCCTAGGAATAATTCTTATATTGTGTGCTGCGTCCATTTTTGCGTGTGCTGAGCTTACTGCTTAACCTGTGCTGCTGCGGTCAGTGAGATAGCATAGTATCTCAATGTTGAAGTAAGCGGTGTTAAGAATCATTCCTAGGAAGTTCATATGTTGTAGAAAGTTGTTTACAGAGATATTAAGTGCACTTTTGTAGTTGATTGTTTTCTTGAATTTTGAACGGTTTGCTACCTATGGACCTGATCAGGGGAAAAAATTTAAAAAAAATCGAATTTTTTAAAGATTTTTGCGATTTTGACCTTGAAGATGAAGTTTTTTCGATTTTATACGTTTACAATTTTCATTTATTTATAATAAGGACTATAACTTTCCCTCAGTGAGTAAATCAAAATTCCGAACGAATTGCAAGATATGAGCCTGAGAAAATGATCACTTTTTTGCAAAAGTGACACCGAGGCCCCAAATCTTTGGGGGTCCATAAAAAAAGTGCATGACTTTGGGCAAAACTGGGAGATACGGGTCTTTTTTTCTGTCTCTTATCACGTAGTGGTGTCCGTATATGGTTATATTTCCATAACTTAAAAAATTACGCACAGTGTTATTGTCCTTCGTATGGAAGAATGACCTATAAAATATAGCCAGCGATAAACATTTGGTTCCGAGAAGGATATCTTCCGCACCACCAAAACGATAATTCTCGGAATAATATGTACCGTCCAGGTAATATGATTGATGGTATATCGGTAATATTGCTTTGTTTACTGAATTTTTGAATTGATGATAGAATGAATCCCGTAGATCCTACCGAAAACCACATAACCTAACCCACGAAAATGAATCAAGGCCCCCTTTTGTAGAGATAAGACCGAGAATCTTGTCACAGATGTGCAGAGTATATTGGGAATATAGAAAGATCACTTGTCTGCTTTACTTTTCCTAGGAGACTTCAATATAGATGAGGGTATGGATCACATATAGGATGATGGCGTCGACTGCTCCCCTCCTTACCCAAGCGAAGTTAAATAAATAAATAAATAGTTTCCCATTACATCCCATAAAGGGACTGGGGAGAACTTCTCACAATCACTGAGCTGTGCGCTTTCCAGTTTTCACTCAAGCGAAGTTAGATCTTCAATTTCCCGGCTTAAGAACAATAAAGGCGTTGGTGCTGATGGATTACCGGCTAAGCTGTTTAAGGCTGGCGGCTATCTGTTGGGAAGCTGCATGCATCAACTCATATGCAAAATCTGGCTAGGCGAATGCATGCCCGACGATGGGAGTGTCAGAATACTGTGTTCTGTTTTCGCAAAAAGCCAACCCAAGTATATCTACCGACTATCGTGGAATACGCCCTTTATTCATCGGGTACAAGGACCCCTCCAGCGTATTGTGCGGAAGACTAAAACCGTTTGTTACATACCTGATCGGACTTTATCATTGTGGCTTTAGGCCCGGAGAGGTAACTATCGACCGGATCCTAGAGAAAACCCACAAAAAAAAAAAACGACAGCTACCACCTCTTTGTAAATTGAGATCCTGGCTTCAATCCCTGCTCTGACCACCTACAATTTCTTTCGGCGGCGACCACCTCGAATAGACGGCGACACTATCGAGTATTTTGCTATGAAAAGGCTTCTCAAAATACCGTTCGTAACCGGTGTAAAAACTGTAGGTCCCAATCAGTGAGTATGAAACTAGAAAGCGCACAGCTCACTGGTTGTGAGAAGCTCTACCCAATTCCTTCATGGAATGTAATGGGAAACCATTTACTTAATTATTTAAGGCTGCCTTCGATAGCCCGACACGGGGAAAACTGTACCAAGCTATGTCGGATGTTGGTATTCCTGCTAAGCCGACAGGCCTTAGTAGAATGACACTGATGGACACGAAATCCTTAGTAAAGATCGCTAAAGATTTCACCGAACCATTTAGTACGAGGCGACAACCTATCATGCGATCTCTTCAATATATTAATTGAGATCATCGTGAGAAAAGCTGCAGTCAAAACGAATAAAATGATCAGCAGCAAAAGTCACATGCTGCTCGCGTATGCTGATGATTGAGACATTATTGGCCCAATCTAAGAGAAGTTACTGCAGTATTTTCGGGAAGTGGCAAGTAATCAGCAAAACCGGGTTTGGTAGCAAACGAAAACAGGACAAAATTAATAGTTTCGATGAGAAGAAAAGCCACCGGTTTCGAGGAAAGGGTTAACGTTGATTACGGTTATACTTTCAAGGTAGTGGACGAATTTATTTAGCCCCGATCTGCCATGAACAAAAGCACTAACGTCAGCCTGGAAATCAAACGGCGATTTGGGCTTGCAAACAGGTGTTATTTCGGGCTAAACAAGCACTTCAGAGATAGGACCCTCTCTCGAGCAACGAAGATCCTACAATATCAGACTGCCAAACAACCTGTCGTGCTCTATGGCGCAGTCCTGTGTCATATCGTACACTGATAAAACATTACTGGGAGTCTTCGGGAGAAAAAATTATCCGAAAAATATAGTCCTATATTAGTGATATTCGAGTATTGACAACGAATGAACCACGAATTGGGGAATCTGTATTCCGACATCGACGTAGTTATAAGAATGAAAGTAACACTTCTATGCTGGCTAGCACATTTCAGTACGATAGACCAGAATAAACCAGTGCAAAAGGTATAACGTACTCGAAAGACATCGACAAATTGGACGACTTCGCTGGAAACACCATGTGGAACAAGAGAGAGTTTTGTGTTACAAACTGGAGAAGATAAGCTGAAGATCCAGCCGATTGGAGAAACATGTTTTCCTCATTTTGTACGGCCCTTGACTCCTGTGGGTTGTTTGAGGCCACCTAAGTAATGTAGTAGGTAAATGTCCAAAGCATCAAATGGTGGGGTATGATTTTTGCCAAAAAAAATGGACCCACCCTAATGAAAACTGCTTTCTCTTGTAAGCTGTTACATTGAAACTAATCATGTGTATTTTATGAGAGTGCATGTTGTGATGGCCAGTGGAATACATTCACACCTAACATAAACAACATCAGCAATTACCTTTTCATGTCATATTAAGTTACACACCGACCACATCATGAACAGAGAACTTTTCCCGAGTGTAAGTAGCTTACATACATTACGTTTACTGCTCTGCTATTGACCACACTACCGCTTTCTGCTGGGGTTTCTGCTTAAGTAGTTTGTTATGTCGTCGTTTGTCGCATTTTGTTCGTATTAAATTTCAAAGTAATTTTCAAGGTATTCTCGTATTCCGCAGAAAAGTTCGCCTGAGTGCTGTTAGTCAATTTCGAGACCACCAGCACCAGCACCAGCAGCAGCAGTACCTCCAGGGGAAATACATCAAAGGCATTTCACACGAACTGTATTGCTGCCATCATATCATACAATTCTACAGGGCGATTATGCACTTTCAGGTTAGGATTTATGAAGACTAGTTAAACAGTTGGTCGGTCGGTTGGTTGGTGGTGTATTTGATTTTCTGGCTTTCTGCGGTTGGCCATTTGTTCCAACGTAATTTCTTCCGGTTTCCACAAAGGTTAATCGCTATGTTTCGCAACATAAAAGAGTAAACTCATGTGTTATGAATGTTTTTGCATTTAACAGTGTGAGTTAAAAGTGAAGGCCAAAAGGAGCATACAAGTACAAAGAAATGGTTTGTAAAGGAAGCGTAGCTTTAGTCCAGTCTGTATTTTGGTTGTTAAATCTAGTGGGAAACAAGATGTACTATGCCTGAGATCATTGACCAGCTTTTAAAAATGCTAAAGGGTTGGCTTTATAAAGCGTGACGTGCCCCAAAAATCTAAATTTGCAATTGTATAAACCAACTCTTTAGTGTTTGTCATTAACTACTTGCGTTATCTGATTGATCTGCTTAATACGAATTTTATCAAAAGCATTATTTAATCTGTATTCATAAGGAACCAAAGATTGAATTGATTGTTTCCAGTTAAGTCTTAAGCGTATAAAACATAAACGGGGCAATACTTTGACAGCAGCCTACAATAAACAAATTTCTAAACAATAGATGATTGATTGCCAGAGACTAGGGATATAACACATTGATTCATCCGAACAATTTGAAGACAAATGTAAATGTATTCTAAAAATGTATAAATTCTGATACATCTCCCATTCCTTGATGGGCTGTAATGGGAAACCATTTATTTATTTCTTTAAAGAAGAGCAATGTTGTAAAATTCAAAACACAAATGGTAAAGGGTGGTTTTTTGAGCTGAATGGGAACTATTGATATCGATAGCTATGGTTTCACAGCTGAGTATGCCAAACTGTGTTGACATTTCTGCTCAGTTTGAATCCAAAGTGTGGAAATTTACTTTCAAAGTTTCAAAAAATAAAACTGTTCCTGAAGTTCATAGAGAAGCACTTCGTCCATTTTATGGTCAACGGTTTCTGGTTAAGTGGCTGCGTCAATAAGCAAAATTGGCGTATTTGGAGCGAAGGCAATCTTCAAGCTTTTAACCAATCACCATTACAGCTATTAAAATTTACTATTTGGTGCGGTTTACACACTGGCGGCATTATCGTTCCTTATTTCTATCGACATCAACAAGGAGCTGCCGTTATGATGAATGGTGAGCACTATCGAGCAATGCTGACAGAACTTTTGTTTCCAAAAGTTAATCAGCTAAACATCACCGACATTTGGTTCCAACAAGACGGCGCAACTTGAGTGCAACAGTCGATTTATTATATAATCAATTTGTTGACAACTTTAGTTCCAGAAGTGGGTCTGTTCACTGGCCCCCTCGTTCGAGCGATTTAACGTTTCTGGATTACTTTTTATGGGGCTATGTTAAGGCACAGGTTTATGCCGACAAACCAGCAACTCTTGAAGCCAACATTGACGCCATACGGCCAGATTTATTGGAAAAAGTAGTCAAAAACTGGGCTGATCGACTGGATCATATAACTCGTAGCCATCCGTCGCGGCTAAAATCGGAAATTATATTTAAAAAATAAATGTCATGAAATTATGTACACAGAAAAAAATCTATTAAAGCGGACAATGTCGTATCTAGTGTATTCAAAAAACCGGGTTTTTCAAAAATGCCGGTTTTGGCGAAACCGGTTTTCGGTTAAACCGAGGTGTGAAACCGGGTGAATACACTAGACGCATTCGATTTCAATGAATTTTTTGTATAATTTTCAGTCATAGAAATAGTTTATCTGATATAACAAAACATGATTTGTTATTTTTCATCTTACAGTTTTTAGTTAAACTAAAAATTAATTTATTAATTTCAAAAAAACATTTGTAAATATTACAAATCTTTAATTCTTCGTTTCAAAGAATTCTACTTGTCAATCTTTGCTTCAACAAAAGCATTCCTTGCTTTAATTAATTTTGTGTATCGATTAACGAATTACAATTAAAAAATATTATACATAAATTTTGAAAATTCAACAAATAACAAAAATTAAAATTAATCAAATTAAATAAATATATCTGGCGTTTAGAAAAAAAATTTCTCAGCATTGAAGAAAAAAATTGGTAAATTATTCAATTTATTCCTAAAATGTTCAAATGTTTTTTGTGGATACATACAATTTAATTTAAATCTAATTTTCTTTCTGGAATATTTTTGAGCAAATATTGACGTTTTTAAATTGAATTTTATGACCGATTTCGTTAGTTTTTAGTTAATGTATCAGAAATTCATAATACAAATTTACAAGGTCAACAACATTTTTCTAATTGAAAAATGGTTGGGTTTTGTTGCAATAATAGACAATTCATTTAGGCACATTTACTGACATGACATGATACTGAACTCCGTGCCAAGTTCATCATCAGATGCCTAACTACTGTGCCTTAATTGACACCAGGGCTGTGGAGTCGGAGTCGGAGTCGTGGAGTCGGAGTAGCGGTGTTTTTGCCGGAGTCGGAGTCGCGAGTTTTGTTAGCGACTCCGACTCCGGCAGAAACACCGCTACTCCGAGAAATTTTCCAAAATAAAATTTGTTCGAAAATTTTTTTTTTCAATATTTTCTATTTTCAAATATTTGCCTTTTTTACAGAAGTCGACTAAATCTTTTGTAATGAATTATTTTTTAGTTTATTTAATTTGAATTATTTATTTTGTTGATATTTGTTGTGTTTTTGATTAAATAAAAACGTTAAAAATGTGCGACTTTTGTGCGACTTTCAAATTCAAACGTCAAATTAGAGCTAAAGATGCTTTATATGAATTAGCCATTCGTATGAAAGGTATACAGTTGCAAGATGAAGAACGTAATGATTGCTCTTCATCAAATATAATTCCAGAAACCGTAGTTGTAGACTGAAAAATATTTAGACGAGCAGGAGAAGTCCAAACGTCGTTGTTTAAATTTAGTAGAAAGTAGCGAAGACACAGAAACTCCAACAGTCTTAGCAAAATTTAAAATAGACTTTTACTTAGCAATAAAGGAGGTGGAGAATTTTGACGGTTCTTCAAATTTAGCAAAAAAGATGCAATTCCAAAGTTCCCTGAGATTTTCCAAGATGCTCTATGATCGCCACGGCATTGCCACCGACACAAGTCTCCGTAGAACGAATATTTTCTGAACCATCATTTCCGTTTTGAGAGCATCAATGAAGCCAGATATTTTTGAGGTTATTCTATATTTAAAAACAAATGCACAGTAATTTTTTATTTTAGATTTAGTACTTGAAGTTTTGTTATTTTATTTGAAGTTTTGCTTTTAAGTTTTCGTTATTATAGTATTTTATTTATTATTAAAAGAATTAATAAAAATAAATAAAATATGTAAGAAATAAAATCTTATGTTGATCCATTTTTGTCTTTGGTCGGAGTCGGGGTCGGAGTCGGAGTCGTACTGTAAAAATTTCGGCGGTTGGAGTCGGAGTCGCAACTACTTTTTGACGACTCCACAGCCCTGATTGACACCATCGGTTGATATTTCGAGCTGGTTAAAAATTCTAAAGTTTCAATTGATTTTACTAATTCATTAACGTAGTTTTTTATTTGAACTAAATTGGGAAACATTTAGCTGATTAAGCAAAAATATTTTGTTGCAAAATCAAATATTTTGAAAATCTAGAAAACAAAGTATTTTGATTTCAAGAATTTTTTCTTCAATTTAAAGAAATGAATATTTGAATTCCAGAAATTCTATTCATAGAATTTTTATTATTTGATTTTACCAATCCTGTTTTTTCCGTGTACCATAATATAATAAAACAAATTTCATTCCAACAATATCTCTATTTTGTGTTATCATTTTCAAATCTCATGCAGTTAAAAAGAAACACCCATTACGACAAGAATTTGACAAAGAAGATTTTTGAACGCTAGACCAACTGAGGAAAAAAATTGCTGATGTCCCCTCCTGAAGATGAATTGTTACCAAAACCAGTCCGTTATCTTATTAATCACCATTTAATAATTTTGCCAGCAACAAGTTTGTCCCTTTATGAGTGTTGAGTGAACCTAATGAACATGTGTTCATCATATGTTTACATTCATACACAAGTGTCTGTGAACACTAATAGATCTTGTCATTCATGTCATTCAGCTACAAACATCTTAAATTTATTGGCTTCAAATATGGCCAAAAGAATGTAATACACACACACACACTAGCCACTAATGTGGTACTTAGAGTGTCAAAAAAAACCGCAATTTTTTAGAAACCGGTTTTCTGTTTGTTGGAAAAATCAATTTTTCATGAAACCGGTTTTCGGTTTGTTCGAAAAATCAATTATTTAGAAACCGGTTTCCGGTTTTTAATTTTGGCAATAACCGGTGAAACCGGATTTTTGCTTTAAGTTAAATTAGGCATGTAGAACTGACAATACATTTGTTTAACATTTGTAATATACTTATCGTGTCACCTCGCTTAGTGACGGCGACACTATCAGGTATTTAGCCATGAAAAAGCTTCTCAAAATAACGTTCGGAACCGGTGTAAAACTGAAGGTCCCAAATCAGTGAGTATAAAACTAGAAAGCGCACAGCTCACTGGTTGTGAGAAGCTCTCACCGATCCCTTCATGGGATGTAATGGCAAACCATTTATTTATTTATTTTTTATTGGGTAGCATCGTCGGGAAGATAAACACAATTATTAATTAAAATGAAATTGTTAATTAATAATTGTGCTTATTTTCCTGACTTGCTACCCAATGGGTACGGAAATGTTGAAGAATAAAATAATTTAAAATAGACCATTTTAAAAAATATATATCATATTCTAATTTGGAATGCGTGTTTAATATAAAATTTAAAAAGTTTTATTTAAATTCGCATTAAACTGATTTTAAATCGTAAATCATATTCAAATTTGAAAAGATTTTCATCGATGAAAATCTTATTAAGTTGAAAACATTTAGTTATCAAATAATTTCAATTTTGAAATTTGATATAAAAAAAATGTTTGGAAAGCTTAGTTAATTCTTAATTAATTTTTAATTAATTCTACTTCAAATCAAAAAATCATTTTGAAAAAAAATTATTTGTATATGTCATTTAGATCATATTTCAAAATATAAATCATGTTGCTTAATTCCAAAATTTCACTAAATTCGAAAATCATATCACTTATTATTAATTTTTTTACGGATGTTAACACATATTAAGTAAACTCCGATAAACCGGTTAACCGACGTTAAAAAACCGGTTTCCGGTTCCTCTGAAAATTACGTTTTTTTAAAAAACCGGCACACGGTTATTAGCAAAAAAAACCGATTAACCGGTTCACCCGGTTTTTCGGTTTCGGTTTTGGAGAGTTTAGTGGTACTGGAGGAACCGAACAGAAACAGATGACAAGATTCACTCATATGTACACAGTGGCGACGTCAGGGCCGGATTTAAGCATACACTATGCAGGGGGATCGCACCATCAAATTTGAAAATTAGAGTGATTCACGACAAATTCCCAAAACCACATAGGATCCTAACTAAATTAGGTGGTATATAACATTTTGCGCAATGCCACTCGGTAATTGGACATGAGTACATTTCCTAAGCCCACTCCTGTATAGGTAGGGTGAATATAAACACTTTTTAATGGAACTCGGATCTAATGGATGACCTAGGGTGAAGGTATATTTAAGTCAGTTCATCCGTCTAAAATTTCTCTACTGGTTTAGTTTGAATTTGTTTGTCATTGTATTCACTAATTGGTGATATTTGTACTGGGTCAAATTACTCACCTGCACGCTGAAGATTAACGGCCTGGCCTCTCTAACATATTTTCACAAACATATTCTGCAGGAACCATGTATATGTTTGGAACACACTCCAAACATTCATATGTTTGCAAGTCCCAAACTTGTATTTAAATGCAAACAGTATTGTAATATATGGATGATGAACAGTGGAAAGAAATGCGTTCATCATCCCAAAAATCCATATATGTACTTACGTGGAAGCATTCGCGTGTTTCCCCCAAACCTACATATACTTACGTGGAAACATATGCGAATTTCCCCCAAACATAATAATATTTAGAAAAGAATTATTCTTTGATTTCAATATATATGTAGTAATTATTATAATTAATTTTAACAATATAAATCAAAATTTATAAATAATTAATACAAAAAAATAATTGATTTAAAACGGCCCTTTTAATGAAATGAGAATCTGCTGCTCTTTTGCTTCTCCTTTCTTTGTTGCCTCTCATGTTTTTGTTTTCAGAAGGTTTCAGCTATGCGTGGGTTATCACTATGCGTTGGTACACAAACAAGATATTTATAAACACATCAAGTTCATGCAAGCCAATCGTGGATTAATTACTTGTGTTTTTTTATTTATTACAGTTATTTCGCAAATGGTCCGCAGTTCTGATTTTATCAGTAAAGGCTTGGATAGGCAAAGGGCTTCACGTTGTTGCCCTTTCCAGTTTCTTTCCTCAAAACCGTGTCTCACTTTTGTAGCACACATACATATATACGAAACACATATACAAAACCCAAAGTAAAATCACAAACCATTTAACCATCCGAGCCTTCGTTTATTCTTTTTTCACTGATCATGCACTTTGAATATCCTCTGTCAGATGGACCATTGACGACTGAATACATGAAACTAAAACGCAATTCATCAGGAAAATAAGAAACACTTCATCTGCAATTTACACGCACATTCAGCAATATTTATGACTCGCTGACTGAGAGAATAATGCAAAATATAGATACACACTTACAAGATAGTCTCTCTCGTTATCCCTCTTTTATTCTCTTGCTCTCGAGAGAGCGTAGACAGCGCAACAAACACAGCTGTGTTTGTATCACAAACATAAATATATGTAGGTCGCAAACATAGTAGGTCGCAAACAAAAAAAATCAAGTAGTAGCAGTAGACGTTGTTGTTGTTGTAGGCAGCAACAACAGGCATTTTGTTTTTGTTTAAATCGCTTAAGTTGTCAGTTTATACACGTAAGTTTACCAACAACACAGGAAACAAACTGGAACAAATACAAAGTACGTATGAGTTTGACAGCTGAAACGATCAACCACAATGAAAAAATTTAAAACATCTGTTCTAACGAGTTTACCTTCCATATATTACTATACATATATTGTATATATTAATCATTGTGTCTCAAACATGTACTAATGAATAGCAAACATAATATGTTTGGACACAAGTATACTATATTTGCGACAAGCTCCAAAAACACTTTATATTTGATTTCTCAGCTTGTGATGATGTTTTGATATATCTTTTGAAATTAAACGACCACATCTCATATCTTTTTTTTAAATGTTTATTTGAACTTTTAAATTTTTGTTCATTACTTTTTGCGTATGATATCGGTTCAGGGGGCGCCGCCATTGTTGATAAACTTTTGGGTGGTTTTCACCGTATTTTCAATCGTCCTGGCGATAACTCCGGGCGATAAGTTCTCGCACTCGTGTTGGATATTCTCTTTGATATTCTTTTTTACACGTTTCCACAAAAAGAATAAAAAAGACCCATATATTATTCCACAAAAATGTTTCTCGCAAATTTTTACATAAAATTGCTGAACAAATCCTAGACCTAAAGTGTAAGGATAACATCGCTTCCTATGGCGATTCATCATGAGGAAGTGCAAAAGGGGGAAACTGTCGAGTATTTAACCATAAAAAAGCTTCTCAAAATACCGTTCGGAACCGGTGTAAAACTGTAGGGCACAATCAATGAGTATAATACTAGAAAGCGCACAGTCACTGGTTGTGAGAAACTCTCCCCAATTCCTTCATGGAATGTAAGAAAACATTGCACGTGTCATTAGTGAGATACCGGCCGAAATGTTGGGAAAAGTGTAGCGAAAGTGGATTTTAAGAATGGACAACGTGAAGCGTACCTGTGACCAACATTTGCGTGAAATAATCTTAATATCAACGGAGTGACCGTCGGTGGTGCAATGGTAGTGTGCGCGGCTCAGTGACGGCGACAATATCGAGTATTTAACCATGAAAAAGCTTCTCAAAATACCGTTCGGAACCGGTGTAAAACTGTAGGTCCCAATCAGTGAGTGTAAAACTAGACTGTAAAACTGGTTGTGGGAAGCTCTCCCCAATTCTTCATGGAATGTAATGGGAAACCATTTATTTATTTTTAATCTTTAAAAAGTAAATGGCAGGTATCGATTTCGATTTATTTCAGTCACTTGTACAAATTTTCTACCTTTTTGCTCAATTTATTGAGATCATTTTACTCTCCATGATGCTGAAAATAGAGCTAATGAAATACCCTGCCTTCACAAATGATTTAAGAATTAACATTGTAAACTTTTTAAGAATTGAGCCGTGTTACAAATACTAGCCGCTGACAAATATGTCATTTTACGCTCTTTGATTGCAAATATAACGTGTTTGTAGCTTGTCGCAAATACAGAAAAATTGTGTACAAACACATTGTGTTTGCTATTCAATATTAAATGTTTGAGACACAATGATTAGTATGTTATAATATATGTATATATAATATAATATAAACGAAAACGTGACAGACAACAAAGAAGTAAAAAACAGCAGATATTCAATTAATGCAAACAGTGCTTGCAAACGTATACGTGGTTTAAGCAATACGTGGCTAGGCCCATGTTTTTTTTAGCGTGTACTACTTTGTTGGTTGGTGTAGTAAACATTTGCAATGAAATTGTAAACCACTACTCTACATGCAGTCCGTACATGGTTATGAGTGTGATAGAATTTTGTCGTCACTATAAATGTTTATTTCATTAGTTCACATTTGTGTTAAAGGTTTCCAATTTGCTTCCGGGCTTTAATTATTGTCAAGAATATGAATGATGCATAGTGTTAATTTTTGATATTTCGTAAACTGTCAAATTTGTTTTTCATTTTCAATTTTAAAGTCATCGATTGAACGTTTAAATTTACATACAGAGTGGTTCAGTCACGACTGGACAAATTTCATCAACGTATTCCTTGGCTCATTTCCCGAAAATATGTCCATCTACGACCATGCCCGAAAATGCAAGGGGCGAAATGGCAGCGGTTTGAAAATTGCCGGATGGGTGGTCGCAGGGTACTAGGGTAAAATTGCCAAGTTCTGAACCAGTGGTCGGATAATCTCAATTTTCTCATCCAGATGGCAGATAACAATATATACGAAGCCCAGAGCCCTTACCGTTCCAAAGTTATGACTATTTGACTGAAATGCTAAAATCTTAAACGCGTAAATTAATTTACAAAAACAACTAAATGTGGGCTGTTATTTCGCTTCCAAAAAAAAATTCCATTTCAGTCAAATAGTCATAACTTTGGAATGGTAAAAGCTCTGGGCTTCGTTTAGGTTATTTTGGGAAAGGTAAGAGGTAGGGCTATATTTTAAACAAAAACATAAGTTATCTGCCATCTGGATGAGAAAATTGAGGTTATGTGCACGTTCTTATGTCTTTTTTCCAATTTTTTTGTTTGAAAGCTCCGTATCTCGGCGATTTCACTTTTTTAAATTTTTTTAATTTTTTTTTAAAAACTCCGACCACTGGCTCAGAACTTAGCAATTTTATCCTAGTACCCTCCGACTTCCAATCCGAAAATTTTCAACCCGCTGCCATTTCGCCCCCTTGCATTTTCGTGGATGGTCGTAGATGGACATATTTTCATGAAATAAAACAAGGAATACCCTGGTGATATTTGTCCTGTCGTGGCTGAACCACCCTGTATAAGCTAATTTCTTTAAATAAAGGTAATGCCTGACATAAGTCCTAAAACACACAATAAAGTCCACTGTCAAATTTGAAAGAATAAGCAATAGACTACGGCCCAAAATTGTCTATCGATCATAAATCAATGGCAGAGTACTCTACTGTACTGTGGCATGTAACTGTTACAATAATAATTTCTTAAATTTATGGGAAAAATCAAAAACCTCAATGTGATCTACAGATTTTTTACCCTAAAGTTCTACCTGCTTGATTTCATTGTCAATTTACAGCATATTTTAGTTTGAACAATGGTAATAATATAATTTCTATTTTTATTTCCTTAACTTTTAAAAACCATCCTCGTGTTTTTCAAATAAACTAATGTAATGAATTTCAATTTAGGACACTTTATTGTCTACACATTTACGTACGCGAATAAATGCACTTGACCGACTAAAATGCAACAACAATGAGTATCCATTGTGCCATTTAAGTTCTACTGAATTGGCAATAGAAATGCATCTCAAAAATACGGACGTACATTCATTCGGACACACATATAAATATTTAAACTGAACTGATAGTGATGTACAGTGCAACCTCGCTAATTGCTATCTTACTGTTACATTACAATACATTTTCTACAAGTACAAGTGTGAATTCAATGAGGATTCAAAATCTATAATTTAAGTTTTAGAGTAAGAGCTACCTACCAGTTATGGATGCCAGTTTGTATTGACATGGATAGTTTTAACCGTAGGTTAGCCGTCGGTGGTGCAATGGTTAGTGTGCGCGGCTCTTGTACATGAGATCCTGGGTTCGAACCCGGCTCTGACCACCTACAAATTTTCTTTCGGCGGCGGTCACCTCGCATAGTGACGGCGACACTATCGAGTATCTAGCCATGAAAAAGCTTCTCAAATTACCGTTCGGAATCGGTGTAAAACTGTAGGTCCCAATCAGTGAGTGAAAACTGGAAAGCGCACAGCTCAATGATTGTGAGAAGTTCTCCCCAGTCCCTTCATGGGATGTAATGGGAAAGCATTTATTTTTTTTTTTAGCTCCAACCAGACATAGGGATAATGACCCCTAAGCTTCAGTGTATTATGTAATATAAACGGTTTGCCATGGCGTCAAATTTAGAAGAAGCTACTAAACTTGAGGCACATTTACGTGTTTTGAAAAAAAAATTTACTGAATTGAGAAAATAAATGTTTTGAGCCAAATTAGTTTTCTCTTTATCAGTATTCATGAATTCAAAAAATGTCCTTGCAATAAACTGACTTCTTACCTCAATGTTGTACCAAATAGTAGCTTTTACACAGCCACCGTGCGGTTCGATAAGTGAGCGTCAGAAGTAACACTCACTTTCAGGAATTTCTTACCTGATCTTAAAACGTTTTAAAGGCAATTTACGACCTACCTACACTCACAGAACTAATTGTTTGAAAAGGGGTTGTAGCAACCGCAAATTCAGCTGTTGCCACCGAATTGAGGTTGTCAGCATTGAGTTCAGTCCCTTCAACCGAAATTCGGTTGTAACAACCTCGTTTCATAATACTGTGGAAGAGGAAAAATGGAACAAGGCGGTAGAGGACGGTCCTACCATAACTCAGGTACGAGGAATCGAACTGCATCATTAGTTTATTGAGTTACGATTACGGTTTCATCTATACGTCTATATATATACTATATACACTATTATACTATAACACTATGTGTAATTTTTTACGTCATGGAAATATAACCATATACGGAGCTACAACTTTCCCTCAGAGATTAAATAAAAATTCCGAACGGTTTGCTAGATATGAGCTTGACAAAATGATCACTTTTTTTGTAAAAATGGCACCCAGGCCCTAAATCTTTGGGGACCCATAAAAAAATGCATGACTTTGGACAAGATCTTTTATAGAGATACTAGAGATGCGGGTCTTTTGTTTTTGGTCTTTTATCACGTGGTGGTGTCCGTATATAGTTATATGTTTTCGTGTTGCACTGTGCAATATTACAAAGTGGAAATGTTTGTAAGTTTGTTGGATTGTTAGTTTGTATGTAGGAGATAGTCTTCTAAACTACTCACCCGATTTTAAAAATTATTTCACGTTATCACTGATTGCTATAAGCAATTTTTTTTATTGTTTTCCCCCTACTAAAATTCAGAACGAAGTCTGCTGGGTTTGCTGTACTAAATATATGTAGGATTGCTGTTTTCCCCAGCATGCGGACTTTTTCTGTTCGTTATACTGATTTCTGTACTTTTTTCCACCATTGCAATTTTTTAGTGTTTTCCGTGTTTCTTTGGTTCAAAACCCAATTAAACAATGTGATTTTTATCCAATAAATTTTTTCAGTGTAGAAAAAATTAAAATTAAGTGAAGTTAATAGTTGCGAGGAATTTGGTATTGAAAGTGAAGATGAGTAAATAAATATAGCTATATATAGAAAGGGTTTCTCTTATTTGGCGACAGAATCTGATTACTGGCAATTTGTGAACGGAAAATTCAAATAATGTGGAAAATTACATTTCTGCCGCTGTTCTAAATCAAAGACCCCCCAAAATCCTGGTTTTAGAGATAAGCTTTGTTGCCAAATGTTGCAGCCCAAAATGTTTGGAACAACTTTGTTAAAGAAGGTTTACCGGCATAACCAACCAAATAGAAGTTACTGGATGTCAGAGGGAGTTATAATCGAAAAATCAAAAAAAAAATCAACTGCATTAGTCAAAGTAAAAAAAAAAATATTGTCTGAACCCGTAATTGTAACTCAAAACACTAATGATATATTTCGATTCCTCGTACCCGTATTAGGGCAAAATCGGCCTTTTCGGCCTTGCCTACGAACATTTTTACCAAAAACTATCACTGTGTAATTGATTCAGTTGTGGCAATTGATGATGATGTTGTTGTTGAATGTAAGAATTGTAGCCTTTTAGGCATTAACAGAACTCATGTGTAATGGGAAAACCGGTGGTTATCTAGAGATGGAAAGAAATTTCTGCAAAAGTTTTTTTTTGTAAGTTTTGCCTGCGATATCTTTAGAACAAGTGCATAGTGGAGAATTCTCAGTTAAAATAAGATTTCGTTTGCACTCAGTGTGATGAATTTTTCAATAGCTTCATTCTATGGCTAGATCTGAAATAGCTTTACGGTTCGGCAGGAATCATAAGGATACATTTTGACAAGCTTCTGTTTTGAAAATTACATATCTATTAATAGAGGTATAGAGTGGTGTTGATCTTGAAAAATAATATAAATAAAGTTATTACGACAAAAAAATATCCAAAATTCTCATGATACACTCATGCACATCGTGTTTACCGAGGTCTTACTATACATGTATCTGTTGTTGTACATATATTTACACTCTAATCCAGATGTCGGCAAACTTTTTCGATAAAGGGCCAGATATTAAACAATTTTACCCCTGAGGGTCAAACCTGTAAAAATCAAATTCGAAAGAAGATTTTCACGTAGGGATATGACTAAAATGATGGTTACGAGGCGGATCAATAAGTCCGTGACAGTACTAAAAGTATAAACCAAAAAATAAAAAGTGTACACAAAAGTGCAAAAAATGGATAGGCAGAGAAAACAATTCAATGCAAACATATACAAAGTCTATTAAACATATTAAAGCAATCAACCCATTTATATAAAACCAGCCTTACGTGCACCCCATCACTACCAACACACATATACAATCATTCACCGTACAAGACTAAGAACAACATACCAACAACATCATCCGCACTCAAAATGCTCGTGTACTCGAGTACTTTCAAAAAATTTCGGTAGTCGACGAATTTATATACCTCGGATTTGCCATAAACAAAAACAACAACGTCAGCCTTGAGAACAAGCGGAGAATTGTGCTTGCGAGTAGATTTTATTTTGGGCTAAGCCAGCACTTTAGAGAGAAAGCCCTCTCTCGAGTAACAAAAGTCCAGCTATACCAGATTTTCATACAACCCGTCTTGCATTTTGGCGCGGAATCCTGGGTCTTATCGCAAACAGACGAAACTTCTGTAGGATTCGTCGAGACAAAAATTCTCCGATATCGGCTACGCAAGAACCATGAGCTGTATGAGCATAGATAAGCATTGACATAGATAAGCGGACCAGTAGAATGGATGAAGACGAACTAGCACGAGACCAAGACTCCGCTGGAGGGATCAGGTTGACGAAACCCTGCGTACACTTGGTATTACCAACTGGAGAGATGCGGCAAAAGATCGAATTGGTTGGTGAAATATGTTATCTTCGTTTTGTAAGGTCCCTGGCCCCCCGGGGTTGTTCGAGACCGGAAAGTAAGTATAACTGGGGACAACATTTTTGTTAATTTTTCCGAAGATTGGTATACAAGATTTTTAAAAGAAGTACGTTCCCTGAAAATTTCAGCGAAATCGAAGCGATTGGTATTTTTTATCCGTTCTCTCTCGACGCTTATATTTCGAATTTTTTGCATCCCACGACTATGAAGAAGGGAGTTTCTTACTCCTGGTTTTACGGCTCGTGGCCAGTGAGCGTGCGTTTACGATGGCTGGTGCAGACATCAGACAATGCAACCAGCGGAATTTCTCAAGTCTTAATTTTAAATACTTAATACATACTTTGTCGGATGAAGGTAAATATTACAAAATGATTAAGTCTCTACCAAAAACGACTTTGTCACGCCTTTGTTACAGGTACAGGACATTTTAGTTACTGAATATGAAGACAAAGTTTCCAAATATTTCGTATCTTTGCGTGAGAAAATGTTTAAAATTCTATCTTTTCCAGTGACAAGAATATTCTTCGAAGTTTTCCTAGTATTGGAAATGCGTTAAGCTGCTATTGTACCAAAAGACCTGACTTTGGGTTGCCAGATTGAATGAGCCGGGGGGGCAGCTTTGTTCTGCGGGCCATAGTTTGCCCACCCCTCCTCTAATGTATGCAATCACACTTGTACGCTCTAAAACTGACTGTATTCGATATTTGTACTTTTCGAGTTCTACTCGCACTCGGCGTTTTGGTTACACTTGTCATTTCCCGTGCCTAACCTTCTATTTACAAAAACAAAATAATAAACAAAAACAAATACAAACAGCCACTGTGAATTACTACTGACCTTTGCAATTCGAAGATTTACATGCTCGCAAATGTTGGCGTATTGGAATTCCTGGGTTGCCGTAGTAGATCGATTGTTTGATTTCTCTTAAGCGAGGAGGAAAACGTGTGATATTTGGAATTTGTTGTTGTTATTTATTGACATCAGCAACAAACGCACAAACAAAAACAAACGAAAACAATAATATTTTCCTTCTAATTAATAAAGTAATAAAGTGGCGTAATAACGTAACGAGACGTATGTACTAGGAGAGAGAGAGAGAATTCCTCATTGCTACAACAGCGTTTCACGTTACGTATACGCAAACAGACGGACGGACATATAAACGTAACATGTTGGTTTGTTTATTCGCTACTTGAGTTCATAATTTCGTATGCACAATCGCACAGACCTACGTTTGTGTGTACGTACATACATTCGAACGTAACTACATAATTCGTATGAATGGGGTTTACGACGACAAACAACATTTATTTGTTGCCGGCTGCGTTGTTGTTGACGCTGTACAGCGACGAGGCGTGTTGCTGACGATGAGTTTGGTGGCGACGATGATGATGATGATGATTTGATTACTTGCCGTCATCTCGCAGCAAATGACTGCGTTACGTTGCGTCATTAGTTCTAAGTGAATTTGTAAATAGTATAGTAAATCGTACGAAATGTGTGTCAAACAAACGAATCACACATCACATTCCTTTGTTGCACAAACGACGACAAAATTTAGGTGAAGGTGGTGGTTGGTTGGATGGTTGGTTACGCGATTACTCGTAGTTGTTTGGCGCTGCGTTTCGCAATGAAATCGCATCGTTACTTAACATAAATTTTATTATCCCAATTCTATTGAATCTGCAATGAAAAATTGTGGGCGATGTCATAAATGAACCATAAACAGATTTACGCTTCATATTTTATTTTATGATGAGCTGTCGTCACTTTATTCCATATTTTCGATTTCACTTTAAAAAAAAAAGTAAAACGAAGGTGAGTATGCATCTTACCACACAGTCTGAGTCGGCAGTATTGAGGATTATCAGCTACACATGTACATACCTGCAAAGATACGAAAAAAAAGAGGAAAGAATTATATTAAAAATCAAATTGTAAATGCTTTCTTTTGTTTACACTGTAACACAATACAGGGTGGCAAAATTCTTTACTTATATTTCATATGATTACATTTTTAACAACACTGACAGTGATTGATTACTGTTGACAATAGATACTTATTTGCTGATTCTATCACAATGTTTGCATCTCTTCCATCAACCAAATTTTGAGACAGTAGAAAGTTCTTTAATGTTAATGTTCAGCATCGTATTGGCGAATATTAAAGGACATTTTCCATAAAGAGTTTAATGTTCTGTGAAATCGTTCGTAATTTATATTTATTAATTCGAAATGTTAAATAATAAAAAAAAATTCAGCCTGACCAATTCAGTTTTTTTTTGCAATATGAGCTACTCAGATGTCAATTAATCTAACTTCAGATAATAAACAATTTTGAGATTTCAAAGCAATTGAAACAAAAGCATCTTAATCTTCTTACATTTAAAACACACTTGTTTATAATCATCCAAATGATGCCGTAAGCTTGAGGAATTTTTCTGTCTCGCACCAGGTTTATACAAACTCGCAAACTTATTTTCCAATTTGCTCCAGTTGATTGGGAATTTAGTCAATTGGTCTCGGATTACCTCATATACCATTACCGATGCTTTCGCCCCCTAACCAAAATATTTATTCCATGGTGTGTATTTATGCTTCCAATAAGGTTCGACATTGGAAGCAAAAAACTAAAAAGTGACAAGTTTACAGTGCTCTACACTGCAAAAAATATAGTCTACAAACAAAATAATTTTGAAACATTCTTTTTTTATTAATTCTATGAAGTTTTTCACTAACTCCCTAGACATTAGGAATAACCAGTGCTGTGGAGTCGGAGTTGCTGTCGGAGTCCTGGAAATTTACCCGGAGTAGGGTGTTGCAGTCGTAAAAAAGTTCAGCATTTCCATCAAAATTGAAAATTTTCGAAAAGAACAATTTGTTGACTGATTTAGTCGGTTTATATGTTTTTTTACTCCGCTAAAGTTAGTTGTATGTTACTTAATTTGTACGGAGCAACTAAACGATATTAAGGGTAGTATTCTAAAAGTCGCGAAAGTGAGCGTAAACGCAAAAGCCAACGCGAACGCCAAAGTCAAAAAATGGTAGTTTATATTCACTTCGCGCTTGCGTTGTTTGCTTACGAAAGCTGTCACTGACATTTGTGGTTTATAGAGTTGCCCAACTATAATAAACAATTATAGATTAGAAAAAGTTACCTTGAGTGGAATGCGCAGAATGAAAAAGATTAAAAAAGTTAGCTCTATTTCAGTAGGTTAACAGATTTTAAGATTGCTATTATTTATAATACATCAAATACCAACAATATTCACATAAAATGTGTAAACACCCGATGTTATTTTGGGTTTCAATGTTGCATAAATTTTACCATCTAGTTATATTAATGTACTTGTATTTTCAAAAGCACGTGCCATTTGGCGGTATGTATTAATTGTAATGTTTTAGCTCTTTTGTTTATTATTGTCAACATCAAATAATGTCTATAATTTTTAAATGTAATTATAATAGTTTTGCAATTTATTATTTATTTGAACGTTCCATTTCTAATTTTATTACTGTAAATTAGAATTCCAGTGCGTTAACAATATAATTTTGAATTATTTAAAAAAAATCAGCTCTATCCGTCGATTGCATTTCAGCCAAAATTGGCAACTACTAAGCAATGAAATGGAAAATACTTCAATCTGCCCATCCTCGATCCACATTTTTCTTTAAATTTGTAATTTCTTCAACTAACGCGAGCAACGTGTTCAATTTGACAGCTGAATTGATCAAAACCGTTGCGCTGCGTTTTATAAAATACCCATTAAATAACGTCACTCAACGCAAGTAGTCCCCGAACAGCTGTATCGTTTTATAAACTACCAAAACGACAAAAGTAACACGAAGTGACTGATTCACGACTTATAGAATACCACCCTAAGAGTCATTTCATATTCCCACTTAAATTTCGACTTGACAATGACAATGTTGCCACATGTAAAATTTCACGAAATGGCAACAAAAAGCTATCTCAGGTAAATGTTGTTATCATTTCTTGTGAATGACAATGTTATGAAGAAAGAGTTACTCAAATTCAGGAATTCGCTAAATGTCTTAAACAGCCTTCGCACTGTCATCGATTTTCTTGATTTTGCCACTTTTGTTGATGTTAAGTAGAAATCAATTAAATTTCCATGATTTCCCATACGTTTTGACAGACGACAAATCGAATATTTTTACTTATCTGTCGGATAACCAAGAAAAAAATGCGTGATTTGCTTTTTGCTACGCTTTTGTACAGAGTGGAGTGCGGTAATTTGCTTTTTTGCACTGCAGGCTGTGGCGGCACTGTTGGTCGAAGAGAGTGGAGAGGGTGCGCGGCTTATAGTGGCTGACGGGAGATTTGTATTCGTCTGCCTTTCAGTTGTTATCATGCATTGGACAGGTGAGGAAAGGCAATTTTGTGTTGAAACGTATTATTCAAATGCGCACCCGATCATTGCAGTGCAGCGTGCTTTTCGTTTACGATTTGCTGTTCCTTCACGCGGAAGTGTTCCTGGACGGCAATCAATTGTAAATTGGGTAACTTCATTGAGAACAGCAGGGAATGTGTCCTGTGTACGCACTGTGTGGTGCGCCACACAGTGGCGCCCGTAGAGCAAACGAGGTTGCAAAAATCAAAATTTTCATGTGCGCCGACGAAGTTTTGAATAAACCCATGTTATAGGAAACTTTTCAACGATTTCAAATATGCTACTCTTAATAATATCACATTTTTAGTTTAGAAGATATGACCGTTCAAAGTTGACCGACTTTCGGTTTTCAAAAAAACACACAATTTTTAGTCAATTTGTTGCGATTTCAGGTGTAATATCACGAAAAATAGGCAACGAACCGCCTTATTTTTTGTTTGTATTTATTGATGTATTTATTAAATGTATAATGATAAAAAAAATTAACTGCTTGCTTTGTGGTTCTCCTGGTAAAACACTATTTAAAAACTATCCGTTTTTTCAATATTTTTCAACATTGACGGAAAATAAAAAAAATCTATATTTTTCTATATTTGCCATATTTTCAAAATATGTTCTTTGAGTATTCCTTTACATAATTCTAAAGGTTTTATCTGCCTCTAAGTGCCCCTTTGGCTTCTAGAGGTCAAAGAGTTGAAAAAGACATGGTTCTTGAGTGGGAAAAATCAAATCATTAACCCTCCGTCATACACATGTTTCTATAGTCACATTCGTAACACATGGGTCAGGCCAGACCAACTGTGTATTCATTTTGTAAAACAATAAAAACAACTCGCGTAAACTTCTGTAACTGTCACTCATGATAGAATTATTGGGAAAATTAGCTGTACGGACAGCATGGGATGCCATCATTTCCAACATGAAAACCCTTTTTTGTCTGAATTCGTGGAAAGAACTAACAATTCTTGGAAAAACAAGATTACGTGATAAAATGGACGCAACAATTGTCATCCAGTCCACACGCATTCGTATTTTTAGAACCTGTACACGATGTGTACACAGTCCACACCACGCCTGTACACGATGTGTACACAGTCCACACCACGCACAGTCCAACCCCGTTAAGACTCCGCCTACAAGAACCCAAGCGCACACTGGAAAATTCTACCTAATTTACCAATGACCAAAACATGGTGGTAAAAACTTGCGTCATGCACAGCTACTATATAAGTGTAAACACTTCGCGTGGTTTCAACAAACCTGATTGTGCTATTATTGACCAACCATCTAACCGCGAGTTATTGAAAATATGGCGTTGAACAATTTACAATTTTTTTAACTGTTCAGAAAGTCAACCACACCAAAGTTTTTCACGGAAGCTGCTTTAGAAGAACTTGATAGCTTATACGGAAATATTGAGAGAAGCGAAATTATAAAAAATTATTTTTATCTGATATATGCAAATATTAAGGCAAAATGGGTGAAAACTAATCGAACCATTCAGAAATTCAACTCCAAATACGAGGACTGGCTTAATGAAGACACCATCCTGGATATATTGCCAGTAGATAAACCCACCACATCAACCAGAGGAGCAAAAGGAAGGCCAAAAAAAAGTATTGAGCAGTGTTCAATTTTCACAAGAAAGAGGAAACTTTCCGAGGGGACCAATGACTTGACCACGAAGCATTTATCGGAAGCGCTGTCTATTAAATATACAAAGGATAGTGAAAGAGTGAAGTCGCAGATTACAAAATCTGTTGCTGATGCAAGCCCACTGCGACTAAAAAGGATTAAGGAAAGCATTCCCACGCCCACAAACGCACACATTAAAAAGTATGGTTCCGAAGAAGCCTTGGCCTTGTTTATGGACTTAGAACTTTCCAAAGAAAAATATGAGATACTACGGGCATCCTTGATGCGACACGGGGCTGACGTTTTACCAGGATACAAGCATATTACGCAAGCCAAAATAAATTCACGACCACTGCATACGGAGTTTACGGAAGTCTCTGTGAAAGCCAATCTGCAGGATCTCATGGGCCATACAGCAAAACGGTTGTTGGAGAGTCTTCCTGAAAATGAGGTGAATATTCTTCCTGAGAAACTGACATTGATCAGCAAATGGGGCTGCGATGGATCATCCGGACAAAGCGTTTATAAGCAAAGGATATCTTCCGATGACGCTACAATATCGGACGGAAATATGTTTATGGCATCTGTTGTTCCTTTGGGGCTAAAATCTGATGTTTCCCTACACTGGAAAAATCCACGTCCGTCATCAGTGCATTATTGCCGACCAATAATGTTTCAGTTTGCAAGGGAATCTGCAGAACTCATAAGGACCACGGTGAAGGACATTGAAGAACAAATAAGCAAGATTAAGCCTACAAAGCTGCAAATTGGAGAAGGAAAATATATTGAATGCAATTACGAGTTCCACCTGACCATGGTTGACGGAAAAGTCGAAAACGAACTGACAGGAACAACCTCAACATTGTCATGCCCGATTTGCAAAACGAGTCAGAAGAACTTTGGTAATTTAAACGATTCTACAAACGAGGAGAATTACGAATATGGAATGTCACCATTGCACGCAAGGATAAGGTGTATGGAGTTCTTGCTAAAACTGGCGTATACCCTACCACAAGAGGAGGAAAACTTCGATGAAAATACATCAATAAAGGATAAGGAAAAGATCAGAAAGAAGCGAATACAGGATGCTTTTTTTAAAGAAGTTGGACTAAAAGTAGACTGTCCCAAGCACGGATACGGTAACTCAAACGATGGAAACACTTCTAGGAGATTTTTTGAAAATGATGAGGCAGTAACTACAATCACTGGAATTGACAATCAAATTGTGAAAAGATTGGGAACGATCTTGAATGATTTAAACTGCAAAGAAAACGTCAATTCTACAAAATATGGAGAATATGCATCGAAAACTGCATCTCTTTTAGCAGAAATGTATCCACAGAAGAAGTTGACCCCGACCGTCCATAAAATATTGGCGCATGGCAAAGACATAATTGAGTACCAGTGTTTGCCAATTGGAGAGCTTTCTGAAGAAGCACAGGAGTCTCTTAACAAATTTTATAAAAAATATAGATTGCAGAACACATTCAAAGCATCAAGGGTAAGGCAAAATGAGGACCTCTTCAACATGTTGGCAGCATCTTCCGATCCACTTATTTCTTCCTTGCGGCATGTGAAGTCACGAATAGAGTTAGAAAATAATTATAGTTTAGAAATGATTAGTCTTTTAGATATACCTTCTCCTACGAATTGGGATGAATATTTTACAGAAAATTGAAAAAATTAATTTAAAAAAGAAGTAATTTTTTTTAATTTGTTGGGTAATAATTTAAAACATAAAACCCTAATGAAAAAAATAAAAACAATCTAAAAATGTAAAAATAATTTTTTTTAGTTACCATAAAATTGATTTTTCTACAAATTTTAACTATGATAACCCATAAGTAGGCCCCTACAAAGCGTAGCACCCTTTCCAAACGTTCATTTCATAGGCTGAACAGTTATCTATCATATGCTGTTTAAACTGTTCAATAATCTTATTCGGTTCAAAAGATATGATTTTTGCAACGCAAAAACTCAAATGGCGCCACTGTGCGCCATATCACGAGTAGGCATCATTCTCCCTTAGAGTTCATGAAAACTTCAGAAAACGTGTGTGGATAGCGAAGGTCGACATTTGCCAGATACACTATTTAAAACCATGTAATTTACAAATCCCCTTACTGTTCAATATAATTAAAATATAAAATAATTTTTTCTAAGGTTCATAATTTTTTTATTTCATTCCTAAATTACCAAATACGGCGCTCCACCCTGTATCTCACACTACGCACGAATAGTACGATGGTTTACAACCATATCAATCACGGCGCATTAGTGTGGTGGTACCACCAAAATAGCTGACTTTTTTATTTTTATCATTTCTTATGTATTTCTTGTTTCTCAAACATATAATTTCTCAACTATTTTGTTTGCTTTTATTCTAGGAATACATATAAGCTGAATTTGACTGTGGTCAAATACACGACAACGCAAAATGTCTATTCATGATAAAAAATACTCATGGTAGACGCAGGGGGTGTTGTTGTAGCTGATGGCATATTGATAGCAACAACAACATACATTTTATTTCTCTCACTTACGTTGTGTCAAATCCAACACATACGTAAACCAACAATAAATGTAAACAAACACATACAAAAACAAAATACATGTAAAGTTGACAGTTCGAAAGTGGTTTACAATGTAAACAAAGCAAATCAGATTTGCTTATGCGTTCACCATCTATGAATTCATCTTGTGCCTATTGTTATAGGCGTGTTACGTTTATTGTCGTAGTATCACTACCTCGTCAATGCGCTTTGACTTTCAATCAAATCCAGAAAAAACCAAAGTGAACATTTCATATTTTTTTAAGACATGTGATACTAAATCAAGAAAATATTTGCCAGTGCACATGAGCTATTACACAAAGTAAGTTCAATTAAAATTATTTTATTTAATGGAAGACCATGTATATTTTTATAAATTCAATGATAGATTTTTATTTCCGATTAAAAACAAATTTGGAATTAAATTGTTCACAACAACACACGATAAATGTTATACATATTGATCATGGCAGAATTACACTGTGTGTAATTTTTAAGTCATGGAAACATAACCATATACGGACACCACTACGTGATAAAAGGCAAAAAAAGACCCGTGTCTCCAAGTTTTGCCCAAAGCCATGGACTTTTTTTATGGGCAACCAAAAATTTGGGGTCTCGGTGTCATTCTTGCAAAAAAGTGATCATTTTGTCAGGCTCACATCTTGCAAATCGTTCGGAATTTTGATTTACTGTCTGAATTCTAATTTAAATCATATTCCAATTTGGGGTGTGTGTTTAATATAAAATTTAAAGCTCTCATTCAATTTCATATTAAACTCAGTTAAATCATATTCAAATTTGAAGCAGATCTTCATTACGGTGTCCTAAAAAATTGTTCTTCTTCGATTTCCATAGTCGCTCTAGCTCAATTGGAAGGCTTAGAATCATTCAAAGTTTAAAGCAAATCCCATGCAAAAGTATGTTTTTTCGTCCTTAAGCCTGAGTAAATTATCACTTTTTTGCAAAAATTACACCGAGGCCCCAAATCTTTGGGCCCATAAAAATAATCCATGACTTTCGGCAAAACTGGTAGACACGGGTCTTTTTGACGTAGAATACGTCTTACCTTACGGTATGAGGAGTCATGTCAGGTTTTTATTGTTGTAATCTTTATTTCACTGAATTTGAGGAAACGGCTAGATGAATTTTTTTAAAAGTTTTTTTGTAGGTAAATGAAGATGTTATCTTTCGTTTGATATACATTTCATATTGGTTGATATATTTCTAGTATTTTAATTTCTCAAATGAAAATTGTTTAAACACATACACTCAAACATATGTGTGGTGTTTGGTTGAGTGTTTTTGGTTGCTCAACATTGCTTAGGAACATGTATCTAGTAAGAAGTGAAACGAACAGCAAGCTAATGTTGCTTGGCAACATGTATCTAGTAAAAAGTGAAACAAACAGTAAGCTAACGTAATAAAGCTTTTTTGCGAAAGCTTCAATAAAGCTGTTGTAACATTAATTTTGAATTGTAAAGCGTAAAGCTTTCACACAACTCTCGAATGCTAATGCGAAGACTCGATAAGGTAAACTTTTTTTAATATTAGGGCGGCCCTCTCAACATTCACAGAACTTATTTCAATAAAAATATTAATTAAAATACATAAATTAAATTAAGTTTAAAAAAATTTAACATAATATTTTTTTTTTAAACGGTCTTGAATCAAATGCCGTTGGTAAATATAAAAATTACAGCAGACAGAACTGTCCCTGCAGGCTGTGTCAGAGACACGGCCATTAAGTTTAACGTAGAATACGCCATCCGATAAGACAGAAAACATATATAACAATAAATGATAAATAATATAAGCAAATGAATTTATTGTTATATATGTTTTCTGTCTTATCGGATGGCGTATTCTACGTTAAACTTAATGGCCGTGTCTCTGACACAGCCTGCAGGAACAGTCCGTGGCCGAAGGCCTCGGACAACTGTCTGCTGTAATTTTTTATTTTGGTCTTTTATCACGTAGTGGTGTCCGTATATGGTTATATTTCTATGACTTAAAAATGTACACACAGTAGCTCTGTTCGAGTACTGGAAAATTTGTGCAAATTTGTACAAAGTTTTACTGAACTCTGTTCGCTTACTCCAAAAGTCCAGTAAATGAGAGCCAGAGAGCGAAAATTTTGACAGTTCGATGTTAGAGATTTTGCAAATTTTGGTTGGAGAAATTTTAGCCAACATAAAATTGCAAGATAGAACAGCTGTTTGAAGTCAGCTGTTTTATGTAAAGAAACAAGACACAAAAATAAATTAACAACGACAGAGGTAAGTACAAATTATTTTGTTTAATATTTTATTCAATATATTTGTGAAATTTAGAAACAAAATTGAAAACAATAATGTGCAGTGGCATTCAGGAAATTCTGGTGAACCGGCGACGTCATTATTGGATTTCAAATTTCTTCCAAATAAAAATTACATCTTTTGTTTAATGAAATGCAAACAGAAAAATCAGCTGTTTCCTTGCACACATAAACATCAGCTGTTTCATTGCAAATTATTACTGGAACTCGTTTGCGTACTTTATTTGCAAATTTTCATAGAGAGTAAAATTGTTGTTTCGCTCTCAAAAGTAGATTCTTGCAAATTTTTACTGGGAAAGTACTCGAACAGAGCTAGTGTAATCTATCATATTTTCTACATGTGTGTATCTACGGGTACTGTTAATTTTTTTTAACGATAGTGCAGTGCTATGTAGCTACGGTCCATTCAAAGATATCTCCAATATTCGTATAATGCCTGAACGTGTTCCAGTATTTTTGTTACACCCATCACATCCAACATAATCCAGATTTGCAAGATCAATATTATTCTTATAGAAAAATTCTAAAATATCGTTAGTCATAGTTTTCGCAGTACTGGAAGACGATATTAAGTGGCCTAAATATATTCTTCCTGGTTCTTGAAGAAGAGTTGTGTGCTCTTGTCGCACAGTAATTTCCCGAGAATTACTTTAAAACATCAGATTAAATATTTCTTGTTCTGGTTGTAGTTGCCGAAAATTACAATAATACCTCCTGCTAGAACCTGAAATAAATACATCTTGGCAATTACGATCAGCTGAATTTGACAAAGTCGGTCCTTGATATTAAAAAAAATGCCTGCAATTCCTACTGCTTCTACCTAACTCATTTTGTCATGCTACTTACTTTCAAATTCCTCTACCAATTGACATCAAAATATTAGTTTGAATTAAAATACTAAATAAACATTATAATTACACCGTGTTACACACATTCTGTCCTATGAACCAAATTTACTTTTGCGGAAAGGGGATAAAAAATAAAAATACACGTGTATCGGCGATTTTCATGTACACGTCATAATTTTTTTTTTTTTAAGTTTGAAGTATAAAGCTCGTAGTGGCCTGTGTGAAAGCCTTTGGACCGATTTTTAACCCTTTTTCAGTGATTCAATCGAGCTGATTTTTTGCAGGCAGACTCGTGGAAATGTCTGTATCACGTCAAATTTTTTAAAAACTAGATTTTTAACAATTCTCAAATTTTCCTAAATTTTTTTTTTTTTAAAATGGTTATCGTTTTTTTTTAAGGTTTCGGTTCGTTGAAAAAACAATTTTTTTTATTACTTTTGTTTTATAAAAATAAAGAATTGTTACATTAAAAATTTTAATGTTTTTAAAGAAATTACGCCTTTTATTTTTGTATTCAGTATCGCGACAAATAGACCAACAGTATTCGCCAAGCATATGCGTAATGTATTTTCCTTTAAAGCGCTTTTCAATACCCGCAATGTCCTGATGGAACCTTTGGCCATGTTCATCGCTACAAGCTCCTAAATCATCAGGGAAAAAATCTAAATGATTGTGAAGAAAATGGATCTTTAACGACATTAATATGCCCATTTCGCCATATGCCGAAACCATTTCTGCTACAATATTTCTATAATTGGCAGCTCGTTTGTTGCCAAGAAACTGCTCAATAACGGCAACTGTACCTTTCCATGCACGTTGTTCGATAGCATTTAATTTTGATGAAAATTCAGAACTTGCAATTATGTTTTTATCTGCGGACCATTGAAAACACCTTAAATCAAAAAAATCATTAAAAAACATAAAGTTACTGATTGACTTCTTAACAAAAATACCTGCATGAATCTTTGCGCCGCTCAATTTCGGAAAAATTTTGCGCAAAGTTGCAAATGGCGCAAAGTTTTGTTCCCGATCTTCGTGCAATTTAAAAAATTCGTCATATGGAATAGTGGTACCTCGACCACGAGCGGCTGTTATTTTCAAATCAGCCGCCACTATATTCCACTGCTTAAAGCGTGATGCAAAGAGTTCTGCTGTTCTCCTCGACAAATTTACGTCTCGTACGAGGTCGTTGAAGTCGGCTTGCGTTATTAAATGCGGCATTGCAGTGCCAATTTCACTGGGTGTCGCCACAAATTCCGATACTTGTGGACTCTCGCATCTCGCATTCGATGCAAGAAAAGTTGATAGCAGTGTTGGTACAACTGTTGATTCTGCATCGCTTATTTCGGGACCATTATCAAAAATCTCCACTGAAGCCGCTATACGCTCTTCTGGTGAGTATAGAACTGCTGGAATTACCGATTCTACATTAGCGTAGCGAATTTTGTTGCGGTGAATGTATTGGTACCCTTTTGTTTGAGCAAAAGTTACACAAAAGTAGCACAATTCATTGCAGTGCTCCGTGCGTGGTAGCCAAATTGTTGGTACAGCGTACTTTATTGTTGACCTTCCATCAGTAAACTTGCACAAATTTCTATAGCAATAGTCGCACACGACTTCCGGAGTATACCACAAGTAAGGAACATAAGCAGTCTTAAATATTTTCTGAAACGAATTCACCACTGTTTTAGTAATATTTTTCAAATTTTTACTTGGTGCGAATAAGCCACAAACGTAACAAAAGTTATTTCGCGTCGGACACTGCATTTTTTTCAGATGAAATATATACAACTACGTTTTCGCACAACAGAACTTAAAACAATTTTTCAATTCCTTATTTTATCTGTAAGTGTTGTAAAAGTCAAAAACTGTTTAGTGTTAGAAGGTTACTATTGATTAACTACAACTATATCGAGTAGGATGGGTCAAAAAACATTTTTTTTTCCTAACGCTTAAGTAGTTTAAAAATTTGGAGACCCTTCAAGTTATGCTAAGAATAGTGAAAAAAATATTTTTTTTTTCAAAAATAATAAAAATTGGGGAAAATCTGAGAATTGATAAAAATTCTTTTTAAAAAATTTGACGTGATACAGTCATTTCCATGAGTCTGCCTGCCAAAAATCAGCTCGATTGGATCACTGAAAAAGGGTTAAAATTCGGTCCAAAGGCTTTCACACAGGCCACTACGAGCTTTATACTTCAAACTTAAAAAAAAAAATTCTGACGTGTACATGAAAATCGACGATACACGTGTATTTTTATTTTTTCTCCTCTTTCCGAATATGTGCATTTGGCTCATAGGACAGAAAAAAATCTTTTGTTTGTAACACCGTGTTATTAAACACAGTAATAACAAAATCGAGTTTTTTTTCCAAAGGCACAGGAATTGTTGGCATGACATTATAAGGACTAGATTGATCCCTTTTCTTGAAAATTTTCATCGTAATGATACAATGTCATTTCGGGAGATAATCTAGTATTTCAAAATTTATTTGACAACTATGCTTTATTTAAAATTTTATAACTTTTTAACGCGTCGTCGCAATTTGGTACTGTATAATCGGGCGCAACCTGTTCTTTCTAATAGTTGTCATGTCAGAATTTATTTTCAATAAATGGACCAAAAATTCTGTATTTTTTATTTGTTTTTGATGAATTTAATTTAAAAATCGAGATAAAACTGAAATTTTGAACCCGACCACCTCAGATATCGATGAAATTTTGTTCATAGCTAAATTTGATCAATACAAACAAACTCTCATCTTTAGAAATGACTGTTTTGCGATTTTTTGGGGTGTGGCACAGTGGGAAAGTTTTCGAAAAAACGCGAAAATGGTCGAAAAGAGCTCCATTTAAACTACAATAACTCAGAATCGGTGACACTACTTAAAAAATTATATAAAAAAACTAAAAAAGAACCCATTTTTATTTTTTGATATGATATAGGTGAAGGATAAACCTTTCTACAAAAAAATACTACACTGTAAAAAAAACCCTTGATCTTTTTGGTTTTTTCGTTAGTTAAAATTTTTTTTGTTATAAAATTTTTTACAGTGTATTTTTTTTTTTAAACGTGTCATAAAGCCTGTTAAAATATCTTTTGAATGATACCAAGATCATGGAAATCGGTTCAGCCGATTCTGAGTTATTGTAGTTCAAATGGAGCTCTTTTCGACCATTTTCGCGTTTTTTCGAAAACTTTCGCACTGTGCCACGCCCAAAAAATCGCAAAACAGTCATTTCTAAAAATGAGGGTTTGTTTGTATTGATCAAATTTAGCTATAAACAAAATTTCATCGATATCTGAGGGGGTCGGGTTCAATGCATCTCGATTTTTACATGAAATTCATCTTTTACCAAATCGTTTTTAAGGATTTTTTTACTTATCGGCCTTGCGCAACGTGAAGGAATTTTTAAGATTTTTTTCTTTTTGGGACAGTAACACTGACACCTGCCTCAGTTTTTTTTTTCGCTATTCCACAAAAATCAAAGACAGCTTTTGGCGAATCGATACGGCCTACTGTATAAGAAAACAAAAATGTACAAATACAAAATACATGTGAATTTGACATAAAAGGAACACCTAAGCAAGAAAAAAGTTCAAATCAGCTGTTCTAACGAGTTTACGTTACTTATTTCACCATGTGCTATTGTCCGAAAATGTTTATTAATTTGAATTAATTAATCTACAATAATTTAAAAATATGGTTTTACACCGAATATTATCCGGTTTCACGAGGGTGTTCCACTCAGTGAATCCGAAACACGGTTTTCGAAAATGTGATTTTTCGAATAAACCGAAATCCGGTTATTTGAGAAAACTGTAGTTGCAATCCTCAGTTTTACACAGCCAAAACCAAAATTTAAATTGAATATACAGGGTGTTCCAAACACTTTCCGAAAAAATTAAACGCGCGATAGCTTGAATCAATATCATTATTGTGAACTTTTTTTTTTACTTTTTTCTTTGTTTTCGTGTACCTTTAAATTCGATTCGCGATGAAATTTTCAAATTCTGAGTATGCGGATTTCGTATTTGATTATAGCAAAGCTGATAGGAATTCATTGGCAGCGCAGCGTAAGTATGCTAAAGTTTACTATGCTTTACTACCGCTGAAATTAGGCAACGATATGTAAAATGCATCACCATGCATGACTCTCATTTTGAGGATTTGTAAAAAAAAATAAAGAAAAATTTTTTTTTAACAATTAATTCAAAGAAAATGTGTTTAAAAATTGAAAGTTGTTTTTGCAATTTAAGAAGTGCATGCACAAATGCATTTATCTTTGAGATTCAATAACTCGAAGATGGTAGGGGTTAGAACAGTGGTGCTAGAACAAAAAATATTCATATTGATCCAAGCTATCGCGCATTTTTTTCGGAAAGTTTTTGGAACACCCTGTATAAGTATAATACTGGTACACGAAATTTTCTGACCAGTCAACTACAAGTAATATTTTGAATAACAAATACTATAATGACAAACTTAATCAAAAATAGTAATTCCAAGGAATCAGCTCTTTAAAAATGCAATCGTCCGAACTGTATAAGATTTTATCAGAATCATTTGTTAGCGTTGTTATAAAAAGTCTGATATCTTGAAAACTTTACGGTAAAAAAGAAAACTCATACCGAATTTAGTTACTTCAAGTGCATGGCAACTGAATTGTGTAATATTTTCCAAACATTTGTATAATTCTAATTAAATTTAGTGATACTTTTAACACCTACCAGTTTAAATTCCGTTAAATTTGAAAACTGAATAATTCAGCTATGTACATAAAGGGTTTTTCAATAAGAGCGCTACAAAAGTTTTTTTTAAATAAAACAAAACCGGTTTTAGATACCAATTAAATTCTTTATACCTGTGAAAGTACGTTCGATGCCATTATGTATGGAACTCGATTTCTTTTGCACGGCCACCACGGGCACGCTTGCAGAAGTCCAGACGCTGAACCCAATTTTCGACGGTTTTCAAGCATAAATCGGCGATACTGCTGCAATTTCACGTTCGATATTCGTACGTAGTTCATCAATCGTCGCTGGCTTGTTGGCATAGACCATAGACTTGACGTAGCCCCACAGGAAATAATCTAACGGCGTCAAATCGCACGACCGAGGCGGCCAATCGACTGGGCCATTTCGTGAGATAACACGTTCACCAAACCTGGTTAGCAATAAATTGATTGTGACATTCACTGTGTGGGTTGTGGCGCCGTCCTATTGGAACCACATGCCCTCCAAGTCCATATTATCCAATTGGGGCTAAAAATATTCGGTTATCATTGAACGGTAGCGATTCGCATTCATAGTAATGTGCTGGTCTTGATCATCACGGTAGAAGTACGGCCCAATGACGCCGCCGGCCCATAAACCGCACCAAACCGTAATTTTTTCGGGATGCAATGAAGACTCATGGATTACGTGTGGATTGCTGTCTGACTAATAACGCATATTTTGCTTATTGACGAAGCCATTCAGCCAGAAATGAGCCTCATCGCGGAAGATGATGTTCCAATGAAAATCCGAATCATTTTCAAATTGTTGCTCAGCCCAATTCACGAACATACGACGCTTATGGTGGCCAAGCGGCTTCAGTTCGTGCGTCAATTTGATCTTGTAAGGATTTAGGCCAAGATCTTTTCGCAAAATTCGCCACAACGACGTCACAGAGATGCCCAACGCTTGAGAACGACGTGTGAGATACACATTTGGGCTTTCTTGAACTGAAGCCCCAGCGGCAGCAATATTCTCGACACTACGAGCACTTCTTTGTGTCACTGGCACGGGAACATTTTGTACTGCGCCTGTGGATTCAAATTTTTCCACTAGACGCTCAATTGTTGATCTGGTAGGACGATTATGACGACCATAAATTGGACGTAGCGCTCTTAAAGTTGAGGTCACTGACTCCAAATTTTGGTAGTAAATTTTAATAATTTCGACTCGTTGTTGGCTCGTATATCTTTCCATGATGAAATGGCAAACCTTACTGAAGAGAATTGTCAAAAGAGCGGGAAAAAATATGGCGTCGTTTGTTGTCCCTATCGATTTACTTTTGTAGCGTCTCTGTTGAAAAACCCGTTATGTATGTACTTATATATATTATAGCATATATATATATACTAACATATACATATGTATCTACTCTAAATACAACTACACCATGTAATAACAAGATTTTTTTTATTCATTTGTAATAAATAAATAAATGATAGATATTTTTGTTAGTTTTATCTGTCGTTGTCCCTCAATCTCAATTTATGTTGTGCTGATGTTTTTTCCATTAAAAAAGAATTTCAAATTAATTTACGTTGAAACTTAAACAAAAAAAAAAACAATTTTAATGGTTTTTATGTATCTGATTGTAAATGTGTAAAAAAAATTAGATCCCGCTAACAAGTGAAATAATATATAGGGGAAAAAAACAAAAACTATTCAATGAAATCTGCGTTAATACGATAATTGTTTATTTGAAATCAATTTAATTGAAATTGAAATCATGTACTATTTATCCACCAACTCGACTGTTATTTTGTTCTCAGACCTGCAACACTTGCAACACATGTCATCCATTCACTTTTGTAGCCAATCGTGTAACAAAAATAAAACACTTTTACCTTTTGATTAAATAAAACTAATCCTGCGTATGTAATGGAATTGTCAGGGATAGAGGTTGTAAAAAACTTAAACTCAAGGCAATAAAAAATAGTTGATTGGATATATTTGTAGCGCTTCTGCGGAAAGTCGTCCTTTTTTATAATCTCTACATTATTTTTATCATCTACACGCCGCCCCGTAACATTATGCAGGAACCATGTGTATGTTTGGAACATCCGTATACTTACGTCCAAGCCTCGATTTCATGAATTGTAGATGTGCTGGCGTTTTGTTTCTTTGTTGTCTGTCACGTTTATGTTTTCACCAGTTTTCAACACACATAGTCATATTTGGGTTACAGAAGCAAAAACACAATGTGTCTGGACACAAGTATACTATATTTGCGAAAAGCTACAAACACTTTATAATTGCATCCTAACATTATGATTTTCAATTCTAGTATCATAGGTATGAAAAAAGAAAACGAAGTTGCATAATTTTCCTTTTATCACAATATATTTAGTTTCCAATAGTTCGATCACCTTCGTTGATCATTTTACGATATTAAGAGATAACAAAAAGGATACGACTAGTCTTCGCTGCAAGCTTTTGTAATCCTAACAACAAAAAATTACAGATTTTTCAGCGTGAAAACTATCGTAGGTCTGTCTGTACCGATTTTGCTAGAATCCTTTTTTTCTAGAATAAAGTAACTAAATAAATATTTAGTCATTGCATGCTTTGAAAGTACAGGTGAGAGCATCTTACACTCAGTGAGCTGTGTACTTACAAGTTTTACACTCACTTATTTGGACCTATAGTTTTACGCTGGTTCCTAATAGTTTTTGAGAACCTCTTTCATGGCTCATTACTCGATAGGGTGACCGTCGCTAAACAAGGTGGTTATCGTCGAAAGAAACGTAAGATGGTTAGAGCAGGGATCGAAAAACTGTCTCATTCCAATAAGCACAAAGTAGGACTCTGATCCAGGTTGAGTCCGAGACATCGAATTACGCTTTTTCTGATCCGATTCGGAACCGACATGTCAGATTTGACTTTCTGCGATCTGATTCCGATATGGTTTGAGTATGACAATTTGGATTTCGCTTCGCTGAACCGATTCGGATCGGATTTTAGTCCGATACGTCGGATTTCGCTTTTCCTGATCCGATTCGGATCACAGATCCTCTTTCGCTGATTCCATTCAAGCAACCAAGAATAATTAATTGAGTGTTTTTAATGAATTTAAACAACCACATATTTCTGTGACTTTATATGTCATATTTTTCTATTTTATATTTTATATATTTTTTCCATTTTATAACGGACAGAATATTAGTGTACAAAATACTGGTCTTTCGATAATTTCGTTTCGAAAACCTTTTTTATATCTAATACATTTGGTTTGCGTTTTCATTATCCGGTACAGATTTTAGTACGAATTGAAGTCGACACTGGATCCGAAATGATTTACACTTCGGATCCCTTCGGGTTTAGAGATCGCATCCGAGTTGATTTTGAGATCTAGTTTCGAGATCGTATCCGACACCATTTCAACATCGGCCATACTTCTTATTTCGACATCGACAGGGGAATAACGCCCGTTTGGGTATCCGATCTCGCATTGAGAACGGACCCGATCTCCAAATCAAATCCGACCAGCTGTAGGGGACAGGATCTTTCTCGTTGGCTCTAAAGTTCTTTGTAGATATTCCTTTGAGAAATTTTCAATCAACTCAAGAATTGCTCAAGGTCAAGTATTCTCTGGGAATAAATTTGAACCCACCGAGCCTGGTGAAGAGCGTGTTGAAGACGATTTATATAGGCAGCTTGATTTTGCAATCAGCTCCCTATCAATTTGATTATGTTCGTTAGGTGTTGGTGGCAGTCGACAACCGATTCACCTAGACTTACTGCACCACCGGAGAACCAGTCAATTTTCTCCAAGAAGCTCACGATATAGTCTACGCCTATCTGAGATAATTCTCCCGGTCTCTAAATAGGTTGAATCTCATAGTAGACACCCTCCTGCCGACTAGTGTTGGACACATACAGGGAAGATTTTCAGTGAGGTTTTCCTCTACCACATCGTTACAGCTTTTAGAGAAGTAATTCGCCCTGACCTACCAATCACACTGTGCCCCGTCAAAGCTGAAATAACCATTGATACATTGCTGGAGACACAAGGTTCGTCGATCTTCTGCAATTCCCTAACGTTCAGGTTTCTCTCGCGCGTACACAATCTGTGACCCTCGTCCATCTTCCCAATATTACAAATCGCCAGGAAAAAGACAACACATACCAATTATTGTGAAACCTGTAAGATAGCCCCTAGTATATCTTCCTCTTCCGCTCTGCAGTTCCCGGAATATCGCTATCCCTTGGCACACATAAGATATGCATATCGTAGTGCTACGTTATCTCGTTTCGAAACTTGCGGCAGTCCAGGAATACTGATTTCAGGTAAATGATTACCACCCGACACTCAAAGAAGCTAAAAATTCTGCCTGATACAGCAAATCGTATCAGCTAGTCTACGAGCTAGGAACAACAACAGTTCTCTAGAATAGACGCCATACCCCACCTGATCATTCATTTTCGACCCATTCGTGTGGAAATTAATATATTCGTCTGCGAATGTGCCCAGAATTCATTTCCACTAAGAGAGTGTGCAGTTCCCGATCGAATAGTGGGTTCGCTTTCAACTATTTAGTCTACAAATATAGGAAATTTAGAAGCATCTTCCAGCACTGCGTCGCCATTGTCTGAACCCTAGTCAATAATGCACAATAGGTGGGTTTCTCAATCACCTGTAACCACACGATGATCCCATAGAGTATTATTGGTCTCGATTCTGCATTATAGATCCAGTGAAATATTTCATTTCCATTCCATTCCCAACATTCTCCAAGTCACCATTTACAACCTATTGCCCTGTAGCGGATTATATAGGGCTAACGTCGATTTTCAGCGTTTCCACTACTTCTGGTCTGAAACTAAACTTGCCGTCAAAAATAGGACGAAGATTATTTTCAAACTCGGCAAGTTTGATGCCAGAACCATTCAACATGATATGTTCCACGATATGTATTTTATAACTTCGAGTAAAAAGAAACAGCTCGGTTAGAAGATTTTCAGTTTTTCACGAGCTAACAGATCAAGTTTTTCTACAAATAGTGAAAAAATTAAACGGTCGAAACAGGGAGTTGAACTCACATTGGCGACGGATCGAAGATTGTGAGTCTTCTTATCAGCGCCTTAGCGTTTGGAGTTGGCACCATTCATTCCCAGTCCATTTTCACCCGCCCAACTGTACAAAGTCCCTTGCCCTAGAGAAGATTCCTTGTGATACTGGATTACTTGGCTCACAGGCATTGTCAATCAGCCCAAGATTTCATATAAGTGAAGACAAGACCCGACCTCCTTTCAGAATATCGGCAATCGTCTCATAAAGTGGGGACCATAGTTCGTTCCGTTTACCACAACCATCTGAACGACACAGCGGAGCAAACCGAATATGCTGGAGATTCAGGTAACCACAGTGGAGTGTACTCTTCCATAAATCAGCTGAGCGGGCACAATTATAAGAATGGCAGCATCTTTAAAGGTTCATGATGGCACAGCGCTAACATCACCAAATCAATAAGTGACATGACAAGAAGATGGCACAATCTGCACCTCCATATTATGAAAATCTGAGCACTTCTTCGGTAGCCTCCTTGCATCGCAACCCAAGGTGGATCTTTGTAGCGGATCCCCTACCTCATAAAGATTTTGAGGCGGAACTGGAAAAAAATATGGATCATAAATCGTCAGGCCCTGGTAACATTCTAGTGGAACTGTTGAACTATGGTACATCTACGTTACGAGGTGGCAATACTCCGATCTATGGAATGGAATAGATATGCAACCATATCCCTAAAATAAAATAAATAAATGGTTTCCCATTACATCCCATGAAGGAATTGGAGAAAGCTTCTCACAACCAGTGAGCTGTGCGCTTTTTAGTTTTTATACTTACTGATTGGGACCTACAGGTTGTACACCGATTCCGAACTGCATTGTGAATAGGTTTTTCATGGCAAAATACTCAATAGTGTCGCCAACACTAAGCGAAGTTACCGCCGGCGAAAGAAATTTAAGGTAGTCACAGAAAGGATCGAACCCAGGATCTCATGTACAAGAGCCGTGCACACTACCCATTGCACCACCGACGGCGACTACCACATCCCTATGGACTGCCAAATACTAAAGTGGATCTCGCCTGAGGTGAAATAAATTATGCGTAAGTAGCAAGCAGGTTCCGGTACTGGTTGTTCTTGTGCCGACCATGAAAATATGGTCCGGATAATCACAGATCTAATCTGCATATACGTTTCGTACACCCAGAGAACTAATTGTTTGAAAAGAGGTTGTAGCAACCACAAATTCGTCTGTTACCACTGAATTACGGTTGCCACAGTCGAATAGAGTCTTGTCTTGGCCGAATTTAGCCCCCACTACTGAAATTCGGGTGAAGCAACCTCGTTTCATAATTTGTACGGTTGTGACAACTGAATGTACAATTATATTCGTTCTGTCAACTAACATTTTTAAAATTTCGGTATGAACAACCAACTTTGGAATTATGTCGGATGCAAAAACCCGATAGTGGTACCAAATTCCATTGGAGTAACCGAATATGGATTCAATTCAGGCACCAACCGAATTTGGCATCAATTCGGTTGTAACTATCGATTTTGGAATCAATTCGCTGGCAGCGACCAAATTTATCCTTAAGTCGGTAGCAACGACCGGTAGCAACGGCGTCAATTCGGTTGCTGTAACCGAATTTCTCATGAATTCTTTAGGCACAACCGAATTCATTTTAAATTCGGTTACTACAACATAATTCTATGTATTTCAAACCTGACGTTTACAATTTTAAAAACAAATATTATATTAAAAAAAGTTAAAGAATGAATAATCGTTTTTATCGCGGCAATATCAAATTTGTTTGTGGTTATTAAGAAAGGTAAGTAGGAGACAACCTCTAATTCGGTTGACACAACTTCTTATTCGGCTGTTATAATCTCTAGTGTGGTTGTGACAACCTCTAAATTCTGTTACGGCTTATTCGGCTGTCTCAACCGATTTTTTCTGTGAGTGTAGATCTTGAACAAACTGTCGATGGTGCATAACCGAAGCTCGTTGTGGTCGACCTTGACTAACCAGGGGATACCGTACAATGGAGTATCCATAATTCGGCAGCTGTATAAAGGTTCAACAGATGAAGGTTATTTCAACTGATAGGATAAGCATTATTTCGCCTTAACGACGGCGTTGGCCAATGTTGTGTTTTGTCTCCACATCATCTCTGCTACTTATGAAAGAGGTAGTGGAGGCAACGTCTGGGTATGATTGAACAGATAGTACATGATTTTAACTATACGGAGGACATATTCCTTATGGTTCACAAATTTAATGGCATTAAGGCGAAATTAAACAGACGCTCCGAAAATTCACAGAATGTGGGATTGCGAATATATGATAAGAAGGTCAAACCAATGCGTCTTCGAACCAAGTGGAATACTCCACTGACAGTTGATGGTGCTTCAATCGATGATGTGGAATCAGTGCGATACAAGAATACCCAGGAATATGGTCCCGCAACGGATATAAGTGTTCGGATAGCATTCGTAAATCCACAACAAAGTCTGGCGTAATCGGATATCATACAAAGTGTTCAAAAGAAGTCATCCGATGCTGTTTGGCTCTCATTTTTTCCTAAATGAAAAACTTCTATTCTGTTTTTTGATTATGTTTATTTTAAACCTTTAGAATTGTATTGGTTAAGTTGAGAAGATGATATCGGTTAAATGGGCGCCGTCACAATTGATTACCATACGGTCTCGTTTTATGAAATTTTTGTTCATAATGATTTGAAAATCATAATGAGCGATGAGGCTCATTTCCACCTCAGCGGGTACGTGAACAAGCAAAACTGTCGCTTCTGGGGCACCGAAAATCCACGAGTGGCGAACGAGGAGCCATTACACCCGCTCAAAGTGACTGCAGGGGGCGCTGTTCACGCTGGAGGAGTCATCGGACCATTTTTGTTTCGATAACGCCGCTAGTCAAACGACAACAGTGGATGGGTCATGTTAACCGAATTTTTATGCCGAAATTCGACGAATTAGGACTGGAGGACATGTGGTTCCAACAGGACGGAGCAACGGCACACACTGCGCGAGCCACAATCGATATTCTGAAGGCGGCTTTTTTGAAGTCCCGTGGAAGCCCTCAAGGTCAACATTCGACACGAGTGCGAGAATCTGTCGCCCGAAGTTCTCGCCGAAGTGATGAAAAATGCCATAAAACGAGCCCGTATGGTAATCAATTGTGACGGCGCCCATTTAACCGATATCATCTTCTCAAGTTAACCAATAAAATTCTAAAGGTTCAAATAAACATGATCAAAAAATAGGATCGAAGTTTTTCATTTAGAAAAAAAAATGAGAGTCAAACAACATCGGATGACTTCTTTTGAAACACCTTGTAGAAGACCAACTGCCACAAGCCAGAATAATTAACATACAAAATACTTAATTCCCTTTAAAAGGATTGGAGAGATTTGCTCTCAATCATTGAATTGTGCGGTTTCCGTTTTTTGCGCACTCATGTGGATCTAAAGTTTTACACCGATTCTGAATGGGTTTGCTAAGTAAAGCTTTATATGACTAATTACTCGATAGTGTTGAACAGGGATGCTCAATAAATCGATTAATTAACATTTTGATTAATCGATACAGTGATTAATCATTTAACCGAATAATCAAAATTAATATTAATTGATTAATCATATATATTATTAATAAAAAATAATGATTAATCAATTATTCGGTTAATCAGTTTGTCTTATTAAACAATTACTCGCACATCCCTAGTGTCGAATAGTTAACGGAACTCTACATTCCCATCCCTGTAAAATATCAGGCGCTGTATCTGGCAGCCTATCTGTCGACGGGCACAAAAACAGACCCTCTTTTAATGCAGGCAGACAAACCGATGTATCTCGTTAGACGCTGAAAAGCATCCAAGTCTACACGTGAAATCATCGTGTAAAAATGTGTTGTCTTTGTATGTAAATTGTTTATAAAAAACTGCGAGATTTATTTTATTTATAGCTTTTACAGAAATATAAACAACAACAAAGGCAGCAGCAACAACAATAACAAAGTATCTATTAGTTAACAAAATAGACCTGATTCGGGCGTTGTTGTTATTGGGGAAATTTGTATAACCCTGCCCGGTACGTACAATTCGTACATTTGTCTACAAATGCTTATGCTTTGGCAAATACAACAAACAGGGTTGGGTAGGTTTCTGTGGTGATTCCAACAAGTATGACGTATCGTGCGTCTGTCCCGCCCCATGTTCAAATAACAGGCAGATACTAGTCAATACAATACATGGGAACATAAACGTTTCGCAGTCATGTTCAATAAACAAAGTATCTGATAATTTGGTCAAAGCCTAAAACATCGTACAGTAGTTAGGAAATACTATTACGCACAGTGGGGGGCATAGTGAGAAATACGGGAATTTGTGTTTTCTAGTATTATTACAAGTTGAAGTTATGGCGTTACCAACTGAAGGAGAAAAGCTAAAGATTGACCAGGTTGGAGAAACATGTTATACTCCTATTGTAAGGCCCTTGCCCCCTTTTGGGCTGTTTGAAGCCACCACAAATAAGTGAGGTGATGTTAAACTATTGAGCTCAATCGTTGGATCTTACGGTACTATTTTATTACACACATATACTGGTTTTGAATGACTCAGCGCAGATTGTAAATTGAGCAGTATGCCAACGCCTCTATAAGCATGTTCTGAAAACTGATCACACTTGTCGGGAACAACTATTATTAAGTAAGGTACAAAATCATTTAAACATAAATTTAACAATTTAACGATGAGTACTCGCTTTTATTTAAGCGTCTATGTAATTTTATGAAAAGCAATTGCGTTCGGTGAGTGAATGAATGTTTAGCGCCACCGCAAACCTAAATCTAAAACGATTACACTGTGCGTAATTTTTTAAGCCATGGAAATATCACCATATACGGACACCACTACGTTATAAAAGACCAAAAAAAAAGACCCGTGTCTCCCAGTTTTGCCCAAAGTCATTCACTTTTTTTTTTTGGGCCCACAAAGACTTGGGGCCTCGGTGTTAATTTTGCAAAAAAAAAAGTGATAATTTTGTCAGGCTCATATCTTGCAAACCGTTCGGAATTTTGATTTACTTTAAAAGTTCGATTTTTTAACCTTTTTCCCTGTTCAAAATTCGAAGAAACAATATTATAAACATAATACGAATATTTTGTTTATTATTTTTGTAATAGATACCATAGTAGCTCAATGTTGAAGTAAAAAAAAACAAATGAAATTAAAAAATTTTCGGGAAATTTTTCACTTTTGCGGCTACCTAAACTCTACCTAAACGTTTTTAAGAGTCATTCCTAGGAAGCTCATATGTTTTAGAAAGTTGTTTATTGAGATCTTAGGTACATTTTTGTTGTGGATGGTTTCCTAGAATTTTCAACGGTCTGTAACCTATGGACCTGAAGAGGCAATAAAGGTAAAAAAAAAATCCAATGAGTGTTCGAACTCACGGGCGATGTGTTAACACATTTTTGCTACACGGTAACTGTTCGATTTATATGAACACATGTGTGAATGTTACATGGGAAAATAAAAAACAGCGTTCAATCATATGATGACGTTACATTTAAATAATATTAATATTTAAAATTATTTAAAGATCAGTGCAAGCACATGTGTCATTATTTTCTTGCTTACAACTCTTTGTTTTATTCCCAGAAACAACAAAGAGAATGCAAAGCAACAGACACATGAACATACACATTATTATGTTCGCACATACGCTATTCAAGTTCACAAAATTCTCGTTGCTCTCTTGTTATCTCATTTTTATATACGTATAATACGTCATTATTCTATTTGCTCTGAGAGTGCTCCGCACCCACATTTTATTTGACTTACCTTTGACAATAATAAAAAATCAACCCGTAAAACAAACAGTTTTTGACTATAAATTCTTTATATGTGACCTGCTCCACGAAAAGGGACCTCTGCGCCGAAAAAATTTTTTGAGTGATTCTTATAGGAAAAAAAAACGCTCTTTCAAATGCCGCAAGTTTCTATGTCTTTTAGTTTTTTTTACAAATCACCTGTAAAGATGAACATAATTAATGAAAAAATTTAAAAATGTGATATAAACAGATAATAAATATAATATTTGAAATTTAAAAAAAGTTAAAAAAAAGTAAATATCAAAATTTTTTTATTTTTCATATAGGCAACACTGCATAGTGAACATCGTACAAAGTACCAGAGAGTCGAAATACATCGCCAGATGATAAGGTTGAAGGAAGAGTTGCATAACCATGCGCAAAACACGGAAAAACGAAGTGCTTTTTTTAAACGCGTTTTTCTCAATAACTTCTTTTCGGCGCAGAGGTTCCTTTTCGTGGAGCAAGTCACATATATGACCGCGCCCCTTTGTCCAATCCCGCCCATATTTGCACCACATCTTAGAATATGTAAACCTAACCAACATACCAGATTTTGTTAAAATACCGTTAACAAGAGCAGAAATAATGGATTTTTAATTTGTGATTTGTATGGGATGTACCACGCCCATTAGTTCAATCCCGCTCGATTGGATTACGGAAAAAGGATTAAAAATCAATGCAAAGTTTATTCGGCATACATACATACAGGCAGGTGAAGTTAATATAAAGAATTTAAAAAGCCGTTCAATCAAATGATGACGTTTCATTTAAAAACAACCAAACACACAACATCACGCATACTTTGTCCGAAGTAGCTGACGTATACGTGTGTCACATAACCACATGTTTGCCATATCAACAGCAACGAAACAGCCAAACACACAACATCACACATACTTTGTACGAAGTAGCTGACGTATTAGTGTGCCACCACAACGTCGACTGCGCATGCAAATGAAATTGTGCGTGGCTATGCTTTATATCTCCGTTCACCAACAGCAACAGACACATGTACATACATACATTATTATGTTAATACATACCCTATAGACACAATTTCGATTGCCTCACCCCTGCCACACCACTCTTTCGTTGCTCTATTGCTCGCTCATTTTTGTTTAACACGTCATTATTCTCTTTCGCAGTCGCAGAAAATCTGGTTTTAGCAGCAGCATAAAATCTGTTTCTAGGAGCAGCAGAAAACCTCTCTGTGTGTTGTTTGCATGTGTTGACTTTTATAGATTTAGTCCCTATACGCCGCTATAGATGTTAACACATCAAAAATTGCGATTTTGACCTTGTAGATGAAGTTGTTTTGATTTTATATGTTGTTTATGACAACAGCTACAACTTTCCCTTAGAGAGTAAATCAAATTTCCGAATGGTTTACAAAATATGAGCCAGCCAAAAAAAATGCATGACTTTGGCCAAAACTGGGAGACACGGGTTTCGTTTTTTATCGTAGTGGGGTCCGTTTATGCTTATATATGTTCGTGTTGCCCTGTGAAACTGAAAGTATACAAATACCGACAATACTGCAAAATCGCGAAGCCTAAATATCCCAAATAATCCTGTGTTCCCGGATTTGAAAATTTAAAATACCCGAACCCGGGACTTTCATAAACTTGTCCCGATTGCTCTCCATAACACCAGTCGAAATTGAATACGCTACATTTGTAGAAACTAAAAGAGGCCCAACATGCGCCATTTACCGATTACACAGGAAAAATATCTTTTAAATATATTTCAGTATCATTACGACGAGGTTTGATTTCAAGACATATACTGTTTATACCACTGTGCACATTATGGTACACATGGGCGTTTGAATATTGGTATATTACGTGTACTCTATACATGGTTTGTGTACGACGTTTTAATTTTTAAGAACATTGTAGAATGTTAGATGGACTGTGTGTCTGCCAATCCGTTTGTCCGGCTTTTACAGTCACTAAAATCAGAATAAATTCGAACTTCTAGTAATATTTGTAATACATGTACTTAGCTAAAACACAGGAGTACTTACGGTTGCTATAAGAAACCCAGATAGAGTAATTTTTACAAGTAGCAGAAGGTCAAAACGTCTATGTATATAATGTCATTAAGTATATCTTAAGAGAGTTAATAATATTTTCCATTTTGTGAAAAACTGATTAGACATTGCCCACCGTGCACGTGATTATTGGAACCAACTGTATCTTTCTGCATACGTGATCTTTTGTAAATATGACGATTTTCCGTGGTGATTTTCAACTGTTGATAATAATATTCAATGCTCATACATCATTCAATTTATATAAAATTTTGTTTTAAAACGTTTGGTTAGATACAGCCATAACTTGACACTGACACAATGGCTTAGACAGCGGCTTATTGTTCAGCAGACATGGCTCAGAAACTTAACACAAATTAAGCGCACGTGTGTGAGTATTGTTGACGGAAAGAGATTACAATATTTTGAAAACTTCCCGTTTACTTACATGGTAATCTCTTACAATAAAATTAATATACACTGAGAAAAATAAGCTCTAACTTCAATTATGCGATTTAGCATGGCAAAGTTGGCATTAACAAACTGCCTAAAGATATAATACAAGTCATGCGAGTAAAATGTGTGTATTGCAGCAGAATAACACACAACAAATATATAAAATAAGATTTGCGTTGAAGGTGGATTCGGAGTTTAACTAGCGAAGACGCGAACCCCTTCGCAGTACAAGTTCCAAAACTGGTATTTGGCAGAAACATTTATCTATTCTGTTTCTAAACGGGATGTGTATTAAACTTCTGCTCAGCATGCGTTGTAAAAAGGCAGGGCAAATGTCTGTGTCGAAACACTTGTCTCATGACAAGTGATTTAACCCACTGCATCCCAACATGAGCAACTGCAGCATTCCCGAACATATTTTTGTATAGACGTCGGCATGTTCTATCCAAAAACATGCTCACCACACAGATAAATAAAAACAATAGATGATTCATTTGCTTAGTCACCATTTCCACCAGAGGGCTGTTTTGTTGCGACCATTTTTCACTCGGATGCTTCGAAAAAGCACTCAAACATCATTTTTATTTCGATTCTGTTGTTTAAATTTGAAAATAGAATATAAATATTAGAAAAGCATATGCCTTTTGATATTTGTTGACACTACAAGAGGCAAAAACGCATGGTTATATAGTTTCTTCAATAGTTTTTGTCATAGATAAAGGAAATAATAGATATAGCGCGACCATTGCCAACTTTGTTCACTAGGTGCTGTTCTGTACTACTGTCACTTTCACTGAAGTTTTCCATAATTCTCATTGACGTTTATTCAAAATTGTGGGAAATTTTTATGAAAGTAATTAAACAATGGAAAATGTGACAAAATGTATGCGATTATATAAAATTTGTTTCTTATATAAAAATCAATTTCAAAGTAATGAGGCCACTGTTGCGATATCAATAGGAGAAAACCTGTAAGACCGCCCAAAGACGAACATCCCGGAACACCTTTTAATCTAAAAGCTTCCCGGATCAAAAACTGTAGCAACTTCTGTGGTCGCAGATGCCAAAACCGTTAGAGTGTCTGAGGACTCTCAGCAAGGAATGGTAGCTGAACCGGAGGAAGAACCAATTTATTAAGATATAGATGGCTTTGCAATTCCATTGCCATCAGATATTTTACCTTAAAGACCGTGTTGTATTCTTGATATTTTTGTTGAAAATTATTTTTTCTTTTGATTTGAAATTTTAGATTTTTATTGTCATAGTTTTTGACTTTTTGTTTTGGGATCAAAAAAAATCCCATTTATAGCTTTCAAGGACATCTACATTACACTAAAATTTTCCCAACACTTGTGCTTCATCTACTTGTTTGGTTTATCTATGGTTTTGTATCTAGGGAAATTTAACCATATCCACCACCCCGGCGCCATCTAGAAAATTTCGCTTTTCTTTCAAATCCACCAGTTATCGTTCACCATCCATGTTGTTTTATTTGTCTATGCTCACCACTACTTAAAACTGCTAATATAAAATCAATTTTCACAATAAATCATTTTTCTGATCAATTTCCGGTTCTTAAATTCGACGTGGACCTGCGTTTTTGATGAAAATGCTGGGCACTGCTTCAACGAAGCAGTTGCTCCCGTTCAAAAACAGAAGTGGTAAATATTTTTCAGTTTTATATAAAATCCTAAACATTGTATTTTACAAAAATTTGTATGCCGCATTACGAATTTATGGGATGGGGTCTTCATCATGGTGTCGAATGCCCATTGTTTGAGAAATTCCCACGCAGCTCACTACTTCAAGTATCAAATATCGCCTGGGACTGCCATCAGATCCAGGTCTGGAGGGAGCTAGAGTGAGAATGCAATTGGTTGCGAAGCGTATTAGATAATAAAGTAATATTATCCTCCAACATAGTTGTTCAATTTCAACTTATGTGCCAGCCTAGAGGTTGTTGGCAGCCCCAGCATTATGATCGGATGCGGTAATCTAATGAATCATTCGTCTTTTGTATTATAATACTGTTTAATATAGAGGGTGGTTCAGTCACGACTGGACAAATTTCACTAGCGTTTTCCTTGCCTCATTCCTGGAAAATATGTCCATCTACGACCATCCCCGAAAATGCAAGGGGCGAAATAGTAGCGGTTTGAAAATTTTCGAATTGGTGGTCGGAGGGTCTAGGGTAAAATTTCTAAGTTCTGAACCAGTGGTCGGAGTTTTTTTTTTGTTATCTGCCATCTGTCACTTGGCTCATTCCTGGAAAATATGTCCATCTACGACCATCCCCGAAAATGCAAGGGGCGAAATAGTAGCGGTTTGAAAATTTTCGAATTGGTGGTCGGAGGGTCTAGGGTAAAATTTCTAAGTTCCGAACCAGTGGTCGGAGTTTTTTTTTTGTTATCTGCCATCTGGATGAGAAAATTGAGCTTATGTGCAAGTTCTTATGTCTTTTTTCCAAATTTTATTTTTGAATACGTAAATACATTAAGGACATGTATATATTATATAATGAAATTATATATCCATTGCCAAAATCAACTAACAATATAAAGCGTAAACAGACTCAAAAAGCAACGCTCCGTTTTCTCTCCATTTACTCCTACACCTGAATTTCATTTGTCACAACCGAATGGACCCAACTACACTCAGTCACCACAACTAAAATCGGGCTGCAATAACCTCATTTTAAAATTAATTTGATTGCTACTATACAACTGAATTTCCAATTATTGGAACAAAGTCCCTTATCGCACGTTGCGGGATGGGAGCTAAATGAAAAAAAAGCAATCAACTTTTTGTTAACACTATTATGCTACAAGCCAGTATTATCATCTCTATTGGGTACTTTCGCTTTGGTTTGTGTCAAGACTAACATATATTGGGAAATTGCTTGTTTAATGGGAAATTGCTCTAGGTAGAGCCTGTAACCAATATTTAGTATACTCTACTTATATATTGGAAGTTTGAAGTCAATAAAACGTAAATTTAGAAAATCCAAAGTGAAAGAAGTTTAAAAAAAAAATTTCTTAAATAAGTGCCTTTTCTTAAAAAAACTTAAATTTTCTCAAAAACAAATAACTGTTCCTATTCTTCAACAAAGTACCTTTTATTAAAAAATAAGTACCAGTATAAATAAGTACCATTTCTTAAAAAAAGTAAATTTTCTTACAACAAATTGCCTTTTTTTAAAACACTACTTTTCTTTAAAGAGTGCCTTTGTTGTGAAACAACCCAACTGTTCTTGGGATAAGAACTTACTCTTAAAAATGTACCTATTTTTGAAACTGTTCCAAGCTATGTTGGAGCTTGGTATTCATGCAAAGCTGACACGTCTTTGTGTACTGACACTGACCGACACGAAATCCTCAGTAGAAATTGGTAACGAGCTCACTAAACCATTTAGTACGAGGCGAGACGTCAGGCGGGGCGACACCCTATCATGCGATCTCTTCAACATATTAATTGAGACTATCGTGAGAAAAAGCTGCAGTCAACACGAATAAAATAATAAGCAGCAAAAGTCACATGCTGCTCGTGTATGCTGATGATTTAGACGAAAGCGAAATCTGCGAGAAGTTACTGCGGAATTTTCGAGAATTGAGAAGGAATTAACAAAAGTGGGTTTGGCAGTAAACGAGGACAAGACAAAATTAATGGTTTCGATGAGCAGAACATCCATCCCAGTGGATGAAAGGGTGAACATTGATAACCGTTATAATTTCGAGGAAGTGGATGATGTTATATACCCCGGATCTGCCGTGAACAGAAGCAATTATCTCACCTTGAAATCAAACTGAGAATTGTGCTTGCAACCAGGTGATACTTCAGGCTAAGCAAGCACTTCGGAGACAACACTCTCTCTTGAGAAACGAAGATCCAACTACATCTGACTCTCGTACAATTTGTGTTGCTTTATGGCGCCGAATCTGGAGTCTTCGAGAGAAAAATCTTCCCAAAAAAATATAGCCCCATAATAGAAAACGGCGAGTATCGATGACCGATAAACCAAGAGCTATTTAATCTGTATAACGACATGGACTTAGTTATGCGCATCAAAATAGCGCGTTTACGCAGACTGGGGTATGTCAGTAGAGTGGTTCAGAACGAACCAGTGCTAAAGGTATTCGAAATCGTACTCGAAGGGCAAAGATAAATAGGACGACCAAGACATCGCTGGAAACACCAGGTGGAATATTGCCTGCGACAGCTTGGTTTTATCAACTGGGGTAGAAGATCTAGAGATCTGGGCGGTTGGAGAAAAATGTTGTCCTCATATTGTGAGTTCCCTGAGCCCTCTGAGTTGTTTGTGGCCACCTAAGTAAGTAAGTATTCGACTTTATTTGAAAAGATTTCAATAGCGTTTTACACATCTCAAGCGGATAAAAGTATTTGAGAATAAAAACTTTGTTAGCACTTGTTGAAAAATATCCTTAATCACTTTAGAATAAGTTGTATACCTGTTACAATTTTCAACCGGGTTTCATAAATCAAAAATCGTCTAACATTTTTAAATCGCTTTTAAACCCAGTGAGTTTCTCGTTCATAAGTACTCGCATTAACCTTAAAACATTTTACTCGATTACCTCAAACTTTTCTGAGAACTTAGAAAAGCTCTTATGAGATGTCCTCAACAAGTCCTACTACCCATCCTAAGTCGTTGTTTAAGTATAACAAAGTGATATTTTGTAGCACCGTGTTATTATTTGCCAAACATTTATCATCTCCAGCATAGTATTCTTGTTGTCCAATTGATATCAAAAATATCACTTGGACGACCTGACACATACAAATTTTATTTGTGGACTCAAATTGACATACATACATATGTACAGACTTTGGAAAATATTCATTATTTATAGAATCAACAAATGGATTTGGATTTACGATTGTACAATGGCGTCGTAGAACATTGTGCTGCAGACACTCAAAAAATAAAGTTTGATGTGCGTAATAAATAGCAAGCAATGCTTCCTACACTCTGGCAGGAGGATGTCGACTGGAAATCTTCGACCTAAAATCTTCCTGATCTTCTTGGAGGTATTTAAATCGTTCTCTAGTGGGCCTAACGCTTAATCTCGTTAGACTATGGCATCACAATGGAGTAATAAATCTAACTGAGTCTTTCATCGACTGCCAGCCACACCTTATCTAACCTAAATTTTGTTGATTGACTGTCATAACAACAATCGGACAAAATGTTCGATTAAACAACAAACATAGTTTGTTTGAAATAACAGTCTTTCAACTGTCTTTTCAATTGGATTTAGTAACATAGTTTTTTGAGTGTAACTAGAAATAATAATGATAAACAAATGCAAACAAAAAAGTCATTGACACTTCCAGCCTAAAGACCCTTCCCCAACATTCCAAAGAAGAACCATTTATGACATAAAAATATTTGCATATGGCAGTTTCAACGCTTCGGATGGTACAGACAGCAGTAGGAGGACGCTACTTATTACAAAGAATTAAGATTTGCATATCTCACTATGTGACATCTGTGTTTTTTTTGGAATGAATCTTAGTAGTAATAGAGTCAAAATATGACCTAAATAAAATGGCATTTAATAAATAAACTTGTAGCTTGAAGTAGACATGTATGTGTGGACTATAGGGTGGTTCGTTTTTTTGGGATATCTGCTCAACTCCAAATTCTCCTCAAAATTTTTAAATTTTTATAATAAATCAAGCACATATTTTGCTTCAAATCAGTGAAAAATCAATAAATTGAATTCAAATCAATTGCATTCAAGGTAGTAGTTTCAAATTTCTTTACTTTATTTAAAACATAAAGTATTTTTATGAACTCAATACTAAACTGATTTAAATTTTATTCAAATATAGATCTGGTTTTTGTGATTTTGTTTGAAATCACAAGGGCAAAATTTGTCACCTGAATTGTAACTATATACAAATTAATGTCGCAGATTGCAGTTTATATCCTAATAGGACACTCGTCTTGACTCCGTTGGTTTCGCCTTTAAAACTTTAAAATGTTTTAAAAACCAAAATCAAGGCCGATTAAGACTATCAGTAAATATGGAACGCTTAGAGATAAATAGAATTATCAATTTTTCAGTGTGTGTTAGTACTTAGGGATCTTCGATCGATACTAATTCGCATCTGTACATTTTCTATATATACACGCTGACAAAAATCGTCCTCTGTAACATATTCTCCCAAATATATTCTGCTGGAATAATGTATGTGTTTGGAACATACTTTAAACATTCCTATGTTTGCAAGTCCCAAACTCACTTGTATTTAAATGCAAACAGTAGCATGTTTAGTGGCAAACATGTATGCTTTTACTTGGACACATATGCATTCGTTATCCCAAACATCCATAAACTTGCGTGGAAGCATTCGCGTGTTTCCCCCAAACCTCCATACACTTACGTGGAAACATATGTGTATTTCCTCCCAAACATAATTATATTTAGAAACGAATTATTTTTTGAATTCAACGTATATGTAATATTTATTATAATTAGTTTTAACAATATAAATCCACATATATAAATAATTAGTACAAAAAATTAAAAGATTTAAAACGGCTCTTTTTACAATTACTTCTATTGAATGCATTAATTTTGTCATGAAATGAGAATATTTTGCTCTTTTGTATTATCCTTACTTGATTGATTGATTTATACTTACTTGCATTGACTGCATTAGTTTTTCATGAAATGAGAATCTGCCGCTCTTTTGATTCTCCTTTCTTTATTGTCTCTAAAGTTTTTGTTTTCAGAAGGTTTCAACTATGCATTGGTACAGAAACAATGCACTTATATATAAATCTAGTTCATGCAAGCCACGCGTGTAGTTGTGCTTGTGGTTTTTTATTATATTTCACAAATGGTCCGCCGTTCCGCTTTTCTCACTAAAGGCCTGGCCAGAAAATGGGGTTCACGTTGTTTTTCTGCCTCAAAATCCTTTATTTACTTTAGTCCGAGACTTTGTTTATACGTTTTCCATTGATCGAGCGCTTTTGATATCCCCTGTCCGATGAACAATTGACGACTGAATACATGAATCTAAAACGCAATACATCAGGCAAAATAAGAAACAGTTCATTATTTGTAAATCACTGACTGAGAGAATGATGCACAAATACAAATAGACTCTCTTGCTTTCCCTCTTCTATTCTCTTGCTCACGAGAGAGCATATACAGTCCAACAGGCACAGCCGTATTTGTATCACAAACATAAATATATGTGGGTCGCAAACACATATATTATAACATATAAATCATTGTGTCTCAAATATGTAATATTGAATAGCAAACACAATGTGTTTGGACACAAGTATATTATATTTGCGAGAAGCTCCAAACACACTTTATAAAGGGTTTTTCAATAAGAGCTCTACAAAAGTTTATTTAAATAAAACAAAACCGGTTTTAGATTCCAATGAAATTCTTTATTCCTCTGAAAGTAACGTTCAATGCCATTATGTATGGAACTCGATTTCTTTTGCATGGCCAGCACGGGCACGCGTGCAAAAGTCCAGACGCTGAACCCAATTTTCGACGGTTTTCAAGCATAAATCGGCCGATACTGCTGCAATTTCACGTTCGATATTCGTACGAAGTTCATCAATCGTCGATGGCTAGTTGGCATAGACCATACACTAGACGTAGCCCCACAGGAAATAATCTAACGGCGTCAAATCGCACGACCGAGGCGGCCAATCGACTGGGCCATTTCGTGAGATAACACGTTCACCAAACTTGGTTTCCAATAAATTGATTGTGGCATTCGCTGTGTGGCTTGTGGTGCCGTCCTGTTGGAACCACATGTCCTCCAAGTCCATATTATCCAATTGGGGCCAAAAATATTCGGTTATCATTGAACGGTAGCGATTCGCATTCGCAGTAATATGCCGGTCTTGATCATCACGGAAGAAGTACGGCCCAATGACGCCGCCGGCCCATAAACCGCACCAAACCGTAATTTTTTCGGGATGCAATGATGACTCATGGATTACGTGTGGATTTCTGTCTGACCAATAACGCATATTTTGCTTATTGACGAAGGCATTCAGCCAGAAATGAGCCTCATCGCTGATTGTTGAGGCCTCTTAAAGTTGAGGCCACTGACTCCAAATTTCGGTAGTAAATTTTAATAATTTCGACTCGTTGTTGGCTCGTATATCTTTCCATGATGAAATGGCAAACCTTACTGAAGAGAAATGTCAAAAGAGCTGGAAAAAATATGGCATTGTTTGCTGTCCCTATCGATTTACTTTTGTAGCGTCTCTGTATTAGAAGATTTTTTGTTTTCCTACGAGCAAACAGATCATGTTTTTCTGCAGTTAATGAAAACCTTAAACAGTCGGAAAAGGGATTTGACGGACGATCGTTTCGAAGATTGTGAGTCTTCTCATAAGAGCCTTAGCATTTTAGGCAAGTGACCGTCTTGTTCAGTTACTAAATGCAGTTTTTCGTTTTTAGCTGTTTCTCTCCTCTTCCTCTCTCACGGATGAACGACTTTTTTCGTTACAACCTCGTTTTCCTTTCCTACGTAAAAGCACTTGTGCTGAAGTTTTTGAAAGTAATGCTATTTATAGAACATAACTACTTATTTTTGTTAATGTCCTACGATTCCGGGGTCGGGCTCTACCATATGATCTAATTTTTTGTAAGATTCAATCTGCAATTGATTTTATTAGAAAATTTTTAGTTTCCTACGAGCTAACAGATCATGTTTTTGTCTGCAATTAATGAACAAATTAAACAGTCGAAATTGGGATTTGAACGCACATTGACGACGATCTGCCAAATTTTAGAGTTCCCGCTTGCACAAAAAAACCACTAAATTTAAAAAGTGCAATCGTACTGAGACACCCTTTATATATCACATGTGCCTGCTTGAATAGTGTCGTCGACTGTGACGAACTGTTTAGATTCCGCTACTCTTATACACGCTGAAAAATCTGTCGTTTTTTGTTGTTTGGATGCACATATAATATGTGTTTGAAGCTTGTCGCAAATATAATATACTTGTGCCCAAACGCATTGTGTTTGCAATTCAATATTACATTACAGCCGTGTTTTTGTGCTGGTTTTATGCTCCCAGAGCAAGAGAATAGAAGAGGCGCTACAAGTGTGTACATATTGTAAGTGATTATCTCTAGCTTTGTATTATTCTCTCAGTGAGTGATTCGTAAATATTCCTGAATGGGAGTGTAAATTGCAGATGAAGTCACTGTTTCTTATTTTGGTTGATGTATTGCGTTTTAATTTATTCAGTCGTTAATGCTTCATCGGACAGAGGATACGAGTATCAAAAGTGAAAAAAGAATAAATAAACTTTGTGATGTTGCTTTTGGTGTTTGTGTAGGTGTTTCGCATATATTTATGTGTGTTACCAAGGTGAGAAACGATTTTAAGGAAAGGAACTGGCAAGAGCAACAACGAGAATTCCTTTTCCTGCCTTAGCCTCTACTGAAAAAATCGGAATGACGGACCATTTGTGAAATGTAGTAAAAAAAAACACAAGTAATTAATACATGCTTGTCTTGCATGAACTAGATTTGTGTACATATAAGTATATTGTTTGTGTACTAACGCATAGTGATAACCTAGGCATAGTTGAAACCTTCCGAAAACAAAAACGTGAGAGGTAACAAACCAAGAAGAAGCAAAAGAGCAGCAGCAACAGATTCTCATTTCATAAAAAAAGTAATGCATTCAATGCAAGTAACTGTAAAAAGAGCCATTGTAAATATTTAAATTTTTTGTATTAATTATTTATACATGTGGATATATACTGATAAATTTAATTATAGTAATAAAAGGAAGAACGAATAATTCGTTTCTAAATATTATTATGTGTGGGAGAAAATACGCATATGTTTCCACGTAAGTATATGGAGGTTTGGGGGAAACACGCCCATTCTTCCACGTAAGTATATGGATGTTTAGGAAGAAGCACGCATATGTTTCCATGTAAAATTACATATATTTGTCAGTAAACATGCTAATGTTTGCTTGCAAACATATAAATGTTTGAAGTGTGTTCCAAACATATACATGGCTCCTGCAGAATATGTTGGGGAGAATATGTTACAGAGGCCGTTCATTTTTTCAAAGTGTAAATATATGATAACGATAGTTCTATTCCCCCCTCATGCACATTTCATTTCTTTCTTATTGTAACGGTTGTACTATCGAGTGATCTGTCAGGAAACAGCCTCTCAAATCATAGTCGTTCTGAATCTGAGTAAAACTTGAGATCCTGATCATTAAGGTCGAAAATAGAAAGATTGTGATAAGTTGTCCTTAATCCCTCCATGACATGTAATGACAACCCAAGTGTTTTTTATTGTTGTAAATATACCAAATTTCATACCGTTTAATCGGTTTCGTTTTTGAGACAGAACGTCACCCTCTGTGTAAGCGTTTTAAATTCATGTGAACGTAGTTTTAATAGGGGCAAGTTTGTACATACCTGAGAGTAAGCGTAGCAGTTTGGATTTATTTCATGTAAAATTTTATAGAACTCAAGTTTGTGGTCAAATTTTGCAACGTTAATGTTAGCAAAACTTATTTGTAAAAAGCAACCCCCAAATGTTCATAATTCAGAAATACTAAAACGAATTGTATTCATTTGCATATGATGAGAATGTTTGACTGATTCCTCTTGTGTTGTTCTCTCCAAGAGTTACCGAGTTTTTGCACCACATTGCAAATATTCAGCGACCCACAATTATGTACTATCATCAACATCAAGTTTTGATCTTGCAGTGGGAATGGTATGAAACCTCCCCGTAGCATTCCTAGTACTATTTTCTACATCTATCAAGAATTGCGTTTAACATTTTGGAAAGGAAATCGGTTGTCGAATGCCAATGAATGCTAACGTTGAGATTTTATTACTTTCAAATAATTCTCAAATATTTTTAATTGCAATTACACAAGTTTACGATCATGAAAATTTCGAAACAATCACGCTTTTTGAAATGTTTCTTTTGTGTTTCTTACTTGAAGTTAATTTGTAAGTTACGGCTTTGTTTCAATTCAATTATTTAACGATTCGTCGTCATTAGCCATAAATAAAATTTAAAATTTTAGGCGCCTCTTGGGCCAGACTTAAGGTACAACTCAAAAAATAAAGTTAGTAAATAAAATTCGCCGCATATAAACAGGCAATTTGACTTCTCTTACGACAAATGTACTGCTATAACAACAAACTGTTTGCAGAGTAGATCAAATACCGGTCGAAATGTTTGCTAAAAGATTAAACATATGCTGCTGAAATAAGAAACGTGATTACTTTCCCCTTTCCAGTAGTTTTTTCCTGCTGTAGTTACTAAATAATTTTCGAGTGTAATATTGCGTTTGCTTGATGGCAGTAAATGGTATTTTATTAATTGACGATAACATTAATGTTATTGGCTTTATAATGATGATGATTGTTGCCACGACGATGACGATGATGAAGTTGTGCTGCTCCATGCAGTAAATAAGACATTACGCGTTTATAGGAAATTGTATGCAAATGTTAACATTAACAGCAGGTATTTCACATGTTAAAGCTGTCCAATGATCAATAAGAAGTGGTCAGGTATAAAGGTTGAAAAATGCTCGTACTGAAGCATTTAAAAATTAGAAACACGAAATGTTCATGGATTGAAAATGCGGTTCAACACTATTTCATTATTTACGATGTGATAAGTTCTGGTGTCACTTCATAAATATGTAATCAAAATTCCAGCAAACTCTACGAGAACAGCGGGGTGATGACACAATATCGTGCATATTAAATTTGTGCATAAATGTTGCTGCTGTTGCAGTGGCTGTTGCTGCTGGCTGATGGCTGATGGCTGCTGCATTCGTCTGTGGATGCAACACATGTAGTAACCGGCACTTTAATTTGTTTAATGTATGAAATATATGTTCGTGTCACTTTTGTATGCAGTTTTGCTGCTTTTCATATATTTTGAGGTGACACAGATTTCAGTTATTTATTCTCTACTCTTATTTACATACAAGGCAAGAAATGTTTACAATTTTCATGTTTACTTTATAATTTTCAGGTTTATTTTATGCTACACTGAAATAAATATGTTAGTAAACAACGGCAAAAAGTGTGATGAAAAGCAACCATGCCAGATATTTCAGTACACTAATTCATTCACTAATCATTCAGAGTCCACTAACCTGTTGCATTTTAGTTTCATACCTGCTGAAAAATATGTCATCTCTGGTTGTTTGGATGCAAATATAACACGTGTTTGCAGCTTTGTGGCAAATATAGTATACTTGTGTCCAAACACGTTGTGTTTTCATGTTGGGCTCACAGTGATAAAAATGTTATAATATATGTGTATGTTAACCAAATATCGGTGGTGAAATGATTAGTATGCCCGGCTCTTGTACATGAGAACATGGGTTCGCTCCCTGCTCTGACCACCTTACATTTCTTTCGACGGCGGTCACCTCTCATAGTGACGGCGACACTATCGATTATTTAGCCATGAAAAAGCTTCTCAAAATACCGTTCGGCACCGGTGTAAAATTGTAGGTCCCAATCAGTGAGTGTAAAACTAGAAAGCGCATATCTCACTGATTGAGCGAAGCTCTCCTCAATCCCTTCATGGGATGTTATTTGACACCATGTTAATGTCTGTTTTGTCACCCAAATAAAAGGGTTTTCAACAGAGACGCTACAAAAGTAGATCCATAGGGACAGCAAACGACGCCATATTTTTTCCCGCTCTTTTGACATTTCTCTTCAGTAAGGTTTTCCATTTCATCATGGAAAGATATACGAGCCAACAACGAGTCGAAATTATTAAAATTTACTACCGAACTAAAATTTACTTCCAACTTTAAGAGGCCAACTTTAAGAGGCCTCAACAATCAGCGATGAGGCTCATTTTTGGCTGAATGGCTTCGTCAATAAGCAAAATATCCATCATTGGTCAGACAGCAATCCACACGTAATCAATGAGTCATCATTGCATCCCGAAAAAATTACGGTTTGGTACGGTACTTCTTCCGTGATGATCAAGACCGGCACATTACTGTGAATGCCAATCGCTACCGTTCAATGATAACCGAATATTTTTGGCCCCAATTGGATAATATGGACTTGGAGGACATGTGGTTCGAACAGGACGGCGCCACAAGCCACACAGCGAGTGCCACAATCGATTTATCGGAAACCAAGTTTGGTGAACGTGTTATCTCACGAAATGGCCCAGTCGATTGGCCGCCTCGGTCGTGCGATTTGACGCCCTTAGATTATTTCCTGTGGGGCTACGTTAAGTCTATGGTCTATGCCAACAAGCCAGCGACGATTGATGAACTTCGTACGAATATCGAACGTGAAATTGCAGCAGTATCGGCCGATTTATGCTTGAAAACCGTCGGAAATTGGGTTCAGCGTCTGGACTTCTGCAAGCGTGCCCGTGGTGACCATGCAAAAGAAATCGAGTTCCATACATAATGGCATCGAACGTACTTTCAGAGGAATAAAGAATTTCATTGGGAACTAAAACCAGGTTTGTTTTATCTAAAAAAAACTTTTGTAGCGCTCTTATTGAAAACCCCTTTATATCTGTATTTGTGAGACAAATACAGCTGTGTTTGCTGCACTGTTTGTGCTCTATTGAGAGCAAGAGAACAAAAGAAGAACAAAGACAGATCATTTAAAGTGAAAGTTATTAGTGTGTATCGGTGTTTTTGCATTACTCTTTCAGTCAGTGATTCATAAATTTCCTGAATGGGTGTGGAAATTGGAGATGAAGTGAGTCTTTCTTATGTTCACTAATCTGTTGCATTTTAGTTTAATACACACTGAAAAATCTGTGTTTTTTTGTTGTTTGGATGCAAATATAACGCGTGCTTGGAGCTTGTCGCACACTATAGTATACTTTTGTCCAAACGCATCGTGTTTGCTATTCAATATTACATGTTGGAGCCAAAGTGTTTAAAATTTTGTATTAAATCTGTTTATGATCGAAATATATCTAAGTTTGTGATACAAACACATCTGTGATTGTTGCAGTGTTTATACTCTTTCCAGAGCAAGAGAATAAAAAAGGTACAACGAGAGCTTATTCACAGTCTATCTTGTGTGCAACCGTATTTTTCCAATAGTCTTTCAGTCAGTGACTCACAAATATTCCTGAATATGTGTGTAAATTCCAGACGAAGTGTGTGTTTCTTAGTTTGACAGATGTTTTGCGTTGTAGATTCATGCATTCAATCGTCAACGGTTCATCCATCGAGTATAACTTAAGAGCCTCTATTACTCTCTTCGCTACCTCTTTATGATGACGAGGGAGTAGGCCATTTCATCGAGTTCGTTTTGCTGCTTTATTTTACCAATTTTACACTTTGGTTGGATATAAAACGGATAGAAATCAAAAGGAATGCGTATTTTCATTCAACAACATAAAACATAATTTAGCTGTCACCAGTATCAATAAACACTATTTAAACTTAGTTCCAGTCTTATTTGGTCTCTCATTCTGCATCATTTCCCGCGTACCTTTTCGATCAGCTGTGCCATAGAAACCCCCTGGTACATCGGACAGAGGATATCAAAGGCGCTTGGCCGAATAAATAACTATGCTGTGAAAAATGTTATATTAGTAGAAAATATTTGTGATCAGTAACAAAAGGTATGTGATGTTGCTTTGGTTTTTGTTATGTGTGAAACAATTTTGAAAAAAGAAATTGAACAGAGCAGTAACGTAAAGCCCTTTGTCTGCCCGAGATTTTACTATTTAAACTGAGCTTGGCTTGCATGTACCAGCTTTGAATATAAATATATAGTTTGTGTACCAATGTATTTTCAACTGTTGAAGCGTTTGTCGAAGTTGAAACCCTCTGAAAACACAAACGTGAGAGACAACAAAGAAAGGAGAAACAATAAAGGGCAGATTTGGTTTAAATCTTTGTTAAAAAATTTTGATTTACATTAGTAAAATTAATTATAATGAATAATATATATATATTAAATTCAAAAAATATTTAGTTTCTAATAATTGTTATGTTTGAGAGGAAATACGCACATGTTTCCAGGTAAATATATGGAGGTTTGGGAGGAAACACCCGAATGCTTCCACGTAAGTATATGGATGTTTGGAATGAAGCACGCATATGTTTCCACGTAAAAAAATACATGTTTGCCAGTCAGCATGCTAATGTTTGCATTTAAATATAAATGAGTTTGGGACTTGTAAACATATGAATGTTTGGAGCGTGTTTCAAAATTATATCTCTTTGTAACTTAAAACTATGTACTTTATAGAATTAGACTGCCTTCCAGTGAATATGAGAAAGGAAACCAAATTGGAAAATAAATAAAAAGGATGTTGATGGTGAAGTAGATGACCTCGAAGTTATTGGTGTCGACTTTTGACAAAAGCAGCCAACCTCAGGAATTTTGACGAAAATTAAAAAAAAAAAAGTAAATTTCGACGAAAATGGAAACACATGAATTTCGTCAAGCAATACCTTTAGCGTAAAAAACAAACACCGAAGCCAAGGAAAGGCTTGAAAATACTATGGGAACTCTGCACCAGCAATTTCTACGGCCAAAGAGCGGTTTACGGAATTTCGTTCGGCTCGTACCAGCACAGGTGGCGCCGAGGGAGTGAAAAAAGATATCCTCCAAAATGACAGCGCACTGGCGCATAGTGGTTCAGAATCGATTTCCGTCGGGCAAACTTTAATATTTTTTGGTCTAGTGAACAATTCCAAGGTTTATAAAAAACGATTGTTCGTAAGGAGCCAGGGATTATTTGCATATACTACGGCTACAAATACTCGTAGAATACTCTGGTGTATTGTAGAAAATATTTCAAAGTTGATTTTTTTTCTTATTCCTCTTTTTAAATTCTAATAGATTCCCATTACATTCCATGAAGGGATAGGGGAGAGATTCTCACAATCAGCAAGATGGGCACTTTATAATTTTAAACCTACTGATTAGGACCTACAGTTTTAGACCGGTTCCGAGCGGTATTTTAAGAAGCGTTTTCATGGATGTTGTGGCAGTTGTCGAAAGAAATGTAAGGTGGTCTGAGCATTGACCCACCTTCTCATGTACAAGTGTCACGCACACGAATCACTGCACCACCGGTGGCCACATTCTTCGATATTAAAGAAAATAACAAATTTTACTTTTTGTCGTTTAATCATGTTTTAACGTAACTTTTCGCAATGCGTACAAAAATTTTTAATATTTTTCTTATTGCAAATATTTTGGATTTTCCAATTTGAAAATCGAAAAAAATTTATTTGATTTTTCGAATTTATTAAACTGTTTCCATACAGGTTTAAATGTATCGCGATCAAATTTTTCTTCAATAAAAATAATAGTTTCTTGGCTTTTATACGGCAACTATGTTTTGCTTATAGCTAATATAGTTTGTATAACTATTTCGGATCTTGCCAAGATCTTCACCAGCAGACGTTTTTGGTTTCCTTTTCGGCGAATTCATCAAACCCGTATGTATCGAAACACTCATCATATTAATGAGAATTCCTATATACATACATATGTACGTTCGAAGAATACCAAGCATTAGCATTGGAAATACTTTCATGTACAACTCCTTTTTATCATGTCGAAAAACCGTCGGCTTCAATCAGGTATGATTAGTTTTTCATTTGTAATTTACAAAACAACAAAACTGAGTGAGGGTGGTCATCAACAATAAGCATGTTTTTTTTTACTCCCAGCTAAACTAATATTTCGACGAATTTGTATGGGAAGCCGTTTAAAATCGCTTAATGTCACTTAGCCCCATATACAAACTGGTCGAAAAATAAGTTTAGCAGGGAATAAAAAAACAGGCCTAATATTGGTTGAAGCTCGCGGTGCTCTACGTCAACTGATCTGAAGGTCTGGTCTACATGCTGAAAATCTGTGTTTTTTTCTTGTTTGGTTGCAAATACAACGTGTATGTGGAGCTTGTCGCAAATATAGTATACTTGTGTCCAAACACATTGTGTTTGCTATTCAATATTACATGTTTGAGACACAATCATCCATATGTTATATTATATGTGTTTGTGCCCCAAATACAGCTATGTTTGTGACACAACGAGGGACAAAGAAGTATTGTTTTCAGCCTAAGTTAATAATATTTTAAGTGTACAATTATATGTTTCCATTATCTTTTCAGTCCGCGATCCATTAATATGCCTGAAGGAACGTGTAAATTAATTGAGTGTTTTTATGTTGGCTGATCTGTTGCGTTTTCATTGCATGCATTCAGTCGTCAATCGTTAGTTTGGGAGGAAACACATGAATGTTTGGGAGGAAGCAAAAGTGATTCTACGTAAGAATATGGATGTTGGTGATGAAATACGTACATGGTTCCAGGTAAAAGTGTATATATAAGTGAGTTTATGACTTGAAAAAATATGAATATTTGGAGTGTGTTCCAAACATATACATTGTTGCTGCAGAATGTGTTTAGGAGAATATGTTAGAGAGGCTGGGTTTTTCAGCGTGAACTGATAAAGATCTTGGCAAGATCCGAAACAGTTCTTTGCTTTAGCCACCAGTGACTCCTTTATATTTCCCAACCTGACCAAAGAGCTGGTCGGTAACAGATTTGGGTCGAATATAGAGGTCAAAACTGAAACAATCGCCAAGCTTGAGGACCTTTACAACCCCTATTATTCGAAAGCAATACAAAAATTGGAAAAACTATGGACTAAGGGTTAGTTTCACACACGTCATTTAAAAGTTCAGTGGAAATTTTCGTATATTAGATGACCATCTGCCACAATGATGTTGGTTCACAAGAGAATTACTCTCTCGTGTCTGGCGTTTTATGTTTATCCAAGATTTGATTGAACTTTCAGGCCGATTGTCTAGATCAATGGCGATGGTGTCGCCTTTGTTCTTCCTCGGCACGTACCACCACAAATATTCACTTCCATACAAAATACGAACAATGGGATTTTCGAGGGCCAGTAAGGTAACTAGCGGCCATTCTAACAGAAGTATTTGACAGGCTGCTCTGGGCGCGTCAATGAAACGAGAATCTGACATCAACCCGAAGTGATCACAGGTCGTTTAGAAAAAAATATATGTTATCTTTTATATAAAAATGAGAGAATATGGGTTTTATCGGTTCTCATAAAATTTTAATTCTCTAATAAACAATAGCAGCAACACAACATCGACAATGTCAATATCTATTTGCGAATACGCAATTTGTTTAAGTCTAACATTTTGTTTAAACACCTTGAAAAATATATTCAAACTTGAGCAAATATTTATGCCAAAAATTAAATAATTTATGACACGCTCCCTTTACTTTATAAGGTCGTTCAATGAAACACTTGTGGCGCATTGTTGTTGTGTCTTCCGACAAATTTAACACATAATTATGCAGGTTCTATGAAAAATGTTCAAATTGTTGATTCGCAATATAATACAATGATACACTCGTACCCACCCCCGAACCAACCTAACTACTACACAGTTGTTCCCTTGATGTTTTAATGTATGAATTTTTAATATGAGTTTTGAATATGAATTTTGAGTATTTCATTTTATGCTGAAGTGCAGCTGTTTGTTTTGGCATTAGACTTCGTGCCGAAATGTCGACGAGATTCCGAAAAACACAACAACTTTAAGTTGCTTTAAATTTAAAATATTCGCATCTGTTCGTTCAATGACTTCTTTATTAAAATCACAGGGATTGATGCTTTAGTACTCTGTTTTCATACCTTTTAAACTGCAAGGAAAAATGGAATACTTCATCACATAGCAAGATTAATAATATCAGGGTCCGGCGATTACAAACCCTTGCAATTGATAAATCAAAAATGGCAATTTGGTCACATTTCAAAGTCTTCAGAATGGAATTCCGCACGAAAGGTAAACAAAAATTATTCGGACTTTCAATGCGATTTTAAATCACTTGTGATTTTGCACTCACTGAGAAGAAAATCGCTTGTTCCAACTTTCACTCACTTCACCAGAATCAAACATCGTTGGAAAATAACTGTTTTTAGTCATTACATTAAATTCTACACGCATTCTTGTTATTCTTGTGTAGACAAATAATAGGGAAAATGACAAAATGTAAGTAAAGAAATTAAAAATTTATATGTTTTGTAAAATGGTTTTCCGTATGTTGATAATTTTGTGTCTAATTTAAAAACAAATTACCCACTACCACAAAAAAAAATTGAAAAGCTGTTCAAGTGCCCTAGTACAGGTGGCAGATCTGGTGGAGTAAATTAAATAATCCTGTTTAAAAATTGTGATTTATACTTCGTATACCCACAAAATCGGAATTTACCGTTAAAATCAAATTTTTTGTAAATTTTACCATTCAACGATCAGTTATTTCTACACCGATTTTAGGGGTTTTAACGATTTTGTAAAGAGGAAAATTTGCTCTTTTCACAGAAACATTCGAAATCCTATCTCACACAGAAATGCTACTGTGTGTTATAGATAAACTAACCCCAAAACAACTGCAACCCTGCGAGAATATAAAAGGAAAAGAGAACATGGAGGGAAAAAGCCTTCTGTCATTATTGGAATAACGATATTCAGGTTGAGTTGGTATGGAGAATATTCGATCAATACCAATTCATATATGCAAAATGCATATAAAATTTATATATATACGATCGATGATCTATCCAATGGTACCAATTCAGGCACAATGAGTATGCATTTAATGATGAACTTGTCACGGAGTTCGAAACTAGTCATGCCAGTGAGTGTGCTTTCCTGAATTATCTATTATTCCAACGAAAAACCAAGCATTTTTCACTCAGAAAAATATATCAGAACTTGAATGATTGTAGTACGAACATCTAGTACATCAAAATTCAACAGTAACGGAAATATGGTCATTGATAAAAATTCGAATTGAAATATGTTGACTTTTTCGAGCTAACTTAAAATTTACAAAAATTGTCCCCACTTTTCGATCGAAGTTCCTCCTTATCGCACGTTGCGGGATAGGGGCTAAATGAAAGAAAATTAAACGACTTTTATTTACACTATTATACTACAACTAGAGTGTCCGAAAACCCGGAATTTTTCAGAAACCGGTTTTCGGTTTCTTCGAGAAATCAATTTTTGCATGAAACCGGTTTTCGGTTTGTTCGAAAAATCAATTTTTCAAGAAACCGGTGGCCGGTTTTTTTTTGCTTTAAATTAAACTACACATCCAGAACATTCAACACATTTGTTTAACAACCATTTCATTTACTTATAAAGGGTTTTTCAACAGAGACACTACAAAACTAAATCGATAGGGACAGCAAACGACGCCACATTTTTTCCCACTCTTTTGACATTTCTCTTCAGTAAGGTTTGCCATTTCATCATGGAAAGATATACGAGCCAACAACGAGTCGAAATTATTAAAATTTACTACCGAAATTTGGAGTCAGTGGCCTCAATTTTAAGAGCGCTACGTCCAATTTATGGTCGTCATAATCGTCCTACCAGATCAACAATTGAGCGTCTAGTGGAAAAATTTGAATCCACAGGCACAGTACAAAATGTTCCCGTGTGCCCGTAAAAAAAAATAAATAAATGGTTTCCCATTACATCCCATGAAGGGACCGGGGAGAACTTCTCACAATCACTGAGCTGTGCGCTTTCCAGTTTTCACTCACTGATTGGGACCTACAGTTTTACACCGATTCCGAACGGTATTTTGAGAAGCGTTTTCATGGCTATATACTCGATAGTGTCGCCGTCACTAAGCGGGGTGACCGTCGTCGAAAGAAATTTTTAAGGTGGTTGGAGCAGGGATCGAACCCAGGATCTCCTGTACAAGAGGCGCGCACACTACCCATTGCACCACCGACGGTCAGAAGTGCCCGTAGTGTCGAGAATATTGCTGCCGTTGAGGCTTCAGTTCAAGAAAGCCCAAATGCGACTCTTACACGTCGTTCTCAAGCGTTGGGCATCTCTGTGACGTCGAATTTTGCGAAAACATCTTGGCCTACATCCTTACAAGATCAAATTGACGCAAGAACTGAACCAGCTTGACCACCATAAGCGTCGTATGTTAGTGAATTGGGCTGAGCAACAACTTGAAAATGATTCGGATTTTCATCGGAAAATGAGGTTTATTTCTGGCTGAATGGCTTCGCCAATAAGCAAAATATACGTTATTGGTCAGACAGCTATCCACACGTAATTCATGAGTCATCATTGCATCCCGAAAAAATTACGGTTTGGTGCGGTTTATGGGCCGGCGGCGTCATTGGGCCGTACTTCTTCAGTGATGATCAAGACCGGCACATTCCTGTGAATGCGAATCGCTACCGTTCAATGATAACCGAATATTTTTGGCCCCAATTGGATAATATGGACTTGGAGGACATGTGGTTCCAACAGGACGGCGCCACAAGCCACACAGCGAATGCCACAATCAAATTATGGGAAACCAAGTTTGGTGAACGTGTTATGTCACGAAATGGCCCAGTCGATTGGCCGCCTCGGTCGTGCGATTTGACGCCCTTAGATTATTTCCTGTGGGGCTACGTCAAGTCTATGGTTTATGCCAACAAGCCAGCGACGATTGATGAACTTCGTATGAATATCGAGCGTGAAATTGCAGCAGTATCGGCCGATTTATGCTTGAAAACCGTCGACAATTGGGTTTAGCGTCTGGACTTCGGCAAGCGTGCCCGTGGTGGCCATGCAAATGAAATCGAGTTCCATAGATAATGGCATCGAACGTACTTTCAGAGGCATAAAGAATTTCATTGGTAGAAAGGAATAACGAAATTCAACCGGTGTTGTTTTATTTAAAAACAACTTTTGTAGCGCTCTTATTGGAAACCCCGTTATTAAATAGACCTAAGGTTCGAACATTTTAATTTTAAATCTAATACGAAAGTTCGAATAAATCATCACATTTAAAAAAAAAAATATATCATATTCCAATTTGGAATGCGTATTTAATATAAAATTTAAAATTGTTGTTTAAATTCGCATTAAAATGATTTAAAATCGAAAATCATATTCAAATTTCAAAAGGAATTTCATGTATGAAAATCTAATTAAGTTTAAAACATTTAGTTATCAAATAATTTTCATTTTGAAATAAGATTAAAAAAAATGGTTGAAAAGATAAATTAATTCTTAATTTATTTATAATTAATTCTAATTCCAATCATCAAATCATTCTGAAAAAAAAATTGTTTGGATATGAGATTTAGATCATATTTCAAAATGGAAATCACGTTTCTTAATTCCAAAATTTCACAAAAATTCGAAAACCATATCATTGATTATTAATTTTTTTATGGATATTAACACAAATTAAGTAGAATCCGATTAACCGACGTCAAATTACCGGTTTCCGGTTTGTTCGAAAATTACGTTTCTTAAACCGGCACACGGTTAATAGCAAAAACCCAGTTAATCGGTTCCCCGGTTTTTCGGTTTCGGGTTTGGACACTCTAGCTACAACCCAGTATTATCAACTATATTGGGTACTTTTGCTTTGCTTTGTGTCTAGACTAACATATGTTAGGAAATTTATTGTTTAATGAGATGTTTTCTAGGTGGCGCCTGTAACCAATATTTAGTATATATTACATTTTTGAACTCAATAAAAAGTAGATTTAGAAAAGCCAAAGTGAAAGAGTAGCAAAAAAATATTGCATTTATTACAATTCCTTGTATTACCTTTTATTTGAAAAAAATTCCTTTTCTTAAAATAATAATTTTATTTAATTAAAAAAAGGACATTTTCTTATAAAAAAAGTAAATTATCTCAATAAAAATACCTATTCATATTCTTAAACAAAATACCTTATCTTAATGAAGTACCTTTGCTTAAATCAAAGTAAATTTTCTTACAAAAAGCACCGTTTCTTGAAAAAAGTATTGTTTTAAATAACTACCTTTTCTTAAAAAAGTCCATTTTCTTACAACAAATTGCCTTTTCTTAAAAAACTGCATTTCCTTGAAAGAGTACCTTTTGTGTGAAACAAAATAACTTTTCTTGAGATCTTGACATCAGTAAATACAAAAAATTCCATATTCTTAAAAACCCCTTTTCTTAAAAAAAAATACATTCTCTTAAAAATAATCCTTTTCTGAAAAGTACCTTTTCTTAAAAATAAAATAATACCTTTTCTTTTATTTTCTTGAGACAAGTAGCCTTTCTGACAATGAGTATATTTTCTTAAAAAATAACCTTTTCCTAAAAAGAGTACCACATCTTTAAAAAGTACCTGTTCTTAAAAAAAGTACTTCTTTGTAAATAAATTCATACTCTAACTGCTTTTTCTTATAGTAAGTACATCTTCTTAAAAATAGTAACTTAAAAAAAAAAAACATTAGCTTTTAATAAATGAAGTAACTCTCTGTAAAAAGCCTTTTCTGGAAAATATAATGCATATTCTTACAAAATGGACCTAAATATATATATTTTTTTAAAAATAATACATTCTATAAAAAACTATTTCTTAAAAACAGTCATTTTACAAAAAGTAACTTTTCTTAGAGATCCATTTAAATTATAGTATTTTGCAACGGGCGCCTTAGGCGTGTTGGAATTAACTAGTACAAGAAAGGAACTTCATTCGAACAGAGTGTCCCCCGACACCTCATGTATGTTTTTATAATGGTATGCCTTTTTAAAACCACACCGCATATTAATACATATAATACTGTACGACAAAATTCACCAATTTTCTTCACACAGATTTTAAAACTATAGCTAAACATTAATACTCGAGTCTTCTAGAACAATTCGTTTAGATCTTACAACATTTCATCTCTGTGCGTCCGACAACAATATGGGCGTCGATATAATATAAACGGTAGCGTCGATAATAAAGGCTGTCTCATGAAGATTGCACTTTTTAAATTTAGAGTAACTTTGTTTTTTTGTGTAGTGGCAACTCTGAAATTTGACAGCTGTCACATATGTTTATTTGGATTATTAAAAATGGAGCGCTTTATGAAAGAAAGACGCCTTATAATTGTGAAAAGTTATTACAAAAATTTGGAAAGTTATGCAGAGATAGCTCGCAAAAATGTTCAGTCAAGAAAGTGCACACCATTAGAAGAGTGGTCAACACATTTGAAGAAACTGGGTCGGTTATCTGCCAATGTACCGGTCGGTCGCGTGAAAACATTACTGCTTTAAATGAGAGTGTTTTTGGAAACCTGAAAACATCAATCCGGCATCGTTCTCAACAACTTCAAATTGCACCAAGCACTACGCAGCGAATTGTGATAAAAGACCTCCACATTCATGCGTAAAAAATTTAGCTTGCTCAGGAGCTCAAACTAGCAGACCATGGAAAGCGCCGGCAAGTCGTTCAATGGGTAATGGAGCAAGGTGAAGTCAATGCCAATTTTTCACAAAAAAAAATCATCTTCTCCGATGAACCGCATTTCCATCTGAATGGATTCGTTAATACACAAAATTGTCCAATTTGGGGCTCTGAAAATCGCTATGCAATCCATGAGAAATAAATGTACCCACAACGGGACACTGTCTGGTGCGAATTTTGGTCGGGCGGCGTGATTTGGCCTTACCTTTTTGAAGATGAGGCCGAACTTGCAGTGACTATGAACGGCATTCGAAATTCGATCGATTTCCAGAACAAATTATCTTAAGAAATGCTGATGTCAACTGGCCACTAAGATCATGCGATTTAACGCCGTGCGATTTTTTACTTTGGGGTTTTGTGAAATCTTGGGTTTATACGAATAAACCAGAAACTATTCCTAAGCTCAAATCCGACATCCAACGCGTCATCGCTAAGATACAGCCACATCTCTGTGAAAACATCATGGATAATTTCATGAAAAAAGTACTGACCTGTCATTAGGGTCGTGGGGGCCATTTGACGGATATTGTATTCCATATTTAATCGCAACATGTTGTCTTTACAATCCAATAAAAAAAATCACAACTATCTCAAAAATACGTGATTTTGCTTTAAAATGAAATAGTGCACTCTTACCGAGACACCCTTTAGTTGACCGTAATGTCTGATTTTGTGCTATCCCAGCATAAAATATTGCTTACTCAGAAGAAGGCTTGTAACGTAGAATTGTCGCACTAGATAAGGACTACCAATGGCGTCGGTGGTGCAATGGTAGTGTCCGCGGCCCTTGTAAATAAGATCGTGGGTTCGATCCCTGCTTTAACCACTTTACATTTCTGTCGACGACGGCGACGCTATCGAGTACTTAGCCATGAAAAAGCTTCTCAAAAATACCGTTCGGAACCGGTGTAAAAACTGTAGGTCTCAATCAGTGAGTATAAAACTAGAAAGCGCACAGCTCATTGCATGTGAGAAGCTCTCCCCAATCCCTGCATGGGATGTAATGAGAAACCTTTTTTATAATATGGCGCATATTTATTAGCACGATGTACATTGTGAAATCGTGGTTATTTAAGGACAATTTAAATCCACTATTCTGTGCACTGGTGAAGCTGCGACGTCATGTGTTATGGTCGTTGTTTCATATTGAAAATCCAGCGTATTATATTCATATTTTAATAAAGTACAAATTTAGTGGGGGAAGTTGTTGTTTATAAGAATTTCTCAAATTCTGAAGTATTTTTTATTTACAAATCAACACACTAAAAACGCCTTTCAACCCACTTTCTAAACTCAACCTGGTTTCCTGAGCCAATCATCCAAACTGTCATGGGAGATCGACTGTTACTGGTACATATCCATTGCCTTCCTTTACTGTAACTTAGTAAGCGAACTTTCAAAAGGTAGAATCATTGCCTTCCGATATCGCCTGCAATGAAGCAAGTTCACTTTAGCACGCAAAATATTATACTCTACTTGATTGTGTTTTACTATCCCGACAAAAAATGTAACTGGTTCGAAACTAGTTACGTATCCAACTACAAAGCCACCACCACTAACGTCCTCCTAATCAACTTGCCCTGCTTCCCACTGGCAAATTTAAGTCTCACATTTATACTGATGTCCTAAGAGGGGGTGAATTTACCCATTTCTACACTACCATTCTACAGTTACGTAGCGGGTTCTGCGTTGTCAACTACTTGTGTAATTGCAACGCTTGAACTACGTAGCTAGTGCTAAAATAATAACTGTTATAATGTATCAATTGGGTTTAAATAAAACATTAAATCAAAACATATGTATTTACCTAAATTGAAACTAAACACATATATGAATTAAGGCGCTTTTTTGGAATATAATCATTTTGTTGTTTTAGGTTCAAGTCAGGATGAGACACTAAAAAGCAGGACAATTCCAAAAAAGCGGGACAATCCCGTCAAAAGCAGGACGGTTGCTCAGGTTATGCATAACCGAAACCCCCCAAACCATTGACTCAACAAGTTTAACCAGGGGGTTTCTATGGCACAACTGATCGAAATGGTATTAGGGAAATGACATATAAGTAGAATGAGAGACCAAAGAAGACATACAGATTATAGACCATGCAGCAAACTAAGTTTAAAAGTGTTTGATTGATACTAATTACAGCAAAATTATCCCAGATAGCATTTGAATGTTTGTTTCACGATCACGATTGTTTCGCGACTGGATTTCCAATCGTCACCACGATTGTCGGAGCAGAATTATATTTTTCTCTGTTTTTAAGACTTTGTGCTCACGACTTGTTTTTGTGTTTACTTTGTGTCACAGTCTTACATGTAGTTTTCTTATTGTTGTCTTACTTCTTCCCGCATACTCCACCGAACTCGTGTTTTGCAAGGAGAATTTAATTATGTCTCTCTGAAATTCTAAAGGGTTTTCCAATATCTGCTCAGCAGAAAAAGAAAAAGATTTTGCTCATCGTCGACGATTGGATTTTGCTCATCGTCGACGATTGGAAAGTAAAGCATGAAACACATAGACGACGACAGGCTACATGAACACACGACTACAAATGCCGCTGACTGCAAATGCAGACGTGTGGCAGCTACTGAATTATTTTCAAGACGGCAACTGCAAAGTAAACAGCTGATCTGTAATGTTGACGTTTGTGTTATTGTGTTATTTGTGTTAGAAGAAAATAAAATGTCTGAAGAATATTTAATAAATATTATTACAAACATAACAAAAATTGTGAAAACAGTTGATTATTCTGTCAGTGGTGCCACTTCAGGCATTGACAGCTCTAACCTATTGATTGTCGCCCACACAAATAGAAATTAGTTTAATTCAACTACAGCTACATAAGTAGCATAGACAACAACCTGCAGTCGTGTCGCCTTGCCGTCGTTAAAATATTCACTTGCATATAAACGCATGTATTTTATTTTTGACAAGTTGTGGTCGGTAGCCTGTCGTCGTCTATGTGTTTCATGCTTAAGAGTCGCCGTCTTGACACAGTTACTTCACAGAGAAAATTACAATAACAACTCGAACTCGATGAAATGGCCTACTACCTAGTCGTCATCAAGAGAACACGAAGAGAGTCATATTTCTCTATGACGCAACGACTAAATCAATATTCATGGTGTACAACACATCAACCCTTCAAGCTGTTGTTTTTTCCCATTCCATAGAGTAACTGTTTATTTTCCCCACACTTGCTTACGGAAACTCAGATAGCAACCAAAATATTTGGTTGATTGTTTTGTGTGAATGAGATAATGAGTGGGAGAGAGTATTATAAATGAGATTGTTCTTTTTTTCAGCTGACTACCTCTTGCATTACCATGGTAGAGAAAAGTGGCAATTGTCCCGCCTCTTAACTACCTTGAGTTAGTTACGACACTAGTGTCCAGTATATAAAGGGTCCGCCATCGAACGTTTTTTTTTCAACTAGTGCTTATTTCGTGAATGGTAACACTTAGCTCATGTCTGATTTGACAGATAATTAGTTTTATCCTTCCGCTGAACGAATATGGTTGTGTATACGCTTGAACAACGCTGGGAAATATTGCGACATTACTTTGAAAATCATGGTAATGTTGCAGAATGTGTGCGAAAATTGCGTACGGATTTTGGAAGAAGAGAAGCACCGGCAGCTCCTTATGTTCGTTATCTTGTGAAAAAAGTGAAAGCGCAAAATTGTCGCATTTGGGGCACAGAAAACCCGCACGCATACATTGAAAAGCCGATGCACCCAAAACGAGTCACTGTTTGGTGCGGATTTTGGTCCAGAGGCATAATTGGGCCAGTTTTCTTCGAAAATGAGCAAGGAGTGGGCGTTCCAGTCAATGGCAAATCGTTATCGGGCCATGTTGAACGAATTTTTGTTCACAAAAATTGAAGAGGAGGATATTGGCAACATTTGGTTTCAACAGTCGATGTTTTGCGCTCTGTTTTTGAAGATCGCATTATCAGCCGCAGAGCTGATGTCGTTTCGCCACCTCGGAGCTGCGATTTGACACCGTTTGACTATTATTTGTGGGATGCCCTCAAAGATAAGTGTTACGCCGACAAGCCAGAGACAATTGACGCTTTAAAGGACAAGATTCGTGAAGCCATTGGTGAAATACAGCTGCACACAATCGATAATGTGGTTAAAAATTGTACCCATCGTGTAGGCTACTGCATGGCCTGCCGAGGCAGCCATTTGAATGAAATTACTTTCCATTATTAACCGGAAGGATTGTACTTTCAAATAAAAAAAGAAATTTCAGAAAATATTCAGTAGTTTTTTTTATAGCATTTTCAAAAAAAAAAAAAGTTATTTGGCGGACCCTTAGGTTACATTGTCGGTGATATGGGAACAAAAACGTAAGTAGTTGACTGAATGCTGACTACGTAACTAGTGATTTAGTGGAAATAGTTACCATCAAAACTAGCGGAATATTATACTTTTACATGCAAGGGGTTCCAAGTAATTGCTTTAGTATGGAAAAAATTTTACCATGCTTTCCAAACACTTCAATTATTTTGCTGGGATACTGTTGGAATAAATCATCCGATGCATGATGCAATTACTGAGCACATGGTCAAGTCCCGCTCGAAATTAATCTACATATTAATTTACAAATGTAATTTGTAAAACGTTTAAAATCTAAAATGATTTCCCATTACATCACATGAAGGTATTGAGGAGAGCTTCTCACATCCAGTGATCTGTGCACTTTCTAGCTTTACACTCACTGAGTGGGACCCACACTTTTACACCGGTTGCAAATGGAGTTTTGATGATCTTTTCCGTGGATAAATACTCGATAGCATCACTGGCACTAGCGCGGTGACTGCCTTCGAAAGAAAACTTAGAAGGTCAGCGCAGGGAACAAAACCACCAGAGACGCTTACACTAACCATTGCACCACCAACGGCGACATAAAACCCGTTTGCTGCCACGTACATGTTGTATCATCCCTGAGTGGAGAGAAATTAGGTTGGATTGCACCAATTGTTTGGCTTCTGAATGAATGACTACAATTATAAATAACAGAAATGTTTGTTCACCATTTCGTATATAAATATTTGTAGGAATATACAACTTTTTAAACTTGGAACGTGACATTTTTAACCAAATGTCGATAAAATATCAATAATTTTAGACAATGTGTTTTGTTTGTTTGTAAATGCCAATCAAATTAATTGCACCGTATGCAAATTCATGCTAATTGTTCGCTTTTATGTTTTGTTGATTCTTCATTGTATTAAATTTTTGTTCACGAATGAACTTTAAATGTATGAAATAGTATTTCATCTACATGATTAATTGGTGACACTTTATGAAATCGGAAAAATTAAAGTCAAAATTATATCAAAGTTAAAGTGCTGCGGTAGCGTTTAAATTTACCAATCTAACTTAAGTCAGTGACCACCAACAACAGACAAACTAAATCCAATGATAACTCAACTAGAAATTTTCGTTAATGCATTCACTCGTAATACGAGTGAAACTGTTCGTCTCCGTGATGAATGTTTTAATAGAATATCAGTTAACGTCCACGACTCGACCAAGCAACATTTAAAAATATCAATAAAGTAATATTTACAACTAAATATTGGAGCATTAGTTCGCGCCATGTCAAAATATGACACAATCTTTGAAAAGACACTAAAAAATCGGAATACAAAATATAACTACATCTACGAAATGATGCTTCAAATAATGAAACTATAAACTATAAATTCATAGAAATTTCGTATGTCACTGCATTCATGAGAATCAGTATGACCATTTAAACTCCTTGTATTTCGGTTAAATTGCCTCAAGTCGCTTTGTTTTGTTTTCTTAAACTTTCTGTCACTGGCTCTGAAGTAATACGGTCTGACCCAATTACTCTGATCGCTACTCATGAGCAATGAGTGCCACTCAATTAGCAGAGATTTTCAAGCATCTACTTACTTTCGGAAGCACGTTATTTCATCAGTCTATTTTTCATCCGGCCTTTGATTACATACGACGTTTCAGATCTAAAAAATTAATCAACTTTACTTGAAACAACCGAGTGAAATTAGTCCTAGGAAATCCTACCCGATTTAATTTAAATCTTCCCATTAGTGCGTGTACTCTGTTATTCCAAACAAGTGAGCTATCCAAGTTTTTTGTATGGAAGTGAATAGTGCGATAATAAATTTTATATTAATTCCACACGAGAATACGATATATTGCATCACCATCATCGGACTGGTGGTTCTTTACAACAACAGCAGTGCCGTGTTTTTCTGGGTCTTGTAAATTTCGCCAACTCACTTACGATTATTGTTACAACAAGTGCAACAACACATCTTCTTAAGGAGACTCCTGTCTGGAGTCTCGGGAAACTTATATTCTGAGAAAGTACATTTGTGTGGAGAAACGTTATTGGATTGCTGTGTTTATCCACGATTTCATGGCAGGCATGGAAGCGTCTGATGGAGTAGTCTAACTACCTCACGATATCATCAATATTAGCAGCGTGGAACCATATTTACTAAGAGAAAACATTTAATGATCTTCGCCCAAAACATTATAATGATTATACGCTAAAAAACATCGAAACACAAAGCAATAATAAAGACCCTCCATTACTCTCTTCGATGCCTAACGACGAGGTAATAGGTCATTTCATCGAGTGGGAGTTGCTTTGGTAATTTACCAGGGTACGTAAAACTCGCGACTCCCAGCTCGAGGCTCTTAAAATTTAAAGATCCGGTTCGCGAGCTGCCTCGTGGGTCTCTTAATTTGCCAACCGGCTCCCGAGCTATGATACGAGGTTGTGGCTTGTGGCCGCGGCTCGTTTCTAAAAATTTTGCGAACCCCGAGCCAGCTCGCAGATCGTTTTTAATTGCGAGTCGCGAACTCGCTCGCCAAATTGAATAATATTTAATTTTGATAACAATATAAAAGAACAGGATTGACCAATGTGTGAAATCCGTTTTTTAAATTATTGCCATTTGTATGTGCATTGTGTGTACGATACATACCACCTTTTTGTCGATTACAACTCTGCTTTGGATACCCCCATACGGGAAAAACTGTACCAAGCTATGTCTGAACTTGGTATACCGGCAAAACTGATCCGCTTCTGTAGAATAACGCTGACTAACGACAAACCAGCAGTGAAAGTGGGGAAAGACCTCACTGAACCATTCTGTACCAAGCGAGAACTTAGACAAGGCGACATACTTTCCTACAATCTCTTCAACATCTTAATGGAGATAATAATGAGAAAGGCTGCAGTAAATACGAACAAGACCATTAACACGAAAATCCATATGTTGCTGGCGTATGCTGACGACATAGACATCATTGGGCGAAATTTGCGAGAGGTTACTGCAGTGTTTTCAAGAATCGAAAAGGAATCAGCGAAGGTGGGTCTTGCTGTTAATCAGGGCAAGACAAAATTGATGGTGTCAACGACTAGAGAAACCTCTCGACTTGGTCCGCACTTGAACGTTGACAACCGATTTAATTTCGAAGTGGTAGCAGAATTTGTCTACCTTGGATCCGCCGTGAACAAGGACAACAACGTCAGCCTGGAGATAGATAGAAGAATTGTGCTTGCAAATACATGCTATTTTATTCAGCAAGCAGTTTAGGTACAAAGCCCTCTCCCGACGGACAAAAGTTCAGCTATATCAGACTCTCATTTTACCTGTCTTGACATTTGGCTCCGAAACTTGGGTCATATCGCAAGCGGATGAAAAACACCTGGGAGTTTTCGAGAGAAAAATTCTCCGTAAAATATATGGTCCTGTTAGGGAAAACGGCGAGTACCGACGTCGCTGGAACGCAGAGCTATATAATCTCTATTCTGATGTGGACACAGCTAGACGAATCAAAGTGGGCCAATTGCGTTGGCTAGGCCATGTTATCAGAATGGATGAAGATGAGCCAGCGCGAAAGGTTTTCGATAACGTACCCGATGGAACCATGAAATCAAGGACGACCAAGACTCCGCTGGAAAGACCAGGCAGAAGAATCCCTCCGTATCCTTGGTGTTACCAAATGGCGAGAAAAGGCGAAGAATAGAGCCAGTTGGAAGAATATGTTGAAATTTTTTTAATTTGTTTGTTAAATTATTATGTATAAGACGTCTGACCTCGTGAGGTTGTAAAATAGTCAATAAAAGTAAAGTAAGGATTTGCAATGCAACCACTTCCACCCCCAGTTTTGTTGTTACATATGCCCATACCAGGGTTCGCACTGGCTCTCGAGCTCGGTGCTCGCGAGTTTTACGTACCCTGGCCCATACCAGAGGAACACACATTTCAACAAACACTATATGTACCAACAAAAATGGGGGGTGGAAGTGGTTGCATTTTGCACATCCACATGGCAATAATTTATGCATTTAAAAAACTAATTTTACACAATGATCACTCCTGTTCTGCGCTGCGAGCCGGCTCGAGGCTCGCAACATTTTTAAAAACGAGCCGAGGCTCGCGAGCTGGCTCACAAGCTCGCATGAAGGCTCGCGACCCAGCTCGCAAATTAAGAGAGCCGCGAGCCAGCTTGCAGCTCCTTATTTTTGAGATTGTGCGATGCGGATCGCGAGCTGTACGCTGGAGAGCCAATGCAAACCCTATAATTTACTCTTTGGTTGGCATAATACGAACAGAAATAAAAGGGAATGCGTAGTATCGTTCGATGCAAACAGCATAAAACATAATTTAGCTGTGATTAGTATCAATCAAACACTTTTAAAATTAGTTTGCTGCATGGTCTATAATCTGTATGTCTGCTTTGGTCTCTCAATCTACCCTAGTACCTTTTCGATCAGCTGTGCCATAGAAACCCCCTGATCGAACCATCTCTATGAACAGGCCTCATCTTACGGCGGTTGGAGAACAGTTCACAAAATCACATTTTTGCCATTACTCTTCTGCATATTTTGATTTGTTGTTGTATCCAATACGTTGCACCACAGAGCAATAGACAAAAGTCAATATCCCTCTCCTAACAATCTCTTGATGACGACGAGGTAGTAGGCCAGTTCATCGTGTTCGAGTTGTTATTATATTTTACTCTTTGGTTGGACATAAAACAAACAGATAGAAAAGGGTATGCGTACTTTCGTTCGATGCAACTAACATAAAATATAATTTAGCTGTCATTAGTATCAATCAAACACTATTTAAACTTAGTTTGTTTCTGGTTGTTTATCTATCGCTCTCTCGTATATTCCGTCTGTTTTCTATCATTTTTCTACTACACATTCGATCAGCTGTGTAATAGATACCCCACGGTTGCCCACAATCATTACATTATTCTATTTCTACGTTTCATTATTCTTAAATTTTCACGGTGATTTACTTTAAAGGGTCCATCAATAAATTAGTTTAAATTAGTTTTATTGAAATGAGATCCGAAAATAATCAGTTTGAAATTATATACATATACGTAAGCTACGATTTGTGCTTTACAACTGTTATAAATAAATAAATGGTTTCCCTTTACATCCCATGAAGGTATGGGGAAGAGCTTCTCACAACCTGTGAGCTGTGCGCGTTCTAGTTTTACACTCACTGATTGGGACCTACAGTTTTACCCCGATTCCGAACGGTATTTTGAGAAGCTTTTTCATGGCTAAATACTCGATAGTGTCGCCATCACTAAGCGAGGTGACCGTCGTCGAAAGTAATTTAAGGTGGTAAGTGTAGGGATCGAACCCACGTCCTCATGCACAAGAGCCGCGCACACTACCATTGCACCACCGACGGCCGACCTGTTGCTAACTTTTATTTAGCCAAGTTCCAAGTGTGAACTATAAATATGGAAATAATCGAATTATCGCACAATCCGTTTGTTGGCCTAACAACTTTTACTGTTAATAATGAATAGTTAAGTTCAGAGTACGATTTCTTACTGACGGATGTGAAGAACGCGAAGTACGTATAATAATGCTTGGGATTCTAGTATGAGAAAATTGCATTGTAAAAATGTGCATATCTCCTTAACATCTGGAGAGTTTAGTTGATTCTAGTCACTGAGTGATATTTCTTGGGGCGTGATTACACTGATCAAGTTTTTGAAAAATAAAAATTACACTAATTCGGGTTCTATGAATCGAACTGCATCATTAGTTTTTGGCCTATAATGACGGTTTCATACAGGTTTTTTTTTTAATTTCTTACTCAGAGCCTGCGATTTGGAGCACATTTTTTGACACAAATTTATACATTTGTCAACATTACTCGACGACGCCTCATTCGATTTGGTTTAAACAAATTTAGAAAAATTGATTATTATAATGCCTAATGTATTAAATGTACAATAAATTAATTCGTTGAAGCAACGAAAACTGAGTTGCTGCAGCAAAGTAAACACAAACGTTAAAAAAATGTTGTATACCCAGTTACGTTGCAGCAACCGAAAACTGGTTGTACCAATGAACATGTTGCATACCCGCGATGAAACGCTTTTATATCAGTTTGTATTCCTTTGTAATTCGGCCTATGTCTTTCTTTTCTATCGCAAGGTTTCAAATTATGGTTTTGTAAATTTAAAGGAAAATACCAAATCACAAAATGAAACCAATTTGTCATCATTCGGTCTTATTCATAAAAACTTATGAGAGTTTAGGAAGACGATTTATCATACAAAAATCGTCTCTCAAAACTCTCACAACGTTTTACGAACACCTCGCATTGTCTATTGCCTACGAACGAGTGAACATAACTGAATGAAGTCACTTATTTAGATGTCTGACAAAATACGCAACAACGCACTAAAAGGTGGAATGTGTATTCAAATGATTAAAATGTATTTAAATCAAATTAAATGTATTTTTACAAAATGGATTACATTGTTTATCAATTTCCTGTGTAACTAATTGCGAGTCATGTCTGAGGGAGTGACCAGAAATACTTATTAATAATTATAAACAAATTGAATATAAATTGAACATTTCAAAATGGCAATTCTACCAAACCCACCATACACGGAGAGAATAGATTCGTTGTCACAACTCAATTTACAGCCAACTAAAATTTGGCGATTTTAATCTGAAAAATAACACCCCCCCCCCAAAACATATTGCTGGATCCATGTACATGATTGCGAGCATTATTTTCGTGAATTGAAGATCTGCTGCTTTTTGTTTCTTTTTTTTTTCTTTTACGTTTCTGTTTTCAGCAATTTTCAACCAACAAAGCCACGTTTATATATTATAATATATATATATAAATACACGGTGGCGCAAAAGTAATCCTCCTATCAGAAAATGCTATAAATTTTGCGATTGGCCCCTAATGTCAGTTCTGTTTTGACATTTGTGTAGTAAACACATGCGAAATACACGTTAATAAACAATGTTACGCTACACTGCTCCAGAACGCGGCATATTGCTGACTATTTATTTGACCAATAATCGGTCGGTGACTTTGGCACAACGTGAATTTCGTCGCAGATTTCCTGGCCGTCCAACGCCTACTGGTGAAACACTGCGACGTTTAGCCGCTCGCCTCGAAGACACTGGCACAACACGAGATGCTGCCAGGCGTGGCAGACCCCGGAGTAGCCGTTCTGCAGAGAATATTGCTGCTGTAGCCGAGGATGTCATGGATGCGCCGTCGATGTCATGGAAGCGCCGTGAGCGCTACAGAGCAATGATCAAGGAGTTCTTTTTGCCGCAACTTGATGAATTGGGATTGGAAAACATGTGGTTCCAACAAGACGGTGCAACGGCACACACTGCACGTGCCACAACCGATATGCTGAAGGATGCATTTCCCGGGCGCCTAATCTCCCGTTTTGGCGATTTGCACTTGCCAGCAAGATCGCCTGATTTGACCGCTCCAGACTTCTTTTTGTGGGGCTTTTTGAAGTCGCGGGTTTATGTCAACAAGCCTCAGACTCTTGCAGCTCTTAAAGACAATATCCGTCAAGAATGTGAGGACGTATCGCCGGAAGTTTTGGCCAAAGTGATGGAAAATGCCATAAAAAGGGCTCAAATGACAATCAACTGTGGCGGCGGCCATTTACATGACATCATATTCTCGACTTGATGTAAAAAAAATTAAAAGACCAAATAAAAATAATCCACAAGAAGAATCAAAGTTTTTCATTTTTTTTTTAAATTACAGCCAAAAAACATCGGAAGTTTACTTTTGCGCCACCTTGTATATTTATTATAACATAGTAATCATTGTGTCCCAAACATGTTGTATTGAGTAGCAACCGCAGTGTGTTTGGACAGAAGTATTCTGTATTCGTAATCAGCTACAAACACGTTATATTTGCATCCAAACAACAACTAAAATATAAATTTTTTAGCGTGTAGTGGTGAACATTCCAGTTGTTGGATCAATAACAAATTTAAAAACTCATTCCGTTGTACCAAATAATGTATTGGAATGCACACACGCTGAATAATCTGTCTTTTTTTGTTGTTCGGATGCAAATATAAAGTGTGTTTGGAGCTTGCTGCAAATATATAAATATATATAATATATAGAAATATAAAAAACACAAGTAATTAATCCACGCTTGGCTTGCATGAACTTGATTTGTATATAAATACTTTGGTCGTGTTCCAACGTATAGTGATAACCAACGCATAGCTGAAACCTTCTGAAAACAAAAACGTGAGAGACAAGAAAGAAAGGAGAAGCAACAGTGCAGCAGATTCTCATTCCATAAAAATAAAACAAATAATGCATTCAATGCAAATAAATGTAATAAGGGATGTATTAAATCTATTAATTTGTTGTATTAATTATGTATAAATGTGGATTTATATTGATAAATTAATTATAATAAATAATACATATATATGTATTTATATTGAAATCGAAGAATAATTCGTTTCTAAATATTATTATATTTGTATATATTATATATACTCACACGTAAGTATATGGATGTTTCGGATGAAGAATGCATATGTTTCCACGTAAAAGCATATATGTTTGCCAGTAAGCATGATGCTGTTTGCATTTAAATGCAAGTAAGTTTGGGACTTGTAAGCATATGAATGTTTGAAGTGGGTTCCAAACATATACATGGTTCCTGCAGAATATGTTTGGGAAAATATGTTAGAGAGGCCGTTACTTTTCGGCGTGCAATTAATTACTTGAATTTGAGGGCTGTCACACCCATTTCTTGATGCCATATCCCATTGTCAAATTTTGTAGAAAAAGAAACTCAAAAAAAACAACATTTTTTATCAAAATTGAGTATTATATATTTATATAAACAAAATTATTATTATTTGTAACCAGGGTTCGTATTTCGTGGGTAATGGGTTACCCAAACGTGAAAACAATAAATTTTCACCTTCACAGGATGTTGATTTTAACCAATGGATATCTTCAGTACGGCATCACATTTTTAAAAAATCGCTAAAACTAAAATTGTTCAAATAAAAACTCGCTAAAACGCCATTATGTCCATATTTCGGAAACGGAGCGTTCAAAGATATAGAATACATTTTTTTGGGATTTCTAAGGGTTTTTCATAAAGAGTTTTTTTTAAAGCGCCAAAATAACAAAATCGCTATATCCAAAAATAGCTATAAATCCGAAACGGTGCGTCCTAACGCAAAAATAATAAATTTTTTACCTCTATGAGAGACTTTAACCAATGGATGCCTTTCATACGGCATCACTTTTTTAAAAAATCGCTAAAACCAAAAATTTTCGAATTAAAAATCGCTAAAACGTCATTATGTCAAAAATATCTAATTTTTTGGGGGTTCCTAAAGGTCTTCCATAAAGAGGTCCAATTCGCTTAGGCGACTTTTATTTATAAAATCGCCAAAATACCAAAATCACTATAATACAAAAACAGCTATAACTCGGACGCAAAAATGATAAATTTTTTGCCTTCTATAGAGGCTTCATTAATTGGATGTCTTTTATATGGTATTACTTTTTTTTAGAACTAAAATCGTTAAACTAAAATGCTGATTAAAATAAAAATGTAAAAAAATCGCTAAAATGCACATAGTACAGAGGTATGTATTTTTTTTTTAAATAAATGTTGCCGTAGACAAAAAAACCCTCTATTGAGGTAATAATTTATTATTTTTGCGATTCGACGCAACGTTTCCGCGTTATAGACATTTTTGTATTTTAGCGATTTTCTAATTTTAGCGATTTTATAAAAAATAATTATTTTATAAAAATAAACATAAAAAACCCCTTATATAAAAAACTCTTAGAATCCGCCAAAAATTATTTATTTGTTCGATCGGACGCTCCGTTTCGTAAATATTGGAATAAGAGCATTTTAGCGATTTTTGATTCAAAAAATTTTAGATTTAGCGATTTAAAGACAGAAAAGAGTAATCCCGTATTCAAGAGACTCCCTCCCGTATTCGAAGATAAGAAAGTTATTATTTTTGCGATTGGACGCAACGTTTCCGCGATATAGCCATTTTTTTATTTTAGCGATTTTCTCATTTTAGCGATTTTATAAAAACTAATTATTTTATAAAAATAAAAAATTATTAGAATCCGGTAAAAGTTATTTATTTGTCCGATTGGACGCTCCGTTTCCAAGATAATGGTATAAGGGCATTTTAGGGATTTTTGATTCAAAAAATTTTAGATTTAGCGATCTTCGGAGATAAAAAAGTTATTAGTTTTGGGATTGGACGCACCGTTTCCGACTTATAACAAATTTTTCTTACAGCGACTTTCTTATTTTGACGATTTTTTGAAAAAAAATTCTTCCATACGATTGGGCCACTTTATGAAAAACCTTTATGATGCGTTATTTGACTATCCGGTTCAGAGATATTGTCATAAGGCTGTTTTAGTGATTTTTGCTTCGAGAAATTTTATTTTTAGCGATTTGTTTTAAAAACAAGTGATGCCGTATTTAAGACATCCATAGGTTAAAGCCTCATATAGAGGTAACAAATTTATTATTTTTGCGATTGGACGCACCGTTTCCGAGTGATTTTAGCAATTTTTTATTTTGTCGAATTTTTTAAAATAAATTCTTCCATACTAGTTGGACCACTACGTACTAGTTGGACCACTTATAAACTATCAAAAATTAGTTATTTTCCGATTTAAAATAAATTCTTCCATACTAGTTGGACCACTACATACTAGTTGGACCACTTAAAAACTACCAAAAATTAGTTATTTTTCGATTGGACGCTCCGTTTCCGAGATACAGACATTTGTTCTAAATTGTTCATATCTTCGAGCAAACCCAATTACCCACCGCCGTGAGTAATCGGTAAAAGCCGCTTACCCATTCCCCATGTGTAATGGATAATCGTGCAGTGTAATTTCCCATCCTCGTGGGTAGCTACCCATTATTTTCCACATACTCTGTGGGTAATGGGTAAATGTTCATTACCCTTCACCCAAGGCGATGTGTATGGGTTACGCTTGGAGGGGTAAATTCCAAATCTGTTTGTAACCATAGACAAACCGTTATAATTGAAAAATATCATATGTATTTTTAAGTTAATTTGTGGCATCCACAATAATTGATCCTCCAGACAAGGGTTCACAATTTGTTGCATATATGTGTGAAGGCGTCAATAGTGGCGTCAGATTCAACGTTTATGTTGAAACGTCTCACTTCATCTCAATTTATGGTAATACCGGTAAAGTAAAAAATACATTCGGTTCAGAAGCTAGTGCGGTGATAAATCGTATATCAACTGGGCATATTCGTTTTGTCGGTAACGGAAAAATATACATGGCGTTTAATGACCTCCTTCTGATTTCGTGTAGAAAAATATATGTCAACCTTTGTTTTTGTCCAAATTCTAGGTTTATACAGCGTAAAATGTGAATATGTACACCTACCATTTTTTTCGGTGGATGATAACTACACGCTGAAAAATCTGTCTTTTTTTGTTGTTTGGATGCAAAAATATAAAGTGTGTTTGGAGCGTGTCGCAAATATAATATACGTGTGTACAAACACATTGTTTTTGCTATTCAATATTACATGTTTGCGACACAATGATTAATATGTTATAATATATGTGTTTGCGACGCACATATATTTATGTTTGGGATACAAATTCAGTTGTGTTTGTTGCACTGTTTATGCTCTCTCGAGAGCAAGAGAATAAAAGAGGGACAACGAGAGATTTTATCTTGTAAGTGCGTATCTGTATTATAGCATTATTCACTCAGTCAGTGAGTCATAAATATTCCTGAATTAGCGTGTGAATTGCAGATGAATTGTTTCTTAGTTTGCCTGATGTATTGCGTTTTAGTTTCACGAATTCAGTCGTCAATGATTCATCGGACCGAGGATATCACAAGCGTTTGATCGGCGAATAAAGAATAAGCGAAGGATCGGACAGTTAAATGGTTTGTGATGTTACTTTGGTTTTTGTGGATGTGTTTCGTATATATGTATGTATGCTACCACTGTGACAAACGATTTTGAAGAAAGGGCAACAACTTGAAGTCCTTTGTCTGTCTGCAACTTTACTGAGAAAATCTGAACGGCGGATCATTTGTGACATAAGTGATAAAAAACCAGAAGTAATTAATCCACGCTTGGCTTTCATGAACTTGATTTGCATGTAAATATCTTGGTTGTGTACCAACGCATAGTGATAATCAACGCATACCTGACAGCTTCTGAAGACAAAAACGTGAGAGACATCAAAGAAAGGAGAAGCAAAAGAGCAGGAGATTCTCATTTCGGGCAACAAAAACAAATAATGCATTCAGTGCAAGTAAACGTAAAATGGTGCATTTTAAATCTTTTAATTGTTTGTATTAATTATTTATAAATGTGGATTTATGTTGTTAAAATTTATTATAATAAATAATACATATATATTGAAATCGAAGAATAATTCGATTCTAAATATTATTATATTTATGAGGAAATTCGCATATGTTTCCACGTAAGTATATGTAGGTTTGGGGGAATCACGCGAATGCTTCCACGTAAGTGTATGGATGGTTGGGATGAAGAACGCATATGTTTCCACCTAAAATCATACATGTTTGTCAGTAAACACGATACAGTTTGCATTTAAATGCAAGTAAGTTTGGGACTTACAAACATATGAATGTTTAAAGTGTTTGGGGGAACACGCGAATGCCTCCACGTAAGTATATGGATGTTTGGGATGAAGCATGCATATGTTTCCATGTAAAAGTATACATGTTTGTCAGTAAACACGATACTGTTTGCATTTAAATACAAGTAAGTTTGGGACTTGCAAATATATGAATGTTTGGTGTGTGCTCCAAACATATACATGGTTCCTGCAGAATATGTTTGGGAAAATAAGTTAGAAAGGCCGTTATTTTTCAGCGTGTATACAGTTTATTGTTTTGTTACAAATTTGTTTCTAACTTTCTGTTTAAAATAATAGTGTTTCTGAAAAGTCGTCGTGTAACATTCAAATATAGTCTCTCTTTGTCGGCAATATCTAATACATAAATCTAATATATAAGCTTGTAACAAATGTTTTTGCAATAGAAACTAAACTATGATTGCAGTGACTAATATCTCAACACGAATTCTACTGTTGTACTGTTTATGACTTTTATCTTCCATTTCACATTAATGAGGTTTTCGAAATACTCGAATTAGTTAATACTACAACTTAATTTCTGTAGTAACAACTTCTATTAATGAGACATATTTTAAATTTTTCAATACCCGTGCGTGTTCTACATTCCACATTCACCGTAAGTGGAAATAATTGTACTGGTTAGAAAAAATCCAATTTTCCCGAAATATTTCCAGAGCCGTCATGTATCTTTGTCAATTCTCAAGATTATCAATTTGTAAAAGTGTCTGAACAAAGTGCACTCAATCTAGCGATGCTGTATCTACAAACAGAACTCAGCTTTTTGTGAAAGTGAAATACAGAACGTCGGTGGTGCAATGGTTAGTGTGCGCGCCTCTTGTACAGGAGATCTTGGGTTCGATCCCTGCTCCGACCACCTTAAAATTTCTTTCGACGACGGTCACCTCGCTTAGTGACGGCGACACTATCGAGTACTTAGCCATGAAAAAGCTTCTCAAAATACCGTTCGGAACCGGTGTAAAACTGTAGGTCCCAATCAGTGAATGTAAAACTTTAAAGCGCACAGCTCACTGGTTGTGTGAAAGCTCTCCCCAATTCCTTCGTGAGATGTAATGGGAAACCATTTATATATTTTTTAAATACAGAACACATCCGATCATCAACAAATAATTCTGACATATGACAATTATGAATTGTAATCAAAATATTGATTTTATAATGGAATTTCCTATGACTGAATTGATTTCCAACTAATCTTTTCCCCATGTGTACAAATGCTAGGGTGGAACATTTTCAAGATAACTTTTTATCACTTCACCATCCCCTAGACTCCAAAATGCAACACTGCTGAAGTATGAGCACAAGATTTCTGCGAAAGCATTCAAGCTCAGTTAAATGCAATATTTCATGTATCTGGTCACCCCAGTCGCATATTTTGTAAAAATAAAACAAAAATATTTTTTAACAAAACTAAAAATAAAACTTATATCTAGCAGCGACACAGACACATTGTATGATGCATGAGTATGCGGCATGAGTTGTTTTCTTCTATCGAATGGTCGGATGTACTTGATGTTCAATTTGTATTTGGTAAATGGCAATGTCGCATACTCAAAATAGAAACGCGTCTGCTCGTCTCCTGATCCGCCGTCGTCTCTACGACAGCGAAGCGACACCGTAAAATGCGAAATAAAATTGAGGCAAAATGCTGACAAAAAATAGAAATGAGAACGGAATCGAGAACATTGAATATATGTATGTATTTTTCTATATATCCAATTGAGCAAAAAATAGTGTGACCCTGACACAATTTCGTATTCGGTTAATTGCAAATAATAAAAAAAAACCCACAGAAAAGCCTCTTCTCAATGTTGTATCGTAGATGGGACAAGCGACGAAATAGTGAATTAACACTTCAGCCCCGCGCTACGGCAGTTGATTGTTGAAGTATAAAAGAAGAATTGTTTATGCAAATTAAGGCAAACGGTTTTGTAGCATAGAATGTGTAGCATAAGTTTGTCGTAAATTTGGTGACACCTGTCAAAATCTATCAAAGTTACCTAAAAGTTTTGGGGTAATACGATATTCGTACTCAGGAAATAGGGGATCTTCTTTGCAGAAACAGACGCCCTTGTCAAATAATTTCCAATAATTTTGAGTGGTTGCTATTTCAAAATTAGTCATTACCTGCTAGACAATAACGAATATCAGATTATTAAATTGCCCAACTGATTAGATTGAGGGTGACTTGAAATCCATATCTCCCCAAGCACTCAACTCAATCATTTGCTCATGCTTTTCCATCGACGTTGTTAACTTTTGCACGTGAGTTGGATTTATGCTTGTCATTTATGACTCTTCTGGTTGCGTGCCAGCCCACACAATCCACTCGAACTAGCGAAGTGTGAGTATACGTTTACGACCTCTGCCTTATTTACGCTAATTTTATAACGTGTCATAATATTTTATAGCCTTGACACAATAAATGTAGTCATAATTAGTGTGAGTCTATAAGGAAGAAAAAGCTCATAAAATTCAAATTAAGACAAGAATTAATAAAAATATATTTTGTTTTTGTTTGACTCAGACCAAAGTGTAAAAATGTAGATTGTGAAAAGTATAAAAGTATCTGGTGTCCCCCACACGTTTATTCTCATGCCTCTCGATAAGAACCACAATTATATATCTCAACTTTGGAATTGGCCTTGAATCTGGAGGCTCACGCACTGAAATGCCTCATGTACGCGTATGCGATTATTCTAATTGTCAACCAACCTAGTAATACAGCAAAGTACGATTAGCAAACCAGCAAGATACGAGGGTTGCCACTTAAGTTCTGGGATATGGCAATACCGGTGTTATTTTTAACACCATTTTATATACGAGTGGTATTTCCGCTATTTACAGAGACTTTCACGCTTAAAAAGCAATTATAACGTATTTGTAGCTTGTCGCAAATATAGTATACTTGTGTCCAAACAGATTATGTTTGCCATTCAGTATTAAATGTTTGAGACATAATGATTAATAGGTTAAAATATATGTTTTGTGACCCAAATGTTGCCTTGTTGGTTGAAAACTGCTGAAAACCAACACATGACATTCAACAAAGACACAAAAAGCAGCACATCATCAATTTATGAAAATAATGCTTCCAAAGTTGTATATGGTTCCTGCAATATGTTGCAGGGGACATATTTTTCAGCGTGTGGAAATTGCATCTCGAAAAATAGATAGATTTCGTGCGATGATTTTGTATAAATTTCGAAGTGGATTAACTCAATCACCGTCACTGACCACCATACATTTCCTTCGACAACGGCCAACTCGCTTAGTAATGCCGACACTATCGAGTACTTAGCCAAGCTTCTGAAAATACCATTCGGAAGCGGTGTAAAACTGTAGGTCCCGATCAGTGAGTGAAAAATTAGAAAGCGTGCAGCTCACAGATTGCGAGAAGCTCTCTCCAATCTTTTCATGGGATGGAATGGGAAACGGTGTTTTTTACTGTGGTAGACAACTTTATTTCTGACTGAAGAAATAAAAAAATCCATATCTCGAAAACGGAGATTCAAATTAAGAAATTATCCAATTTTTTTAAATCTCTGAAACTAAACATCTCTCGGAACAAATATCGCTAAAACGCTTAAATATATAAGTATATATCTCGAAAACGGAGCTTCCAATCGAAAATTGTAGAAATTGTTGTGGGTTCCTAAAGTGGTCCAATTGACACGAAACAAGGGAAGTCTCTGAAACAAAAATGTGTCTATAACTCGGAAAATTAACCCATTTTTGACTTCAACTCGAAGCTTAATACAGGATTCGCACTGGCATCGATTTTCTTGATTTTAAGCACAAATCAAGAAAAATTGCTTGATTTCCCATACTTTTTAACAGACGACCAATCGGGAAGTTTTCTTATTTCTCTGAGAATCAGAAAAAAATGCTTGATTTGCTTTATGCAACGCTGTTTTATCTCACACTACGGACGATTAGAACGCTTGGTTGCAACCATTTCAATCACGGTGCATTTACGTGGTGGTATCACTAGAATAGCCGACATATTTATTTTTCTAGTTTCTTAGGCATTTCTTGTTTCTCAAACATATATTTTTATACTTTTTTGTTTACTTTTATTCTTAGAATACATTTGTGCTGAATTTGATTGTCCAAAAATACCAGAGAAAGCAAAATACCTATTGTTGTAGGCTTGGTGTGTTTGTTATCGTAGTAACACTACCGCATCAATGCCCCTTGACTTTCAATCAAATCAGGAAAAAAACCAATGCGAACCCTTCAGATTTTGTTAGTACATTTGGTACGAAATCAGGAAAATATTTTCCAGTCCGAATGGGCTATAAGTGAGCGATATCGTTAATATGGCACCTTTTAAAAAATGCTAAAACTAAAAATCGTTCGCATCAAAACTTGCCAAAACGTCAATATACTTATATCTGGGAAACGAAGCTTTCAATTGATAAAATAGCCAATATTTGCGGATTCCGAAAACTTTTGAAATGAGTGGTCTTCATTTCCAAAATATGACGGATTTAGTAATTTTTGTTTTGAGTGGACATATTAAAGCCTCCCTTGGACTATTAAAAATTCGATTATTTTTAAGATTGGACGCACCGCACCGTTTGCGAGTTATACGCCTACTTTTATTTCCTCCATTTTCTAATTTTCGAAATTTTTGTAAAACACATTCATCGATATAAATTAGACAGACCTTATTCAAAATTTTTAGAAATTGTTCGATTGGAAGCTTGTTTTCGAAATATAGATATATGAGCGTTTTAGCGATTTTCCGCCACAGCGATTTTTAGTTTTAGCAATTTCAAAATAGATACGCGGTATTAAACACATCGCTTGGCAGTTAACAAATTTGACTATTTTCGCGATTACATGCCACGTTTCCGTCTTATACGCATATTTTTAATTGGAAATGGGCGCCATACTTTAGACTTATACCAATATATTATTTTCCCATGTTGGAAAATTGTTGAAAAAATAATGCGTGTGAATTGGGCGACTTTGTCAAAACCCCTAAGTAAATTCCATTATATCTTATGAATGATGTTCATTTATTTTTTTAAAAGATGTTCATAATTTCAAGCAAAAATAGGTTTGGGTTGCCCCGGGTAACTCTTACTGCTTACACATTCCCCAGGTGTATTGTTCAAACCCCCACCTAAACGCGCACACATTTGGGACGCACAGTGCAAACAACACAGTTCATTACTCTCTAATTTATGACATGAAAATCAATGCATTAAATCATATTAAATCGGTAACAGTTAAATCAGTCGTCAAAAGAGACATGTATAGTTGCATGGTGTGAAACAAAGGGCATTTCGGAGTAAAACGAGGAACTGATGAGCTATTGAACTACTGAACTAAGAGAACGGAAAGTACTGAAGTTGTTCCCATAGTTCACCATAGAGACTAGTTCAACTTTACTTGTTCGTTAGCGAACTATACAACTATAGTATTCATCCGTCGCTCCAAGACGATTTTTTTTTATTTATTTCTTTCTCTTCGTATACATAACCGGGCCATTAGGCCTTATATGGTTACAAAATTTCGAAGATTTCTCGGATGTCATCGTAAATCAACTGATATGCCTAAAATAAATTGATGCCTAGTGGGAACAAATATTTCAAAATCGTCATATGGACATGTGTTTAAATTTTTTTCGATTTTCAGTATCCGAAAAATCCAATATCTGTAATCCGAAAAAATTTCAACTTGGACGCATTACGAACAATGTCTATAAAATATGTTTAAAAACCATAGAATGAAAAAAAAAAATTTTTTTTAGTTTCTTAAAAATCGAAAAATGTCAACTTTAGAATATTTTCTAAACTATAACCGATTATCCGAATTTTAATTTATATCCCCGAATAATCCTTGAATCGTTGCCTACAATTGATTTTTTACAGAACTTAAAAATGTTTACTAGATCAAAAGTTATTTAATTGTGGCCGATGGAAATCAATTCTGAACCACTGTGCAGCGTACATAATTAAAATTTCAGTGGGTTTTGCGGTCTATGGCTAGTGTGCGCGTCGGTGGTGGTGGTGCAATAGCTATTGTGCGCGGCTCAGACCACCTTACATTTCTTTCTACGACGGTCATCTCGCTTAGTGAAGGCGACACTATCGAGTACTTAGCCATGAAAATGCTTCTCAAAATACCGTTCGGAACCGGTGTAAAACTGTAGCTCCCAATCAGTGAGTATAAAACTAAAAAGCGCACATCTCACTGATTGTGAGAAGCTCTCCCCAATCCCTTCATGGGATGTTAAGGGACACCATTTTTTTTTTGCGGTCTAGACGTCGAAACGATCGCCCAGCGAATGTAAGTTCGAATCCCACCCGCGACATTTAATTTTTTTCAATAACCCCACGCTGAAAGATCTGTCGTTTTCTGTTGTTTGGAATGTGTGTTTGGAACTAGTCGCAAATATAATATACTTGTCTGCAAACATATGGTGTTTGCTATTCAATATTAAATGTTTAAGATACAATGATTAATATGTGAGGTAATATATGTGTTTTTGACCCAAATATATATGTGCACTGTTTATGCTCCCTCGAGTGCAAGAAAATATAAGAGGGACAACGAGAGAGTCTATCTTGTAAGTGTGTGTCGGTATTTTTGCATTATTCTCGCAGTCAGTGAGTCATAAATATTCCTGAATGCACGTGTAAATTGCAGAGATATCAGTGAAAAAAGAATAAACTAAGGCTCGGACGGTTAAATGGTTTGTGCTATTGATTTGGTGTTTATGTGTTTCGTATATATGGTTGTGTGCTGCCAAAGTAAAGAAACTAGAAAGGGCCACAACGTAAAGCACTTTGTCTGTCCGGGCCTTTACTGAGGAAATCGGAACGGCTGACCATTTGTGAAATATAATAAAACTACACAAGTAATAAATTCACGAGGTTGAATTTTATGTTTCGGGATTTGGCAACCCCGGTGTTGCAATCTGGCAACTGATAGCTTTATCGTAAAGTTAGACATTTTTGAGGTTATGCGTACTCAGAACGTTTTGACATACGAGCGCTATTTTTGTTGTTTACAGTAACTTAAAATATTCATCTCGGCCCAAAAATGGAATTAAATCGTGAATAATTTCGTGCGAATATACGTGGATTAACTCAGCATCACTACATGGATGAACTTAATTAAATTTTTGGCGATGAAGCTCCATCAAGGACCAATGTTTATCGATGGTATCGTGAATTCAATCGTGGTCGTAGTTCACTCCAAGACGAATTTCGTGAAGGTCATCCAAAATCAGCTGTTGTTCCGAAAACCATTGATGCTGTGCGCGAACTGATTTTGCAAGAGACAACCTTAGGCATTACTGGGACCAGCACACATTCAATATTGCATAAGCATTTGACTGTCAAAAAAATTTGTTCGCGTTGGATCCCACACAGTTTGTCAATAGCTCAAAAAAAGACTCGTGTCGATTGGTCGAAAGAAATGCTCCAAAAATACGATAGCGGTGCTTCGAAACACGTCTATGACATCGTGACAGGTGATGAATCCTGGATTTACGCGTATGAGCCCGAAACTAAACAGCAGTCAACTGTATGGGTGTTTCAATATTAGCCAAATCCAACAAAAGCACTTCCAAGCAAATGGTCGCCTGTTTTTTCGGAAAACCCGGACATGTCGCAACCGTACCACTAGAACAACGCAGAACAGTGAAATCTGAGTGGTACACAACCATTTGTTTGACAGTTGTCTTCCAAGAAATAAGGAAAACCAACCGCCGATGACGGATCACTCTTCACCACGACAATGCGAGCTCTAACACATCGGCTGAAAAACTGCATTTTTGAGCACCCAAAACATCGATTTGATGGGTCATCCGCCGTATAGTCCTGACTTGGCACCCAATGACTTCTTTTTATTCCCGTACGTAAAAAAACAAACTAAGAGATCAACGTTTCCCGACACCTGAAGAAGCGGTTGCTGCATTCAGAATGCATGTTTTGGAGATACCTTAATCAGAGTGGCAAAAGTGTTTCGACAATTGGTTCAAACGCATGCAAAAGTGTATAGAAAATCTTCATGGGGAATATTTTGAAAAACAATAAAGTGATTTTCGGTGATTAATATTAGTTTTTGTTCTCTAATCCCGAAACATAGAATTCAACCCGTATTGTTTGTGTACCCAGGCATAGTTGAAACCTTCTGAAAACAAAAACGTGAGAAACACCAAAGAAAGGAGAAGCAAAAGAGCAGAAGATTCTCATTTCATGAAGAAAAATACAAATAATGCATTCAATGCAAGTAACTGTAAAAAAGGGAAGTTTGAAATCTTTTAATTTTTTCTATTAATTATTTATAAAAATAAATAAAAAATGGTTTCCCATTATATCCCATGAAGGGACCGGGGAGAACTTCTCACAATCACTGAGCTGTGCGCTTTCCAGTTTTCACTCACTGATTGGGACCTACAGTTTTACACCGATTCCGAACGGTATTTTGAGAAGCTTTTTCATGGCTATATACTCGATAGTGTCGCCGTCACTATGCGAGGTGACCGCCGCCGAAAGAAATTTGAAGGTGGTCAGAGCAGGGTTCGAACCCAGGATCTCATGTACAAGAGCCGTGGATTTATATTGATACAATTAATTACAATAAATAATACAAAGATATTGAATTAAAAAAATAATTTATTTCGAAATATTATGTTTGGGAGGAAATACGCACATGTTGCCACGTAAGATTTTGGTTGTATGGGGGGGGGGGGACACGCGAATACTTCCTCGAAAGTATATGGATATTAGGGATGAAGGACGCCTATATGCTCACCTAAAAGCAAACATGTTTGCCAGTAAACATGCTACTGTTTCATTTTAAATACAAGTGTGTTTGGGACTTGCAAACATATTAATGTTTGAAGTGGTTAAAAACATATACATGGTTGGTGCAGAATATGTTTTGGAGAATATGTTACAGAGGCCGTTTTTTTCAGCGTGCGGAGAAAACATGATCTCGTACCCTTAATGGGAATTACATCTTTAAAAATAACTCGGATCTAAGACAACTACACTTAAAATTTTGGAAATTATCCACAACATCAGATTTTGGGTGTCTAATTAATGATTTGTCATTTAGTATTTTGCGGAAATTGTATGAAGTTTAACAAATGATCAAATATATGGGAAAATAAATTCGGTTTTAGGAAAAATTACCTTGGATATATTTTACTCATATAAAGTCAAAAAAGTGTAAGCAAAGTCCAGTAAAAAAATATAATTAAGTTTGAAAATGATAAAGCTGTTTCGACTATTTAACAAAATGTTTGCCAGGAAAAAGACTTGTGTAGAAAATCGAAGATCACCACCTTCGTAGTATCAAGGAAATCATTTTAACCGGAAATTCGAAAATTCGTTTAGAAATAAAAACCGGTTTGCCATTTTCGTATTTTGAATACTCAATGACTTCCTTTTATTCACCCAAATTCAAAATACATTGCGAGGTCGCAGTATAAAAATTGATTCGAAAACTGCTTCGAACACATGCAATATTGTATTAGTTTTCATGGACAATATTTTGAAATATAATAAAGCCAGTTTTGTATTTGTTTATCTCAAAACATAAAAGGCCACCCACCCTCGCACTATGTTGATATGTATGCATTGGACATAGAAATATACAATAGACTTTTGGAGTGGATACAATCAAATTTAATTGACAATAACTTAAATCAAAGACGAATGGAGAGTGAGTTGCTGCACTCAAACAATAAAGTTTGCTGTTAACAGCGAACAAGGTTTGCTATTAATTAGCTGTTAAATTGTCTTATATTACATCCACATCACTTGTCTGATATTACATCCATGTTTTTGCGTAACCAACAAACCATTTGCAGTGTTGAGAAGATACCGGACACAATGTCTGCTAATAAATCAAATGCTTTCCGCAGTATTTTCTGCTGTGTTTACTAACATATATTTTTCAAAAATCAAGAAAAATCAATTAAAAGTTTAACTGTTGTGATATTTGATGCCAGGATCCTAACAGTTCCCATTTTCTAGTCAGACATGCTGCCGCCGTGCTAACGTGCAGCTAAAATTTCACTAAAACACTACAACAAAATAGTGGGTGATTTATTGAGAGACGCTTTCCAGTAGCTATTTATTTTATGACAGATCAAATTGTCAGTGTATTTTAGGTTAGTACTGTTTAACATTTCATCATGGAAAGACTTAACCCATCATAGCGTCTACAAATTATTCAGTAGTATTACGAAAATTACTGTTGTGCGATGAATATGATTCGAGTGCCCGGAGCAACTTACGGTCCACATAATCGCAGAATTCGATATATCAGTGAAAGATTTCAAACCCTATTTTCATTATCGGATAATACGTGACCAAATAAACTACATCCAGAAGGAAATGTATCGTAGGTAGCTGGCAGTGCACACAATGTCAGTGATGAATCGATTCAGCGGCATTCTGAACAGCTTGGCTTATAACGTCCAACAATTTGTCGTATTGTATGTAAGGATCTTGGTTTAGAAACATACAAAATGTTCCACTCCTACAAGAATTCAAGCCGGACGATCTTCCAAATCGTCACCGATTAAGTATTTGGGCTTTTGAAAAGCTTTTAGAAGATCCACTGATTTCGACCAATGTTTTGTAAAGCGACAAGAACCATTTTTGGCTTAATGATTACAAAATTGTCTGATTTGACCTAAAGAGCAACTCGGAGATGGTCAAGGACTGCCATCACCACCAGATGAAACACCTGATTGGTGTCGGACGGTGTTTAGTTATCGGTCATCGGCCAACATTTCTTCAAAAATCTGGCTGTGAATGGCGCCCATTACCGCGCCATGCTTACGGATTGTAAGCTGCCTGAAATTGAAAACAGGGATCTTTACATTGAAACCCGTGACATTGATTAAAACTCATGATATTGATTCCAACAAGAGGGCGCTACTTAACAAACCGTCAGTGAAGCCATGGCGGTATTGCGATAACAACTTGGTAACAGTTAATTTCACGCTTCGGACAGATGAATTGGTAGCCTATATCATGGCATATCACACCTTTAGAATTTTTACTTTAAGGCTACATAAAGTACAAATCGCACGTGGGCTACGATTTAGACTATTGGTGTCACTCAAAACTCGAAGTACTCGAACGCTTCAACGAAAATTGGAACATTGGAATGACCCATATTAGTCACAGTTTCGGTCAAGATTTAATAACATTTCCAATAAAGACATAACAATATTGAATGTAAATAAAACCCAGAATAATGGACATATCAGGTTGAAATTTCTTCTAACTGTAGCACACATGTTGGGCTGGGTGTGCCTCCCGCCACCCTTATATAGGCAATGGAAATACACAAGAAAAGTAAACGAACAAACCACCTAAGATTTGACGACACTCGCATACGCTATAGTGACCACGATTTAAGGATATGTAATGTAATGTAAGGATATGTAAGAACACTTTAAAGGACGGGTGTCGCTTTCCAGCTGGCGGATGTGCTCTAAAAATACCAAGCTGACATCACAGCTATCCAGGAATTTCGATGGACAGGATTTGGTTGCACCAGAAAGAAAAACTGCGAAATTTATTACAGCTGCCATGAGCGCAAGCACGAAATCGGGTGCGGATTTATAGTTAGCAAGAGACTGCGACACCTAGTTTCAGGTTGAACCCAGTGAGCGAACGCATAGCCCCAATTCTCATCAAAGCGGCATATTTCAACATCTCGTTAATTTGTGTGCACGCGCCGACAGAGAATAAAAGCGATGAGGTTAAAGAATCATTTGATGAGCAACAACACAATGGTGTCCCATAACATCCCATGAAGGGATTGAGGAGAGCTTCTCACAATGACTGAGATGTGCCCTTTCAAGTTGTACACTCATTGATTCAGACCTACAGCCAGTTCCGAGCGGCATTTGAAGAAGCCTTTCATGGCTAAGCACTCGATAGTGTCGCCATCACTAAGCGAGGTGACCATCGTCGAAATAAACGTAAGGTGGTCTGACTAGGAATCGAACCCAAGTTCTCAAGTACAAGAGCCGCGAACACTAACCACAGCATCACGGACGGACATGAGCATCTCGAGAAAATATATGAACGCTGCCATGACCACGACATAAAGAATGATCTAGGCGAGTTTAATACCAAATATGGAAAGGAAAGTATCTTTCGACCAACCATCGATAATCGTAGTCTACATGATACCAATTCCGATAATGGAATAGGACTGATAAACTTCGCCGCTGCAAAGAACACGGTAATTACTAGCACACAAGAAGTATAAGGATATACATATGGCGATATACATCTCCCTTTCTGTGGCTATCAAAACCCGCATAACGATAATCCATGGTATGACGAAGAATATCTCATTGCAGCTGATGAAAAAGATGCTGCACGTATGGCAACGAAACGTTCATTTAAAACGCGTACTACGAATGAGCAGTAAAAGAGGCTGAGGAAAACCAAATATTTAGGGAGGAAAAAGTGTGCGTGAGAGTAGAGAGAGAGTGAAAAGACCGAAGAGTGCAAGACGAACAATGAATCCCGGAAATTTTTCCAGAGAGTAAGAATATCGAATAACGGGCCGAATAATGGGATGCCCTCCTTCAAGGACGAGAAGGGGAATCTGGTGACAGATAAGCACTATGTGCTTAAAATGTGGAGAGACCAATTTTCAGCACTACTCCACTTGGATTCTTTCACTGAAGATCAGGAGGTAATGATTGCGGAAGACAATGTAGATTCGAACCCTCCCCCCAGCTCAGGCGCCGAAGGACTGCTAGCTCACATTGGGGCCGTCGATGGTGCAATGGTTAGTGTACGCGCCTCTTGTTCATGCGATCCTGGGTTCGAACCCTGCTCTGGCCACCTTAAAAAATTTCTTTCGGCGGCGGTCACCTGGCATAGTGACGGCGATTTGGTTTTTCAAAATAAAATTGATATTTTTTCAAATTTCAATTGGAAATGCTGTAGTTCGCTTCCCCTTTTCCAGCAGGCTGTTGTGATTAACATTATTTATTTTTTTTGGGATGAAGATTTCATCTCTCTTCAATAACAAGCAACACTGAACACATGATCCTGTCTATACAACTGGCTTCGATTGGTCTTTGAACGTATTAAACCCCTTTCCTACTTCAGAAATAACAAGTGGAAGGAAATCGTAAATATGACGATATAAAATAATAACCGACTATAAACACATTATTCAGATTGCTGGCGGATCGATGACAAGGGGAGCCGGCGACGAACAGCAAAAGCATCCATGACAGCAATAAGTGTAATGAAACCTCAAAGAGTAATTCAATCAAAATGCAGTTTTAATAGGAAAACGAATAACAATAACAATAGAAATACAAACAAAGAAACAAAAATACTGAAAATGAACAACACAACAACACAACAACAGCACCAAGCTCCATATAATTCCATAACATAATAATAATCAACATCCAAGTCAATTCAACCAAAGGAGAACCGGTGGAATCGAACAACAACTGACATTTTATAAGCAACCTCGATAGCAACATAAATGTTGCTGCCTGCCACACACACCAATTGATTGCCGACCGACGGACCCCTCGCACACAATTTGTGGAGAACATAAAAACACACATGCCCAACAATCGCAGTGGTCAGGAGGAACATGAGCAGGGGAGACACAAGAAATCAACGTGCACATTTTACTACAAACAACTGAAATGGACTGAACTGAATCATGACCCATTAACCCACTTTTTCATATAAATGTTATAGTATATAACTATAGCAGCAGCAGCAACAATAACATCGACATGAAACGCGTTGCCTGACCGTTCATGGGATTGTGCATTCGATTCCATTCATCCACTATACAGCTGCACAAGTGCCACTTTTGACGCACACACAGCCGCAGAAACAGCGGCCGGCCCATAGGCCTCGCCGGTGCGTAATCATATAGCACTCAATGCAGGGACCAGCAGCAGCAACACCAACAACGGCAACAACAATTTATCAGATACCCGTACAATACGACTCGTTTGGATGCTGCACCTTATACAAATTGTGGTCGACCTAATGAAAGAAACGTTCGCACAAAGAAACGTTCGCACAGCCAGATACGAGATTTAATCGAGAGATACGCAATCTTTCTTTTAGTTACGCGAACAGTGACGAAAGAACGTAAATAAAGAGTTGGTAAAGTTGGTTTAAGACAACTATTAAGGAATACCAAAGTCGCCCTCTATACTGCCCTCCCAAGAAATTTCTACTCCCTTTGGCTGGAACAGGTAACTAACAATACCCTATAAAAAAACAAAAATGGTATTCCATGACATCCCATGCAGGGATAAAATGGCTTTAAGAGGCTCCTCATTCAATGTGATCGAAAACTTAGCGTAGCAAGGGATAAAAAACACGTCTAATGTTCAGATGGATCCAATGTTGAAAATGGATCCAATGGATGAAAAACAAGGGTGAGTAAAAGTAAAATATTTACAAGTAGAAAAAAAGTAGATCAGATCGGGAGTTCACCATGTTTCTAACAACCCGTAGCAACGTAGCAAGATTAGTTGCAAGATATTGCAACCGCATCAGCCAAATATACAGGGTGGTCCAAATGCAAGTGTCTTTTTAAAATCGTAATACAACCAAGTAAACTCTTTGGGCATATTATGGATTTATTGAAATATAAAATATTCCCATTAGTTATGGAAAACGATTTCATGCATGTGGTTGCCGTGGCTGACTTTACAGTAGCTCATCCTACCAATCCAATTTTAAAGGACTTATTGACTTGTTTTTGGATCTATATCACGATATTAGCCTTAATGGTCTGGCTCGTTTCTGGATTACTCGCATAGCATCGGTAGTTGACGATAACCCACAAGAAAATGTCTAATTGCAGTTCCGAGGCGGCCTGCTGTACCATTGCCAAGACGGCTAATTAGTACGCAAAAGATCGATTGTTTGATGAGCTGCCTGATATTGTGCGCCACCCTGTTGAAACCAAAGAGATCATCCAAATGCATATCCTCCAATTCAGCCCATAAAAAGCCTGTAATCATGGCTCTGTAGCGCTCGCCATAGACTGAAATGGCGTTTCTAGCAGCATTTTCGCAAATTCAAATATAGAAATGATGTCACCACTTAAAAATCCGCACCAAACTGTCACTCTCAGTGGATGCGTTGGCTCTCAACAATGACGTGCAGGTTTTACGATTCCCAGATGCGGCAATGTTCTTTGTTGCCAAAGTCGCCGCGGTGAAAATGCGCCGATTGGAATTTGCGATATTTCCCAAAGTTGTAAGCATAAAGGGACTCATTTGGGACTGCTGGGGCAAAATACTGACTGATAGTAAATATTTCGAATAGGAAAAAATGTATCAGTGTCAAAATAGCATAAAAGAGAAAGATACCTGTATCTCGTTTCTGTAGTTCTCGAATCGAAAAAGCGTTCACATGAAACATGTGAATTGAAACAAAATCACTACGAATCGGTACAAAAAATCGCTTCTGACATGTGACTGTTTCTACAACATTTGCTTTGCGAAAACTTTCTGTCACTTTCTGTTTTCTTTACGTTTATTCATAGACTAATATAGGTATAGATACATTTATTCTCTCATCTGACGTTTCATTTCACACTCGTCGTCGTCGGTTTTTGGCAATGAGAGAAATTAAATTTAAACTTAACTTACACCAGGTGGAGTTACAAAATATGTTCACTTAACTTTTTCATGTCGTTTTGGTGTAAAACTGAAAAATTTAAATGTATTTTGCACTTTTTTGTTGACTTTTATCGTTGGTATACATTTGTATTGTATTTAACACAACTATTTTGCCACAAAAACACGAAATTCGGTGATTGTTCCTTTGTTGGACGTTGGTTACTATTGCCTCTATCTGGTATCATTGAACCCATGTTTTCCACCATCCAATGTTTACTTTCCACCGTACCTATGACGTTTAATTTATTGAGAGAATAAATGTATCTATACCTATATTAGTCTATGCGTTTATTGGAAAAATGAGAGAAACCTCGTTTCTAAAAAGTAGTGAGTCGACAAATTTCAAATCTTAAACGTCAAAACTACTCAATAAAAATTTCAAATCTTAAACGTCAAAAGTACTCAATAACAAGTAAAAGTGTTAAATTCGGCTGTGCCGAATCTTTGATACCCTCCACCTTAGTGTTAACCAGCAAAATATTAAATTATAAAAAGGACCTTTTTTAAGAAAATGTACTTTTTAATAAAAAATAAAAATAAGTTACTTGTTCACAAATGCAATTACTTGTTCACAAATGCAGGATGCTCACAAATGCTCACAATGCTCACATTGAAAATGTACTTAAGAAACTGTACTTTGAAATGTACTTTGAAATGTACTTTGAAATGTGCTTAATGTACTTAATGTACTTTGAAATGTACTTTGAAATGTACTTAAGAAATGTACTTAAGAAATGTACATTTTTTAAGTACTTAAGAAGAAATGTACTTAAGAAGAAATGCATTTAAGAAATGTACTTAAGAATAAATGTACTTAAGAAATGTACTTAAGAAAGAAATGTACTTAAGAAATATACTTAAGAAATGTACTTAATGAAATGTACTTAAGAAATGTACTTTGAAATTTACTTAATGTACTTTGAAATGTACTTAAGAAATGTACTTTCTTTTAAGAATATTTACTTTTTTAAAAAAAAATAAAAATAAGTTACTTGTTCACAAATGCAATTACTTGTTCACAAATGCTCACAATGCTCACAATGCTCAAATGCTCACATTGAAAATGTACTTAAGAACATGTACTTTGAAATGTACTTTGAAATGTACTTTGAAATGATCTTAATGTACTTAATGTACTTTGAAATGTACTTTCAAACATACTTAAGAAATGTACTTAAAAAATGTACATTTCTTAAGTACTTAAGAAGAAATGTACTTACGAAATGTAGTTAAAAAGACATGTACTTAAGAAATGTACTTAAGAAAGAAATGTACTTAAGAAATGTACTTAAGAAATGTACTTAAGAAATGTACTTAAGAAATGTACTTAATGAAATGTACTTAAGAAATGTACTTAATGTACTTTGAAATGTACTTTGAAATGTACTCAAGAAATGGACTTTTTTTTAAGAAAATGTACTTTTTTAAAAACAATAAAAATAAGTTACTTGTTCACAAGTAAAATAAAAAAGCATTTTTTAAAAATAAAACAGCATTTTTTGAAGAACTGTTAAAAAAAACAAGCTGGGACGAGAGTTCCAAGAACCCTCAGAGTCCAACACGCAACCCTTTACTCACCAGGCCACAGCGGCCTCAAATGAAGTGTAACAAAATTCATATAAATGTATGAACACATGAAAGTAAATCTAAACATTCTTAAGTACTTACCTATTATAAAGAACAACAAAGATTTTCAACATGGAAATTCACCACACGGCAAAAGGAGTAGTTTAGTATAAAACTACAAAAATTAATGTGAAAATTTTATGAGTTTTTTTACGTTTCCAATCATAAAATTTTTTCTAATGGACCAATTTCGCTGATTTTCAATACCAAACTGCTCAGGAAATGTACATTTCTTAAGTACTTAAGAAGAAATGTACTTACGAAATGTAGTTAAAAAGACATGTACTTAAGAAATGTACTTAAGAAAGAAATGTACTTAAGAAATGTACTTAAGAAATGTACTTAAGAAATGTACTTAAGAAATGTACTTAATGAAATGTACTTAAGAAATGTACTTAATGTACTTTGAAATGTACTTTGAAATGTACTCAAGAAATGGACTTTTTTTTAAGAAAATGTACTTTTTTAAAAACAATAAAAATAAGTTACTTGTTCACAAGTAAAATAAAAAAGCATTTTTTAAAAATAAAACAGCATTTTTTGAAGAACTGTTAAAAAAAACAAGCTGGGACGAGAGTTCCAAGAACCCTCAGAGTCCAACACGCAACCCTTTACTCACCAGGCCACAGCGGTCTCAAATGAAGTGTAACAAAATTCATATAAATGTATGAACACATGAAAGTAAATCTAAACATTCTTAAGTACTTACCTATTATAAAGAACAACAAAGATTTTCAACATGGAAATTCACCACACGGCAAAAGGAGTAGTTTAGTATAAAACTACAAAAATTAATGTGAAAATTTTATGAGTTTTTTTACGTTTCCAATCATAAAATTTTTTCTAATGGACCAATTTCGCTGATTTTCAATACCAAACTGCTCAGGAATACGTGGAACATTCTGGCCAAAAACCAAACCGCGTTATCGCCGATTGAAGTCGTGAGAATGTTTTCAACAGACGGACAGACGGACATGGCTATATCGACTCCGGTTGTTATAAGGATCAAGAATATGTTTACTTTATGGGGTCGCAAACCCTTATTTCTATATGTTACAATCAGAATGACAAACTGATATATACCCTCTATCACTTACAGTGGAGGGTATAAAAAAACATTTTTCAGAAATTCAAAATTTGTATTTTAAGTGGAGAAGATAACAATTATATCTTTTTGTTATATATTTCAATTAATATTTCCTAAATATTACAGAAAAATCTAAAAAGCAAAAAGAAAATTTAGTTAAATATATGGCATCTAATTCGGAGTTTTCAAGAGAAGATTTGGTGGGTTAAATTCCTACACAAATTGTAAGGAGCAGTGGGAATTCCTTAAAACAACTTCTGGCTGTTGTTCTTTTTCACACTAGCTTATTTTGTTTGTTTATATCTTTGTGTATTACTAGACATCTTTCTTGGAATATTCAAACAAAACATCATCAGTGTTGCATTCTTTCGCATTGATATACATAAACACTTTTTACTCACAAATCGAGAAACGATGGAATTTTTTGTTTCATGCTTAATGTAAAAATGTTTTCGATTCGAGAACTACAGAAACGAGGTACTGTATTTGGGCCACCCGCTATTGAAAAATCTATTGCAACTCGCTGGCCATCATTCTATTGCAAGTTTGTAAGTATTTTCAATCTGACCAGATATTGAATCAATTCCTTGTGTTTCAGATTGAATCTCCGATGAAACAGTTAAACGACCTCCTGTTGGAAAGTTCTAGCAGGAAAGTATGTGAAGGATAATGAGGGATAGGCGAGCAACTGAATTTATGTTGTAAGTTGTTGGCATTTAAGACATTTAAAACAGCGTTATATGCTGCCAAGTCACAGTCACTTCACTTGGCATTTTTGACATCGCAATATAAACAAACTAAGTACCTTGCTGGTAGATTTTGGTATATTTTTATGTATAAATGAACACAACGAATAGATATTTTAACAAAAATCATACCTCAGGTTCTTAATTTAGTCAAGGGATGATGTCGAAAAATGAGGTGAATGTGATGTGACTTACATCATCAGGCCCTTGATGTGACGAGCAGTACAATTTTATTTTATTTATATTCCTATCATATTACGTCCAAATACGGATGTAACTTCAAACTGTGCCAAAACTCCACTAGGCCAGTGAATTTCTACACGAATTTTCATTGTTAACCAAACACTTGTTAGCAATTAACTTTGTTTGAAAGTGTTAATAAAATACAATTTAAAGTCAGTTACTTCAACTCGCCTATGGCTCCATTCTCCCTCAATTTCTATCCTGTATGACCAGTTGTTTGAACCATAGAGTAATTCTTTAAAGAGAGAAAATTTGACTTATCTGACGTTTCCTTGCACACAATTCGTGGGGCGGTCGATAGGAGTTGGTCGACTTGCACCAGGTAGAGTCACAAGAACTGTTGAAGTAAATTTTTCATGTCGTTTTGGTTGAGAAGTGTAAAATTGAAACAAAAAATTAAAAAAAAAACAGCAGACAGTTGTCCGAGGCCTTCGGCCACGGACTGTCCCTGCAGGCCATGTCAGAGACACGGCCATTAAGTTTAACGTAGAATACGCCATCCGATAAGACAGAAAACATATATAACAATAAATGATAAATAACATAAGCAAATGAATTTATTTATTTGATATTTTAATTTACTAAACGTCAACTGTCAGCTGCTGTCAAACAGCTTCAAGCAGCATTGTTATTTTGCTTATTTGGCAGCACTTTCATTTAACATAAAAATGTATGAATTAATTTTTTCATATATTTTTTATAATTATATATCCATGTTAAATTCAAATTCACATTTAACAATTTGTTTCACTTAAATACATAAGTAAATATACGAAATTTCAATATTTCATCAATAAAAACCACAGCCGAAGGTTTGTGTCCACACTGAAACAGCAGCATAGTTTGTGTTCACGCTACAAACTCAAACACTCAACCAAACACCACACATATGTTTGAGTGTATGTGTTTAAACAATTTTCATTTGAGAAATTTAAATATTAGGAAGATATCAACCAATATGAAATGTATATCAAACGAAAGATAACATCTTCATTTACCTACAAAAAAATTTTTAAAAAAAGTTATCTCGGCGTTTCCTCATAATCAATGAAATAAAGATTACAACAATAACAATCTGATATGACTCCCTATACCGTAAGGTAAGACGTATTCTACGCCAAAAAATTTTAGGCCTACTTACATTTACAATATCAAATATTGAACTTGATTTCACCTCAAATACTTTCCAATTTCATTAAATATTTTGAATTGTATTATTGGAACGAAGATCCTTATCGCAACTTTAAACAACTTTTTTTCCACACTATTGTGCCAGTATTATCAACTATATTGGGTACATTTGCTTTGGTTTGTGTCTAGACTAACATATGTTGGGAAATTTTTTGTTTAATGGAAAGTTTTCTAAGTGGAGTCTGTAACCAATATTTAGTATATATCGCAGTTTTGAATCCAATAGAAAGTAAATTTAGAAAAGCCAAAGTGAAAGAAGTTTAAAAGAAATTAAATATCCTTAAATATGTGCCTATTCTTAAAAAAAGTAAATTTTCTCCAAAAAATACGTACTTATATTGTTAAACAAAGTACCTTTTCTTAAAAAAAAACCTTATCTTGAAGAAGTACATTTGTTAAAAAATTGCATTTTCTTACAAAGAGTATCTTTTCTTAAAAAAAAGTTTTTTTTTTTTTTGCTTAAAAAAGTTAATTTTCTTACAACAAATTACCTTTTCTTAATATCTACCTTTTCTTTAAACAGTTCTTTAAAGAGAAACAAAGTAACTTCTCTTGAGATAAGTAGGTGCGTAAATACCTAGTAGTAAATACCTTCTCTTAAAAAAATACCTTTTCTTACAAAAATTACTTTTCTTAAAAGTACATTTTCTTCAAAATAAAAATATACATTTTCTTTTCTTGAGGTAAGTAGCCTTTTTGAAAATAAGTACATTTTCTTAAAGAGTAAACTTTCCCTAAAATGAGAAATACTTATTTAAAAAGTACCATTTCTTAAAAAAAAGTACTTTATTGTAAAAAAAAAATTCATGCTCTTATGGCTTTTTCTTACAGAACGAACTTCTTCTTAAAAATAGTACCTTTTCTTAAAAAACATTAGATTTTAATAAAAGAAGTACATCTCTTTTTGGGAAAATATAATACATATTCTTACAAAACGAACCTAAAAATATACTTTTTTTTAAAAAAATAGATTCTATAAAAACAAAAAAATTCTTAAAAGAGTTTATCAAATTATCGTATTTTTCAACGGGCGCCTTACGAGTGTTGGAACTAGGTAGTACATAATATATAGCGAAAGGAGCTTCATTCCAACCGGGTGTCCCCTGACACCTCAGGTGATTTTTTTAAATTTTCTTGTCAAAATTGCGCGTGCTTGATGCATTGTAACGACTAACTGATAAATGTATGAATACCGGTTACTTTTCGTGACATTTGCCACACTTTTCGTATTTAAATTCAGATCAAAATCAACTGAGTACCAATTTAACTAACTCCTCAAAAATTACACATTAACGTCTCTTGGATGGAACGCCTTTGTACCATTAAACCATTGCTAATTTTTTGGATCATGCAATATCAATTATTGTTATTTTTCAGTGTAAATTTGGTATCCCTGAATCTGTGTATAGTAACAAAAATAGTACCAAGTTTATTTTGTGAAGTAAAAATATTTAGTGGAGTAAAACAGCGCACTGTGGGCCCGATTCCAAATAAAGGTGGTAATAATATCAGAACTTCTAAACTATCGGTCTGATTGTTATACAATGTGCTAGGTATTTGTAGCGGAGAAGGCTTTCAGAGTTTGGTATTACAAGGCAACCGGTTCCAACTTAGGTTTTGTTAACGGCTGCCAAATTAGACCACCTTGGTGATGTTGACACTATCGTGGTATGTAACTTTCAAACTTGTAACCCGATTTGAAATATTTTTTGGTTTTTGAGATTCTAATAAGCTGTATCGTATCTCTGACCGTTACAAAGTATATTTGGAATCAAAAGCTTAAAATGAAAATTTTTGCACTAACTTTCTTAAGATTTTGGTAATAACTTGGTCATTTTGGGTCAAAATGCAGTGGTAAACCAACAGCTACATTGTCAAGACTTTAACAAAATTCAAGTTTAAAAAATTATTATTTCAAACCGTTTCGTAACAAGAATTTAGTAAAGTTAAATTTTGTTTTCAACTTTCGCCAATCATTTACTGAAGAACTCTGATTTTACCACGCCCATTCTTGAACCTTCCATACAAAAGTTTTGTGGTAGTCGGATCTGCCGATGGTATAGCGGCTGCAAAACACAGTCTATCTTAATAAAATTTTGTGCAGACCAATATTTTTACAAATTAAGCTCTCAGGGCCAACATTATGCGTAGAATCAAGACTTGTTTATGGCATATAGTTAACAATATTTCAGTCTATAATTTAGATTTGAAAAAAATATACAAATCAACAAGAAAAATTTTCCCAAACTCAAAAATTGAACATTTTGTTTAAAAAAAATTAGGGTGGCTATAGAGGGCTATAGAGTGAATGTTGAAAAAGTTTTGAAATAACATTTCGTTACCTGCCAAGGTCTTTGCTTTGAAAATTAATATAAAAAATGTTATACCTTTCTTACAACATGTTGACGAAAGAATAGAGTTTTGTCAACCGAAAAATGTCGTGTTTTTTAGGTTGGAAAATAAATTTTAATTTAGAGAACTTTAAAAAAATGTCAACCTGCATTTTGTTGAGGTCTTGCTAATGTAACAGTTTATTTGGAACTACTTTACAGTCTGGGTCAAAATTACTAACTTATTACCAAAAACACTAAAAAATAGTCGTATCAAAAATTTACATTTCAAACTTTCGAATCCAAATATCTCTGTAACGGTTAGATATACCAAACACGACTCCGCATGTTGTTTATTTGTGCTTCTTAGTAGAATCTTACCAACAAACAATTTTGGAAATTACATGCCATGAAAGTTTGAACATCATCAAGGTGGTCTAATTTGACTCGATGTAGCAAAACCTAAGTTGAAACAAGTTGCCTTGTAACACCAAATTCTGAAAGCCTGACTCCTTTCCTACAAATACCTAGTGCATTTTAAAACAATCAGGTCAATAGTTTAGAAGTTCTGATATAATATACCCTCGGCCACACTGTGCAGCGTTGCATGGGGCAATTTTGAAAAAATCAATTTTATTGCCACAATTTGGCGTCAGCACTGCATTCGTTTCGGCAACTGTAAGTGTTAGACAAAATCCCACAATTAATAAATAAATTTGTAAATTCAATAAATGAAATTGCCTTCAATATGCTGGTTTAACATTCCCAGTACCTCATTCCTTCTTTGACAGATCGTCCATTGAAATTCGTTGGTATGGTATTTTCGCTGTTAGTGCAAAAACGTCGATTCGTTTTTCGGCGAATTCATTAGAAACTTAAAGTCCGTCCACCTTTTCAATATTGTTCATTTTCGCTTTTCCCTTAGAAATGCCTTTTGAATTTTGTAGATATCATTTTTATTCTCTAAGATACCGACCGTTGAAATTAATTTTTGACATTTGAGGAGACTGAACACCTTTGATTTGTTTTCAAAATCAATTTATGTGTTAGATTATCTTTTATCTTCTTCGAACGATTTTTCATTCGATTTCGGACAAAATCATTTGATTTTCAAACCATTTCACAACTCGTCAGCAAAAAGTTCAATGAACTGAACAGAAAATAATTGAGTGGATTCGACAGAATACACAAAAAAAGGGATACAAGTGGAAAGAATGGAAAATGTGATGGTAAAAGAGAGGGAGAACAAGCACGAAACGAAGAAACCACTTTACAGAGTTATTAGATGGAATTCAAAGAAATTCTCGTTCAATCCGGCTTAGGCTTGAGAACTCACATCAAATTATTTACGCGCAATTAAAGTGTCAGAAGATAAAGAAGAGAATGTATAAACACATATGTGTTGGTGTGTTTGTACACGTGTTTGAGGCAAAATACCCTTAAATCGTAAATAATCCTTAACCTACGAACACACAACAAAAACATGTACATACAATCAACGTTGAAAGGGAGGATTTCACAGGAACATATTCAAGATTTTTCGTCTCTGACATGTTGCGTAGTTTGTTTGCCAGCCGACCCTACAAAACTGAACCAATGGATGATCTTGGTTTTAGCACCTTTACATCTAATAGGTACATATACATACATACGTTCCCCCAATTTCCTAGAGGAACAATTGGAACAACTTGAGGGGGCATAGGCATCGTCATGCATATATGTACATTGGCATGACAATGCTAGGAACAAAACGGAACACAAGTCTGTGTGTCTGCACTGAAAGAAAAACGCTTCATAGCATCAATCAATGGGTTACATTAATGGGTTTACATTGATGCAATGAAAAGTTTCTTTGATGCTATGAAATGTTACATTACTTCAATGAACTCCTTCATTGCTGTAGTTTTTGAATTTGTGGATCATCATTAATGCTAAGAAACCTTTTACATTGATGGAATGAAGTATGTTTTTCATGTAAATATGGGAAACTATAGAGAAAAATTGCAGACATTTTATCGACATTGTAAAGTAGAATATATTACATCGGCCATCCTTTACATTACACACATTTTATTGAATTTTAAAATACTTTTTCTAAAAGACCAATAATTAAACATCTTAATGAAAATAATGTACACTTTCATTAATTTTGAACCATTCATTAATTTGGTTAAAGGATAATATGTATGTAGGTACGCTTTGTATAAATGTATGTATTTATGTATTATTTATGTATGTACAGTAGTTGTGACACAATATATGAGTACCAGTATGAGATAAGGAATAAATAAGAAATAAATAAAAGGCTGAAATGCAGAATCCCGCGCCATTTAAAAAAACCCGAAAATCGAGCAAAATAAGGGGATTTCAAAAACCAAACTTTTTTTGCCGGCCGTACCTATGGGGACCCACAAGGTCCAAAAAACGGGTCCACGCAGGGACACTTTTATATGGGTAAATTTTCTCAAAAATCAAAAAATTCCGAAATCAAAAATTTGCAACAGAGATATTCCTCTCCCTGGCCCCGTCCCAGAAAACCTAATAGTCAAAAAAAAATCGATCGTGCCACAAAAAGCCCGAACTTTGGAGGCCCATAACTCCTAAAGTAGGAATTCCCTTTAACTTTTGCATTTTACATTTTTTGCTTAGAATCATGCGTTCTACCCCCCCCCCCCCCCCCCCATCAAAATTTTTTTCGCCCCAATCTGACCATACCAGCAATGAAATATCTTCATACTATCGGTGAATTGTCTTCATAGTATAAATGAAGTCGGTTCATACCATCAATGAAACCCGTTCAAACCATCAATGAAATATGTTCATACCGTCAATGAAACGTGTTATACCATCAATGAAACATATTCATACCATCAATGAACCCGGTTCATACCATCAATGAAACCTGTTCATACTATCAATGAAACCTATTCATACCAAGAATGAAACTTGTTCATACCACATGGTAATACTGTCAATGAAACGTATTACACAATCAAAGAAATATGTTCATACAATCAATGAAACATATTCAGACCTTCAATGAAACATGTTCATACCATCAATGAAACATATTCATTGCATTAATGAAACATGTCCATAGCATCAATGAAACATGTTCATATAATCAATGTAACATGTTCATTGCATCAATGATTATATTTCATTACATCAATGAAACGGTTTATAATATCAATGTAACATATTTCTTTAACACAATGATAATGTTTCGTTCCTGTTAGAAAGTTTACATTAATTTCAGGTCTATGAAACATTTTTCGTTTAATGTAACATTGTTCATAGCATTACTGAAGCCCGACATTGGCTCAAAAACAATGACACTTTTCATTAATGCAATGTAAGAAGTCATTAATGGTATGAAGGTTTTTCTTTCAGTGTGGTGTCCAAAAATAGTTAAACTCTGAGCAGGTGGTATTTTCCCATTTGCCTTTGTGATTTACACGTGAGATTGAAGTGACGAAGGGAGGGCGGGAGTTTACTTGGCAATTTACGTAATTTATTTAAATGAAATCGTAACTTTTTGTTATCTTTACCGCAAAAGGTTCAACAGACTCTACGCCGGTTGTGTTAATAAACCAAAAGGCCTACTGAGAGGTAAACAAAGAGGCAGGCAGCCATATGGACAGAGATGTAAACGGCGACACAGAGAGCTACACACAATCAGGAAGGTGCGTTTCATTTCATCCTCAAGTAGGAAAGGAGTCATATTACAACTGTAAATAGTTGTGTGTAGGTAGACAAAACACAAAAGGTCCTTTACGATTCTCTACATTAGCTGACTTCTAAAAAACTAACACTATAAGAATCTCCTCGGTTTTGTGCCCACATTGTTTCAAAGAACGCCCAATAATTGCTGACAATTACCGACTTGAGGATAGTCCTCTCGCTTGTCTTGACTATGTAAATTAACGACACTTGATACCTTAAAAGTATCCTAACAGTTTAGTAGCACTGATTGTAAATCTCATATGGGGTGGTTAACCTAAAATTACAATTGACTTAGTTTCGCATTAAATATATGTAGCCATGAAGGGATCGGAGTGAACTTTTCACAATTGTACTAAAACACAATCATTAAATCGCACCCAACGTAAATATTCATAGCCGCAACGAACAGTTTCGTATATCCGACGATTTTGTTGTTGCAGACTATGGATTTGTAATAATAGACAGTTTTTCAAAATTATGATTTTATTGGAAACCCCCATCATTGACATTTGTGAATGTAACACAACATCGAAAAATGGATTCCACGATTCGCTTATATTTATGCTATATTTTCGTTTGTTTCGGCCTCCAGCTTCGATTTCATGTTTTATGGCCTCAATGGACTCGAAATTGTTTGTGTAACACTTATCTTTCACGGCGCCCCAGGTACAATAGTCTAACGGGGTCAAATCGAAGCTGCAAGGCGGCTAATGGACTTCCGAGTTTCGGCTGATTATGCGGTTTTTGAGCACAGTGCGCAAAAAAATTGATTGCAACGTTGGCCGTGTGGCATGAAGCGTCGTCCTGATGAAACGATACGTCGTCCATGGCATCCAATTCAGCTTTTGGAAAAAAAACTCTGCGCATGCCACGGCAACGTTCGCCTTTGAAGTTAACGGCAGATGCTTGCTCATTTTCGAAGAAAAATGAACCTATGAAGCCGCCATGCCAAAAACCGCACTAGTTACTCGCTGTGGTTGCATCGGCTTCTCCTCGACGACGTGTGGATTTTTCGAGCCCACATACGACAATTTGTTTACACCCTCACCCATAAGACGGAGGTATATATCATTTAGTACGGAAAAATTTAACGCATACAACGAGCCATATTAGACCCTCAGTATCTTTGGACGAAATTCGTTTTGGGACTTTTGAAGACGATGGAGCCATATCCGTCTGTCTGTCTGGCTGGTCAACACGATAACTGCCGTAAATGTTTATCGATCACAGCGAAATTCTGTCAGTGACAATTATTTGTCCATGGTTAGTTTGGGATTGAATATGGGCGTTTTATCCACGCCCCTTCTGGTACCTCCCATACAAATCGACACATTTAGTACGAAATCATGTGTCTTCTAAACCATTTTCTGGTAGATGTGATGAGCTTCAACTCAAACATTGATCAATAACACTGTGTGTGACCAAACATCTGAATTGAGTGAAACATAGCGAACCTGCATAATTTTGATACGCTGAATCTAATGGCATTTCCCGTTTTTCTCTACCACGTCAACATTTCGAGATATTTGACCCCAAAATTTGCTGGGATGTCAACAACTGTAATTTTTTGAGACTGAATTAGAGGCAGAACGCTTCAAAATTTAAGTTTGACTTCTGAGTAAGAAATGTAGAGGACCTTAAGAAGAATACCAACTTCAAGTTTGTACCCCCTCTCCACCTCCTTACCACTAATAACTCGACAAAAACATTATTAGTAGTGGAAGGGGGGAGGAGAGGGGGCATGGCCTTACATCAGAATGTGGGTTCGATCCCTGCACTGACCACCTTACAATTCTTTCGACGGCGGTCATCTCGCTTAGTGACGGTGACACTATCGAGTATTTAGCCATGTAAAAGCTTCTCAAGAACCCGTTCAGAAGTGGTGTAAAAGTATACGTTTCAATTAGTGAGTATAAAACTAGAAAGCGCCCAGCTCACTGGTTGTGAGAAGCTCTACCAGTGCTACTGGCAAGCACGATTATATATAAATAAATGTATTTTATTCGATCTGGATTGGTTATTTCGTTTACCCCAAACACAAACCCCTTTTATGAGAAACGATAGCGGCAAACTGATTTTTCGTTTATCGCAAATTGCCCTTTTGTTTAACGCAAACTAGTTGCATTTGACTGAATAGGATTTATTTTGTACTCTCATTAGTAGAAGTATAAAATGGAGTTGAGCACCATAACTGCAAATCCTCGCGTCTGTCCACGGAGCAATCATACACGTTGCCGAATATATGGTTAAGATTAGAATTTGCTTGTTAGCTTTTGTTGAAAGCAGACAGAATCAATACAGTAGACAGAATAGTGTATGTGATTGCTTGTATAAACAAGTTTTCTCTCAAAAAGAGAAGCAATTCCTAAGAGTGATCACATTCAGGTGCATCACGGGGATTCTATGGCACAGCTGATCGAAAAACAACTAGGCCGATGATGGAGAATGAGAGAGCAAAGACGACATTAAATAATTTTTAATAGTGTTTATTGATACTAATGGCAGTTAAATTATGTTTTATGTTGTTTGCATTGAACAAAAAATTCCCTTTGATTTCTGTCAGTTTTATGTCCAACGAAAGTGTAAAATTGGTAAAATACAGCAGCAAATAAAACTATGAAGTGGCCTACTACCTCGCCGTCGTGAAGAGGCATCGAAGAGAGTAATGGAAACTCTTAAGTATTACTCTATGGGTGCATGCGTATTAGGGTGTACTGAAAATTCTTTTTTTGGAGGGTGGTCTCAAACGACGCGTAATGATGAGGTGATTACGGAAACGTCAAACTTTTTTTATACGAGGGTACTTTTAGTCCCCTACTGGCCATAGAAGTTTCGATTCCTAGTACATTTTCGAAAAAAAAAATATTTTGTTTGGACAATATGGGGCTCCAAAAAAATTCTCTGTCAATATTTTTAAAATATTTTTTTCTATAAAGGGTTTTTCAACAGAGACGCTACAAAAGTAAATCGATAGGGACAGCAAACGACGCCATATTTTTTCCCGCTCTTTTGACATTTCTCTTCAATAAGGTTTGCCATTTCATCATTTTCATATACGAGCCAACAACGAGTCGAAATTATTAAAATTAACTACCGAAATTTGGAGTCAGTGGCCTCAACTTAAAGAGCGCTAGGTCCAAGTTATGGTCGTCATAATCGTCCTACCAGATCAACAATTGAGCATCTAGTGGAAACATTTGAACCCACAGGCACAGTACACAATGTTCCCGTGCCAGTGAGACAAAGAAGTGCCCGTAGTGTCGAGAATATTGCTGCCGCTGGGGCTTCAGTTCAAGAAAGCCCAAATGTGTCTCTCACACGTCGTTCTCAAGCATTGGGCATCTCTGTGACGTCGTTGTGGCGAATTTTGCGAAAAGATCTTGGCCTACATCCTTACAAGATCAAATTGACGCAAGAACTGAACCAGCTTGACCACCATAAGCGTCGTATGTTCGTGAATTGGGCTGAGCAACAACTTGAAAATGATTCGGATTTTCATCGGAAAATCATCTTCAGCGATGAGGCTCATTTCTGGCTGAATGGCTTCGTCAATAAGCACAATATGCGTTATTGGTCAGACAGCAATCCACACGTAATCCATGAGTCATCATTGCATCCCGAAAAAATTACGGTTTGGTGCGGTTTATGGGCCGGCAGCGTCATTGGGCCGTACTTCTTCCGTGATGGTCAAGACCGGCACATTCCTGTGAATGCGAATCGCTACCGTTCAATGATAACCGAATATTTTTGGCCCCAATAGGATAACATGGACTTGGAGGATATGTGGTTCCAACAGGACGGCTCCACAAGTCACACACAGCGAATGCCACAATCAATTTATTGGAAATCAAGTTTGGTGAACGTGTTATCTCACGAAATGGCTCAGTCGATTGGCCGGCTCGGTCGTGCGATTTGACGCCGTTAGATTATTTCCTGTGGTGCTACGTCAAGTCTATGGTCTATGCCAACAAGCCAGCGACGATTGATGAACTTCGTACGAATATCGAACGTGAAATTGCAGCAGTATCGGCCGATTTATGCTTGAAAACCGTCGAAAGTTGGGTTCAGCGTCTGGACTTCTGCAAGCGTGCCCGTGGTGGCCATGCAAAGGAAATCGAGTTCCATACATAATGGTATCGAACGTACTTTCACAAGAATAAAGAGTTTCATTGGTATCTAAAACCGGTTTTGTTTTATTTTAAAAAAAAACTTTTGTAGCGCTCTTATTGAAAAACCCGTTATGTGTTCATCATGACACGTCGTTTGAGCCCCATATTATCCAAAAAAAATATTTTTTTTTCGAAAATGTACTAGGAATCGAAACTTCAACGGCAGGTAGGGGACTCTGAGTACCTTCGTATAAAGAAAAGTTTTACGCTCCCGTAATCACCTCTTTAATACGCGTCGGTTGAGACCCCCCACATTTGAAATTCCAAAAAAACCCTTTTTCAGTACACCCTAATACGTATGTACTTAATAAACGCGCTTTCGTTTTTGTGGTAAAGTAGCAACTTTTGCAGTTAACCAGACGACTCATTAACAAACAAAATATTTTTGGGACAAAATCGTGAAACAGTCACCTCGCTTCACTTTTCTCGGTTTGGCAATTAATAAAACGTTACAGCTTCTCCGGGACAACCTGCGTTGAGTTCCGTTATTTAATGGGTCACTTCCGCTGAGAAATGCAATCCGCCATATTTCCTGACGTTTGTTGAAGGAATTACAAATTGAAAGAAAACTGTCGAACATAGATGGGCAGATGGAAACAATTTGAATTTCATTGCTTATTGGTATTTACTTGCCAATTTTTATATAATTACATTGCGGATAGTGGAATTTCCAGTAGATATCCTGGCGCCACTAAATAGCCAACCTGATATTAACACCTAGTTGTTATAATACCACGTCTGGAGACTTCAATTGTCAATACCGATACCAGACTCGGATGCGATCGGCCAATCACCGGTCCATCTTATTCTAACTGGAGACCTTAACGCACAGGTGCGTCTAGATAACATGAATATGGGATCTCACGGATTGTGACAAATGAAGGTGAATGCAGAATATTTCACCGGAATCTGTGCGAATAGCGGCCTCATTATCGATGGCACTATGTTTCCCCACAGGGACGTTTACAAAGTAACATGGGTTTCCCCTGATCAACGCGCAGAACCCCAAATTGACCACATTGTGATAGCAGAACATGATGTGGTTCATTACGGGGTGTACGCAATAGACGAGATGCAGATAGAGCTTCAGATCACCACCTGCTTGTAGGGGAGTTACGATTGAGAATATCTGCAATCCGGCATCAAAAAACAGCGTCTTTGCCAAGACGTAAGACGTAGCCAAACTTAAGTCTACTCATTTATGCGAAAGTTACATGGGTTCCTTAAGGAGAACCGGTATGAAGGTGTACCGGCCAACAGAAGCTGGCAGTGGAATGAAAGAAAACCCAGTTTTCAGAGAGCGCTAAACAACATCTCCGGTACCCGCAACTTAAGCGCCAAATGTGGATTTCAGACAACACTTGGCAACTTATTGAGGATAGAAGTCTCTTGCGAGGTGCCATAAACGCTGCCCGAACAAGAATCTAAAAATCAAGCCTTAGATAACTGGATCACATACAACCTTAGGTCGCCTGATCAAACGCTGTGCGCGGCGAAACAAGCGCGTTTGGACGGAAAACTTGGCCTCCGAATCCCAGGCCTCTGCCGATACATAGTACAGATCTGTACAGGATTGTAGAACAGATTTCAGGAAATACCCGTACAACCACATTCCCTCTAAGAGATACGGAAGGGGGAACTACTTCGTCTGGGGAGCGGAAATTGGCAATATGGTCCGAATACTATGCCGACATACTGGCAATTCCGCAACCTACAACTGTCGGGCAATGCCATTGTTCTTGTTCTACAATTGGAACTGACATAAGTACAGTCTAACGAGGTGAAACCGAGATCGTCACGAACACACCGAATCACCGATTCATTGAAGAACGGCAAGACCCACGTGTAGACAATATCAAAGCCGAACTGCTTAAAGCCGATGCAACTCTCAGCGCATCGATAATCAGACCCATTATTGAAGTCATCCCACTCTCTTCCGAACGAGCTTAATGGGGAAGTCATAATTAAGCTGCACAGAAATGGAGATCTTACAGAATGCAGAAACACTCTCAGAAGAAGGTATAACACTCTTAACTATGATCAACAAAGTGTTAGCTATTATTATAACTGCGATCATGTAAACAGTCTACGTATCACAGTGGAGCAATCTGTGGAATGGCGATCCCCACTATGTATATCTAATAATCGTAAACTTCGTCAAAGCATTCGATACTGCCCACCAAAGTTATTCCATCTGATTTAAGTGACCACATCAGTGTAATCCACAATGATTCAACAAGCCCAGTACTGCACGAACGTTTGGTTGGTTGGTTGGTTCACGTAGTGGCTAAATATACACGCAAAGAAACAACTCGTTCCTCCCAAACGAAATCTCAGATACCTGAAGTTCGTTTGGTGACTGTTGTTGGGAGAAACAAACTTCCATTAATGTTATTTCGTGTGGGAGAACCGAAAAATGTTTGCAGCAAACGAAAAACGGTTCCGCCAACTGTTGTTTCGGTTACAGCAACTGAGTTCTAGTTGCTCTTAACTAAAAAAACGTTTGCGAGAACTGAAAATTGTTCATAAGAAACCGTTAGTTATGAAAAATTAGAGCTGAAAAAACGTTTGCGAGAAACGAAAAACGGTTACCCTAACTGTTCTTTCGGTTACAGGAACCGAGTTGTAATTAAAACTTTTATTTATGACTTCCATAAGCTCGTGTTTGTTTAAATTTACAGCTTTTGTGATTTTGGTTTTAACCATAAAGTAAACTACAACGCAGCAAACTAAAACGCGTCAATTGTCCATCCAAGATATATTGACAAGGTAGAAGCATTAGAGTGTATAATCACTTTTATGTGTATGCGTGAGTGTGTATGCCAACCTAGTGGATAAGAGTGTGTATAGACTGAGAGAATGAGAGAAAATTATGTTCTTCGTAAACTGTGCTCTCATTAGAAAAATAGCTAATTTCAGTTATCGCAAATGTAATTTTGAACGCGTTTGATGCAAACGAGAACTCGTTTGCAGCAACAGGATATTCATTTTCGATACATTAGTTTATTTGGGAGAACTACTTGAACGGTTGCGATTAATAAATTAATTCAAATCAATCAAAGTATTGTTGCGGCTACAGAGCAACAAACGTTTTTTTTTTCTTTGCGTGTACTATTTAGCAACTGAAGCGATAGACTTCTTCAGGAAATCCTTCGAGAACTAATACATGCATTGAATCACCCTATAGCCTCGGTGAATCTCGCTAGAGTCGGAATGGGGTAACGGGAGCCTTTGTTTGCCAGTACGTGTTCCACTACGAGGTCTGTCAACTTAAACTCCACTTTACCCCATTCCGAGACTGTGACAGGAGCTGGCTTCCCGGTCTTCGTATTTGTCCTTTGAAGGGTCTATCTCGTTGAGGGCCTTTTTTGCTTTTATTGCGGTTTATGACGGCCTCTTGACCTCCTGAACGTTTACAGAGCAACCCAATTGGTGTAACCACTGGAGTACGACAGGGATGTGTTTATCAACACTCTTATTTAACATCGTACTGGACTTGGGCATGCAGGAAGCAACATGCATTTGAAGGGCCAGTCCATGGGGTAAGAATATTCGAATGGAAGATTTGGACTGTTCCGATGATATATGACGACTACTCTAATATATCAGCCACGTTGGATCAAGTACACCAGATAGCATCCCATGTTCGCCTGCATATTAAATCGGCAAGACAGTCTTTCTACGCATCAATACAGACAATCCCCCCAAGTTCATTGGAAACAATGTAGAACTCGTGGATATTCAGTCTTTTTGCTATCTGGGAAGCCAGCCAGCGGCTCAAGTGAAGATATTGCGAAATGCATAAAAAAGGCAAATCAGTCGTTTGCAGCACTGTAGAAGATATGGAAATCTCCCTAAATCCCCCAAAAAAACTAAGCTCCGCCTTTTCTCCTCTAGTGGGAAATCTACATTACTATTTGGCTGTGAGTCATGGAATTACTTTGCAGGTGACATACAATCACTGCAAGCAATTTGTAATCGTTGCTTGCGTAAAATATTTTAGCCAAATGTAGTTTTCAATAGAGAACTCTGGCAAAGAACTTGGCGAAACACCAATCCGCACCAAAATTGCGAAGAGAAACTGGAGCTGGATTGGTATTACTTTAGTAATACTTGCAATCCGAAAATAATTACCAAAGTCATAAGAAAATACTACATCAAAACTTGGCCACAATGTCTAGCAAAAACCCAAACAAGTTAAGCAAACAAAATTGTCCTAATTATCCACTATGACCCCCCTCGTATAGCATTTCACTTAAATTTGTGTTAAAAGAGAACACAAGTATGTATGAGAGTATGTACTTGGATCCAAATTATCGCTCACATTTCAGATTAATCAGTAATGCAAGGAGAAGGAAAACTTAATTTGGCTCCTGCCGGGTGAAGAAAAAGAGGACAAGGACTTAATAAACGATAATTATTTTTTGCCAAAACTCGGACGATATTCGGTCACGGGCAGCAAATGGATATAAAAACACAAATAGATACAGAGAGAGAGGGAAAAAGGAAAAACTATACGAAACCCAGAAAACATTACCAAAGCTTTTAATGTACACTACCAACATGAACTTTGGGCCAAATGTGTTAAAAGGTTATATTCTTGTTCTTTTTTCATTTTTGCTTTAGAGAATGACACATAAAGCCAGAATCCATTTGTTGAATTCCTTGTTGTTTTTGAAGTAAAAGGATACAAACGAAACACAACAAAGGCGGCAGATAGAAAACGCAACAACAGACACACAAAACCAATAAAAAAGAATGGTTCCTGCTTAGACAAATGCGGAGTAAAAAGGTAATTTTCAAACAGGGCAAAAAGCTAAGAGAAGGGGAGCGAATGGAGGCAACAAAACAAAAGCAAGGATAATTAAAATACGGCTTTAGAGGATTTAATACGGCAGACGGACACAAACTAGCCATACCAGCCCGGCCGTGTAAGAACTGATCATAACCCAACCAAATGTCGAAGCTCCTCACATACTCGCGTATATGGGGCGATACATGTGAACTGCCCAGATTAAAAAAAAATTGGATGATTTTGGCAAAATATGAGTGATTACTAGGCACTAATGTTAGTAGCCGGAAGACGTTCTTTTAAGATTTTTGGTCAACTTGGTGTAGAGTTGCCATACTGAAAAGTTTTAGGGTTTTGCGATACAGATCTGTTTGTATTGTTTAACATTTCTATGTAAACTTTTAAAGAAAATACTTATAGTGATTCTAGAAGTATTTTTATGAGTCTTAAAATAAAATTTCTTATTTTATATAATTCAATCATAACCCGGTTTGATGACATATTTTTAATCAAAAAAATAGTTGATACAAAAAGATGTGTACATGATCACTTCGGTGGATGGCTGGGAATATACACGCAGAAATATCTAAATTTTGTTGTTGTTTGGATGCAAATATAAAGTGTATTTGGAGCTTGTCGCATATATAATATATTTGTATCCAAACACATTGTGTTTGCTATTCAATATTACATGTTTGAGAAACAATGAATAATATGTTATAATATATGTGTTTGCGACTGAAATATTTCTGTGTGTGTGATGCAAATACAGTTATGTTTGTTGCACTGTTAATGCTCTCTCGAGAACAAGACAATAAAAAAAGAGCAACGACAGAGTCTATCTTGTAAGTGTGTATCTGTATTTTTGCATTATTCTCTCAGTCAGTGATTCCTGAAGGTACGTGCAAATTTCAGATGAAGTTAGTGTCCTACTTTGGCTGATGTATTGCGTTTTAGTTTTATGTATTCATTCATCAATGGTTCAAAGGACAGAGGACATCAAAAGCGCTTGATCAGTGAAAAACGAATAAACGAAAGCTTGGACGGTTAAATGGTTTGTGATGTTGCTTTCGTTTTTGTGTATGTGTTTCGTATATATGAATGTGTGCTACCAAACTGAGAAAGGATTTTGAGGAAACAAAGTGGAAAGGGCAACATCGTGAAGCCCTTTGTCTGTCCGAGCCTTTACTGATAAAAATCGGAACCGCGGACCATTTGTGAAATAAGTACAATAGAATAACACAAGTAATTAATTCACGCTTGTTTGTGTACCAACGCACAGTGATAGGTAACGCATAACTGAAACCTTCTGAAAAACGTGAGAAACAACAAAGGAGAAGCAAAAGAACAGTAGATTCCCATTTCATGAAAATACCAATAATGCATTCAGTGCAAGTAAACGTAAAATGATGCACTTTAAATCGTTTAATTGTTTGTATTAATTATTTATAAATGTGGATTTATATTGTTAAAATTTATTATAATAAATAATACATATATATTGAAATCGAAGAATAATTCGTTTCTAAATATTATTATATTTATGAGGAAATTCGCATATGTTTCCACGTAAGTATATCGTCACCTGAAATGCAAAAGGGCCAAACAACCAAAATTTTCAAAACTGACTTTTTGAGTGATATTGGAACACACCACCAAACTACACGTCCTCCCAAAATTTTAGCATTCACCAACTAAAAACTCCAGACTTTATTAAACAAATCATAAAAGGATTTACGAACAAATGTGAATAATTTTATTTTATTTGTTGCTTCTCTTGAACAATTCGGAAAAGTGTTGTTACGCCCTTTTGTATTTCAGGTGACGATATGTAGGTTTGGGGGAAACACGCGAATGCTTCCACGTAACTATATGGATGTTTGTGATGAAGAACGCATACGTTTCCACGTAAAAAATCATACATGTTTTTCAGTAAACATGATACTGTTTGCATTTAAATACAAGTGATTTTGAGACTTGCAAACATTTGAATGCTTGCAGTGTGTTTTATGTTTTGGGAGATTATGATAGAGAGGCCATTATTTTTCAGAGTGTAGCAATTTCGTAGCACACCATAGCATTCCATCAGCTATTTACCAGTTATTATCAAACCCTACAAGGATAATTAAATAGAAACTTAATAAGAATACTACCGTCTGAATAAATCTGTCCTTTTTTGTTGTTTGGATACAAATATAACGTGTTTGTAGTTTGTAGCAAATATATTATACTTGTATCCAAACACATTGTGTTTCCTTTTGGAGACACTATGATTAATATATTATAATAGGTGTTGTTATGAGCAAAATATGGCTTTAGTTGTTGAAAACTGCGGAAAACAAACAAAAACGTGCCAGAAAACTAAGAAACAAAAAGGCAGCAAAACTACAATTCATGAAGCAGCAGAGGTTCAAAACGCTTGCACGTAAGTACACGCTGAAAAATAACGACCCCGCAACATATTTCAGGCAACATTTACATGTTTGCAAGCATTTTTTTCATGAATTGAAGATCTGCTGCCTTTTTGTTTCTTTGTTGTCTCTCTCTACATTTTGTTTTTAGCGGTTTTCAACAAACAAAGACACATTTGGATCTCAAATACATATATTATAACCTATTAGTCATTGTGTCCCAAACATGTTATATTGAACACAACGTGTTTATGCACAAGTATACTATATTTGCGACAAGATAGAAACACGTTATATTTGCACCCTAACAACAAAAACCGACAAATTTTTCATCGTGTAAATGGATGTTCCAAATATATAAATGGTTCTTGCGTTACGTTACAGAGGCCGTGTTTTTAGCGTATAGCAACTTAATGAGAATTGTTTCCACATTTACTATTGCGAAACATCCAAAAAAAATATTTTAGCAAAAAATTCAATATTCACAAATTCTTGTCTCTGCAGGCTTTCACTGAAAGCCAAGTGCGTACATATTGTTGATTTAAAAGAGAAATAACGATTATCATTAGATTGGCGTTACAAAGTAACGTCTGCCAATTATTTCGGTATTTTTTCTTGCTCTCATTCATAACTCAAACAAATTAATTTAAATCGAAAAACGTTTGACAGGTTACCAACAAAAATTTGGCATCAAGATAGTGATGGAAACAGCAACGATAAAGTTGGTAAAATTTGTGAAAAAATAGTGATTGAATTTTGAAACCCAAAATTTGTCAAATTAAGAACCATAATAATTGTAAATAACTAAATAGGTTTTTTAAAGACGCAAATCTGTTTCTTGACAGTCATATTAACTGTATAATTTTAAAATTAAAATTTGAATTTGAAATACACGAAAAAAAATTAATCAACAAGAAAATACGATTTTATGAATGACAGCGCGATAGTTTGGTCAATGCGCACTATGAGCATCTAATCGAAAATATTCTCAAACTAATCGAAGCTCCTGCTCAAGAATGACAAGTGTGTGGCTGACTTTACAATACATGAAAAATTAGAGAGCTGAATTATAAAGAATTTGAGAAATTTGGCATTGAACAAAATGTTTTTTATGTCAGCCATTTATTGCTCGTGTCAATTTGAGGTTGTTGTTGAAATTTGTGACATTACTTTTAAGAATCATCTCAACGGCTAAGAGTGTTTTCCCCCCGTTAAATAACATTTAAAGAGAGAGAGGTATGTACTTTGATTCCAAATGAAATTTTTAAAAAAGCTCGAAATCCACCCTGGTACGTTTTAAATATTGCACACTAACCACAAAAGAAAACAGATCGAGGTTTCTAAAAATTCGGGTTTGTATCAGCGTTGCAGTCGATTTTAAGATACAATCAATACTGTATTTTATTCACGCATCGTAATCGCACGCCCCCAGCTCGCCGCCTGCCTTAAAACGAAGAGTATAAAATCGCACCTAGTCGCCAGTCGTCAGATCTATCGTAAAAACAAAATCAGCGTATGGATATGACTCGACAGCTCGAGCGAAATTGAAAACAAATGACACAGACTACCGCAAGGAAACTGCTTGGGTTTGTTTACATGCATTTCTACTCGCTCTTCTTCGCCACAAACGAGTAAAACGGGCAGATCGGGAGTTGGTTGCGTGCCCCATGAGAGACGTACAAAACCATCATCTTGAAAGTGTGCTCAGTGTACTTGTTTGCACTTTTCTGGTATACATTGTGTATTTTTCAGACTAAGTAACAATTCCACGTGCGAGCCAAAAAAATTGGCTCCTCCTCAATATAAAAATTTCACTTCGAGTTTAAAAAAATTAAAATTTCGAACGAATTTAATTGTTAAAGTTTTTGATTATTTGAATCGCTCCCGAGCAAGTCAAACATAAAAATAAAAATGGACTTCGGAGAATAAATTGTATTATACTGATAGTGAGAGCTTTCTACTGAAGTGGAGGAATCCTAATATTTCGACTTGAGAGTGGAATTTTTCAAATTTGAATATATCTGCATAAGAGCCCAATTGCGACAAGAATCGATTGAAATGTTGTGGAAGATGTAGAAAATAATCAACGCTATCAGAAAGGACAGAATTACCAAAAGTGGGCAAAATCGGATGTAACGGTGGGAATGTAAATAGTGAATGTGGAAAACCACAAATAATGAGAACAGTAGTTTGGAAAGATTTGGCCTAGAGTTCGACTAATAATTAGAATATAAGTTTAAATAAATATACTAAAGACAGTGGTTAAAATGGTGAAACATTTTCCGAAAAAGAGTTAGACTTCAAAGTGCATGAAAAATCGTTTGGAATGATTGCTAATGTGTTAAAAATAGTGTATCTCGGTAAAAAGGGAGAACAATTGGTGAAAATGATACAACTTCATATAACGACCAAAATATTTAGGTAATGATTGGAAATTTATTAAAAATAATGTGTGTGGGTAAAAAGGTGTAAAAGGGTCAGAAAAGGGTAAAATTTCAAAATACGAGACAAATTGTTTGGAATGGTTTGGAATATGTTAAAAATAGTGGACGTGGGTAAAAAGCGAAACAAGGGGTAACAAGTGAAAAAAATCTTAAAACTTGAAAATGCAAGAAAAATTGGGAATATCTACATATCTGTGGTTCCAAGGTATAACAGTATATGTCTATTTTTGCAACTTCGTAGGAGAGCGTTTTAAGGGTTCACATTTCATTTGTAATGTAGTGATTGATCGAAATTTGCTAATAAATCTTTTCGAATATCTTGGGATCTACAAATTGGATTATTCATATTTGGATTATATAGTGTGCAGTACGATATATACAGCTCGATTCTCGAAAAATTTAATTTGAGCATAGCTCGAGTTATGCTGTTATGCCTTGTCACCACAGATATATTTAATATAAGAGTAAAAGGGGCATGAATGGGTAAAACTTGAAATATTGTAAACATTAATTTGGAATGATTGGGAATGTGTTAATAATAGTGTATGTGGATGAAAAGAGAGAACATTTGTGTGTAATGATTGAGAATTTACTAAATTAGTTTAGTGGCTAAAAAAGGTAGAACTTCAAAATGAATCAAGTATGGGTAAAAATTAAAAAAGCCATTAAAAATCAATATGAATGGTTGAAAAATTTGTTTGGTAAAACATGAATGAAATCTTGAGAAAAAATTAAACAACTTTTGTTTTAACACTACAGATTTTGTTACAACTCACTATTATCAACTATATTGTTTACTTTTGCTTTAGTTTGTGTCTAGACTAACTGGATGTCTCACATTTATTGGGAATTTTCTAGTTTAATGGGAAGTTTTCTAGGTTGATACTATAACCAATATTTAGTATATATTGTAGTTTTGAACCTAATTAAAAGTAAATTTAGAAAAGACAAAGTGAAAGAAGTTTAAAAAAAGAAAATTTTCTTAAATAAGTGCCTTTTCTTAAAAAATGTAAATTTTTTCTTAAAAAAAATACCTATCCATATTACTAAAAAAAGTACCTTTTCTTAAACAAAATATCTTATCTTGAAGAAGTACCTTTGATTAAAAAAAGTAAATTGTCTTACAAAAAGTACCATTTCTTAAAAAAAAGTATTTTTAAATAAGTACCTTTTCTTAAAAATGTAAATTTTATTATAACAAATTGCCTTTTCATAAAAAACTACCTTTTCTTTTAAGACTACCTTTTTGTGAAACAAAAAAACTTTTCTTGGGATAAGTATCTACTCTCAAAAATGTACCAATTCTTGAAAAAAGGAGCAATTCTAAAAAAATTCCCAATTCTTAAAGACAAACCTATTCTTCTTCGAAAATAGCTTTTATTAAAAAAAAATACCATTTCTTACAAAAATTCATATTCTTAAAAGTACCTCTTCTTAAAAATAAAATAACACCTTTTCCTTTCTTTTCTTGAGATAAGTAGCCTTTCTGATAATAAGTACATTTTCTTAAAACACTCCACTTCTTTAAAAAGTACCTGATCTTAAAAAAGTACTTCTTTGTAAAAAAAATTCATACTCTTATGGATTTTGCTTACAGAAAGTACTTCTTCTGAAAAATAGTACCTTTTTTTTAAAAGAAACATTAGCTTTTAATAAAAGAAGTACCTCCCTTTAAAAAAATACCTTTTCGGGAAAATATAATACATATCCTTACAAAACGGAACTAAAAATATACTTTTTTTTAAACAAAAACATTCTATAATAAAATTGTTCCTAAAACAAGATTATCATTTTAGAAAAAGTCACTTTTCTGAAAGCTCCATTTAAGGTATCGTTGGCCTTAGGCGTTTTGGAACTAACTAGTACATAATACATAGCGAAAGGAACTCCGTTCCAACCGGGTGTCCCCTGACACCTCATGTAATTTTTTTGCTACACTTTTTGAGCTTTTTTGTACTTTATGGTACACACTATTTACTTTTTTGGTACACATTTTGATTTTTTTTTGGTACACATTATATATTCCTGGTACACTTTGTGTACTTCTTGGTACACTTTATGTACTTTTTGGTACACTTGCGTACTTTTTTTGTATACTCTGTGCACTTTTTGACAAACTTTATTTAGGGTGGTATTCTATAAGTCGTGAATCAGTCACTTCGTGTTACTTTTGTCGTTTTGGTAGTTTATAAAACGTTACAGCTGTTCGGTGACTACCTGCGTTGAGTTACGTATTTAATGGGTAGTTTATAAAACGCAGCGCAACGTTTTTGATCACTTCAGCTGTCAAATTCAACTCGCCACAGTTCTTCGCGTTAGTTGAAGAAATTACAAATTTAAAGAAAAATGTCGATCGAGGATAGGCAGATGGAAGTATTTTGCATTTCATTGCTTATAAGTAGTTGCCAATTTTGGATGAAATGCATTCGACGGATAGAGCTTATTTTTTTTCAAATAATTCAAAATTTTACTATTTAAGCACTGAAATTCTTATTTACAATAATAAAATTAGAAATGGAACGTTCAAATAAATAATGCGTTGCAAAACTATTATAATTATAATTAAAAATTATTGACAATAATAAACAAAAGGCCAATACATTACAATCAATACATACCGCCAAATGGCACGTGTTTTTGAAAAGACAACTAATTTAATATGGATGGGGAAATTTATTGGACATTGAACCCCAAAATAGTATATATGTTTTTTACACATTTTATGTATATTTATGTATAATAGCAATCTTAAAATCTGTTGATCTACTGAAATAGAGCTACATTTTTTAATCGTCTCATTCTGAGCATTTCACTCAAGATGACTTTTTCTGATCTATAATGGTTTATTTTAGTTTGGCAACTCTATACACCGCATATGTCAGTAACAGCATTCGTAAACAAACGCAAGCGCGAAGTGATATATAAACTACCATTTTTTGACTTTGGCGTTCGCGTTAGCTTTTGCGTTTACGTTAACTTTCGGGACTTTTAGAATACTACCCTTAGTTTAGTATTTTAGTAGTACTTGGTATTTTTTGTATGCCGTATATACAACTTAATACTTTTTGTTAGAACACTCTATGTATATTTTGACAGATTTTTGTTACATTTTTTGTACTTTTTGATACATTTGTTGTACGTTGATTGTGATTTTTGCTGTCATTTGTGTGATCGAGATGCCAACCAGAAAAACGAAAAAATTACAGATAATGCTTCATCAAAACTGAAGCGATATATGCAGGAACAGCTCATATTCATTGTTGACCAATATTTTAAAAATTTTAAAGTCTGGCTGCTACAGTTCGCAAATTTCGTACAGTGTTCGGTCGGAATACGAGTATTGTTTTAGCTTTGTCAACTGTGATGAGAGTACTTAAAAAAAATTGAGGGAACTGTATCAATTGGGCATGCCAAACACACTGGCCGTTCAGTAACAAGAGGCCCAAATGATAATAAGCGTGTTTTTTTACTTCCCGCTAAATCAATTTTCGATAAATTTGTATGGGAATCCGCTTGAAATCGCTTAATACCGCTTAGCTTCCCACACAAAGTGGTCGAATAATTAGTTTAGCAGTCAATACAAAACCAGGTCTAATATCGACGCAGGGTGTGAGAGTGTTGGTGAAAGTCCAGGAACATCACGGGTACTACCTCTCCATGCTTCAAAGTTCAACTCACCCAAGAACTGAAGCCTAATGATGATGCAAAGCGAAGATAACTTGTTGAATAAATTATTGAACATTGACAAGTGAATGCGGATTTTTTGAGCAAAATCATCCCAAAGCGAATCACAGACTTGTCATTCATGAACGTGAGCTTGGTCGATAACTTTGTATATGACTGATTAATTTTAAAAAATATTAACAAAAAAAATTGTGAACATCATAGTGATGTAACCAAATTCGATTACATTATTATGTGGTATCAAGAATGGCGTTAAACCGCCAGTAAATATCAACTATAGCTGATGTTCATGCTCACGAATGACAAGTCTGTGGTTCGCTTAAGAGCCTGTGTCAAACGGTATCGAAGTACACGGCTTGGTAAAAATATGGCATTTGCGTGGTGAATAAAATTTCATATATTTTTGACAAGTGGATGGAAATGTTTGAAGTTTAACAAAACCACACCGACGGACAAACAAGTTGTGTAGAGCAAAGAAGTTGTGTTTATGACGTGAGGCGCCGCCGAGGTTTATCAGATTCAAATTAAAATAGCGATGACTAAATCAATAATAATATGTATATCTACCAGTATTTACGCATTTTCATATATATTTATATTTTATAACAATATAATTTTGGTTTTAAAAGTTTCATCCAACGCCGTGCGAATGTTGTGTTCGGCACCGCGGCAAGATTTATGTCGGCTGTAGCTCTGTTCATCATTTATTTGTAAACGAACCAAATAAAAGAATAAGAAATTTCGCACCAATTTGGAAGAAATTTTCTGTCAAATTTTGCAGAAAGAAAATAACCATGAATATCGATTGGCACATCAAAAATTTAAATTTTTCTCACCATAACAAATTGTTTTCCACCATAGTACTTTCATACCGACTGGCCCTAAAGCGAACCACAGACTTGTCATTCATGAGCATGAACATCAGATATCGTTGATGTTTATTGCCAGCTTAATGCCCTTTTTGATGCCGGTTAAGAATGTAATCGAAATTGTTCGTATCACTATCATGTTTACAAACATATTTGGAAATATTTTTTCAAATTCATTAGCCAGAGAAAAAGTTATCGATCAGACTCATGCACATGAAGGACAAGTCTGTCGTTCGCTTAAGCGATGACGCTTATTTTCATCTTCATGGTCGTCAACATTTCCGCAGTTGGGGTTCAAAGATCCCACATGTGCATTGATGTAGGAATTGCATCGCTGCATCGCCGAAATTCAGCCACATTTATGCAAAAAGGTCATGGGAAATTTGAAAAAAGTAATGTGTGTGTGCCTGCAAAACCGTGGGTGTCATTTGCCCAACATGCTATTCCATAGATAACCCCATCCTATTCACTTTATGCTTCGATAATCAAAAATACACTTGGAAAAAAATTATTTTCCATTTAATTCAAATCTTGCTTAAATTGTAGGACACCCTTTATTTTGGTACATTCTTTGTACTACCAGCATCTGCGAAATCTTGTATTTTCAAAAAAGAGGATTTTCCTGCGCATGTTCGTGTGCGTTTGCGATGCCTGATTGTAATCTCGATTTTAAATATTTCTACAATTCGAACAAAATTAAACATTCAACGTGTTTACCTAGAAATTCAAAATACTAAAAACAGTCTCTAAACTTTTATTTTTGATGTGGACACTTTACATGTTTCTCCCCATATGTTCGCTCGTACACACACACACAAACACTGGACGCTAGTGGTCCGGGTATAATGATTAACCGCTGTGCGGACTCTGAACCAGCTATTGACTCAATAAATGTGTATTGAGTCTTTTTGAACGTAATGAGCACAATGACGCTGCTTTTACGAAGACGATACATTGATGGTGATGAAAATAATGATGACGACGATAACATCATTATCATTTCCATGACCATCTGCGACGTGAGTTGGGCGAGACGTAGCGTGCGTTGTCGTGTGTACATTTCGGTCCCAATTTATTTGTTGGGTTAATTGAAAATGTTGCGTACGCGTCCAGTATCCCCTGTGATAGACTAGGAAGCCGGTCCCAAATAAACACCTAACACACACTCGTACACACATCGCCGGCTTCACTTGTGTTAATTCACATTAATAATTCCCATTTACGATGACGATTTTCGTTCGTTTCACAAGGTATTGGACGGAGACGGCCTTTCCTCAAAACGAATGGCCAAGCAGCTCTTTAACGCCAGTACAACTCAAATGTGGCGGCCGCTCTTTGCTTCGCTTCAATTTATGTTTAGACTTATTAGATAAAATTTCCAAATGTTTTATTCCACTCTTATTTTCTTTGCTGCTTGGAGTTCTTTTCCTCCGTCGTCCAGCCCAGAGAAGCTGACGAATAAGGGGAAGAGAGACATAATTCACAAAAGACATTTTGTAGGTTCCAGCAATGTATTGCGGCAGTTACGCACATTGGCATCCACAGAGTTGTGGTCAATAAACTTTGTTTTTAATTTGCTTGATGATAAGGTCATTGAACTTAAGATACAATCAACCATGAATTAGGATTTAGAAAGAATTACCTTTATATTCTTGAGGTATCCTCACTTCTAGCTTTCAATTCTACAAGAAGTGATTCCACACGGACAAGCCTCGTTTTTTGTGCAACACTAGTGTAGCAAATCAAAACATTTGTTTGAGGCGGTTGTAAAACCGTCGCCACTAAATCTATACAAAACGTTATACATATCTAAATTCCGAATAATGTCCCAAAATATTTGTGAAATATGAATATGGTTCATGGTTTTCATCGAGAAAAACGTCACCGACAAGTTTTTCTCTACAAAAACGTCACCGACATAAGTTTTTCGCTAGAAAAACGTCACCGACACAAGTTTTTCTCTAGAAACACGTCACCGACCAGTTTTTACCTAGAAAAACATCGCTATCAAGTTTGTCTCTAGAAAAACGTCACCGACCAGTTTTTCTCCACAAAAACGTTACGCACAAATTGTTCTCTAGAAAAAAACGTCACATACAAGTTTTTCTCTACAAAATGTCACCGACGGATTTTTCTCTAGAAAAACGTCACCGACAAGCTTTTCTCTAGAAAAACGTCACAGCCAAACTTTTCTCTACAAAATGTCACCGACGAATTTTTCTCTAGAAAAACGTCACCGACAAGCTTTTCTCTTGAAAAACGTCACAGCCAAACTTTTCTCCAGAAAATCGTCACCGACAAATTTTTCTCGTGAAAAACGTCACCGACAAGTTTTTCTCTAGAAGAACGACACCGACATTTTTTTCTCTAGAAAAATGTCACCGACATGTTTTTCTGTAGAAAAACGTCACAGACAAGTTTTTCTGTAGAAAAACGTCAACGACAAGTTTTTCTCTAGAAAAACGTCACCAACAAGTTTTCTCTTGAAAAACGTCACAGACAAATTTTTCCCCAGAAAAACGTCACCGACAAATTTTTCTCTAGAAAATGTCACCGACTAGTTTTTCTCTAGAAAAATGTCACCGCCAAATTTTTCTCGTGAAAAACGTCACCGACAAGTTTTTCTCTAAAAGAACGACACCGACATTTTTTCTGTAGAAAAACGTCACCAACAAGGTTTTCTCGACAAAAACGTCACTGACAAGTTTATCCCTAGAAAAACGTCACAGACAAGTTTTTCTGTAGAAAAACGTCACCAACAAGTTTTTCTCTTGAAAAACGTCACCAGCAAGTTTTTCTTTAGAAAAGCGTCAACGACAAGATTTTCTAGAGGAGAAGGTTTTCGCACTATGTTCTCCTCCATTAAGATGTTGAAGGAATCGAAGAATATGTTGAGTCATTGACAAAAGTCTTGTCTGGTATTAATTGGTTTGATAAAATATTTACCAAGATTTCCAGGATTTGGTGGCCTTCAGTTGCATTTACCAGATGCGCGTCAGTTTAATAAAATAAGGAACTTTGTTTCAAATAACCAATCTCGGGCATAGCTTCATAAAGTTATCTCCGCATCGGGCTATGGAACGCAGCCTTATAATAAAGAAGGAGACGAAAATTTGGATTTGCTTTTTATTACGGGTTTCGTGGATTTCATGGCACTATGTATATATCTGGCGGGTTGTGGACTTTCCAGATCTAAAGCCACACTCATGAAGTCTGGTCAGAACTTGAACAATTTGCTTTAGGCTTTCGCTTATTGCACCGGAAAGAACATTATAAGCAAATTGTTTGAAAAGAGGTTGTTGCAACCATAAATGCGGTTGTAACCACCGAATTTCAGTTGCTGCAACCGAATTGAGGTTGTCACGACTGAATTTAGTACCACAACTGAAACTCGGTTGAAGCAACCTCTAATAAGTAGAGATAACTCCTAATTCGGGTGTGATAACCTCTAATTCGGATGTAATGACATCAAATGTGATTGAGACAACTTCTAAATTCGGATGCGGCTGATTCGGTTATTTTAGATGGAGGTAATCGACACGACACCATTGTGTTCTATTTGCTCAACAACACCATCTGCATTGAATTCTCCAGTGGAAAGTAATACAAAGAAATGGTATCCATATCACCAATAGATACACGCTGAAAAATGTGTCTGGTTTTGTTGATTTGATGCAAATAAATTGTGCTACAATAAGAAATTCAACTAACTTTTTTGATCAATGTATGTCATTTAAATTTTATTTTCTCTAACTAATTGGTTTTGAAGAACTCCATGTTCATCAACGCATCTACGACACCTGATCAGAAAAATATTCATTGCGGCCTGAAGGGTTGAAGTCGGGATCGCCTCAGTTATTGTTTTAATGGACTGCTTCGATTCAGTCAAGTTCTTGGGTTTCGTTTTGTATACCTTTGACCTTGAGGGCCAGCGGAAAGTGGAGTTTCTGGATAGTCATTTGTTTCTTCTTCTCATTTCAGTGACTCGTTCTGGTTGCAGTTTCGTCTCACGGAGTATTTCTGGATTACGGAAATGTTGCTTGTTTAAAAAAAAAAATAAATGGTTTCCCATTACATCCCATGAAGGGACTGGGGAGAACTTCTCACAATTACTGAGTTGTGCGCTTTCCAGTTTTCACTCACTGATTGGGACCTACAGTTTTACACCGATTCCGAACGGTACTTTGAGAAGCGTTTTTTTTTTTTTTTTTTTTTTTTTTTTTTTTTTTGAAGGTGGTCAGAGCCGGGTTCGAACCCAGGATCTCATGTACAAGAGCCGCGCACACTAACCATTGCACCATCGACGGCCACATGTTGCTTGTTTACATTGCTGTTTATATCACAATGGGCGTCATCAGACATAAACAACAATTTATCAAGTTGTTGTCTCCTTCAGTCATTTCAATCACTTTTTGGCAAAATTCCAGGCGAATAAGAAAATCCAGAGGGTTTAACTTGCTTGTAATTTGGACTTTGTACGGAAATAAGTTTAAGTCACCATGAATTTTCCGTTGTAATGACCGTCTGCTAACTCCAATTTGCGCCAATAAGTTTCGAGTCAAAACGCTTGGATTTGCCTCAATTGACGATGCTACAGCCGCGATTATGTGTTGAATCCTGCATTCGGGACGTATTCCCGATGTTATCAAAATATTTTAATATGAAAATGTTGTATATGTCAAGGACTTTGTTTAGAAAACAAAACTCGTTTCCTTGTATCCCATGAGTGAAATAGTTGTTTCATATTCCTAATAATTTCAAGGTTTTCTACAGATTCCGACATTTCAAACTTACCACCCCATTCAATTTTGCAATCAAATGAATCATTTGCATTTCACGCAATCATTCTGTTCAAGCAATTTCCAAATTCTTACCTGCAAATAGAAAAAAGACAGAAAACGAATCAATCCAAGTTATTCATAAACAAACAACAAAATAAAATAAAATAAAATTCAATTCAATTTATGGCTGATGAAATATTTGGGGAATAGGAATCTAAAGCTTTGACGTACATAGTTTCGTGCCCCATATTTACGATTGAGCTATATTTGCAATATGACGTCGTTTATTGCCCCACATAGCCGACCGTCGCTAAGTGCGGCTGCTGGTTCTACAATTTTGTTTGCTTGACGCCAAAACGGGGGCGCAGTAGGCAACGAGTCCGGCATAAACACAAAAACGAACACTAAAGGAATTTCAATGCAATAACAGGCATTACACAGTGACGAAAGTATAGCCAAAAATACGCTTGGTTCTGTGGAAACGAAGAACGGTAGAAATTGAAAGGGGAAAGGAAATATAATAAACTCAACCACCCTCAAATACAGACAAACAAAAAATGTGTATGGGGGGAAGATAAACAACAACAACAACACAAAACAGCAACAGGAAAATGGGGAAGAAACGCAATCCAAGAAAATTAAGAAGAAAATAATAAAACCCCCCAGAAACAACAGCAGCCCAAGAAACGTTTAGTAAAAGTAGATAAAATTACTACGTTCATTACTATAAAACTTCCACACCCCCACCCCTTGCTTCCTCCTGCCCACACACAAATCTCTTTCCCACCCACACATCCAAGGAATATACTCATGAATAAACTTTGTGCGGTGTTCAATGCACACGCTGTGTGAGTGGGCGGGCCGCAGGGGGCGGCGAAAAAATCGAAAATGTTCAAATAAAGTATAACAAAAACAACAGTGAAATCCATACGCATACATTCACCCACAGACACGACCGAAATGTCTGCTCAATGGGATGAATCCATGAATGAATGACTAAACCTCCAATGACGTCTCATACCAAACAAAGAGACATAAACCACCGAACAGCTCCGCTTTTCCAACTGTCTAGGCGAATCGTTAGCACCTTCCTTTTCCTGCTATAGTTTAGGAACAACAATTAAATGTTTTTTGTTTCTGTTTTACTTTCCGGGTAATGTTGACAATAAATGACGCCCAACCGTACGATAAAATGAACGTGATGTTAGGACTTAGTTTAACTAATCTGCAGGAGTGCGATAGTTCAAAGGAGAAAATTGCTATAAGTTTCTTAAAGTTTCAGACAAACAATTTCGTTACGCCCAAACGAAATCACAGTTAAATGAACATCATCTGGTGAATTTAATTACGGCAAAAGAACTTTTTTTTGAAACAATCCTATCATTTCATTTGCGACAAATAAATGAAATCATTTACGAGAACCGAAACACAGCAAACTCTAAACTTAAAATACGTTTACGAGTCGCGAAAATCGTGGCCCTTAACTGATACCAACTACAAACAAGCTACATTAACTCCAAACTCAGAATAAACATTACGAGAAACGAAAAATGTTTACGACAAACTGTTTTTGTTTCAGGTTCGCCGCAAATGCCTTATAATTCACTGAGAAGGATTTTATTTGGTTTGAAGTGTATCCTCATTAATAAAACTATTTTCTTGAGTTTTAAGATTTATTTTAGTACTTACAATTTCCTGAAATGGAGTTGAACCCCGGCACTGCCACCGCAGGTTCGACCTGATCCATCTCAAAAGTTGCGAGATAAGGGAACCCCCATAATGTTATGATTTTCTAGTTTGTTTAATCTAATCTAACTGCGTCAAATCGCACGACCGAGGCGGCCAATCGACTGGGCCATTTCGTGAGATAACACGTTCACCAAACTTGCTTTCCAATAAATTGATTGTGGCATTCGCTGTGTGGCCTGTGGCGCCGTCCTGTTGGAACCACATGTCCTCCAAGTCCATATTAACCAATTGGGGCCAAAAAATTCGGTTATCATTGAACGGTAGCGATTCGCATTCACAGTAATGTGCCGGTCTTGACCATCACGGAAGAAGTACGGCCCAATGACGATGCCGGCCCATAAACCGCACCAAATCGTAATTTTTGCGGGATGCAATGATGACTCATGGATTACGTGTGGATTGCTGTCTGACCAATAACGCATATTTTGCTTATTGACGAAGCCATTCAGCCAGAAATGAGCCTCATCGCTGAAGATGATTTTCCGATGAAAATCCGAATCATTTTCAAGTTGTTGCTCAGCCCAATTCACGAACATACGACGCTTATGGTGGTCAAGTGGCTCCAGTTCTTGCGTCAATTTGATCTTGTAAGGATGTAGGCCAAGATCTTTTCGCAAAATTCGCCACAACGACGTCACAGAGATGCCCAACGCTTGAGAACGACGTGGGAGAGACACATTTGGGCTTTCTTGAACTGAAGCCTCAGCGGCAGCAATATTCTCGACACTACGGGCACTCCTTTGTCTCACTGGCACGGGAACATTTTGTACTGTGCCGGTGGATTCAAATTTTTCCACTAGACACTCAATTGTTGATCTGGTAGGACGATTATGATGACCATAAATTGGACGTAGCGCTCTTAAAGTTGAGGCCACTGACTCCAAATTTCGGTAGTAAATTGTAATAATTTCGACTCGTTGTTGGCTCGTATATCTTTCCATGATGAAATGGCAAACCTTAGTGAAGAGAAATGTCAAAAGAGCGGGAAAAAATATGGCGTCGTTTGCTGTCCCTATCGATTTACTTTTGTAGCGTCTCTGTTGAAAACCCCTTTATATGGGCCAAAGTCAACAAATTTTAAAACTCACGAATTCGACCTACAATCTCCATTATTTCGTAGCTGCTGGTATCTGAAATAATGTGATGAATGCCACTTCATCCGATACACTTACAGAAGTTAGAGTGAGTAAAAATTCTGGCTATATTTATATGTCTTCGCAAATTTACAAAATGTTAAAAACCGCTTGAATATTTCTAGTCTTTACCGAAGGAAATTTTGTAATCTACAAGTTCTTAAGATCGGGTTAACGTTTCTTGTAGTATTTGTGTTAATGTTATAGAATTTGTTATATCGTCCCAGAGAAACGTGATATTCTGAAAACATACAGGCTACACTTAGTGCTACAAATTGGCACACAGTAAACCAGTAAAGGTTTATGGTCCGTCAAAAATGTAGAAATGTGTTTTAGGCACATTTTTTATTTTGGATGGGAATCGTGCGCTTTGGGGAAGCTGTATGCGGTAGTTTGTAGTACTAACCATTCGCTACATTATGATATAAAATATACCAAGTTGGTGACAATTTTATAGGAGCTTGCAAAATCAATCGTAAAGCCCTTATTTTGATTCGTGAATTTGACACACACAAAAACCCACACTTTCCCGTGATGAATTCGCGATGTTGGTCAAGGGGGTCCAGTACATCGCGTGAATCTAGTTTTTTTGACTTTACATCAAATAATCGAGAGCACTTTTAAAAATAATAAAATGTACATCGTATTTCTGCAGAAACTTGAAAAAACTGCTTCGCAGTATTTTTTTCCTTTTTTACACTTAACGGAGTTTAATAAGTATAAGTATAAGTATAAGTATAAGTATAAGTATAAGTATAAGTATAAGTATAAGTATAAGTATAAGTATAAGTATAAGTATAAGTATAAGTATAAGTATAAGTATAAGTATAAGTATAAGTATAAGTATAAGTATAAGTATAAGTATAAGTATAAGTATAAGTATAAGTATAAGTATAAGTATAAGTATAAGTATAAGTATAAGTATAAGTATAAGTATAAGTATAAGTATAAGTATAAGTATAAGTATAAGTATAAGTATAAGTATAATAAGTATAAGTATAAGTATAAGTATAAGTATAAGTATAAGTATAAGTATAAGTATAAGTATAAGTATAAGAATAAGCATAAGTATAAGTATAAGTATAAGTATAAGTATAAGTATAAGTATAAGTATAAGTATAAGTATAAGTATAAGTATAAGTATAAGTATAAGTATAAGTATAAGTATAAGTATAAGTATAAGTATAAGTATAAGTATAAGTATAAGTATAAGTATAAGTATAAGTATAAGTATAAGTATAAGTATAAGTATAAGTATAAGTATAAGTATAAGTATAAGTATAAGTATAAGTATAAGTATAAGTACAAGTACAAGTATAAGTATAAGAATAAGCATAAGCATAAGCATAAGTATAAGTATTGTTACCTGGAAATTAACCTTAAGCGTATTTGCTTATATAATCGCTTGTTTTGTATGAATCACTTAGCAACACGAGTGATTTTCGCTAAATTTATAATATTTTTTGACATATTTTACCATATTCAACCTTTTGCCATATTTTTTAATTGTATGACTTTTCGCTAAATATCGGTTTGCTTTACAACTTAGTAAGCGATAATCGATTGCTTGTAACCAAAACACGAGTATTGGTTGGTTAAGGATGTAGCTGAATACGTGACATTCTTTAATTCCTGGCGAATCAAGTATTACTACGCAAAACGATCCTAAGAGCATTCTGCGTAACTCTTTTAATGTCTGCTAGATTGCATATGAAATAAAATCTTAGATATTGTCGCGTACCCATAAAAATGGGCGGGCAGTAGCATATGCATTCTTCATCCCCACAATTTCTGCTGAGATTTCAATTCTAGACGCAAGTCTGCCTATTAAACACTGTCCAGTGATCACAGCAACTAGCATAGAAATATCGTGAATAAGAATGGATATCAAGTGATTCAGGTCATAACGTGGTCGGTCATACTTGCCTGGTGATCCTGCATTTTGTGCCACCAGGCCATCTATCATTCGCATGTCTCAGAGCTTCAGTTTTAAGCAATAACTTTTATGCTCCATATCCAGTGGCAAAAGCTAGGTACTCCCTAATCTCACCAGCTCCACCTCTCCACGATTCCCCGAAATGATTCTATGCCCCAACATATAAGGTGAATATGAAACTGCATTCTCATCTCATTTAGAGATGCGCGGCAGTTCTTGAGGTCAGGAATACAGATTGTCAGAATAGATATGAATACCACAGACGGTGAAGACGTTACGTAGCAACCAAACGGCATCTTCTCCGATTTCCATAAATTCGGCCTGAAATACACTTCGAAGGTCTGGTAGCTTTTGTGCAAGGTCTTAACCCACCTCTCCAGTGTAGACTCCAAAATCTACTTTAGCATCCAATGTGGATCCATCATTGTAAAATTCAAACCAGCTTCGAGAACCTCAAAGGTAGACTAGGGTGTCATAAACTACTTATATTGTGGATTGCCACAGATTCCTTAAAATCGTCCCATTCCTAAAGGGGCTGGTGATTCATCATGAAGAATGCCGACGCTTCCACCATTTCGTTTCCTCTTGTGACCCATCATTGTCATTCTGTGGCCAGTACCGGTCACCAAACGACAACGCCATAAAGAAATATCAGAAGGATAACAGCTACATATCTATGGTCACAAGGCATAACAGCGTATGTCTATCTTTTCAACTTTTTAGGAGAGCTTTTTAAAGGTACAAATTTCATTTGTAATGTAGTGACTGATCGAGATTTCCTAGTATACACAAAATTGACACAAAAATGTATGTAGTGCGCAGTACGATATATAAAGCTCCATTCTCGAAAAATTAAATTTGAGCATAACTCGAGTTATGCTGTTATGTCTTGTGACCACAGATATGTATATCCAGTAAACTACATCTTTGATAGGCCCCATCTTCCATGACAGGTAATCTGATTACCTTTAAACAAACAACTTTCACTGTTCCTTACAAATGCAACCCTGTAGGGTAATTGAAGTTCATAACAATTATTGCACTACTTATCTATCTCCAATCCCATTCACCCTAATTATGATGCATGCTATCCATTTAGACTTTGATAATATGGAAACAACAAAGAGTGACCTTGATTGAAGCTTGAAATTAAAAATTCAAATTTTAGAAAACCACAACGATAGACAACCCCAAAATACGACAAAGCCAAGCAACGATAAAAATGGAAAACCGCGAAAGAGATAAGAACAACAGCAACAACAAAAATAATTCACAAGCTCCAAACATCAACGGCTTGTGAGGCGAAAAGAAGCCAACGACCAACGCTACAACAACAATAACGGCGTTACAATAAAGATAAGGTGAATAAACTAAAAGCAAAAAAAAAGAAAAGAAGCATAAAAATAATCATAACAATAAAATCCAGCTACATATATACACATTCACACACACGCACATGCACTCTCTAATACTCTTGTACTGCGTGAAACGCAAGCGGTCGAATCATATCACACATACGCACTTTATAACTACACTTCCCAGTGGGAAAATTGTGAAGGCGTTATAACAACAGGCCTCTTTCCAGGCCTTGTGACATATTCGATACACGTTCATATACAGCTTCTTGTAGAAGTCATGCGAGCTGAAATTCCTTCTTCCTTCGAAATGAACTGATGTTCACCACATCCATATTCGCTCTCTTTAGAAGGGCCTGGTATTATGCCTTATTGTGGAAGGCAAAAAATTAGCGTCCTTGTCCATAAAAATTTATAAAAGATTTGAGAGATGATTTATCATGCACAAATCGTCTCTCAAACCTCTCAGAACTTGTTATGACTGAGACTGAAGGTGTTTACACATTTTTAGAAAAGACTCAATGTCAGTTCTTCCACTTTTAGCATTTGGGTTTAACTGTTTTAAATTCCATCTGGGAGAAATCGTATTTATCCCAAATTGATTTTCGGCCTCTAAAAATTCTTTAGGATGGTCTGGTAACACTATGCAACAAAATGAAAAAAAGTTGATCAACCAGAAATGCCAACCCAATTTAAAAACCCAACCAAAAAAATTAACAAAAAAAAACTGTACCATTCAAAATTTTGTTGTTGTTGTTTTTTAATAAGGGTGCTAAACTACGTCAAAAAATTGGGTTGGCATTTCTGGTTGAAAAGTCATGTTGAATAGTGTAATCTTCTCTGGAGAGTAAAAACGATTTCTCATTTTATCCCATGAAAGGATTTGGGAGAGCTTCTCACAACCAGTGGAGCTGTGTGCTTTCTAATTATTACAATTAGAAATTTTACACCGGTTCCGAACGGTATTTCGAAATCATTTTCATGGCTAAGTGTTCGATAGTGTCGCCATCTCTGAGCGAGGTGACCGTTATCGAAAGGAATTTATGTTCGTCAGAGCAGGTATCGAACCCACGCTCTCATGTCCAATAGCCGCGCCCACTGACGGCTTCCTCTGGAAGGCAAATCGCAAGTTTCTGGCTGGCATACACTATAAGTTTCGGTCACATTTTATCCTATAATGTGCTAGATTGTAGCACGTCAGACTCCACTCAGAACAAACACTACATTTAAATCCAAATGAGTTAAAACTGAGGAAACTGGATTTTTACATTCCAATCAAGTTAATTTCTAAATAAAGTAAAAATTCCTTTCAATTTAGTACACGCTGAAATATATACCTTTTTTTGTTTGGGTGCAAATACAACTTGTTTGTACGTTGTTGCAAATACAGTATATTTGTGTCCCAACACAGTATGTTTGTTATTCAATATTATATGTTGAGACACAGTGGTTAAATGTATATTCATTGTGGTTCAGTCACGACTGGACGACCAGCGTATTCCTTGGCTCATTTCATGCAAATATGTCCATCTAGGAGTCGAGACTACGTCCATCCCCGAGAATGCAAGGGGGCGAAATGGCAGCGGTTTGAAAATTTTCGGATTGATGGTCGGAGGGTGCTAGGGTAAAAATGTGTTGTTATTTCGCTTCCAAAAAAAATTTTTCATTTCAGTCAAATAGTCATAACTATGGAACGGTAAGTCCTCTGGGCTTCGTTTAGGTAATTTTGGAAAGGTAATTATATGAGAGAAAAAACCATAAGTTATCTGCCATCTGGATGAGAAAATTGAGGTTATGTGCACATTCTTATATATTTTTTTCCCAAATTTTTTTAATTATTCTAAAAGATCTCTTAAAGGCCTTTCCAACAAGCCCAAAAACAAAAAATCGGACCAGTGGTTCAGAACTCAGCAATTTTACCCTAGCACCCTCCGACCACCAAACCGAATATTTTCAAACCGCTGCCATTTAGAATGAACGTTTTTAAGGTTTTCGAATGAGTCTATTAATTCCTCAAATCAAATTGATTTGTCACTTAAATTAATCAAGAACGGACTCTTCAGTGAATAAAAGACTAATTTCAAACCAGAATTTTTTTGGAAAGGTAAATTACAATTTTCAAAATCCAAATCTGCTGTGTAGCGAATCTTTACTCAATGGTAAAACTAGTACAAAGTTACATATGTGAACGCAATATTTTTGTATTCTCTCTTAAGTTTTCTTAGTATTTTTAATAGTTTTTGCCGTACAGGAACGCTATTTGAGTAAAATTCGTAAATGTAATAGAACTAGTAAGGACGTACGGAAACCGAGCTAATATATGTACTAAATAAAAATTGAAAAACTGGTTGGTACAAAAAATATAATTTGCTACACACTTTTGTCAAGGCCTTCTATTTAGTACATATTCTGTCGACATTCTACAAGCTCCCCTGATGGAAGCGAAAGTGGAGGCCCTGCTCACCAATTTCACTGTGTGTTACTTCGAAATATAGATAGAATGTTGCTGACAGGCCTATAGAAGCAACTACAAATCTATTAGAAGGCGTTTCAAGACATAGTTTTGTTGTTACTTAATTTGTATATGAAAATTTCCAGATTAAGTTTTGGTCGTATATGCCTTAAAGCACGCGTTGTGGTACACACACAGAGGCGGATCATCGGCGCACAAATAAAGCGGGATTTGTTAGGAGTTTGATTTTTCATTTTCTAAACAAAAACACAGAAAAATTGCAAAAGTGTAATATATAAAAAAACAACCGTTTCCCACTACATCCCATGTAGGGATTGGGGAGAGCTTCTCACAACCAGTGATCTGTGCGCTTTCTAATTGTTCACTCTAAGATTGGGACCTACAGTTTTTACACCGATTCCGAACGGTATTTTGAGAAGGTTTTTCATGGCTAAGTACTCAATACTGTCGGCATCACTGAGCGAGGTGACTGCGGCCGAAAGAAATTTTTAAGGAGGTCAGAGCAGGGATCGAACCCAGGATCTCATCTACAAGAGGCGCGCCAACTACCCATTGCACCAGCGAAGTGTAATATACTAGTTATTTTTGGAACTAAAACAACAATTTTCGCCGTTCCCACACTGTTTTCGCTAACTACGAATCACGGCAGTAGATTTTGTGTAGACTTTTAGCGATTTAACCAAACAATCGTATGCAGCCTACGTCTCAGTCACGTTCCAATACAGCAAACGCCCCATTGAACCACTTGTGTAGTATAGAATAGAAACTTATTAACTACAAAGTACGTACAGTGGTGTGCGATGAAATAGAGTCAACATTAATAAACAGTTTCAAAACAAAAACAAATGTAGAAAAATCAAATTTTGTTTATAACTTTTATTTGTAATTGTTCAGTTAAGAACTAGATATAACATTTTAGAACATTAATGTCGTAATTTAAAATTAAATCATTAGATATAAATCAAAATATTTCATAATGCCCCGTTTTGCCTGTGAATTAAAATAGAGTCATCGCGATTCATCATCTGAACTAGAATAAATAGCTGTGTCAAATAAAATGTATGTTTCATTAATCCTTTATATTATCTCAGTACTTTATGAAACAACTATTATTTTTTATCACAGCTAAGCAACGCCTTGACATTGAATCATCAAGTCTCCACAAGTCATGTTTTCCACGCCGATTGTACCAGTGTCATTAGCTCATCTTTATTAAATTGGTTTGATAGACACTTTAATGTCCCGCCACAAATTCTGAATAGGATTTAAGCCCGGCGACTGCATAGACCATCTTAAAACTATGACACTATTATTTTCAAACGAAGCTTTTGCTCGCTTCGATGTGTTTTTGGGGTCGATATTATGTTGAAACACCCATCGAAGCGGCATTTCCCATTTAGCACAAGGCATCATGATGTTATTTTTTTTCATACAGTGGTATAATATGCAGCGTCCATTGTATGTTCAATTTGGAATAAAGGTTCTGTCCCAATGTAAGAGTAACAACGCCGTACCATTATGTTTCCGCTACCACGTTTAACTGTTTGGATTGTGTTCTGGGGCCTGAATTCGGTGTTGGAAGGTCTTCGTACAGGAAGATTATTCTTATCATAATTACCCAATCTCATTTTAGTTTCAGCTGTCCTCAAAATATTTCGCCATTTGCGTACGGACTATTTCACATGCTCCTTGGCAAAATGCAACATTTTTTTAACGTTTCGTTTGGATAGAAATGGAACTTTTCGGACACTTTTTGCCTTTAAATTGTTTTTAGTTAGCATTTTTCTTAATGTAGAGGTGTCAACATCCCGATCGTATTGCCTTTTAAGGGCGGAAGAGGTAACAAAAGTCGAACTCTACGTGGCGCAATATTTTTGGTTCCAAATGTTCTGTAATCTTCAGGGTTTTACCGTCTGTTTCCTGGGTTGGGGTTATATTTTATTCCGGTCTCCAACATTTTCTTTGAGCATCCAATTATGTCAGTAATTTGTATGTAGCTTCTGAATTATTTTCTCATCTCTTTAATTCTTTCTTGGCGCTCATGATTGCAATACTTAGATCGGCCCATTTTGGAACGTTAATAATAACAATTTATTAATGCTACTAATAAACATTAATCATATTTAGAAGCTAAACTTTGTTTTCAAATTCAAATCCAAACAACCATTAACCATTTCAAAAAAAAAAATATTTCTTTGTAATTGACTCTATTTTATATTTACATAGCCTTTAAAATACTGACACTGACCTGGAGAACAGTAGTGTACAAAATTTATTAAAAATGACGGCATTATATTCAGCAGAGGGCCGGCCAATCAGGTTCAGAATTTTTTGACATGAAACACCTTGGACCACTGATTTGCAGAGAATAAAAATTTTGTCGACTGTGTGATTCTATTTTATCGCGCACCACTGTATATGTTCTATCCCACTACCTGTTTTACTAGCTACATGTATGTAATGCAAGAAATGACAAATAAAATGATAATTATATACAAAAACTATAAAAAGTGTATACAAAAAGTTTGTGTACTTTTGTATATGTTTGTGTACTTTTGTGTATGTTTTGTACCTTTGTGAACATTTTCGGTACATTTGAGAACGTTTTTTGTACCTTTGGATTTTGTTTTCCGTAGACCAGTAATGTTGGTTCATAAAACTTCTAGGAACAAATGAAATGACCAAATAGTCCGACTACGTTTGTCACTTCAGCGACATGGACACTTGAAAACCTGAGACAATTTTCTAAAAGTAAAAGATTAAAAATCTAGCCCTAGGTTAAAAAGAGGCGGAATGTTCTCCCATGGTCACTGTACTTAAATTTCGTTTATAAATATCCGGCAACAAAATAAATATAGGTCAGCTCAAATGTTTGCGATTTCGTTGTTTTTTTTTCTGTATCACTGTTGTATTTATTGAAACATTTTGATATTAGAAAATCGGCAGCCTGGCTACGCCACGATACAAAACGTGTCGACCATTAGCCATCGTACGCACATTTTTTGTTGGATTTTTATAAATTACGCACTAGTTTTATATTCTGTCTCGTTAATTTTGTTTTGATATTTCCATTCGCATTCGTCATTCGCACACAGCTTTATATCACCTACGCCTGTTTGCGTTAGCGAGTGTGCGTTGTGCTACTTTTAATTTTTAGTACTTCTTGTTTTTCCCTTCTTTGTTTTGCTTATATTTTTCGTTTTTATATTATTTGGGAATCGGGAGAATGTAGAATGTACATACATACTTATACATAAATATTAGCTTCCATATCCCCCTCGATGGGGAACAGGGTGATGACCGACGGTGTGGATGGCTTTGATGTTGATTTTATGAACATTGTACAACTTAGCGCAAATGTTGGGTGATTCGGTTATGGGGCTTTCCAGACATTTTTATGTGATAACACCACATTTACGACGCACAGGGTTCAAAGGTCACTGAATGGCGACAATAGCATAGGCACGAGTTTGGCAAACATTTTTATAGGTTTTCTTGGAGGAGATTATTAAGGTTTTTTATGGCGGAAGCATATGTGTTATATACAATACATAAATACATATGCACCATCATACGTACCTCAGCGTTTGCTGATCCCTCACAAAACTTAATTACATTTTATGCGGAATTTTGTTTCTTTTGTAGGGTGGTTAGTGAAACTGAATATATATATTGGGGCGTCACTTTGTACCCGGTTATGAAAACGTGTTCGTTAGTGTGTTTACATTAATGCAATGAAACGATTCGTACAATCGTCGATTAAGCCATTGATCGAAACAAACGTATTATACAGGGTGGAGCGCGGTAATTTGCTTTTTTTGCACTGCAGGCTGTGGCGGCACTGTTGGTCGAAGAGAGTGGCGAGTGGGTGTGGCTTATAGTGGCTGACGGGATATTTGTATTCGTCTGCCTTTCAGTTGTCATCATTCATTGGACACGTGAGGAGAGGTCATTTTGTGTTGGAATTTTTCAAACAACAAGCAAACATATGCGGTACTGGAGTGAAACAAACGAAACTATGATGCCGTGCTCCTGACCGATGAGGTAGAGAACTTCACCAGAGACCTCTGCATTCGGACCTTCAAATGTATTCAGCAGTGTGTGGATAGCGAAGGTCGACATTTGCCAGATACACTTTTTAAAACCATGTAATTTAAAAATTCCCTTACTGTTCAATATAATTAAAATATAAAATAAATTTTTCTAAGGTTCGTAATTTTGACGTAGAATACGTCTTACCTTACGGTATGAGGAGTCATGTCAGGTTTTTATTGTTGAAATCTTTATTTCATTGAATTTGAGGAAACGGCTAGATGAATTTTTTTAAAATTTTTTTTGTAGGTAAATGAAGATGTTATCTTTCGTTTAATATACATTTCATATTGGTTGATATATTTCTAGTATTTTAATTTCTCCAATGAAAATTGTTTAAACACATACACTCAAACATATGTGTGGTGTTTGGTAGAGTGTTTTTGGTTGCTCAACATTGCTTAGGAACATGTATCTAGTAAAAAGTGAAACGAACAGCAAGCTTATGTTGCTTGGCAATATGTATCTAGTAAAAAGTGAAACAAACAGTAAGCTAACGTAATAAAGCGTTTTTGCGAAAGCTTCAATAAAGCTGTTGTAACATTAATTTTGAATTGTAAAGCGTAAAGCTTTCACACAACGCTCGAATGCTAATGCGAAGACTCGATAAGGTAAACCTTTTTTAATTTTAGGGCGGCCCTCTCAACATTCGCAGAACTTATTTCAATAAAAATATTAATTAAAATACGTAAATTAAATTAAGTTTAAAAAAACTGAACATAATGTTTTTTTTTTAAACGAACTTGAATCAAATGCCGTTGGTAAATATAAAAATTACAGCAGACAGTTGTCCGAGGCCTTCGGCCACGGACTGTCCCTGCAGGCTGTGTCAGAGACACGGCCATTAAGTTTAACGTAGAATACGCCATCCGATAAGACAGAAAACATATATAACAATAAATGATAAATAATATAAGCAAATGAATTTATTGTTATATATGTTTTCTGTCTTTCTGACAACTGTCTGCTGTATTTGTTTTTTTATCTCATTCCCAAATAATCAAAATACCGCGCTCCACCCTGTACAAGACCCTTTGCGATGTCGTAACCAAATAATTTTCGTTGCTACAACGAATACATACTTTACTAACTTTTAAAAAAACAATAGGTGAATTTAAAAACAATTGTAACTGTTTGATAATGTAACTATTATTATATAGTTCATTAAAGATCGTTTGTTATTTATTATGGAACTTTTACCGAGAATTTAAAATTAACGAAATGAAACTAATTATGCTTGGTTTATATCAAACTAAGTGAGAAAATATTCCTTTATTTAATATTCTTCCTCCACTCAATGCACTTAGCATTTAAAACTATATGTCTCGGTGTGCAATAACTGCCGTACGTGAATCTTGTGCTTGAGAATGTGGGTTCAATCCCCACCATTCCATTCTATCGACGACGGTCAACTCGCCTACACGCTGAAAAATCTGTGTTTATATGTTATTTGGATGCAAATAGCACGTGTTTGTAGCTTGTCACAAATATAGTACAATTGTGTCCAAACACACTGTGTTTGCTATTCAATATTACATGTTTCAGACACAATGATTAATAGCACTGTGGTAGTTGAAAAATGAGACTAGGAGGGAGAGGACGGTTTTACCCTAATTCAGGTACGAGGAATTGAACGGCATCATTAGGTTTTTTTGAGTCACAATTGCGGTTTCATAGAAAATATATGTATGTTAGCTTGCCGTTCTGTTTTCAACAGTACGAATGCTTTTTTGTTCTCTCTTTCTTCAGTTATGGTTTTCTTTGTGAAGTTTTCTTTGTGGCCGTCGGTGGTATAATGGAAGTGTTCGTGGCTCTTGTACGTGAGAACGTGAGTACGATCCCTGCTCTGACCAAATTAAATTTCTTTCGACGGCGGTCACCTTGGCAAGTGACGGCGACACTATCGAGTACTGAGCCATGAAAAAGTTTCTCAAAATTCAGCTCGGAACCGGTATAACATTGTAGGTCCCAATCAGTGAGTGTAAAACTAGTACGCGCACAGTTCTTGTGATGTAATGGGAAACCATTTTTGTATGGTTTTCTTTGGCTCAAACCCCAATTAATCATAGTGGTGTTTATCCAAAAATATTTTTCAGTGTAGAAAAGACTAAAATTAAGAGATATTGAGAATTAGGTGGAATTTTATATTGAAAATGAAGAGGAGTAAACAAATATATGTAGTTATATAGAGAAAGGTTTCCTCTTATTAAGCGAAAGAATGTAATTACTGGCAATTGGTGAACGGAAAATTCAAAGAAAGTCGGAAAATTACTCTTCTGCTCATGTTCTAAATCAAAGAACCCAAAAAACCTGGCTTCAGAGGGAAACTTTTTGTCCGAAAGGTTGAAACCCAAAACGTTTGGAACAATTTTGCTAATGAAAGTTTACCAGTACAACCAACGAAATACACGTTAGTGACTGTCAAATTTAGTCAAAATCCGAAAACCAAAAAAAAAATTCACTCTATTTGGCAAACTAAAAAAAAAATGTATGAAACAGTAACTGTAACTTACAAAACCAATGATGCAGTTCGATTCCTCATACCCGAATTAGGGTAAAACCTTTCTCTTCGGCATTGCCTACGAAATGTGTGCCTCATACCCGAATTAGGGTAAAACCTTTCTCTTCGGCATTGCCTACGAAAATGTGTGCCAAAAACTATCACAGTGTAGGATATAATATATGTTTTTGTGACCCAAATATGGCTTTGCTTATTGAAAACTACTGAAAACTAAAACGTGACAGACAACAAAGAAACAAAAAAGCAGCAGATCTTTAATTAATGAAAACAATGGGTGCAAACATGTACAAGTTTCGTGCAATATGTTGCTGGGGTCGTTTTTGACAGCGTAATAAATCATGACAATGCTTATCAAGAATAGGTCCGTTTTGGCGTCAATTTGTAGGTGTTAACCAGTGCAACCAGAAAGAGAAATCGGACCGCTCACTGAATGTAAGAAGCCCCATTCCCTGTGCAGTTGCAACGGGAGAATATATATTTTTATTTTATGTCTAAAGAAAACAAATTAATTTCCAGGTTGGTTTGACCGCAATAGTTGATATTTTCCCCGTAAATAACATAGATTTATGGTAACCGTATTTTCTTTTGGGATAATTTTTATTATTTATTCGTCCTTTTTTTGGTACTTTTTAGTTAATTATTCAAGCTTAAGACCATTCTATATCTCTATTAAAAGAAATATGGCTTAGATAAAAAAATGAAGTTTTCCAAAATGCATCCTCCTGATACCACAACCGAATTGAGATTGTACGGACCGAATTTAGTCCTCACAACTGACATTCGGGTGAAGCAACTTCGTTTCATACTTGAATCGGTTGTGAATTATTTTTGTTCTGTTAACCAAATATTCTAAAATTTCGGTTGGAACAACCGAATTTGGAAATAATTCGGATGCAGCAACCAGTACCAAATTCGGTTAGAGTAACCGAATGTGGCATCAGTTCAGGTGCAACAACCGAATTTGCCGTTAATTCGGCTGTCACTACCGAATTCAGTATCAATTCAATTGTAACTACCGAATTTGGTATCAATTCGGTCGCAATAACTGCATTAACTCTTAAGTCGGTTGGATCGACAGAATTCGGCGTCAATTCGGTTGCTATAACCGAATTTCTTATGAATTTCGTACGTACAACCGAGAGACGCTACAAAAGTAAATCGATAGGGACAGCAAACGACGCCATATTTTTCCCCGCTCTTTTGACATTTCTCTTCAGTAAGGTTTGCCATTTCATCATTTTCATATACGAGCCAACAACGAGTCGAAATTATTAAAATTTACTACCGAAATTTGGAGTCAGTGGCCTCAACTTTAAGAGCGCTACGTCCAATTTATGGTCGTCATAATCGTCCTACCAGATCAACAATTGAGCGTCTAGTGGAAAAATTTGAATCCACAGGCACAGTACAAAATGTTCCCGTGCCAGTGAGACAAAGAAGTGCCCGTAGTGTCGAGAATATTGCTGCCGCTGGGGCTTCAGTTCAAGAAAGCCCAAATGTGTCTCTCACACGTCGTTCTCAAGCGTTGGGCATCTCTGGGCATCCTTACAAGATCAAATTGAAGCAAGAACTGATGCCGCTTGACCACCATAAGCGTCGTATGTTCGTGAATTGGGCTGAGCAACAACTTGAAAATGATTCGGATTTTCATCGGAAAATCATCTTCAGCGATGAGGCTTATTTCTGGCTGAATGGCTTCGTCAATAAGCAAAATATGCGTTACTGGTCAGACAGCAATAAACACGTAATCCATGAGTCATCATTGCATCCCGAAAAAATGACGGTTTGGTGCGGTTTATGGGCCGGCGGCGACATTGGGCAGTACTTCTTCCGTGATGATCAAGACCGGCACATTACTGTGAATGCGAATCGCTACCGTTCAATGATAACCGAATATTTTTGGCCCCAATTGGATAATATGGACTTGGAGGACATGTGGTTCCAACAGGACGGCTCCACAAGCCACACAGCGAATGGAACAATCAATTTATTGCATACCAAGTTTGGTGAACGTGTTATCTCGCGAAGTGGCCCAGTCGATTGGCCGCCTCGGTCGTGCGATTTGACGCCGTTAGATTACTTCCAGTGGGGCTACGTTAAGTCTATGGTCTATGACAACAAGCCAGCGACGATGGATAAACTTCGTACGAATATCGAACGTGAAATTGCAGCAGTATCGGCCGATTTATGCTTGAAAACCGTCGAAAGTTGGGTTCAGCGTCTGGACTTCTGCAAGCGTGCCCGTGGTGGCCATGCAAAAGAAATCGAGTTCCATACATAATGACATCGAACGTACTTTCACAGGTATAAAGAATTTCATTGGTATCTAAAACCGGTTTTGTTTTATTTAAAAAAACTTTTGTAGCGCTCTTATTGAAAAACCCTTTATTTAAAACTTGACGTTTAAAATTCTAAAAACAAATATTATATTAAAGGAAGTTAAAAAATTTGTTGTGTGGTTATTAACAAAGGTCAGTAAAAATATTTAAACACAGGGAAAAGATTAATTGGAAATCAATTCAGGCATTAGAAATTCCATGATAAAGTCTATTTTTTTCTAATTTTTCATAATTGTCAAACATCAGAATTATTTGTCGATGTTATTGATAGATAAAAAATAGGTGTTACTAAATACAAGTTGCTACTACCGGACTTTAGTTGTATTAACCAATTTGAGTATGTCTAAAACCTCATTCAACTGCAATGGAAGATACAACTAATTAGAAGTACAATATTAGAATTCGTGTTCAAATATTAGTTACTGTAATTATAATTGAGTTTCTGTTACAAAAACACTTGTTGCAAAGTTACGAGTATGTATTCGATTTTTCACAAGAGGCTTTCTTGTTAAAGAGAAACTACGTGTATTGGAATGTTACACGAGGACTTTACAGAAAAAGTAATATTTTAAACAGAAAGTGATAAATAAAGTTGTGAAAAAACAATAAAGTGTATAGATACGAGTATCAGCCAGCGAAGAATACACATTGTCATAAATTGAGGTGAAGTGAGACTTTCAAACATAATCGTTGAATATGACGCCACTATTGACGCCTTCACAACCACACGCAGACAATTGTGGACACTTGGCTGGAGGAACTATTGTTCTGGATGACACAGAATAACTTAAACATACATATGATACCCAGGGTAAGCCATCCCCATTTTTGGTCGAAAATATGAAAAATTTAGAAAGATTGTCTGTATTTGTTTTTCGATTGGACGCTCCGTTTTCGAGATATAGAAATTGTTTCATATTTTCGATAAAAAAAATGGGCACGAAATACGAACCCTGATTACAAATAATAATAATTTTGTTTATATTTAAATATAAAATACACAATTTTAATAAAAAATTTATTTTTTTACTTACTTTTCATAAGGGGTTAAAGCATCACCAAAGGATTGTGACAGCCATCAAATTCAAGTAATTACTTTAGTTTAGCATACCAATATTTTATTTGGTACAACCGAATTAGTTTTTACAGTTTTTGTTCATCCAACTAATTGAATATTCACCACTACAGGACAATTAGATTGCTAGAACTAAAACTCGATTGACAGATCACATTTATTTCTTGTTGCTGTGGCTTCAACTAAATATTTCAGTTCTTGCAACCACAACTGAATTACAAATCAATTTATATGCACAACATTTGGTGATACTGAACACAATTATTGGTAATCACAACAGAATAATGCGACAGTCCAATGAACCGCCAAATTTTACTTACTTACTTATCCGGTCTCGGACAACCCCGGGGGGTCAGGGACCTTACAAAACGAAGATAACATATTTCGCCAACCAGTTCGATCTTTTGCTTTATCTCTCCAGTTGGCAATACCAAGTGTAAGCAGGGATTCGTCAACCTGATCCCTCCAGCGGAGTCTTGGTCTTCCTATTTTTCGTCTTCCTTCGAGTTCGGTTTCGAAAAGCCTTCGCGCTGGTTCATCTTCATCCATTCTACTGACATGGCCTAGCCAGCGCAATCGCGTTATCTTGATCCGCTTAACTATGTCAATGTCAGGATAAAGCTCATACAGCTCATGATTCATGCGTCGCCGATACTCGCCGTTGTGCACTATAGGGCCATAAATTTTTCGGAGTATTTTTCTCTCGAAGACTCCTACAGATGTTTCGTCTGCTTGCGATAGGACCCAGGATTCTGCGCCATAAAGCAAGACAGGTTGAATGAGAGTCTGGTACAGCTGGACTTTTGTTACTCGAGAGAGGGCTTTATCTCTAAAGTGCTTGCTTAGCCCAAAATAACATCTATTCGCAAGCACAATTCTCCGCTTGATCTCAAGGCTGACGTTGTTGTTTTTGTTCACGGCAGATCCGAGGTATATAAATTCGTCCACTACCTCGAAGTTATAACGGTTATCAACGTTCACGCTTTGGTCTAATCGCGTGGAGGCCCTGTTCGTTGAAACCATTAATTTTGTCTTGTCCTCATTCACCGTCAGACCCACTTTTGCTGACTCCTTCTCAATTCTCGAAAAAACCGCAGTAACTTCTCTAATTGTGCGCCCAATGATATCTATATCATCAGCATACGCGAGCAGCATGTGACTTTTGCTGCTGATGGTTTTATTCATATTGACTGCAGCTTTTCTCATAATGATCTCCATTAAGATGTTAAAGAGATCGCACGATAGGGTGTCGCCTTGCCTGAGGCCTCGCTTAGTTTCGAAAGGTTCGGTAAGATCCTTACCAACTTTCACTGCGGATTTGGTGTTCGTCAAGGTCATCCTGCAAAGGAGTATGAGTTTTGGAGGAATACCAAGCTCAGACATTGCTTCATAGAGTTTCTCCCGTATCGGACTATCGAAGGCTGCTTTATAATCGATAAATAGATGATAGGTGTCGATTTGTTTTTCGTGTGTCTTCCCCAGGATTTGGCGTAGCGTGAAAATCTGGTCAGTTGTCGATTTTCCAGGCCTAAAGCCACACTGGTATGGTCCAATCAGGTCAGCGATAATTGGTTTTAGTCTTTCGCACATTATACTTGATAGAACCTTATATGCTATGGATAAAAGGCTTATTCCACGGTAGTTGGCACAAATACTCGGGTCACCTTTTTTAAATATGGGACATAGTACACTGAGACTCCAATCGCCGGGCATGCATTCATCTAACCAAATTTTGCTAATGAGCTGATGCATGCACCTTATCAGCTTATCGCCGCCAGCCTTAAACAGCTCCGCCGGTAATCCATCGGCTCCTACGGCTTTGTTGTTCTTAAGCCGGGCAATAGCTGTTCTGACCTCGTCTTGGTTAGGAGGGGGGCAATCGACGTCGTCGTCCATATTGTGATCGATTGTCCCATCGTCATCGGATATCTCAGGTACTAGTAGCGCGGAGAAATGCTCTCTCCATATTCCCAACATGCTCTGCACATCTGCGACGAGATTTCCGTCTTTGTCTTTACAGAAGGGGGGCCCTGAACCATGTCCATTAGTTCCGTTTTTAACTTTTTGGTAGAATTTTCGGGCTTCGTTCTTCCTTCTGTATGTCTCAATTTTCTCACTCTCGCGTTTTCTCCACTGCCGTTTCTTACGCCTAAAGAGACGGTTTACCTCCTTTCTCTTCTCCCTATACCGCTCAGTTGCAGCTCGCGTTGCAATTGACTGAAGCATTACCATACGTGCAGCGTTCTTTTCGTCATTTGCTATGCGACACTCTTCATCGTACCACGGTTTATTGCGAAGCGGTTTTTCGAAACCAAGTACGGTTGTTGCGGCAGTTTTTATAGAGTCGGAAATGGGTTTCCACTGCGCATCAGGATCGTCATCGGGAGGGGGTGGGTTCTGTGCCAAAAGTTGCGAGAGCTTCCTTGAGTAGGCTGTGGCTACCTCTGGTAATTGCAGCTTTCCGATGTCCAGCTTCCTCTGCGTCTGGTTTCGTACGATTTTCGCTCTACTTAATCTTGTGCGAACCTTTGCTGCTACCAGGTAGTGATCAGAATCGATGTTAGCTCCTCTGATCACTCGTACGTCCATTACACTGGATGAGTGCCTTCCATCAATTACCACGTGATCAATTTGGTTCCTAGTTCTTTGATCAGGGGATACCCAAGTAGCCTTGTGGATGTCTTTATGCTGGAATCTTGTGCCACTGATGACCATGTTTTTTGCCGCGGCAAAGTCAATCAGTCTCATACCGTTGTCGGAACTGTCAGCATGAAGACTGAAATTGCCAATAGTTGGATTAAACACATTCTCCCTTCCTACTTTGGCATTAAAATCTCCTAGTACAATCTTAATGTCATGGCCAGGGCAGCGGTCATACGTTTCCTCTAGGAGCTCATAGAATATGTCTTTGGCATCATCATCTTTCTCTTCTGTCGGGGCATGCACACAAATTAGGGAAATATAAAAATATTTCGCTTTTATGCGGATTTTGGCTATTCGTTCACTCACAGGATTGAACCTAGAGACTAGATGTCGCAGTCTTTTGCCAACTACAAATCCACAACCAAATTCATGTTTTTTTTCATGGCAACTGTAGTATATATCGCAGTTTCTTTTTCTTGTGCTGCCATGTCCTGTCCATCGCATTTCCTGGATAGCGGTAATGTCAGCCTTATAACTTTCGAGGACATCTGCCAGTTGGATACTTGCACCGGATCTATATAGAGTTCTTACATTCCAAGTGCATATCCGTAAATCGTGGTCCTTATAACGTTTGCGGGGGTCGTCAACAAATAGGGGTTGTTTATGTTTTCTGTTTCGTTTTTGTATTTTCACTGCCATTATGAACGGTGGCGGGAGGCAAACCCAGCCCACCGGGTTTTTGCATTTTACCTACTGCCAGGATATTTGATTGCAGCCGCCCATTATGGATCAGACGCTGACCATGCGATATGTTGAACCTGGATTTTCTTCTTTTAGTTTCTATCCGCCGTTGGCCCGTATGTTTGGCTCATCCGCCTTCTAAGGACAAAAGAATATGCCCGATTGTTTGATGAGCTTCAGTGACAGTTTTCAGTTTGATGAGCTACCTGATTTGATGCTCATTTGTTTCGCCTTCTCACTCTAGCTAGCTAACGGAGGTTTCCGAAAAGCCATTGCCCAGGACATACTGCGTGGAAGTAGTGAGCTGCTTGGACTGCCCAATGAAGGAATCATTTCTGGCCACTCCCAAGTGAATGGCAATCAGAAACTTTCCACCTCCACGGACAGTCCCATGTCCGCCAAATTTTAGTTGGCTGTAAAGATAGTTGTGACAACGAATCTCTTCTCTGTGTGTAGGGAATTCACAGGGTGTCTTAAACTCATAAGTCGTAAAGCCATATTTAAAAAAAAAATAGTACATATGTGAGCAAGCAGCATGTTGTATTTTCTAAATCATAACTCATAAAAACGTCAAATCAAAATAAACAAATATTAAAAAATACCGTCAAGAAGCGAAAAAGATTAAACTTTTACGGTTTTGTGTGAAAAGTTGTGGAGAAGTGGTTCTTCTCCTGCCATTTGTCCAATTACCTTGTTATACCCTCCACTGTAAGTGATAGAGGGTATATATTAGTTTGTCATTCTGATTGTAACATATAGAAATAAGGCTTTGCGACCCCATAAAGTAAATATGTTCTTGATCCTTATAACAACCGGAGTCGATATAGCCATGTCCGTCTGTCCGTCTGTTGAAAACATTCTCACGACTTCAATCGGCGATAACGCGGTTTGGTTTTTGGCCAGAATGTTCCACGTATTCCTGAGCAGTTTGGTATCAGCGAAATTGGTCCATTGAAAAAAATTTTATGATTGGAAACGTAAAAATACTCATAAAATTTTCTCGTTAATTTTTGTAGTTTTATACTAAACTACTCCTTTTGCCGTGTGGTGAATTTCCATGTTGAAAATCTTTGTTGTTCTTTATAATAGGTAAGTATCGGGTGTTTTTTTAGGGGTATAGAACTTCGAATTGAAATAAAACACAAGAAAATCGTTTTAATGTCCATCAATTTGGCTTTATTGGAAGGATAATTTTATGCCATTAATGTTTAAATATGATTTCGGGCATGTGGCCGCCGCGGCTGGCTCGAATAAAGCCAATTCTACAGGTCCAATTTTCAACCACTTTTTCGAGCATATGGGGCCGTATGTCGGCAATAACGCCACGAATGTTGGCTTCCAATTCCCCTAACGTTTCTGATTTGTTGGCGTAGACGAGCGACTTCACATATCCCCAAAGAAAATAATCCAATGGTGTCAAATCACATGATCTTGGTGGCCAATTGACAGGTCCATTCCGCGAAATTATGCGCTCATCGAATGTTTCCTTCAATAAATCGATTGTGACGTGCGCTGTGTGGCATGTAGCGCCGTCTTGTTGGAACCACAACTCATCCACATTCATGCCATCCAATTCGGGAACAAAATAGTCGGTTATCATGGCTCTATACCGGTCTCCATTAACGGTAACTGCCTCTCCAGCATTATTTCGGAAGAAGTATGGCCCAACGACTCAACCAGCCCATAGAGCACACCAAACAGTCAGTTTTTGTGGATGTAATGTAATAATGTAAAAAAAAAAAAAAAAAAAAATATCTTTCGACGACGGTCACCTCGCTTAGTGACGGCGACACTATCGAGTATATAGCCATGAAAAAGCTTCTCTAAATACCGTTCGGAATCGGTGTAAAACTGTAGGTCCCAATCAGTGAGTGAAAACTGGAAAGCGCACAGCTCAGTGATTGTGAGAAGTTCTCCCCGGTCCCTTCATGGGATGTAATGGGAAACCATTTATTTATTTTTTTTATAATGGCGTCTCAAGGGTCTCATGTGGATTCTCTTTACTCCAAATGCGGCAATTTTGCTTGTTGACGTAGCCATTCAACCAAAAATGAGCCTCATCACTGAACAAAATTTTGCGATGAAAATGGACGGAGCTTGCGGTAAACTTCGCGAACTGAACCATTATTTTCGAAATAAATTTGCACGATTTGCAAGCGTTGTTCTTTTGTCAACCTGTTCATGATGAAATGGCAAACCAAACTGAACATAAATGACATTAGAGTTGCCAGATTTGACCACAAAATGCCAGTTTTATCTCTATTCGAAAAACAAACCTCTAAAAAAAACACCCGATACTTTAGAATGTTTAGATGTACTTACATGTGTTCATACATTTATATGAATTTTGACACACTTCACCTAAGGTCGCTGTGGCCTGATGGGTAAAGGGTTGCGCGTAGGAGTCTGAGGGTTGTTGGTTCAACTCTCGTCCCAGCTTGTTTTTTTTTTTTTAAAAGTTCTTCAAAAAATGCTTTTTTATTTTTAAGCTTATTTTTATTTAAAAAGTACATTTTCTTAAAAAATGTCCTTTTTAAAATTTAATATTTTGCTGGTTAACACTAAGGTGGACGGTATCAAAGATTCGGCACAGCCGAATTTAACACTTTTACTTGTTTTTGTTTATTTTTTTACCAATTAAAATTAATTCTTGAGTTAATGTTGTAGAAAAATGCAAAATGTCTTCAAAATACAACAATACATCTGATTAAATAGTAGACAAAAAACAGCTGACACTGAAGATACAACATAGTACACTGGAAAACAGACATGGCCATGTTGTATTGTCGTAAAATATATTAACATGAAGAATACCAACAACATATTTACAACTGTTGTATAATTTTTTTAGCACATACGATAAATATAACAAATAGTACACCATGTGAATTCCCTAATTATATTTATGATTTTTGTATTAAATCGTCGTATTTTGCAGAATATGACCAAGCAGATATCAAAAGTTTTGAAATTTTGAAGGTCGGTCGCTTGAGATATCCTGCAATCATCTGTATATGAAACGGATTAGAACTTAATCAAATGATACAATATGTCAGAATTAGTGCGGTGATGCATGATGGGCGGGAATTCAAAAAAGGTCGGTAGTGACATGTAAACCACATGAGTTACCCTAAAGATTACCCTATATAATTGACTTTATTTTTTCGCTTTGTAATTTGTTTATAAGAATATAGGAACATAAATAATTTCTTAATAATAAAAATAACATTTGTCACACTAACTAAATTCGGTTGGGAGAACCTCTAATGCGGTTGTGTCAACCTCTAATGTGGTTGTGTCAACCTCTAATGAAGTTGTGTCAACCTCTAACGATGTTGTGGCAACCTCTATATTCGGTTACGGCTACTTCGGCTGTCTCAACCGAATTTTTCTGTGAGTGTGCCTTTCAATTAGTGTGAACCCCTGTTTTGCTGGTCCTTTCTCGAAACTGCCGCGCACAGTCCGTCCAATTATAGCTGTAATATCATCAAATGCGAACAGTATGTGGTTTTTGCTGCTGATACGTGGCAATTGCCAACTTTTTCATTATGATATCTATTAAGATGTTGATGAGATCGCACGATAGCGAAATGGAACGAGTACATTTTTCCAAATACCCAAAATTTTAAGCAATTTGCGTATTTCTGTTATTCTAAATGTTTATGTTTAGATTCATCAGGGATGATTTTTCATCAGATATGATTTTATTTATTCGGCCTTTTTTGTTTAGAGCAAAACAAAAAACACATTTGGCACCATTGACGTGGAGTCGGATCCCGAGTGTGTGATATTTCCATATTCTGAGTTTATACGACTCCGACTTCACGTTACTTAACCCTAGGGTGGACCTTGTGTCGATATTTTGGTAGATGAGGGCTCTATTCCGTGCCTTTTTGAAAAAAAATGACAATGCCGAAAAAAAAAATTAAAAAAAAAACATTAGGGGTTGCGCACGAGCCGAGAAAAAGGTCCACTTTGCCAAAATTAGGGGGGAAATTGCCATAGGTCATCAGGGGTCACCCGTAGGGGGGAAGAATGTATGGCCGACCCCCATTAACTTTTTACCGCCAACATTTTCCCCCAAGACACCCACCCCCTATCTCCTCCCCTTAGGGGGGTCACCATACAAAAATGGAGGTTGCTCAGTATTTTCGAAAAACACCATAGGTCATCAGGGGTCACCCCTAGGGGGGCAAAATATATGACCGACCCCCATTAACTTTTCATCCCCAACATCTTTTCCGAACAAACTTACCCTCTATCTCCACTCCTTGAGGGACGCCCCATACAAAAATACTGAAAATCTATGTATTTACAGTTGCACAATATCGAGATTTTTTTGATTTTTTTGATTTTTTTACAGAAATTCCACCAATATTCAAGAGTGGTCATTGTTTGGAAAGTCTTGAAAAATTTGAAACGCACACGTGCTGAATCAGGTACATAGGCACCCTTAGCAGATGCCCCCATTCATCAGTACCTGGCAGTAAAATATTGCAAAATACGTAGTAGTTATAAATAGCAGTTCATTCATCGATTGTTGTCATTCAACAAGTGCCGACGACCGCGAAAAGTAAATTGATTTTTCTCCCGTTTTTTAAAAGTTAAGATGACAACACGACTTAGATCGCGCGACGATATTTTTTTGATTGGTTATCCAAGCATGAATATTACGGGGAACAAATTACCGTCGAAGAAGCAAGTGCTAAGAATGCATTTCTTCAACATTCGCAAACGAAACATGTCGAAGAAAAATAGTGCGGTTATAGTCGCGGACGCAGTGATGATTTTTTGGCGCCAAGCAGCTATTCCGACGAAAGCCAGAGGAGATGTTACAAGAAAAATAGCTGCGCTGCACGATGAGTGGGATGCTTTAAGAAAGTCATCTCACAGAAAGACTGAGTCCACTAGAGAAAAAGAGAATACGTTTTCTGATAGCTTGGATAATCTTTTCGACATCGCACACGCCAACGCCCTTGAGAAAATGACAAATACCGAAGACATTGAGTTTCTGCTAAAGCAAAGAGAAGATGGCCGGCCAGGAACTATGGGAGGTGTGGACGCTACTGATACTCGAACGAGGAAAAGAAAAGCTGAGCGCGAAGAACAAGAAGAGTTGCGACGCAAACGTGCAACGGAATCTAGTAGAGATCGGTTCGCTAAAGGCGGTAAGCTATTTCGCGCTTTGTGTGTTCGTCCAATGTTTATATTCAAATGAAATTCGTTCAATTGCAGTGGTTAAATTTTCAAGCAGTGATTCAAGCGATGATAATGGGAGACAGGTCGAAAACTTCCCGGCAGAAGCTGGCCCGTCAAATGTTGGTGACAGAAGAGGTTACAAACAATGTTTTACTGAACGAGTCCTATCAGCATTGGACAAGTGCAAAGTGACTGACCGAGACGCGGTCGGCATTATGATAGCGGCGGCAGAAGCATTTGGACGCGATCCTCAACAATACACAATAAACCGTACGTCGCTTCGAAGATGTCGGCGTTCAAATCGAGAGAACATGCTGAGTTATGTGAAAGACAATCCAGAAGTAAGATCACATAGATTTATTTGCTCTCATTCAGAATTCTTATTCTTCAACGCGTTTCATTCATCTCCAGCTTGTCGCAGCTAAATCCTTCGTAGTCCATTGGGATGGCAAAATGCTTTTGGATTTTGTGGGTACAAAGAAGGTGGACCGTCTACCGGTAATTGTCTCGTACGGAGAAAAAGAACAACTTCTTGGAGTTCCCAAAGTAGAAGATGGGAAAGGAAAAGGCCGGAGAACGGCACATGCCGTTTATCAACTGTTGGCATCTTGGCATATGACACATCGAATACAAGGACTTTCTTTCGACACGACATCAACGAACAATGGCCCATTCTCCGGAGCCTCAGTTGCTCTTGAGCGGCTGTTGGAGAGAGAAATCTTATATTTACCTTGCAGACACCACGTATACGAACTGGTGCTAAGGGAAGTTTTTGAGACAAAAATGGGAAAGACCAGTGCACCAGGCGTTCCTTGCTTTGACCGTTTCAAACAGGAATGGGACGCTGTAAAGGTTAAACCATTCCATTCTGGCTTGATAGACGATCAAGTCGTCAGAAAAATTCCTGTGGCAATGCAAGTCGGCATAAAGAAGTTTTGCTTAGATCAATTGATGGAGAAACACCCTCGCGATGACTACAAAGAAATGCTACAATTAATTCTTTTGTTTCTGGGTGAAAAACTTGAGAATTACCATTTCCGACCTCCAGGACCCGTTTCCCATGCTCGATGGATGGCAAAAGCCATTTACAGCCTCAAGATGTTTTTGTTTCGGAGAACTTTTCACTTATCTGTATGTGAATTGAATGGTATTCGACACGTTTGTATTTTTGTGGTGCGACTTTACGTCAAGGCATGGTTTGGTTCTTCTCGAGCAGCTGAGGCGCCGAATCAAGATTGGAAGTTTTTGAAGGACATCGTCGAGTACAAGTCCGTTGACCAGGATTTATCTCGGGTAATGATAAAGAAATTTATCGGTCACCTATGGTATCTCGCCGATGAGCACATAGCCCTTGCCTTTTTCGATGACAAGGTTTCAAATGAGTTGAAGGCCAAAATGGCCCAAGCATTGCTAGAAAATGAGAATGACGAAGGTGAAGAAGATGAAGAAGACGAAAAAGGTGAAGAAGATGAAGAAGACGAAGAAGGTGAAGAAGATGAAGAAGACGACCAGGTTCCCCCAGCTCCTCGCGGCGTAATCAAAAGCACCAGCGTTAAAAAAATCGAGGTGAAATTCAAAGATGTGAATGAGGAATTCTTGGCTAATGACTGGAGCAACTTCGTCTCTCATAATACCAAAAATTTATTTGTACGATTTGGAATATCGCAAGATTTCATTCTTGCAAATCCAGCAACCTGGAAATCTCGCGCAGACTATCAAGAAGGTCGTAGAATTGTAAATAACTTGCGCGTTGTGAACGACACTGCCGAAAGAGGAGTAAAAATGATACAAGATTATAATAGAATACTGTGTCAAGGCGAAGAAGAGAAACAGTATTTACTACATGTTATCGATTCTTACCGCAAGAAATACCCATCAGCGAACAAAAATATGTTAATTTGACTATATTATATTAAGAGTGCTTAGTAGTACTACTCAATTACAGCTTCTTTTATTTTTGTATGGGGAGTCCCTCAAGCAGTGGAGATAGAGGGTAAGTTTGTTCGGAAAAGATGTTGGGGATGAAAAGTTAATGGGGGTCGGTCATATATTTTGCCCCCCTAGGGGTGACCCCTGATGACCTATGGTGTTTTTCGAAAATACTGAGCAACCTCCATTTTTGTATGGTGACCCCCCTAAGGGGAGGAGATAGGGGGTGGGTGTCTTGGGGGAAAATGTTGGCGGTAAAAAGTTAATGGGGGTCGGCCATACATTCTTCCCCCTACGGGTGACCCCTGATGACCTATGGCAATTTCCCCCCTAATTTTGGCAAAGTGGACCTTTTTCTCGGCTCGTGCGCAACTCCTAATGTTTTTTTTTTAATTTTTTTTTTCGGCATTGTCATTTTTTTTCAAAAAGGCACGGAATAGAGCCCTCATCTACCAAAATATCGCAAAAATGTCATTTCAAGGTCCACCTTACTTAACCCATTTGTATAATAGTCGTACATTGGTTACAAGCAAGCGAGTATCGCTAGCTAAGCAGTAAAGCAAACGGCTATTTAGCGATATGTGATTTTGTTCAGAAATTTTGTAAAAGGGTTGAAAACGGTAAAAAATATTTAAAAAAAATTTTGCTTAAACTTAGCGGAAATGGTTCTCGTCGCTAAGTTCTCGCTAAGTCCTTCATACAAAACAAGCGATTATGAAAGCAAGCGGTGTAATCAAAACATTCTTAATGTTCCGTTCACTGTTTTACACAGTTGTCACAATGGAGAGTGCTCTGCTTTTGGTGAATGAGAACGTGGGGTCGATCCCTGCTCTATATATATTTTTCCATCGGTCAAAAGTCTGTATCTTTTGATCTATAAAAAATTTTTGAGTTCTTTAAAAAATTGGTTGCAGACAAGGAGCGAGAAATTACAATGATAATTCAACATTGCAAATCGCACAGTGGGGTATATTCTAAAAAAATTTCCAAAGTTGACTACTTTTCGTTTTTTCCGATTTGCAAGAAAACAAAAATTGTCATTTTTTTTGTTGTTATGTTTTTTGAGTTGTTTTGACGCATTTGTTCATAGTGCGCACAAAAAAATTTATTGTTTTTCGTTTTACAAATACATATTAGGTTTTTCAGATATTGAAAATTCAAAAAGTTAGATTTAATTTTTTGACTTTTTTTAAAACTTGGTGTTTCTTGGTTTCTTGGCTTTAATACGACATCCAACGGGATATAGTTAAGTTGTAATAATTATTTTCAAAAATATCGATTTTGAAAAAAAAATTGAGTTTGGATTTTAGTAAGTCACATCACTAAAATATACCCCACTGTGCGATTTGCTTTATTGATCTGTCATTATAATTTCTCACTCCCTGGCTGCAATCATTTTTTTACAGAACCCAAAAATGTTTTCTAGATCAAGAGATACAGACTTTTGACCGATGGAAATTGATTCTGAACCACTGTGCGGCAGTCGCCTCGCTTAGTGACGGCGACACCATCGAGTATTTAGCCATGAAAAATCTTGACAAAACACCGTTCGGAACCGGTGTAAAACTGTAGATCCCAATCACTGAGTGTAAAACTAGAAACTGAACAACCCACGGTTGTGCGAAGCTCCCTCTAATCCCTTCATGCGATGGAGTGGGAAGCCATTTTTTATTAGATAAAGGCAGTTTACTTTAGGTCAGAATTCCATACGGTTTATTGTCTGAGGTAGGTTAAATTAAAGATTTATTTTTTCTTTCTCGATGGTCACAACTAAAAACATAGTTCCTAATGTACCAGTTTTGTTGGAAGGAAAAGACAACTCGCTTGAAATATGTAGAACTTTTTCCAATTAATCATTGTAGTTTCCTGGGGTTATATTTAAAACTGAGAATGTATCTAACAGCAGCAGGGATTCTAATGACAGTCTTAATATTTACAAAAAATATAGACGTTTTCTTATCCGTTTGTTAAATAATTCTTTAACACTTGACATCTGAGTCGTGCTTTTTTGAAATTCAGTAGCCGGAGGGGAGCTGTGCTGGCATCGGAGTTGGAGGGGACTCGTGCCTGGATTTTTACCACTTTGGTCAAACTCGACAATTCTGTTTGAAGCAATAAAATCCCCTTTAATTTCATCAAAATGTTCAATATTTGTTTTCTTTCATTTGGACTCATTCTCCTTCTTGCACTGCTTTGAAACTTAATTCGCTTAAAATGTTGAATAAAATAAATAACCACTGAATATTCACTCCACAGTTATTAACAAATAATTATCAAGTTTCATTTACCCTTTTCTGACCAGAAGTCCATATTTTTTATCAACTAAGCAAAAAATGGTTTCCCATTACATCCCATGAAGGGATTGGGGAGAGCTTCTCACAATCACTGAGCTGTGGGCTTTCTAGTTTTAGGACCTATCAAATTTATCAAATGAACAGCAAAAAAAAAAACAAATTGTGTGACCTTAATTATCGTATCGTAGTCGTCAAAAATTTGGGATTAGGAGAGTAGCAGTTTCATCCTTCCAAAAACATAAACTAAACTCAGGACTCAATTGGTATTAGCAGCTAAACAAGGCGAGATTAAGGGTCTCGGTCTTGAACCAGTACAAATATTTCCTAAACTACACAAATGTGTAAATGTTGCATTATGTTATCCACACATGAGTACATGAGTAGACATTCACACATGGAATGGGTGTGTACAAAATGTAAATACGTACACACAAGGTGATTTACGAAATATCCAGATTACATAGGAAGTGAATGAATCGTCTTATGTCTGTTTTTAATGTTCAGCCTTCCCTCTGCCATTTCTCCAACCGCACCCAAAGAATTTGCAACAATACAATTTAATTGTAATTTTTTGTATTGATGTTCGCAATTTCCCTCACCAGGAGGAGGTTAACAAAAGCTTCCAACTTGTGACACCAGCGGCTGCATAAATACAAATGTTGCGTGATGGAAAATAGGTGAACAACGAAGATGTTCTTCCATCCCTCACCCAGGAAAGAAATTACTTATTTAGGCTTACATATCATAATGTTAATAATTGTACGAGCATGTATGTACGTGAAACATTAAAATGGCAAGACACTGACAAGATCTTTTTGTTTTCCATATCCCTTTCATTTCGTCATCGTTCTTGTGCAAACAGTCTGTAATAACTATAAAGACCCTTTTGTCTTAAATGTCGTAAGACAATCAACGCTATCTCGCACATCAGGACAGGGCAATAGCGACTTTGGTATACCCTAAGACAAGCAGGTGATTTAATTATTGAACATTAGGAAAATATCAGGAAACTTCAAGGTCGATTTTAAAACTAAATATTTTGTACTACGATTGTCTTGCATTCTAATTAACATTCAAAATACACGGAACAAATTTTTCCCGCAATATATTTAAAATATTCTTTATCATAAATGCTTCATTAATCATTCGAAGCTTTTCATAACATTCACACAAATTATGAGAAACTTTCATAAAAAGCTTACGAAATATATCAATTCATGAAAAAGATTCCAACAAAATTCTTCACGGATTGAATGGAAATTTTTTTCATTTTGTGAATGTTGTGTTTGGATGCTAGAATTTATTTTTTTGACAAATATATACAAAATAATTCTCATTGTATTTAGAGTCTTTGACGAAGTCCACGAATTTGATGACTTGTTTAATATAATCATTAAACGAGGAACTGTTGCTCGATCTGAAACAGCTAAAGGCAGTGTCAGGTAAGATGTATTTTAACTCAATGCCAGGTTTCTTAAAATCTGTTAAAATGTTTCAAAGATGTTATGAGCAAATTCCTTAAACTTTACTTCAAATAATCAATATGTACACGTTCGCTAGCATTGTTTTCATGTCTTGAAGATCAGCCTCTATTTTGTCTGTTTTTTGTCTGTCACCATTTATTTTCAGCAGGTTTCATCAAACAAAATTACATTTGGGTCACAAAAATATTTACTATAACCTATTAATCTTCTACTTGAGAACGTCGATTCGATCCCTGCTCTGGCCACTTTACCTGCTCTGACCACTCGCTTAGTGACCACGACACTATCTATTACTGAGCCATGAACAAGCTTCTCAAAATACCGATCGAAATCGGTGTAAAGCTATAGGTCCCAATCAGTGACTGTGAAATTTTACAGCGCACAGCTCACTGATTGTGGGAAGCTCTCCCCTATACCTTCATGGGATATAATAGGAAACTATTTATTTATTTTATTAATCATTATTTCTCCAACATTAAATATTGAACACCAAACACAATGTAATATTGATATGTAATATTGAATAGCAAACACAATGTGTTTGGACCCAAGTAAACTATATTTGCGACAAGCTTTTAATATACAATCAACAAAGAAAGGGAGATGTTTCAGCGTGTATATAAAGGTTTCCTAGATGTTCCGAATAAATGTCATACATTTAATTTCGCAGAATCTAATAACATAAAACGTCGTGATCAAATTTCACAAATTTCGCTTAATAGAGACCGTGAAACTGTCTCACAACAACTTTGAAGGATTTCGCAATATTTATGTAATTGCAAGGCAATTCTCATACAAGCAGAAATACAGAAACCATAAATGCATTTCTCTTAGGTATTTTTTTGTACAACGATGACATCTACAAGCTGAAAAATCAGTTTGTTTTACCTGCTTTGGACGCAAATATAACTTGTCTGTAGCTTGTCGCAAACATAGTATACTTGCGTCGAAACACAATTAGTTTGCTATTCAATATTACATGTTAAGTTGCTATATTATAGTTGTGATTACAATAATTAAGTTGCTACAATGTATATGTTGGTGATCGAAATATAGCTTCACTTCTGATACTAATACAGCTGTGTTGGGTGCACTGTTCACTTAATGTTTTTTGTCGTCACGCTCTGTCGAGAGAAAACTAATAAAAGAGATTCTCTCTTTTACTCTCTTTTATTAGTTTTCTCTCGACAGTCTCTCAACCTAAATTAATGATACTGCGAGTGTACAACTGTATTTTTGCATTGTTCTCTCAGTCAGTGATTCCTAAATATTTAAATGAATTGAATATTTATTATGTTGACTGATCTGTTTCGTTTTTATTGGCATGGATTTAATCGTTAATCGTTCGTTTGGGAGGAAACACGAATACTTCGACGTAAGTATATAGATGTTTGCGGTGAAATACTCATATGGCTCCACGTAAAAGTATGAATCCTTACAAGTAAACATGTTAATGTTTGGATTTAAAAATAAGTTAAATTAGGACTTGCAAATATGTGAATATTTGGAGTGTGTTCGAAACATGTTCATGGTTTCTGCAGAATGTGTTTGAAAGAATATGTCATAGAGGCCGATTTTTTCAACGTGTAGAGTCTTTCACCTAGATCCATAAAAGACACTTTCCATTAATGGGTGTCACAGTAAGATTGCACTTTTTAAATTTAGTGTAATTTTTTTGTGTTCAAGTGGCAACTCTGAAATTTGGCAGCTGTCACATATGTTTATTCCGATTATTAAATATGGTGCGCTTATGAAAGAACAACGCGTTATAATTGTGAAAATTTATTACAAACATTTGGAAACCTATGCTGAGACCGCTCGCAAACTTCGCAGAATTTTCAGTCGAGAAGTGCACCTAATGTGTCAATCATTCGAAGAGTCATCCGAATGTGACAACGTATTTATTTAGTCACGCCAGCGAAGTGCATTTGTTTTTCTTGATGGTAACTTATTTATACTTGTTTAAAGTATGACAGACCGACAACATTCAAACGAAGAGTGAATGGATTGAATGCACGTATTCATTTGTACTGCCAGATACACTAGTGTACTCTGTGTATAACAATAAGAAAAGCCTCCGTTCGTGATAATTGTGAACACGCAGTGCGGTGGCTTAACGAGCTAGTCGCTGCTGAAGATGACGCTTCACAAACCTTGAAACGATCATTCAGCGAATGTGAGTTTGAGTCCGCGGATGTTTAAATTTATTTCATTAACCGAAAAAAACTGATATGTTAGCTTAAAGGGAATCATAACTTTGTAAAAATAACTCGTATCAAAGTTAACTAAAATTAGGAATAAGACAGGTTATTACTCTGAAATGTATATTACTCCCATCAGCCCACCTTGTATTTGTAATCAAGATATAGGTGGCATTTACGAACCTATTTATATGAAGCTTGTGACATAAGCTAAGGCAACATACCCTGTTGTAGTCATATAACCGTCATACAAATGGACCGTCCGGAAACCACAATTTTCATTAGACCTTGCTTTTATATGTCACAGGGCAAGGGCCTTACACAACATCGATAAAAATATGTTTCTACCGGTTCTATTTTTTCCAGAGATTCATTCACCTTGTCTTTCCAGCGGAGTATTTAAAATACAGGGTTGTTAATATCAACGACGGACGCTATTGAAAATGTTTAACTTAACCTTACTTACTTACTGTTTAATGGGAAGTTTTCCAGGTGGAGCCTGTAACCAATATTTAGTTTATATTGTAGTTTTGAACCCAATAAAATGTAAATTTAGAAAAGCCAAATTGAGCCTTTAAGTGCCTTTTCTAAAAAAATATATTTTCTCACAAAAAATACATATTCATATTCTTAAACAAAGTACCTTTTCTTAAAAAAATACGTTATCTTAATGAATAAATTTAAATTTTTTTACAAAAAGTACCCTTTCTTAAAAAACAAATTTTTTTTTAAATGAGAATCTTTTCTTAAAAAAGTAAATTTTCGAACAACAAATTGCATTTTCTTAAAAAAATACCGCATCTTTAAAAAGTACTGTTGTTGTGAGACAAAATAAGTTTTCTTGAGATAAGTATCTACCCTTACCAATTTACCTATTCGTGAAAAAACCCGATTCTCAAAATAATTCCCATTTTTTTAAGAAAACATTTTCTTAAAAAAAATACCTTTTCTTAAAAAAATAGCGTTTGTTACAAAAATGTATCTTCTTAAAAGCATTTTTCTTAAAAATAAAATAATACCTTTTCTGTCCTTCTCTTGAGAAAAGTAGCCTTTCTGAAAATAAGTACATTTTCTTTAAAAAATTACCTTCTCCTAAAAAGAGTACCACTTCTTTAAAAAGTACCAGTTCTTAAAAAAGTACTTCTTTGTAACAAAAATGCATAGTATTTTGGCTTTATCTTACAAAAAGTACTTCCACTTAAAAATAGTACTTTTTCTTAAAAAATCATTAATCATTTTATTAAAAGTGCAGCTCTTTAAAAAATTACCTTTTCGGGAAAGCATAATAAATATTCTTACAAAAACGACCTAAAAATATACTTTTTAAAAAAAATTATATTCTATAAAAAAACATTTTCTTTAAAAGAGTTTATCATTTTACAAAAAGTATTTTTTCTTAAAGATCCTACGCGTGTTGGAACGAACTAGTACATAATAATACATAGCGAAAGGTCCTTCGTTCCAACCGGGTGTCCCCTGACACCGCATGTGATTTTTTCTCTTTTGGTCTTAACAAATGTCATTCATATATATCCTCAGAATCAGCTAAATCTTTATCATGCAGTCTTCCAGATTCGCGTTGGGCGTTGGCAAATCTTGAAACTCACGCCGTGATATTTCCAAGACCACAGTTAGCGAAGTCCCAGCGGAATCGGATCCGTAGGTGTAATCTGCGCACCTTAAAACAGGTGGAATATCAGTTGTCCGCAAAATAAACTCTAGGGTTTCCGTGTTAGATTAAATCGTTATGGTACGAAATTTGCTTGTATAGTCGTCCTATGTCCTGAACGATCATGTACTAGAACTACCATAGCTCCTTACAATAAGACCGCCATAACTTATCTTCTTCCTCATTTATTTGAAAATTCCCTAAATTGTTTTCACTTCCAACAACATATTTCCCAGGTAACCACTATAGGGTATTGCTGGACTTGTTCTACCTTCTCTGCCAACCCTAGACGCATGTGGGTAAGGGGTATAATAACGAAATCATCTGTTTTTAAGTGGGAGAGAGAAACTATCTGAGAAATTATAAGTGCGTATAACATCTCATGGTGAGTGAGCTCTCTAACATCGCACGGAAGGGAGATATATTGAATCGAAGAAAATTACGTTGTTGGTATGGATGGATGTATGGATGGATGATATGCTCGACTAACACGCAATCCTAGTCAAATGACGATATGACTCTATTCCGACACTGCTGCTATTGTTGTTGTTGCTGTTTCGTTTGTAAGTTGTTTGATTAAATTGTGACCCAATTCCGGAAATACAGTGCATGACTGCTGTGGGTCTCGGCCTGGAAGTGAAGTGTGTGTGTGTGTGTGTGGCAGTGACTGCCGGCGACTTTAGTCAGCAAACCACCCCTCAAAACTAAAACAACAACAAAAATCTATCACAGCAAACAAAGCCAATTGAGACAGAGTAACCCAAACGTTGTTCGTTAATGTCAATGTGACAAAAGCTGTAGCAGAACAAAGAATACAAAGCAAAGAACTCAAAACGAAAGCGAAAAAAAAACAGACAGGCAGGCGGATAAACTTAAATTGACGGGGTTCATCAATACAATGCGGACGACCTCAAATAACGAAGAGACGTGGAAAAGGTATTGACAACGGAAACAAACGCATTAACCGAGCCATCCTTATTGTTGGACAATATAAACATTGCATTTCTCTCCCAAGACAATGGAGGGATGAAAATAGATTGAGTGTTCTAACCTGCTGCCGGGGAGGGGACATATTTAGTCATGGTTACTTTTAGCCGTTTGATATCACATTAGAAAGTTGTAGTGTCTTCATCATTTGATTTTCGTCTTCAGTTTTGTCGCCGTCACAAATTGGAGATACATATGTCACAAAACTAGAATTTGGCATCATTACATTTCGTGACGACACATCATGACGTGACGGGAAATATGTTGAGTGTCAACTGGCTGTGGGACATAGGATCAAGATAATGTTGGTTTGCCGGTACTTAGATTCCTCCACCTTCAGGAAGGTTTGGATGGTTGTACTTGAGAAAAATGTAAACCGAATGCGTACAAATATCGACACATACATTTATACGCGTTTAGTTTGGATTGATTCGATAAAAAATGGTATGAAAAATGCAACAATATGATGTTATTTCTAGAAACTCACCTCTCAATTAGACCTAAGCATCATTGTCAGATATCACGAGGAGAATTGCTATCTGCTCTTGTTATTGGAATAATGAGTTTCATTGTTGATACTTAGGGAGCTTCGGTCATTTGTTGTTATTTGGATGGAAATATAACGTGTTTGTAGCTTGTCGCATATAAAGTATAATATACTTGTGTCCAAACACATTGTATTTGCAATTCAATGTAACATGTTTGGGACACAATGATTAATAGGTTATAATATTTTTATTTATGACCCAAATGTGGATTTGTTTCAAAAACGTGTCCGACAATAAAGGAACAAAAAGTAGGAGCAGATCTTCAATTCACGAAAACTATGCTTGCAAACATGTACCTAGTTCCTGTAATATGTTGCTGGGCCGTTATTTTTCAGCGTGTATATAGGAGTCATTGAGCGATGGAATCTACAGGCATAGTAGTTCGGTATCTGGTGATGAATGAACCTGTCATGAAGTTCGAAACCAGCCATGCCAGTGAGTGTGCTTTCCTAAATTCTGTATTGTTCCAACAATAACCAAACAAAATTGGAAAAATTTTAAAATATATAGTATGAGCTTTTCATACATTGACATGTAAAAAATTACATGAGGTGTCAGGGGACACCCGCTTGGAACGAAGTTCCTTTCGCTATATATTATGTACTAGTTAGTTCCAACACGCCTAAGGCGCCTGTTGAAAAATACTATAATATAAATGAATTTTTAAGGAAATATATATTTTGTAAAGAAAAAGAAAGAAAATTTAAGAAATTTGTTATTTATTGAATGTATTTTTTAAAAAAAAAGTATATTTGTAGGTCCTTTTTGTAAGAATATGTATTATATTTTCCCGAAAAGGTCCTAATGCTAATGTTGTTTGCAGAAAAGGTATCATTTTTAATAAGACGTAAAGGGTTTTTCAATAAGAGCGCTACAAAAGTTTTTTTAAATAAAACAAAACCGGTTTTAGATACCAATGAAATTCTTTATTTCTGTGAAAGTACGTTCGATGCCATTATGTATGGAACTCAATTTCTTTTGTATGGCCACCACGGGCACGCTTGCAGAAGTCCAGACGCTGAACCAAATTTTCGACGGTTTTCAAGCATAAATCGGCCGATACTGCTGCAATTTCACGTTCGATATTCGTACGAAGTTCATCGATCATCGCTGGCTTGTTGGCATAGACCATAGACTTGACGCGGCCACACAGGAAATAATCTAACAGCGTCAAATCGCACGACCGAGGCGGCCAATCGACTGGGCCACTTCGCGAGATAACACGTTCACCAAACAATAAATTGATAGTGGCATTCGCTGTGTGGCTTGTGGCGCCGTCCTGTTGCAACCACATGTCCTCCAAGTCCATATTATCCAATTGGGGCCAAAAATATTCGGGTAGCGATTCGCATTCACAGTAATGTGCCGGTTTTGATCATCACGGAACAAGTACGGCCCATAAACCGCACCAAACCGTAATTTTTTCGGGATGCAATGATGACTCATGGATTACGTGTGGATTGCTGTCTGACCAATAACGCATATTTTATTATTGACGAAGCCATTCAGCCAGAAACGACCCTCATCGCTGAAGATGATTTTCCGATGAAAATCCGCATCATTTTCAAGTTGTTGCTCAGCCCAATTCACGATCATACGACGCTTATGGTGGTCAAGCGGCTTCAGTTCTGGCGTCAATTTGATCTTGTAAGGATGTAGGCCAAAATCTTTTCGCAAAATTCGCCACAACGACGTCACAGAGATGCCCAACGCTTGAGAACGACGTGTGAGAGACACATTTAGGCTTTCTTGAACTGAAGCCTCAGCGGCAGCAATATTCTCCACACTACGGGCACTTCTTTGTCTCACTGGCACGGGAATATTTTGTACTGTGCCTGTAGATTCAAATTTTTCCACTAGACGCTCAATTGTTGATCTGGTAGGACGATTATGACGACCATAAATTGGACGTAGCGCTCTTAAAGTTGAGGCCACTGACTCCAAATTTCGGTAGTAAATTTTAATAATTTCGACTCGTTGTTGGCTCGTGTATCTTTCCATGACCAAATGGCAAACCTTCCTGAAGAGAAATGTCAAAAGAGCGGGAAAAAATATGGCGTCGTTTGCTGCCCCTATCGATTCACTTTTGCAGCGTCTTTGTTGAAAAACCCGTTACTTTCTGAAAGAAAAAGCCTAAGAGTATGAATTTTTTTTACAAAGAAGAACTGTTTTTTTAAGAATAGGTAATTTTTAAAGAAGTGGTACACTTTTTAGGGAAGTTTTATTTTTTTTAAGAAAATTTACTTATTTTCAGAAAGGCTACTTATCTCAAGAAAATAAAAGAAAAGGTACTATTATTTTATTTTTAAGAAATGGCACTTTTAAGAAAACGACTTTTTTTAAGAAAAGGTATTTTTTGTAAGAGAAGGTATTTTTTTGATGAAAAGCTTTTTTTACGAAAGAACAGGTACAATTTTAAGAGTAGGTACTTATCTCAAGAAAAGCTATTTTGTTTTACAAAAAAGGTACTCTTTAAAGAAAATGTAGTTTTTTAAGAAAATTAAATTTGTTGTAAGATAATGTACTTTTTTAAGAAAATTTACTTATTTAAAAAAATTAATCTTTTTAAGAAAATGTACTTTTTGTAAGAAAGTTTACTTTTTTAAGCAAAGGTACTTCTTTAAGATAAGTTATTTTTTTAAGAAAATGTACTCTGTTTAAGAATATGAATGAATGAATGAATGAATGAATGAATGGTTTCCCATTACATCCCATGAAGGGACCGGGGAGAACTTCTCACAATCACTGAGCTGTGCGCTTTCCAGTTTTCACTCACTGATTGGGACCTACAGTTTTACACCTATTCCGAACGGTATTTTGAGAAGCTTTTTCATGGCTATATACTCGATAGTGTCGCCGTCACTAAGCGAGGTGACCGTCGTCGAAAGAAAATTTAAGGCAGTTGGAGCAGGGATCGAACCCAGGATCTCCTGTACAAGAGGCGCGCACACTACCCATTGCACCACCGACGGTCACTAGGAATATGAATAGGTATTTTTTTTTGAGAAAATTTCGTTTTTTTTAAGAAAACGCACTTATTTAAGAAAGTGTTGTTTTTTAAACTTCTTACTTTTTATTGGGTTCAAAACTACAATATGAAATAAACAGGCTCCACATATACATCTTCCCATTAAACAAGAAACTTCTACCTATATGTTAGTCTAGACAGAAACCAAACCAAAAGTGCGAGTGTAAGAGTAAGTGTGCTAGCAAATGTAATTCCATGCTCAGGGTTGTATTTCATGGATTTGCAAGTCCTGCATTTTGGCTTTTCTACGATAAATTTACTTTTTATTGGTTCAAAATTACAATATGTAATAAACAGGCTCCACTTAGAAAACTACCCATTAAACCAAACCAAACCAAAAGTACCCAATATAGTTGATAATAATGGGTTGTAATATAGTAGGTAAAACAAAAGTTGTTTAAATTTTCTCATTTAGCCCTATTCCAGCAACGTGCGATAAGGAACTTCGTTCCAAAACATTTTACTATCAACAGTTGTTCTAACAGTTTTGTCATGGTAGCGGAATGTAATGTTAACGTATACATTCTGCTAAAGAGTATAACTCACCACGAAAAATTTACTTTCGCGAGAACACTTAAATCTTTCAATACAATTGATTGGAGAGAAATGACGAAGAATGTAGATGGCGTTTTGATTTTCAATACAAACTGGTTGACGAATTCGCTAACTACAGAGTATTCTGGAATATGTTGGACGGACACTTGATGTAGCGTCATAACGTTATACTGCGTCGTTTACCAAGTCAGTCTGTTTGATAACCGCAAAAAGTATACATCATCGAGAAATGGTGAATGTGAATGAGCGTTGTTATCGAATATCGAATAATTGAGAATTGTTAAGAATTACATCGCGTAAACAAAGAGAAGACTACTACAGTCATTATTGTAATTTAAAAACAACGTTGTTTTCAAAACCGTAAATAGCACCTATCTGGATGGCGGCTATGAGTTGGAAAGGTGCAAGCATCGGCTCATATGCAAATTTTAGACGAATGTATGCCCAATGATTAGAGTCTTAGCATACTGTGTTCTGTTTTTACAAAAGACGATTCCAGTATATTTATGTCCGAACTATCGTGGAATAAGCCTTGTATCCATCGGATACAAGGTCCCCTCGAACGTAATGTGCGAAAGACTAAAGCCGTTTGTCTCGCACACCTGAACGGACCTTATCAGACCTTCCTTACCTGGAAAGTGAACTATCGACAAATCCTGGATAAAACCCGCGAAAAAGAAATCGACACCTACCACCTCTATGTAGATTATAAGGACGCCTTCGATAGCCCAATACGAAGAAAACTGTACCAAGCTATGTCGGAGCATGGCATTCCTGCTAAGCTTACATGCCTTTGTAGAATGACACTGACCGACACGAAATCCCCAGTAAAGATTGGTAAGCATCTCACCGCACCATTTAGTAGGAGACGAGGCAGCAAACAGGGCGACACCCTATCATGCGATCTCTTCAAAATATTAATTGGCATTAAACCAACCAACAGCCAACACGAATAGACGTACATAGACGAGGTATTACAAAAGTCCCCTCATGGATCATGGCTCCAATTTCGATTTTACTTCAATAAATCTTAAGCAGTTTGAAATTTTGCATCGCAACCTTCAACGGTATTGTAACCCTTTCCTCAGTTTATATTTTTTTTACTATACCTCTCGGAAAAATCTTACTAATTCTTTTTAAAATGACAATAAAAAATTATAAATTGTGATGAACTGGAAGTTTCCGATACCACATCCATGTACCTTCCTTCATAATGTTTTGGTTAAGGCCCTAATTCCTCTGTCCCACTGTGTAATCAATCGTGTGTCTGTTATTAAATACCCAAATTGTATGATGCCAACACACATTTTTCGGCGTAATATTTGTTGTCCTTTATTGTTGAAACTCAATCCTACCCTCTCTCGCCACTCGTCTCTCTCTTTGTTGGTCTTTTATTGTACATCGATAAATCAATATCGGATACCCTGTTGTCACCAGTCTTTTTTGTATTTTGATTGTCACTTGGAAGTGGTGTCAATAACCTCAAAATGATAGGGTTAAACGAACGACATCGACAGGTGTTATTCATCAATTCAAAACGAAAAATATATATTGAAATTTCGCCAAAAAAAAAAAGAACAATCAATGCAAGGCAAACGATTTGTTAATGACAAAATTTTTGCTTTGTTTTAATATTTAACTTGCACTGCGACAAATCAAAGGGTAGGCATGTTCTAAATTAAGTAATTCGGCGAATTCTATATATTGAGGTGTAGGCGAAAAAGTAATTATTATTCAGGGCAGCACGATGTTGAAGTGCAACATCTGTTATTAAAAAATAATTAAACAACAATTTTTCTAAATGCGATTGCGCTGATCCCAATGGTTAAGCAGAAGTGCCAACTTTTGAGATATTGCCCGCTTTTCAATTTCTTGGAAACGATAATTTATTGTTGACGTACTTTCTATTTAGTACCTGTATCCGATTATAAAAGATCGGATATATTACTACGACGATACCTGTACTGGGTATTGGCACCTCCAAACCTCCAAAGTTGGTAAATTATATCCAGCGGCGGAAGTCAGGACCTGAAATCATCATGACTAAACAGGCCTTCATGAAAATACGGAAGGCGTTCCCTTCTCATTACCTCCTCCTTGCTTTTTAACATTGCATGAGATTGAGAGGCAACGCCTTCCTTGTCCATTGCCTAAATAAGGCCTTAGAAGGCATGCACAGAGTAAGGCCTTATGAAGGCATTTACTTTAATTTATGTTTTTTAAACAAAATTAAAATTCAAATAATTTTTTTATCACAAAATCATGATCCACGTCTACATATGGGCATTTCCACAGAAAGGTCAACCTTTTGTCACATCACGTCACTCTCGATAATTACTTATATTTTAGGACCAGTTTGTTTAATTGTGTTAATTTATTTTAATAAATATGTAGTTACTTACATTCTGTATTTAGGAAAAGAATAGAAAACAATCGCACCACTTGGTCACAAAATATAACCAAATAACGAGGGTGACGTGATGTGACAGAGGGTGGCACTTTGTCTGGAAATGCCCATATCTTTTTATATATTTAACTACTGCGCGTTTGTTTGTGACCGAACTCCTCCTAAACTTCTGGACCGATTTGAATAAATTGTTTTGTATGCGTTTGGGTGGCGCCCTGGGTGGTTTAGATTTACTATTCGGTCCAATTGGACAAAGGGGCGTGGTACCTCCCATACAAACCACAAATTAAAAATCCATTATTTCCGCTCGCTTGAAATATTATGCATGACAACGTCTGCCGGGTGAGCTAGTATATTTATAAGTATGTACGTATGTATTTATCTTAGAAAATTTTTCCAATAATACCCAGGAAAATAATAAATTTTTAAAAATACCCTGGAAAATATTAAATAAACAATATAGTTTTAAAAAAATTACATGAGGTGTCAGGGGACACCCGGTTGGGACGAAGTTCCTTTCGCTATATATTATGTACTAGTTAGTTCCAACACACATAAAGCGTCCGTTGAAAAAAAAAACACAATTTAAATGGATCTTTAAGAAAATATACTTTTTGTAAAATTTTAAATTTTTTTAAAATACGATTCATTTATTGAATGTATTTTTTTAAAAAAAAGTATATATATGAATATGTATGTAAGAATATGTATTATATGTTCCCAAAAAGGTCCTTTCTTTAATGAGAGGTAATCCTAAGAGTATGAATTTTTTTTGCAAAGAACTTCCTTTTTTACGGACAGGTACTTTTTAAAGAAGTGGTACTTTTTTTAGGAAACGGTTATTTTTCTAAGAAAATCTACCTATATTCAGAAAGGCTACTTATGTCAAGAAAAGAAAAGAAACGGTATTAATTTCAGTTTTAAAAAAAGGTACTTTTAAGAAAATGAATTTTTGTAAGAAAATACATTTTTTTTTAAGAGAAGGTATTTTTTTTGAAGAAAGGCTTTTTGACGAAAGAACAGGTACAATTTTAAGAGTAGGTACTTATCTAAAGAAAAGTTATTTTGTTTTACAAAAAAAGGTACTCTTTACAAAAAAGGTATTTTTTAAGAAAATGCAATTTGTTGTAAGATAATGTACTTTTTTAAGAAAAGGTACTTATTTAGAAAAATTAATTTTTTTAAGAAAATGTACTTTTTGTAAGAAAATTTGCTTTTTTAAGCAAACGTACTTCTTTAAGATAAGGTATTTTTTAAGAAAAGGTACATTGTTTAAGAATATCAATAGGTATTTTATTTTGCGAGAATTTACTATTTTTAAGAAAGCGAACTTTTTTGGTTCAAAATTACAAAATGTAATAAACAGGCTCCACCTAGAAAATTTCCCATTAAACAAGAAATATCGCACCATACGTTAGTCTAGACACAAACCAAAAGTACGAGTGTAAGAGTAAGTGTGCTGCCAAATGTAATTCCATGCTCAGGGTTGAATTTCATGGATTTGCTTGCCAGTCTTGCACTTTGGCTTCTCTAAATATACTTTTTATTGGGTTCAAAACTACAATATGTAATACACAGGCTCCATCTAGAAAACTTCCCTTTAAACCAAACCAAACCAAAAGTACCCAATATAGTTGATAATAATGGGTTGTAATAAAGTATTAAAAAAAAAGTTGTTTAAAACTTTTTCATTTAGCCCTATTCCAGCAACGTGCGATAAGGAACTTCGTTCCAATTTGTATAAAGTTTTCCAATTAACTTTCGGTTAAAAAAATCGGAAAAGAAATTTATCAAAATTGTAAAAATCTTCTTCTTGGTTATATCTGATGAAAAAATGCATGCATTCCCCAGGCCTTATTTTAGGAAGACATTACAGAAGAACCATTCCGCATGCGTTATTTGTGGAAGGCCTTGCGACTTCCGACGCTGGGTAGTTGCAGCAAATGTAGAATGTGGGCGAAGTACATGTATTTCCTTATAATGGGATTTCCAATAGGGACGGATAGATGCCAAAATTGAATAAAACAAGTTGCGTGTGATATAACCGCGAGTTTCTTTCACTTTATTTGTGACATAGACCTGCCACTTAAGGTATTCCCACAAGAAAAAGTTTAATTATTTCAAAAAGCACGATCTCGGTGGGCAGTTCACTTCGCCTTTGCATACGATAAACATGCCCTCTAGTCATTCGTGGTCATTGTGGCATCAGTCATTGTGGCATCAGCTGTGTAGCATCTATCGCCGTCCTTTTGGAAACACATATCGTTCACGTCCATATCATTCAATTTTAACCACAAAACGTTGGTTATCATCGATCGGTAAAGCTCTCCATTGACGGTGATAGCAATGCCATCCATCATCGCTTAAGATGAAGTAGGGTCCGATGATGCCACGGACCCATATGCATTGACACTTGGTGCACCTCCTGTAGATTGGTATTGTCCTAAATCCAGCAGTTTCTTTGTTGACATATACGCTGAAATCTGCCCATTTTTGTTGTTTGTTTGCAAATATAGCGTGTGTTTGTAACTTATCGCAAATAATTGTATACTTGTGTCCAAACACATTGTGTTTGCTTTTCAACATTACGTAGTTGATACACAGTGATTAACATATTCTAATATATGTGTTTGAGATCCAACACAAATGCAGCTGTGTTTCGTGCCCTGTTTTCATCACTTGTGAGTGGTTATGCTCCGTGCAGAGCAAAATAATAAGACAGGGACAAAGAAAGATTGTTCTGAGAATAAGTTAATGTTATTGCAAGTTTTTAACTGTATTTTCGTATCATTCTTTCAGTCAGTGGTTCACAAATATCCTGAATGCGTGTGTAATTGAATTTTATGTTTCTTATGTTGACTGATCTGTTGCGTTTAAGTTGCATGCATGCGCTCGTTTGGGAGGAAACAGACGAATGCTTCGACGTAAGAACATAGATGTTTGGGATGAAACACGCATACGGTTCCACGTAAAAGTATGAATGTTTAACAGTAAACATGCTAATGTTTGCACATAAATATAAGTGAGTTTAGGGCTTGCAAATATATGAATGTGTGTGAGAGAATTTGTTACAGAGGCCTTTTTTTCACGTGCATATTTTCGCGATAACTCGCGCATTGTGCTGTATTTGGTCTGTGGAAATTGTAAAGTAAAATTAAATTATTATCACATTTTAAGCAGTCACCTATAGGATATGAAGTCACATTGACAGACTATCGTTTTGAAATTTGTGAAATTCGACTTTATCGTCTTACGTTGTAGGATACTAAATGGGTCACTAACTAAAATAATTTGATACGGGTTTATTGCCGATGTTTCTATATCCTTATCGTAACACCAAAAGGCCGTAACTGAAAACTTATTCGACATCACGGTTTTTACATATTCGGATAGAAGACGCTGGAGTACAAAATATGAAAAACTAAAAAAAGGGACTCAACACCAAAATTACATCCGATTTTTAATTCAAACTGAAATTGAACAATTTTAAAACTTGTAAAATTTGCAATTTTTTCACGGGTTTTCCCTCTCATGTAAAGTTTTGAATATGTCATAATTATTTTTTGATCTTTTTCTGAGTAATGGCAACTCTTTGTTTGTTTGGCAAGCATATGTTTCAATGTACTATAAAATCATGAAATTTATATATAAATTTCGAAAATAACAAATTTTTAAGATTACTACATTGGAGTTGGCTACATTGGGGTTGGCAACATTGGAGTTACCAACATTGTGGTTGGCAACATTGGAGTTGGCATCATTGGATTAGGAGAAGGGTTTAAGAGGTATAAGGTGTTTAAAATTACAGTGGGTAACATATCAGTTACGGCGTTGGTACAAATAATAAAAATGTTAATACATAAAAAATTAATCAAAATAAAACGGAATTTTGAATTTTTATTTATGACCGATTTTGTTAATTTACAAGTTAAGGTTGATTTTTGTTGGCATGGTAGACAATTCATGAAATAACACTCACTCGCAGGACTAGTTTCAAACTCCGTGACAAGATCGTCGTCAGATGTCCATCAGTAGATCAGCAATAGTATACACTGCGAATCGCATGAATAAGGAATCGAACTACACAAACTTTAATCGAATTCAGTATCTTAGCGAATTGTAGATGAATTATATAAATTTTGTATAATAAAGATCAAACCTAAGTTCAAATTCGAACAGATACACCATTTAGTAATAATGACAAAAAAATTGTCAAAAATATATTTCTTGTTATCTTGTAAATAGGCAACTACTTCTTATGAACCACTTGGAAATGGACTTTTCAAGTTTTGGTCAAGTAGGCAATGGTTTCAATTTGTACTGTGTACACTTTTTGTGAATATCAAAAATCAAACACAAATATTCAACAACATGGCTAGCGGAAAACTCTTGACACCTCCGAAAAGGGAAAAATTCAGATTTTCAAAATCAAAAGGATTTAATGTGGAGAACGTGAGTTTGATCCCTGCTGTGACCACTATACATTTCACACTATCGAGTACTTAGCATATGAAAGAGCTTTTCAAAGTCCGTCCGGAACCGGTGATAAACTGAAGGACCCAATCAATGAGTGTAAAACTAGAAAGATCACAACCCACTGGTTGTGAGAAGCTCTCCCCAATCCCTTCACGAGATGTAATGGATTATTTAAATATTATCGAGAAGAATATGAAATGATGCACTAAATCGGCAACCACGGAAAGATATCAACAACATTTTTAAGAATTCCTTCAAGTTCATCGATGTTGGCATCAACAATTCGTCGAGAACTGACGTTAATGTCAGAGTATGTACAGTACGTCGCATTCAAATGTTGGGTCCGAACCTACATCGTCGAAAATTGCAGGAAAACCTCCCCTAGACGCCAATCGAAATTTGCAGCCATTTCAATTTGCAAGAAACACGAGAGCATGGTTCGATAAAAGGTTCAAAGTCGTATTTTCCGACAAAAACAATTTAATATCGATCTACGTGATGGATATGAATTCCAATTCCATGATATTAGAAAAGAAGAACTGTACAAAGAATAAATATCTGGGCAGGTGGTGTTATGGTCTGGGCTGCAATATCTTATTATATTACCATCGATTTAGTATTTGAAACAGAAAAAATTACAGGAGCAATATATAAAAAGATATTGGAAAAAGCATTTCCGAAGTTCAGGAATTTATTTTAATTTTATTTATTTACCAGGTACAACAACATAAGGACATAAGAGTTTATAGTCCCAAACAAGATCTTAACATATTGGTATTTGGGACCCACTGAATGAACATGCCAACAAGGTAGTGCCCAAATTCATACTGCCAGAACAGTAAAGCAGTATATTCGTGAACATAATGTGGTCGCTCTATTTTTCAGATCTGAATATAATAGAAAGTATATGAGGTTGGATGTCGAGAAAAGTATATGAAGGCCTTGAAGATCTAGGCGTGGAAACATTCATCTCTCCCATACTTTGGTTACTCGTGATCAATAAAATACTACTAAAACTAGACAATATGAGGATCAAGACCGTGGAATATGCGCATGACGTGGTAATAATGGTGTTGAGCGAAATCATGAATAGGGCCCTGAAATCATTTAACGACTGGACCACTGGGAGTGGTCTTGGACTGAATCCAGGGAAAATTGAAGTCATGCTTTTTACGAAGAAGACCAAGAAACCAAAGTTTAACCCTCCTCAATTAAGTGGAATACAGATTCCACTATCAACTCACCGCAATTATTTGGGCGTGATTCTAGACCCGTCATGCACACACACATATTCTAACATATTGTGCTAGTGTGTGCAGCAGAATAAAACGAAGTTCAATTTGATTTATTTTTAAACAATTACGCAGCGTGACCCTTCTCTAACCAATGCTGGCAAGCAACTGAAGTCATTTGCATTAAAAAAATGTAAACGAAGCAGGAGCCGAACGCCCATGATCGAAACCGCACGAAGAAGCTTATACTATACGTGTGTCGACAGCGCAGAAACAGCATTTTGCTGTCCATCACGCGTGTTATGGAAACTCAAAATTTGGGCAGCACTGTTCTAGATCCTAAACTATTCTGGAAGCGCAACATAGACCACCGCGCCCAGAAAGCAACCGTTGCGTACGACGCTTGTCGGAAAATGTTCGAAAGCGAATGGGGTCTCCGACCGAAAATGGTTCTATGTATGTATACTAGTATAATCAGACCTATACTCTCCCACGGAGCAATGGTATGGTGGCCTGGCGTGAGGAAGACGCCCACCATGAAACTGTTGTATAGAGTTCAGAGATCAGCTTGCATCGGCATAACAGAGGCAATGATGACGTGTCCAGCTAAAGCCCTTAATGCAATTCTTCATATTATATCAATTGACCTTCACATAACAGCCAGTGCGGTCTGGAGCGCCACCCGGCTAAATGCTCTTGGAATCTGGAAGAGCAACGCTTATAGACATGCGAGTATACTACAGACAATTCCAAGAGAAGTCAATATAATCACCGATTTCTGTATTGACGTTCGATAACGTATTCTATGTCAGTATTCCCAGAAGAATAGAGTGGAATAAAGGGGAACCACTGACAGGTTTTTACACCAAAGTATTTACGGACGGATCCAATATGGAATGTGGAACCGGCTCGGGTGTATTCTCCGAAGAGATAAGCCTCAATTTATAATTCAAACTCCCAAACAAGTGCAACGTTTTCCAGGCGAAAGTGCTGACCATCAAGGAAACCTGCGCGAACTTATACTACAACGGAGAACAGAGAGCATTGGAATATTTGTAGATAGCCAAGCGCCTCTCCTACCACTTAAATCGAACAATACTGCATCTAAACTCGTTAGCGAATGTAGGAAAAAACTTGACGAGCTAGGTCGTTTGGCAAATGTGATTCTTACTGGGATACCAGGCCACAAGGGTCTCCTAGGGAACGAAAGGGCACAAGAACCAGCCAGGGCAGGATCCTCTTCCACCTAACTCCATATGGTGTCACTCGCAACACCTATAGGGTCGGTCAAAAGAGGTATTTTCTTGCATTACGAGCAAATGCCAGACGGGATAGGATAGAAACGTGCATCATATCTAGAACCACATGACCAGAATATAACATTCACCGGACTAACTCCTGATTAGCCAAAATAGAGGGAACATCTCCTCTGCAGTTGAATAGACGCCTGAAGACTACAGGTCTTCCCTTCCTGCACAACCTCACTGAGATACACGAGATAGATTTAGGGGATCTAATGAGGTATCTCCGATTAAAAGGAATTATACACGCTGAAAATCTGTATTTTGTTGTTGTTTGGATGCAAATATAAAGTGTGTTTGGAGCTTGTCGCAAATATACTATACTTGTGTTCAAACATAGTGTATATTACATGTTTAAAACATAGTGATTAATATGTTACAATATATGTGTTTGCGACCCACATATATTTATGTTTGTGATACAAATTCAGCTGTGTTTGTTGCACTATCTATGTTCTCTCGAGAGCAAGAGAATAAAAGAGGGACAACGAGAGAGTCTATCTTGTAAGTATGGATCTGTATTTTTTGCATTATTCTCTCAGTCGTTGCAGATGAAGTCAGTGTTTCTTATTTTGGCTGATGTATTGCGTTTTAGTTTCATGTATTCAGTCGTCAATGCTTCATCGGACAGAGGATATCAAAAGCGCTTCATATTTATTGTAATCCAAAATTCAGAACCTGTACGTGAATATTACCCAAAGTTCGTATTTAACCCCCAATGTGTAACCCATACACATCGGCGTGGGGAATGGGTAACAAACGTTTACCCATTACCCACAGGGTATGGGGAAAGTAATGGGTATCTACCCACGAAAATGGGGCGTTACCCATCACGATTACTCATTACACATGGGCAATGTGTAAGCAAATTTTACCCATTACCCACAGGGTTACACATGGTAACCCTTCCACATTTTTGATTGAAAATGTGAAAATATTAGAAACAATGTCTATATCTCGGAAACGGAGCGACCAACACAAATTTTTAATACGTAATTTTTAACAACTAATTTGTATACGTTTATAGGGGTTTTTCATAAAGTGGTCCAATTCGTATGGAACTTTTTTTCAAAAAATCGCCAAAGAATCTCGCTAAAGTAAAAAAAGGGCTATAACTCGGAACAGTGCGTCCAATCGCAAAAGTCATAATTTGTTTTAATAATAATATAATATAATAACAATATTTCGTTAATATGGCATTAATAAAAAAAATCTTTAATACGGCATCACATTTTGTTAAATCGCAACGTATGCGGGCGTTTTAGCGATTTTCTGTTTGAAAAATTTTAGTTTTAGTGATTTTATTTTAAAGGCCATATTAAAGACATCCATTGGTTAAACCATATAACGGAGGAAAACAATTTATTATTTTTGCGATTGGAAGCATCGTTTCCAAGTTATATCCCCTTTTTTTATTTTAGCCATTTTCTTATTTTGGTGATTTTTCTAAATAAAATTCTTCCATACGTATTGGACCTCTTTATGAAACCCCCTTAGACATTCTCAAAAATAGATTATTTTTCCGATAGGACACCCCGTTTACGAAATATAGCCATATAAGGGCGATTTAGTGATTTTTTTATTCGAACAATTTTAATTTTAGCGATTTTGTTTTTAACAAAAAGTGATGCCATATTAAAGACATCCACTGCTTAACGCCTCCAAGGAAGGTAAAACAATTTGTGACTTTTGCGATTGGACGCAAAATTATTACTTTCGAGATTGGAGGCGCCGTTTCCGAGTTATAGCCCATTTTCATTTTACCGATTTTCTGACGTTGGCGACTATTTTAACAAAAAAATCACATGAGTTGTCAGGGGACACCCGGTTGGAACGAAGGTCCTTCCGTTATATGTATGTATATCATGTACTAGTTAGTTCCAACACGCCTAAGGCGCCCGTTGGAAAATACGATAATTTAAATGGATCTTTAAGAAAAGATACATTTTGTTAAATGATCAACTTTTTTTTAAGAAAATTTTTTTTATATGTATTTTTAAAAAAAAACGGATATTTTTAGTTCTTACATGTATTATATTTTCCCGAAAAGGTCCTTTTTTAAAGAGAGGTACATCTTTTATTAAAAGTTATGTTTTTTTTAAGAAAATTTACTATTTTTATGAAGAAGTACTTTCAGTGAGAAAAAGCCATAAGAGTATGAATTTTTTTTACAAAGAAATACGTTTTTAAGAACAGGTACTTTTAGGAAAGGTTATTTTTTTTAAAAAAAATTACTTATTTTCCGACAGGCTACTTATCTCAACAAAAGAAGAGAAAAGGCATTATTTTATTTTTGAGAAAAGGTACTTTTAAGAAAGAAATTTTTTTTTAAGAAAATGTATTTTGTTTAAAGAGAAGGTACTTTTTGAAGAAAATACTATTTTTTAAAAAATGGGAATTGTTTTAGAATTGTTCTTTTTGTCAAGAATAGGTACATTTGGAAGAGTAGGTACTTATTCCCAGAAAAGTTATTTTGTTTCACAAAAAGGTACTCTATAAAGAAAAGATAGATTTTTAAGAAAATGAAAATGTACTTTTCAAGAAAAGATACTTATTTAAAAAAAAATTTTTTTTAAGAAAGGTACTTTTTGTAAGAAACTGTACTCCTGTTAAGCAAATATACTTCTTTAAGACAAGGTATTTTTTTAAGAAAAGGTACATTGTTTAAGAATATCAAGAGGTATTTTTTTTTGAGAAAATTTACTTTTTTTTTTAAAAAACGCACTTATTTAAAAAAAAGTAATTTTTTTTAAACTTCTTTCACTTTGGCTTCTATAAATTTACTTTTTATACGGTTCTACAATATATAATAAACAGGTTCCACCTAGAAAATTTACCATTAAACAAAAAATATTCCCGATATATTAGTCTAGACACAAACCAAACCAAAAGTACGAGTGTAGGAGTAAGTGTGCTATCAAATGTAAATCCATGCTCAGGGTTGTGTTTTCATGGACTTTGGCTTTTCTTAATTTACTTTTAATTGGGTTCAACCCTACAATATGTAATACACAGGCTCCACCTAGAAAACTTCCCTTTAAACCAAACCAAACCAAAAGTACCCAATGTAGTTGATAATAATGGGTTGTAATAAAGTAGTTCAAAAAAAGTTGTTTAAAATTGTTTCATTTAGCCCCCATCCCGCGAAATTCCATCCCGATAAGGAACTTCGTTCCAAAAACAAATTAATAATATTCCCGAAATTTCAAACGAATTACTAAAGAAACACAGGAAATACACAGAAATATGCTGTGAACCGTCTTCCTAATTATTCTAATCCAAAATTCGGAACCTGTACGTGAATATTACCCAAAGTTCGTATTTAGCCCCTAATGTGTAACAAATACACATCGCCGTAGGGAATGGGTAATGAATATTTACCCATTACCCACAGGATATGGGGAAAATAATGGGTAGCTACCCACGAAAATGGGGAGATACCCATCACGATTTCTCACTACCCACAGGGTAATAGGGAAAATAATGGGTAATTACCCACGACGATGGGGAATTACCCATCACGATTACTCTTTACACATGGGCAATGTGTAAACAAACTTTACCCATTACCCACGGTATTCAGCTACCCAGGACGGTAACCCATCCACATTTTCGATCGAAAATCTGAAAAATTTCTATATCTCCGGAACTCGAAAAATATTTAATTTGAATATGTTTCTAAGCATTTTTCATAAACTGCTCCAATTCGTATGAAACTTTTTTTCAAAAAATTACCAAAATAACAAGCTCGCTAAAAAAAAGAGTTATAACTCGAAAACCATGCGTCCAATCGCAAAAGTAAAAAAATTGTTTTACATCCAGTGGAGGTTTTAACCAGTGGATGTCGTTACTATGGCATCACTTAAAAACAAATCTTTAATACGGCATCACTTTTTTAAATCGCAACACATGTGGGCATTTTAGCGATTTTCAATTTGAAAAATTTTTGTTTTAGCGATTTTATTTTTAACAAAAAGTGATGCCATATTAAAGACATCCACTGCTTAAAGCTTCCTATGGAGGTAAAAAAATTATTACTTTTGAGATTCGAGGCGCCGTTTCCGAGTTATAACCCATTTATATTTTAGCGATTTTCTTACTTTGGGGACTTTTTTAACAAAAAATTATATACTTTTTTTAAAATGATAAACTCTTTTTTAAGAAAATTATTTTTTATAGACTGTCTTTTATATAAAATGATATTTTTATGTAATTTTTGTACGAATATGTATTATAAAGGGTTTTTCAACAGAGACACTACAAAACTAAATCGATAGGGACAGCAAACGACGCCATATTTTTTCACGCTCTTTTGACATT